>CM028353.1:5513737-6130737 GCA_016618105.1 Dendrobium huoshanense
CATGGGATTGAATACACGTTGGATGGAACACGTGGAATGACTCAATCGGTACCGTTGATCACGTGATCAACGGTCCAGGAACCATGCGCCTGGACCAAACCGCAAGAACGCCCTAGAAGGGGTTTTTTGGCTCATTCTTCCGATCGGATCAATCAAATCGTTTGAAATTTTAAACCTAGACCCTATGAATGAACAGAAATCATGGGGATATGCTAAAAATATTAAATAAGCGCTTAATAAAATGCTATTTAACACTAGGTGTCTTAGCTAGGGTTTAAGTTTAAGAGAAATCTCACCGATGGATTTTGGATTTTTTGATTCGGTTGCAGTTGTAGATTGTCCACGCTCCTATTTGTAGAAGACTCCCTGGTTCGAAAGCTCCTAGATCAACGGCAAATCGACCTGCACGGATTTCTGCTTAAGCTCACCGGAATCCGGCCTCCGGCGAGCTTTGACCGGCTAGATCGAGCTGGGAATATGTTGAGGAGGGTTTTTTTGATCTCTGGGAGGAAAAATCCTGGGCTTGAGAGGCTCTGGATAGTGAGATAGGGTTAGGGTTAGAATGAGGGCTCAAATGCTTCATTTGCCCTATTCAAATGTCCATAGGATCAATGGACGGCTGGGATTGAATTTGGGAGCTCCTAGATAGCTGCCATCTGTCCTAGGGGTGGTTGGGAGCAGATGGAATCAAGGACAAGAGGACAGCCTATGTGGAAAGTGTCCCTTGTCCTCTTGCACCCATGTGGAGAGCATATGGATCATTTGATCCTGATCCAAGGGCTAGGATGGGCCCTAAGAAGCTTCTAGAGGTTGTTTAAACTGCTGGAGTTAAGTGGGTTTGAAAGGATTAATTTAAACATATGAACTTAATCATTTTAAAGGAGTTTTAAAGGTTTGTTGACCAGTTTGACTGGTCAACAGTCAGTTTGACTTCCTAGGTGGCATGTGGGAAACCCTTGAGTGCTGGTTGAGAAAGTTTGGAGAGGTAGGCTAGCTTGAGTTAAGCCATTTGGTCACTAAAGCCTCTTAAAGGGGTTTGTTGACCATATTGACCAGTCAACTGGTCAACCCAAGGTGAGGTGGCAACCAAAACTATTTGAGAAATTAATTAAAATAGCCTTAAAAGGGTTTGACAAAGATTTACAACCATTTGGAATTTAATTCAAAGTGAAAGGGCTTAAGGGTTGATTTTTGTCAAGCTAGGTTGACTGGGTCAACCAGGTTGGTCCTAGATTTGGAAACGGGTTCAATCAATTCAAAATAACATTTTGAGTCTACTGGATGTGATCCCAGGGTCTAAGGAGGTCATTTGGTTCAAAACACCTGTTTGGACCCTTAAAGGGCCATTTGGGTCAACTAGGTTGACTTGGTCAACTAGGTTGACCAAAGGCCTAGGAATGGGTCAAACAGATTTGAAATGACATTTGAAACTTGCTGCAAGTGATTGCATTCAATTTGGAGTTCATTTGGTTTGAAATCTCTCTTTGAGCCCCATAGGGGTATTTTGGTCATTTTGACCCCTGGTCAACTGGGGTCAAAATTGATCAACCAAAATGCAGTTTAAAGTTCAACATATCAAGATTAAAGGTCTGGAAGTGACTAGAGGCTTTGGTGAAGGCTCTAAGGTCAGAATCTTCAAAGTGACAGGTCCAGTGGCATAGGTTGTAAATATTTAAAGGTTTTACAGCCTGTGGATTTTGATTAAGTTTATGAGGTTAGAGACCTCAGAATGGGCTCAAATTTGGAGAGTTGCCTCCAGAGACATGTCCTATCAGTATGCAACTGACAGATTCTGAATCGGAGGTCATTTGACTAGGTTTCAAAGTATTTGAAAATTCAACGGAAAAGGCCTTTAGGACAAAACCCTTGGACCTTGGATTTGGCTTGATTGACCTAAAATCTAGGTAGATCCTAAGGTTTGAATATATCTTAAAGTTTTGAATCTAGAAGGATCCTAGAGCCTAAGAAATTCCTAGAACTTGGAATCTAGAAGAAGTTTAGGATCTAGAGTAGCTCCTGAGGTCTAAGCTCTAGAAGAATCCTAGCCTAGATCCTAGGGTCAAGATTCTAGGAGGATCCTAAAATTTGAATTAATTTGAAAATTAAATTGATTTAGGGTCAAGAGTAGTCCAAGTGACCTCATACAAAAATGAGGTCAACAAATGGACCCCCAATATGTGTAAGAGAGCGAAGTTCTATTGCACATATTGGCGTTGACCGAGATTAAAGATCAAGGGTGGAATTTTAATCCTAAGGGAATGAAAAATTCATCCCTAAGAAATCAAGATTTAAATTAGGGTAGTGCCACGGAGGGCATGCTCTACCACTAACCGTTTAACTCAAATGTTAGGGTGGTGCCACAGAGGGCATGCTCCACCACTAACGGATACGAATTAGGATGGCGCCACGAAGGGCACGCTCCACCACTAATCGTTTTTAACTCAAATGTTAGGGTGGTGCCACAGAGGGCATGCTCCACCACTAACGGATACGAATTAGGATGGTGCCACGAAGGGCACGCTCCACCACTAATCGTTTTTAACTCAAATGTTAGGGTGGTGCCACAGAGGGCATGCTCCACCACTAACGGATACGAATTAGGATGGCGCCACGAAGGGCACGCTCCACCACTAATCGTTTTTAACTCAAATGTTAGGGTGGTGCCACAGAGGGCATGCTCCACCACTAACAGATACGAATTAGGATGGCGCCACGAAGGGCACGCTCCACCACTAATCGTTTTTAACTCAAATGTTAGGGTGGTGCCACAGAGGGCATGCTCCACCACTAACGGATACGAATTAGGATGGCGCCACGAAGGGCACGCTCCACCACTAATCGTTTTTAACTCAAATGTTAGGGTGGTGCCACATAGGGCATGCTCCACCACTAACGGATACGAATTAGGATGGCGCCATGAAGGGCACGCTCCACCACTAATCATTTTTAACTCAAATGTTAGGGTGGTGCCACAGAGGGCATGCTCCACCACTAACGGATACGAATTAGGATGGCGCCACGAAGGGCACGCTCCACCACTAATCGTTTTTAACTCAAATGTTAGGGTGGTGCCATAGAGGGCATGCTCCACCACTAACGGACGGTCTTGTGGAGAGGAAACTTGCTCTACACAAAGAACCGGGTCTGGATGATCATATGTGGAGGAAACTTGCTCCACACAGAGGATCGGGCTTAAATTTTGAAATTTGAGATTTGAATTGATTTGATTTTTTGAATTTTGAAATTTGAATTTGATTTTTTGAATTTTGAAGTTTGAATTTGATTTTTAAAATTGAATTTTTTAAGTTTCAAATGTTTGATTTTGAATTAAGAAATTCCTTAAATCCAGTAAATTCGAAGACTTTTTATTGACTTTGAATTTGACACTCATCTGGCATGGTACTTCCTGAAGAGTTTCCCTAACATTTAAAAATATTAGGTGGCATTCTCCAGGGTTGATCAATTAATGTTTGAAATTTTTTTTTTTTAAAGATCGTCTCTACGACAAAAAGGATAGTCTTGTGTTGGTTCAGACTCCTCCACCGATCTCTCGGTAGGCTAAGATATGCATCCAAAGAACCTGGACCAAGTCTCATACTCGGAAGGTTCTAAGTTGCTCTATCTTATCACGAGCTTCAACCAGTTCAACTTTGTACGATTCTGAGTTTTATTGAGCTTTGAAGACAAAGCTCTGCAAGGCCTCGAACTTCTCAAGTTGGAGTTGGGTACTCTGCTCAGTTGTGGATTGATTTTAAATGGCAATTCCCAGCATTACAAAATACTCCTCTAATGGGGTTCAATCTTGGACCCACTATAGAGTGTAATTTTGTTGAAAAGGCTTCAAAGGAAAAGATGCCTTTATTCAAGGACTAACACATTTCTCAAGGATAGGATTTGATTTCTTTTCAGAAGTAGAAGATTCGATCTTTCTATTAAGAAATTTTCTCTAACTTTTTGGACCCTGTCGGAACGACATGTGGGAACAAATTTAGAAGTGCAGTGAAAAGTAGAGTCGACTCCGATTAATTTGAAAGGATTTTAGGATTTAGGTTTTGTTGACCCAGACCAAGTTTCGTAGAAACTAAACTGGGGTCTCCCTTAAATAAATTTTGAATTAAAATTAACTTCAAAAAGGTTTAAGTTGAAGAGAGAAATTTGATATTTTCAATTTTCTTGCACATGTCCGTCTACCTAATAGAAAATTCGTGCATGTTGAAGAATCTAAATTCAGGATTTTCAAAGTCAAGTACTTGAAGGTGATCGAGTTATTTTGAGATCCAAGAATTTAGAGGAAGGAAGCCATCTTACTCTTCTTTTTTTTTGGTGGCGCATATTGCGCATCTTTTGAATTTTTATGCACTTCGTGCATTTCTTGATCTCTGACGCATTTACGCATCTTTTAATTTTTTTAGAGCCTTAGCTCATCTTTTGATTTCAATTGAATTCGAGAAGAGGCTCCACTTTCTTCAAATACCTTAAATTGATCGATCCTTTTTTTTTATTTTGAATGCTGGGATTATATCTCAAGTATTAGAGAAGAAAATTCGTTCTCTTATACAATGAAGAATAATCCTCAAAGCACACTCAATCTTTTTGAAAAGAGTATCAACTTGACTTTTGAAAATCATTGAATAGATTTTAGACATGCGAGAATCGCCTATGAAGATAAAATATTGCTAGAAGCTTGATAAAATTTTCATTTCTGAATTCAACTTAAATTTGAGATAGATTTTAATTCAAAGGTTAAATCAACCCACAGAAGCGGTGGGAGGGAAGGGTATTCAAACATTTGATGGAATAAACTACAACTCTCTCCAGCTTAAGACTTAAGGTAGAGGTCAATTTCGATTTGAAAGGTTAATCAACTATCTTGAAAATCAAGATTTAATACACTTGAGAAATTGGAAAATTCCCTTAAAAAGTTGCAAGTCTAGGTGGCAAGACCCTTGTCAACATGGAATTGAATTCTTACAATCTCTTTGAAAAGAGAGACTATTATAGGATCTGCAACATTCCTAGAAAGCACAACATTATTATAATCAAAAGATTAATCACGATAGGACCCCGTTAAAGTTATATTTCAACGGTATCACTATCTGACACAATCTTAAATTATTCCCTCTCTCAAATTACCACTAAACTAGTAGTTAAGAGAGTGGCACCCCGAGTGGTTTCTACTCCTCCTCCTCTGCAGATGATGTAGTGGTACACGTATAGTAACGTGCCCTAACATCTTATAGTAGAGTGGACGGATCATAACCTTCAGTTGGGGGCCTTTGGACTATTGTTGTTGATCGCTCAATTCTTTCTTGCTCGAGTCTTTCTGTGTAGTAGTCAAATAGGTGTATTGAAGATCGCACTCTCGTATCTACAACCTCCCTCCTTTGTGCAAGAAGAGGGTACGTAAAAGGAGCAACGAACTCTCGATTGGCCTCGAAGTCGGTCTACTCTAAGGCTTCCAATTCAACAGTCTTTCTAGCCTTAAGATTCCTTTTCCTGGCTCTTCGAAGGTAATTCTTCATCGACTACAGGTGTGCTAGAATTTGACCCGATCTCAGACTGAGATGGTAGCTCGTTTGTCATTATTGACTTTTGGTTTTGATTCTCCTGAGTAAAGAGTACAGTGGGTACAGGGGCGACAACAACCTCCATCTTGGAGATGGGGGAGTCAACTCTTGACCCTAAAGTAACTTCTACTAAGGGGAAATTTCCTTGAGTACAAGTGGACAGATCTAAAATTCTTTCTCCATTAACTGAAATCTCGAGGTTTTGAAATTCCATTTCGTACTGAATTAAATTGCCATTAAGAATTTCTTCTACAGGCACATCTTTATTCAGTGAGAAGACGAGTTTCCCATCCATTTGAGTGTTCGATTTCCTGGAATTAAAATAAGGTGATTTGAATTAGTGATTTGAATTTGAATTTGAATTTTAAGTCTGATTGATTTTACTCAAAATTTTATAACTCAATCGTATTCAATTTACACTGAACACGGTGGTTCATAAAATTGATGAATTGAAGTTAAGAGTTGAACCTGACTCTTTTGCTACACCAATTGATTTGGGGCAAAATGTCAAAATTCAAATTTGAATTTGTAATCAAATTTGAGGTTGAATTGTAAAATCAAATTCAAGGTCGGATTTAACATTGAAATCAAACTTGAGTTTAAGGTCGAGATTGAACTCGAACTTAAAGTTAAATTTGGATTTGAACTTAAGATTGAATTTAAATTTGAGGTTGAAATTGAATAGATCTTCTTCAAACTTTGAAACTCAACACATTGGTTTTTATTTGAATGTGCAGGTTTACAAAAGTAACTTGAAGATCCGAGGAACTAGGCTCAACTCTTTTATCCCACCAAGTAAATTGGGAGTGAAATATTAGAGCCCAGAATTGATTGGAGAATTTTGAACTTGTGTTGCATGTGTTTAATTACAACAGAATGTTGTAGAGAACACGTGGCAACAACAGTTGAAGTAGGTTTGAAAGATTTTCCTTCACTTTTGAAACTCAATATGTTGATTTTTATTTTCAACAAAAATGGTTAACAAAGATTAGGGAAAAATCTAGAGACCTTGATTTGACTCTTTCACTACACTAACTAGCTTAGAGTGAAATGTCAAAATCCAGGTTTGATCAAGGGTTTGAATTTGTATTGCCTATGTTAAATTACAATGGTATTGTATAAAACATATGGCAACGAAGGTTGAAGTTAGACGATTCTAGAAAGAATTTAAGAGTTTGAAAATCTGGCATCATCCTTCTTTATTTTGAAACTCAATATATTGAACTCGCGTTCAACATAAAGGTTAACAAAAATTTAGAGAGGGGGAGATTCTTAAAAGTCGACCCGACTCTTTCACCCCGACGAACTGTTCGAGAGTGAAATGTCAAAGCTTGACTTTGTCAAAAAGATTCAAACTCTAGAATCAAATTTGGACTAGAAGTTTGTATTCTATCACACATACCAAAGTATAGGAGTTATAATTTTATATGTAATGATAGAATACATGGATTGATTGAGATTTGAAAGTGATTGAAATTTTGCTTAAAGGATTGAAATCTTGATCTTGAAATTGAAAAGTCTTATGTAAATTGTGAAACTTAGCACTCTAGTTATTTACTTGCATGCAAGTTTGCAACATATACAAAAGGATTCGGCTTGACTCTTTCGCTCTACCAAATAACTTGGAGAAAAAATGTCAAAGCCCGATTTAAAGGGAGGTTTCCTACACTCACCTCTCGTTTGACATGTTTTAATTGAGTTGACCACACTCACCCAAGGGAGAAATGGGTAGAGGGACCAACGGAGAGAAAGGTAGTTAAGACTACCGATTCAATAAAATTCAAACCACTATTAAAGATGGAAAGAGAGATTTTCCCCAGCGGAGTCGCCATTTTTTGTTTTGATTAAAAAAAATATTTTTATTTAAGTATATATAGTTTTGAAAATATATTTAATTTTCTTTGAGAAATATTTAATTTTGGAATTTTGAAATTGAACACTCTATTATGAACAATATATCGCCTTGAAAGACAAACATATCGTTCCCTAATGGGTTCGAATTTCAAAGTTTTAAACTTCCCCAAAGATAATTAATTAAGGGTTTTGAAAAAGTTAATTTTGAAAATCAAATCTGGGTTTCTAAATCTCCTACGAGCGCAAGCCCTCGTAGTTAATTACATCGTAGGAAATTGGAATTTCCTACGAAAACTCTCGATTAAAATAGCGGTGTAAATTTTATTTAAGAATTTCAAGAATTGATATCAAAGGAGAAAATGGTAGGAATTTCAAATGGGATTGGTTCAAGATTGAAGACTTATTTTCGGGGTCAAAGGAAGAGGAGTAGGGAGTGTTTTTAAGATTCTGAATTACTTCAGAAAACACTCCAATCTATCTTAAGTTTTGGGCTTAAATTTGATTGAAAGAGATTTAATATTTAAGTGATCAATTTTATTAGAAAGTTGGGATTCAATTCCCGGAGGTTGAGGTCTTTTAGCCCGAGCCAGCCTCAGAACCTAAGTCTAAATTGGGTACTAAAAAGTGACCCGAACCTAGCTAGTGCAATGCGAATCTGGTCTTACCCCGGCCTGGATTGGGGAGCCAGCTAAACCACCTAAACGATTTAAAATTATGAGTCCGGTCAATTTATGTTGAGTGATAGGGACATTATTTAAGAAAGGTATTTGAGAATGGGACCGACATCTAGAGCAGATCCTAAATGGTCCCTTAAACTTATGTTGGGTTCGATGCTTGAACAAATGCAATTAAGGGTTTGAAGGTTTTTAAATTAGTTACTAATATGATGCATGCTAATCGACTCGATTAAAAGATTGAATTTAAATGAATGTTATGAAATGAGGACTCCCAGCGGTCCCGGGCTTACTTCTTAAATTCGTTAAAGTTTCTATGTGAGCTTAAAGTTTTTAATTTGATTTAAGTAGAAAAATTTTATTAAGTCCTTAAGAGCCTACAATCGAATTTCAGGTCAAATCAAAATCGACATGCAGGTAAAAAGACTAGAAAAACAGGTAGTTCTACTGCGCAATCAATTAAATAAATCAATCAAATTAAATATATCAAATTGAATGTCCGTAGGCAAGTGCCCCTTATTATTACATCACAGAATTTTGCAGAAAAGTAAAGTGGCCGGGCACCACTGAATACAACCCGTATTTCTAGTCCTAAGACTCAAGTGACTTTGAGAATGGGTCTTCTCGTTATCCACTTCTTCATCCTTCTGCTGCTTCTTGGATCGTCGGGTCTGAATATCCAAATGAAAAGAAACTCCCCCTTGATCGGGGTGTTATCTTTCCTCTTTGGATATTTTAAGAGTATCCAAACTTGATCTTCCAAATGGACGAAGACTCTCCCCTTTAGGGATGTCTTCTCCTCTTTGGAATTCAAGTTGGATATCAATATCCCAAACTCAAATCACTTTGAATACTTACAACCTTAAATCAAATCAAATTTATATTAATCAAAATAGAAAAATCTAGACTAGATCCTGCAGGGTTATCCTAATAATCAACAGTTGTATATTCAATCCCAAGCAGTTATAATATGAAAAATTGAAATGCAATTTTTAGCCACACTTGGCCATGCTCTTTTATTCAAAGGGGGTCTTAAGCGCGGCAGGTACCTGTGCAAAGAGTATATATGCATTTTTTTATTAACTGCCCCCTTTAATTTCAGCTCCTAGTATGAGCATGGCCACCTGCATAAGATTGCACAAGTATAATTCGCTCCTAACCTAGGGGTAAATCTAACGTACAATCAATCACAGAATGCAGACAATAAGTAAATAAATACATCAATTCAACACTAGCAAACAGCATGCAGTAAAAACTCGAAAACTCGGCACACAACTTCAGAAAGTAAAACACCGGCCTATCCTAAAACTAGAGTCGGTGATCCTAGCAAACCATCTAAAGTGTGTGAGGTAGGTTGTGTAGTTTTGATGTGTCCTAATTAGGATTATTAGTTAAAGCTGTCTAAAGTTCGATTGGTTGGAAGGTTTAAGGGATTTAAGTTTGAATTCAAATATTAATGGATTAAGATTAATTTTAAGATTAATTTAATTATTTTTTGGATATCACATTTGTTTCACACCGAGGCCGTGAAGTTTATTTCACCTTCCTTGGGGCTAAGTTAATAGCCTCGTAGGCCTGGGTTACCCAGTGGTACCCGGTATAATTAAGTGGATTAAGTTGATTAAGGTTTTAAAGTTAATGAATTTTAATCAAAATTGGTTGATTACTGATTTTTAGAATTGATTAATTTAAGTTTGCCATTAATCGATTCGAGGCGTTGTGCCACCAGGCTCGAGGAACCAGCCTCCTTAGGACACTTAGCCCCGCAGCCCGGAGTAGTCCAGCCGATAAACCAAATTAATGTAATTAAATTAGAAGTTTTAAAAGGTTAGATAATTAATAATTAATCTATTTTTAAGGTTTAACACCCCTTGGAATCCATTCGTGGCGTTGTGCCACCAGGCTCGAGGAACCAGCCTCCTTAGGACACTTAGCCCCGCAGCCCGGAGTAGTCCAGCCAATAAACTTCATCTTTAGGGTGGTTGTTGTGTTTTAAAAGGTTTGTTGATTGTTTTAAACATTAAGTTAACATTTTCTGGAATTTTAGAATAATTTTGAACTTTATGAATTTTTTGAATATTTTAATCATTTAATTAAAGGGTTGAAAATTGACTTTTTGATTAAGTTCAAATTCTGGAATGTTTGTATTTTATTAAAATACTAGACCTTACTACGATCAGTTAGACAGTAAGTACGTTGAAATTGGATTTTTCTGCATTTTATTACGAAGGTTTGAAGTTTTGAACTAGTTTTGAACTATGGTTTGACCAATTTGTTGACTTTTTGAAATATTACAGATTTCTTGAATTTAATATTTTTAATAAATACCAGGAGTTATTATGAGTTAAATGCAGTGAGTTTGTTCAATTTGGATTTTTCTGGAATTAATTATGAAGGTTTGAAGTTTAGGCTACTTATTGAATTATTGAAAATTACTTAATTAAAGGCCCCTTTTTGTGATTTTACTCCAAATGAGGTCCCAACTCCTTGAAATCAGCTCCGAAGGTCAGGAATGATCTAAGGAGAGATTCCCAAGTGTTTGGAAAATTTTTGGAAATTTTAATATTTTTTAATTAATTATACGAATTAAATATTGATTTTCACTAAAAATTAGATTAAGGTTCAGATTGCTGTCAAATATTTTTGATTTTAATTTTCATTGGTTAAGGGTTTAATTACGGTCAGTTAGAGGGGTTAATCATAATTTTTGGATTTAAATTGAGTTTATTACATTTTCCGGAAGGTTTAATGGCTTAATTAAGGTTTAAGCTTAAGAAAATTGTTTAAGAGGCTTAATGACTTCAAAAATCAGTGAAAGTTTCTCTAATGGCTGTACATGTCACTAGGTTCAAATGTCCAAAATTTCAAGTCAAGAGGATGTACATCCAAATGTCTAGAATTTCTCTAAGTTTTCTAAACATGTCCTTAATTATTGTCCTTAATTATGTCATTAAGTTTGATAGGTTTGGATCAATGTTTTAACTAACCCTTGACTAAGCATGAAAAGAACACACAATAACAATCAATTCCTAGATCTAAGAGAGCCTTAAACTATGTGCAAGTGTGTGTACCCTAAACATGCAAGGACTAAATAAAATTGAATAATCAACCATTTAATTAGTGAATAATTAAGGTAATTATCCACTAATCATCCCCATCAAAACTATTCATTCAAGCTCAATCCATGTTTAAAATTTCAAACTCCTCACTCAAAGCTCTCAAAATTTAACATATATAGCTTTGAAATTAATTTTAATATTTAGAAAATAGATTAATTTTGAGGATTTCTAGAAAATTTAAATAATTCAAAATAATTTTTGAATAAGCATAAAAATATAGTTTTAAAATAGTTTTAAAACAAATTTGATAATATTTTAATAATTTAAATTGATTTAAAAATAGAAATTCTCTGGATTTTTGAAATTAACTTAAGTTAAATATTAGATAAATATTAATTAAATGTTTAAATTAAATAAGTAATTTTAATTACTTAAAATACTTAACATATATATATATATATATATATATATATATATATATATATATATATATATATATATATATATATATATATATATATATATATATATATATATATATATATATATGTTTAAATAAATTTTTAATTTTGAAATAATGAAATTAATCTCTCTGATTTCAATGAAATGATATTAAAAAAAAATTAATATTTGAAAATATTTAATTTAACATTACATTAAATGGTATAAAAAAAACTAATATTTAAATGTTAATTATTTTAAAATGACTAAAAATATATTAAGTATTTTGATTTTAAACTAATTTTAAATTAAAATTTATGAAATTATAAAAATTTTGATACCAAATATTAAAATTTTGGATTTATAAATATATTTTTATATTTTTTTGAAGTTTTCTGGTAATTAATTAGTTTTTAAATTAAATAAAACCTTTTAATTAACTCAGGCGGCGGCGGCTCCACGTGGCGCGTCCCAGTTCGTCCAGCAAAACACGGCGGCGGTGGTCAAGTGGGCCCACGCGCTTTCACTTAACCAGCTCAGCGCAAACCCAGAGCCGTCCGATCGAGCGCCTAGGCCATCTAACGGCTGGGATCAAATCCCGCTGCGCGATCTCGGCTGAGCAAGATCCGACGGCGGAAGGCTCATCCGCGGTTTCGAACGCACGGTCAAGATTAAGCCAGACCGCGGTTTAAGCCATGGGATTGAATACACGTCGGATGGAACACGTGGAATGACTCAATCGGTACTGTTGATCACGTGATCAACGGTCCAGGAACCATGCGCCTGGACCAAACCGCAAGAACGCCCTAGAAGGGGTTTTTTGGCTCATTCTTCCGTTCGGATCAATCAAATCATTTGAAATTTTAAACCTAGACCCTATGAATGAACAGAAATCATGGGGATATGCTAAAAATATTAAATAAGCGCTTAATAAAATGCTATTTAACACTAGGTGTCTTAGCTAGGGTTTAAGTTTTAGAGAAATCTCACCGATGGATTTTGGATTTTTTGATTCGGTTGCAGTTGTAGATTGTCCACGCTCCTATTTGTAGAAGACTCCATGGCTTGAAAGCTCCTAGATCAACGGCAAATCGACCTGGACGGATTTTTGCTTAAGCTCACCGGAATCCGGCCTCCGGCGAGCTTTGACCGGCTAGATCGAGCTGGGAATATGTTGAGGAGGGTTTTTTTGATCTCTGGGAGGAAAAATCCTGGGCTTGAGAGGCTCTGGATAGTGAGATAGGGTTAGGGTTATAATGAGGGCTCAAATGCTTCATTTGCCCTATTCAAATGTCCATAGGATCAATGGACGGCTGGGATTGAATTTGGGAGCTCCTAGATAGCTGCCATCTGTCCTAGGGGTGGTTGGGAGCAGATGGAATCAAGGACAAGAGGACAGCCTATGTGGAAAGTGTCCCTTGTCCTCTTGCACCCATGTGGAGAGCATATGGATCATTTGATCCTGATCCAAGGGCTAGGATGGGCCCTAAGAAGCTTCTAGAGGTTGTTTAAACTGCTGGAGTTAAGTGGGTTTGAAAGGATTAATTTAAACATATGAACTTAATCATTTTAAAGGAGTTTTAAAGGTTTGTTGACCAGTTTGACTGGTCAACAGTCAGTTTGACTGCCTAGGTGGCATGTGGGAAACCCTTGAGTGCTGGTTGAGAAAGTTTGGAGAGGTAGGCTAGCTTGAGTTAAGCCATTTGGTCACTTAAGCCTCTTAAAGGGGTTTGTTGACCATGTTGACCAGTCAACTGGTCAACCCAAGGTGAGGTGGCAACCAAAACTATTTGAGAAATTAATTAAAATAGCCTTGAAAGGGTTTGACAAAGATTTACAACCATTTGGAATTTAATTCAAAGTGAAAGGGCTTAAGGGTTGATTTTGGTCAAGCTAGGTTGACTGGGTCAACCAGGTGGGTCCTAGATTTGGAAACGGGTTCAATCAATTCAAAATAACATTTTGAGTCTACTGGATGTGATCCCAGGGTCTAAGGAGGTCATTTGGTTCAAAACACCTGTTTGGACCCTTAAAGGGCCATTTGGGTCAACTAGGTTGACTTGGTCAACTAGGTTGACCAAAGGCCTGGGAATGGGTCAAACAGATTTGAAATGACATTTGAAACTTGCTGCAAGTGATTGCATTCAATTTGGAGTTCATTTGGTTTGAAATCCCTATTTGAGCCCCATAGGGGTATTTTGGTCATTTTGACCCCTGGTTAACTGGGGGTCAAAATGGATCAACCAAAATGCAGTTTAAAGTTCAACATATCAAGATTAAAGGTCTGGAAGTGACTAGAGGCTTTGGTGAAGGCTCTAAGGTCAGAATCTTCAAAGTGACAGGTCCAGTGGGATAGGCTGTAAATATTTAAAGGTTTTACAGCCTGTGGATTTTGATTAAGTTTCTGAGGTTAGAGACCTCAGAATGGGCTCAAATTTGGAGGGTTGCCTCCAGAGACATGTCCTATCAGTATGCAACTGACAGACTCTGAATCCGAGGTCATTTGACTAGGTTTCAAAGTGTTTGAAAATTCAACGGAAAAGGCCTTTAGGACAAAACCCTTGGACCTTGGATTTGGCTTGATTGACCTAAAATCTAGGTAGATCCTAAGGTTTGAATATATCTTAAAGTTAGGAATCTAGAAGGATCCTAGAGCCTAAGAAATTCCTAGAACTTGGAATCTAGAAGAAGTTTAGGATCTAGAGTAGCTCCTGAGGTCTAAGCTCTAGAAGAATCCTAGCCTAGATCCTAGGGTCAAGATTCTAGGAGGATCCTAAAATTTGAATTAATTTGAAAATTAAATTGATTTAGGGTCAAGAGTAGTCCAAGTGACCTCATACAAAAATGAGGTCAACAGTTTTTATTTTTGAATTGTTGGTGAAGAATTAGTTTGTCTTTTGAGATAATAGGATGCTAGCTATGAGACAGAATTAGTCTTTGTTTTGAGATAATACAACCAAAATACCAAGGACCTGGAGTACTAAAGACCTTAAAATTTTCTATCCATAAAGGAATTTTTTATCTTTCCTCACTATTGATCGGGGCTGTGGAGTGCACTTTTGAATAATAAAAATGTTTAAGGATACATCTTCCCTAGATAATGATTAGGTTTTCTTTCATATATAAAATATAATAAACTCCACTAAATAAATGCAAGTATACATGCCAAATAAAGTAGTAAAGTGAAAGAGTAGTGGTTCGAACTCAAAAGGAAGTGTTCTTTCAAACTATTAACTATTATTATTTTCTCTAATTATAAAATTATCCTATTAAAATAAAAATTTTAGATGTGGAGATTCAATCACTAACTAAAAATAGTTAAAATAATGGATACGATGTTTAAATAAAATATTTTTGATTGATGAATATAAATTGCATATCTTTTTGAATGAAACTCTTATTTGTAATGTGATTCAAAGCATATGTATCGCTTGATCTCTGCCAAGCTTGAAGGGGTGAAAAGAGTATCTACTAACCTCCTATAGTTAGGTAAGGGAACGTGGAGACCAATCTGATTTCAAAGCTAAAAGAGTTAGCGTTTAGAGAGAGAAGCTGTCATTTAGAGAGAGAAGTTTCCATTTAGAGAGAGAAAGTTTTTGAATTTTCAAATTCATTTCTCCTTATTTTCATTCCTTTTTTTCAGTATTTGGTGAGGAAGATGGTGGCAGATGGCCGCCGACCATCTTTGGCTTCGGTGGCAAGATTGACTTCCATTGCAGGTATCAAAAATCAAAATTTGGGTGGAAACAATTGTCTGATAGCTGGTTCTAAGCAGAATGATCACAATTTGGTGAACAAGAGTTTGTACAGAGTGTTGGTTCTAGGCTCCCCTGTCCATGAAGGGGCTAGCCTCCCCAATATGGATAATATTGCCTCATTTATCATTACAATGCTGGGATTAGTTAAATGTGGCAAGGATTACTTCTATGATTGGTAAAACATTAATGTTGGATGGGAATATGTTTCAATGGGGAAGGAGGGAGTTTGCAAGGGTGTGTGTATGGATGAAGCTTGATTAATGCCTTCCTTTAGAAGTGTGGGTGGAAAGTAGTTTAGGGAGATTTTTTCAAAAAGTTGAGTATGAAAAAATCTCAACTTTCTATTTTGAATTTGGAAAGATTGCGCATGTGAAGAATTATTGCAAACATGGTATTCATGTCAACAAGGAACCAATTGTTGGTGCTAATAAGGGTGGATTGGGTTTGAATGGTGAAATAAGGCAATAGATAAACAATGATCCTTCATAAGGTCCATGTGTTCTTGTTAATCATAAGGGAAGTAAAAGATTGATCTAAAGAAACACTAATGTGAAGCCAATGAATATGAGATATGTAAAGAAGCAATCAAAGCCTAATTTGGAGATTCGGGAGGACAAGATTAATGTGAGTTCTGAAGATTGGACTGGATCTATTATGCTGGAGTTGAATAAGTTGAATGCTAGTACAGAACAAATTGAAGAGGGTGAAATTACAGAGGGACTGGAGAAAGGTATGAAAGATATACAATTTGCTGGAACTCAGGAGTCTGATGTTCAGATAATAAAAAAATCTTCAGAAAACTGATGGTGTTATGGGTATGGTTTTGAATCCTATTAGTTCTATTATTCCATTGGATGTTAATAAATTTGATATTTTGAGTGTGGAGAATGATGAAAAAGATGGAGAAGGTGTGAATGAAATAAAGGTAAAAGGAGATGTTAATGAAGGAAATGTTGTTGTGAATGAAGGTGACAGGTTGTGAAAGGAGGATGGCTGTGGAGGAAGAATTTACAGTGGTAAATTTGATCTTGGAGTGGTTAAGGAATTTGGTAACATTGGAGAGTTGTCCAAATTTAAGCTTGCTAAAGAACTCAAATCTTTAGGGCCTATAAAAAATGCTCCTCATGGTAGAAATTTGGAGACTGGTAGTAAGAGAAGGGATGGGGGTTCATCCCCTAGGGTGTTTAATGAATACGATCGCTTTTTGGAATTGTAGAGGGGCTAAGAAGAAAGAAGCCTCTCTCTATCATAGGAAATTTGTTAAAGATTTTAATATTTTATTTGTGGGATTGGTGGAGACCAAAATTAGTGCTTTTGTTAAAGTAACTTTGGAGAAGATAATGGGTTCATACTAGGATGTTTTTCTCCTTCCGTAAGAAGGTTTATCTGGTGGTGTTATGATCTTTTGGAGATCAGATTTGGCTTCATTTTTTGGTGTTGAAGACATCAGATCAATGTGTGATTGGTGATCTAAACGTCTTTAATAAAGGTGTGTGGATCATCTCTACTATTTATGGAAATAAGGAGGTTCATAAAAGAAGGTTGTTATGGTATTGCTTTCAGGAGGTTTCCCATAGGAAAGTTGCTTCCATTGTAGGTGGGGATTTCAACTATATTTTATCTCAAAAAGATAAAAAGGGTGGAAGAAAGTTTGTGTTTTCTCAAGATCCCAAGGAGATGCTTAATTTTATGAATACAAATGACCTTCATGAGGTAGGAATCGTTGGACCAAGGTTCACTTGGTGCAATAATAAGATTGGAGGTGGAAGGATTCTTGAAAGGTTGGACAGATGTTTACTTAACTTTTTGGTTATCAATTATATCCAGGTGGCAGTGGTTAGACACATTGCTAGGGTGGCTTCGAATCACTGTCCTATTGTCTTTAAAAATTTTTATGTGGCCATAAAAAGTAAGGGGTCCTCAAATTTGAAGATGTGTGGATTTCTTTCAAAGCATCGGCTAATATTATTACTAAAGTATGGAAGAAGGATTTTAGAGGGGATGATATGAAAATTCTATACAAAAATGTAATAGAGCTTTGAAAGATTTGTTCTATTAGAGTAAGGTGAAGTTCGAGGAATTCTCTAGAGATAAGGATAGATTGAAATTGGAAATCTTTTAGCTACAAGAGGAGGAAGCTAGAGAAGGGTTGTTGGATAATGAGAAGTTATGGTTGCTTTGAGTGAAGATTAAAGAGCTGAATGTTAATCTTCTCCATTTGAATACATGGTGGAAGCAAAGAGCCAAAGTGAAATGGATTGATGAAGGAGATTCTAATACTAAAATTTTCCATTCTTTTGCTAATGCTAGGAAAAATGGTAATTGGATTTCTCAAGTTAAGAAATCAGATGGTAGTCTCACCAAGGAGCCTAAGGAGGTGGAGGAGGTATTTTTTCAATTTTTCTCAAAACAAGTAGAAGGATAGGGTGTGTTGCTTAGAGAATTGGCCTTTTACTAGGAAGGTTTTAGAAGATGAAGATAGGAAATGGCTGGATGCGGACTTCTCCAATTCAGAAATTATGCAGGTGGTTAGGATGTTGGGTAACAACAAGGCTCCTAGTTATGATGGTATGATGTACTCTTTTTCAAGTTTTATTGGAATATTACAGGGGAGGATGTTTGTAGAGAAGTGAAGAGTTCTTTTCTTTCGAGAAAGATGTGTAAGGAGTGGAAGGATACTTTGGTTGTGCTTATTCCAAAGTCAAGTAATCCAGTGACTCCATCTGGCTTCTGTCCAATTAGCCTTTGTAATTCCATTTACAAAATTGTGGATAAAGTGCTTTTGAATAGATTGAGTATGGTAATTCCTAAAAATATCTCTAAAGAACAGGTAGCTTTTGTTAGAGGGAGATCTATCTCGGAGCATTTATTTTACTATCCCAGGAGGTCTTCAACAAAATCAGGTTTTCTAAAGCAAGTAATGGACTGATGGCTATCAAGTTAGATATGGAACAAGCCTATGACAGTATGAGTTGGACTACTCTTAGAAAGATGATGTTTGTATTGGGTTTTTCGGAAAAGTTTATTAACTTGGTGATGGAGTGTGTTGCGGAACCAAGGTTTTCCATCTTGATTAATGGAGGTAATTCTAGATGGATTGTGGGGAAGAGTGGCTTCCGTTAAGGTTGTTCTCTATCTCCTTTATTATTTATCATGTGCTCACGATTGCTTTCTAATGCTTTTTCCTACAAAGGCATGGATTTCGGTATCAAGATTTCTCCAAGGGGATAAAAAGTTTCTCATTTACTTTATAAAGTTGATATGTTGGTATTTTCTGATTCTAAAGTTAAGAATATCAAGAAGATGAAGATCATTATAGAGGATTATTGTAAATGGACGGGTCAAAAAATAAATCTTCATAAATTTGCTATGATTTGTGGCAAATCAGTTTTGAGAAGAAGGAAGAAATAAATTGGGAAGTTATTGGGGAATAAGCTTGTTGATGAGATGGAGTACTTGGGAATTAAATTAGCTCTAAGGATGTTGAGAAAAGCTGATTTCCTTATTTTATTGGATAAGGCTTTGAAGAAGATAAATGCTTGGGGTAATAGGTACATTTCTTTAGTTGGAAGACTGGTGTTGGTGAAAACTAGTTTTATTAACCTTCCCTTGTTCCTTATGGCTCACTCTCTTTTTCCTTTGAGTATCTTAAAGGAATTTGACAAATTCTGTAGGAACTTTATCTGGAATAAGTATGATGGATGTCATGGCCTGCATTATGTGGCTTGGGATGTGCTGTGTAAATCAAAAGCTTTGGGAGGATGGGGAGTTCAGTCGGCTGTATCGGGGCCGTTGAGGGGAAAATTTACATGGAATTTACTGAATAATCCTGCTACTCTATTGAACAAAAATTTGTTGACCAAATATGGCGATAAATGGTGGAGCAATGAGGATATGAAGGGTGGCTCTTCATCTTGGAAGATCATTGTTAGTGGATGGAAGGCTCTAAAGAGTTTTGTAAGATGGAATGTTATTATGGGGTCAAATATAAATGTTTTAAAAGATGTATGGATCTTTGACAAGAGTTTTCTTAAATTTCCCACGTTTGTTGCAATATTTGATGATAATAATTTAACTCTTGATTTTTTCATTCATGAGGGAAGGTGGGACTATGACAAGCTGTTGTTATACTTTGGAGAAGATCCTGCCTATATGATAGGTATTATTCAAATTTTTCAAAAGCAGGATGGAGACTTTATGGAATTGAAGAAGAAATGGAGTGGAAATCTTTTTCATCATTGCTGATTGAAGATGGCTTGAAAGAAGAGGAGAATGTAAATCCAGTTTCATGGATTTACAAGCTGAAGTTGAATGCTCGAGTGGAGTTATTTCTTCAGCGCGTCTGTAAGAAGGATATTCCTACAGCAGAATTTCTTATGAAAAGAAGGTTATCTAATAGCAATTTGTGCCCAAGAGGTTGTGGAGAGGTTGAAGACATTGATCATGTCACATCTACTTGTTCTAAGCTGGTTAAGGTGATTGACTTATTGAGGAGGTAGGGATTCAGGCTACCAAAATTTTCTTCTTTCAAAGAATGTTTGTATGAGCTGGAAATTTTATCTGGGACAAATATGTTGGTTGTTAGAATCTATGTTTCTCTATTATGGTTCTCTTGGAATGACAGGAATAGAGTAAAGCATGGAAAAATAGGAGATAGCGTAGTCTTGATTGCTGCTAATGATCTCAATTTTGTGAGCACAACAAATAAGGATATCCTCTCAGATAACTGTGATGTTAATTAGTAACCTAGGATATTTTCAAATACTTGGCATCCTCCTCCTCCTGAGTGTTATAAAATTAACATTTATGCTTCACTTAGAGGTAATTATGGGGCTGTCATTAGAGGGATTGTTCGAGATAGCAAAGGTAGATTTTTGTTAGAATTTGGTTTTTGTGGTGTTCATTGGGACATATCACAGATGGAGCTATTGGCGTTCAGAGCTTTGGAGAATGTTTTAAAAGAAAGCTTTCAAGATGCTAAAGGTATTATCATGGATGGAGACAAGAAGAATGTGATCCAGTTTCTTCACAAGTTGTACAGCAAACTGAAGGAACTTGGTGGAAGCATTGAAGATAAAGAGTTGTTGGTTTTTAATTCTTCGAATAATGTTATTTTTCATTTTATCGGTCGAGATTGTAATAAGTTGGCTGATTATTGTGCCAACTTAGCTTTTTCTTATGATTTTCTTTGGGATAAGTTTTGTGAGAGTAATCTTCCATCTTCTTTTACTAAAATGGTGAAGGAAGAAAGTGATAGGTTGGTTTATTCTCACTAATTTGTATCTAGGCTATTTGGTTCATTTCTTTTTTAATGCAAATTGTGTTTCTTCAAAAAACAAAAAAAAGACCTCTTACAGTTATATCATCTCCTTAAGAACCATGCATATTTTGCATCCCATGTCTAGGTATATAAACATACTATTTTAATATTCCTAGTTGTTATTGCATTCTTTCATTAAGGCTATACATCAAACTTGGTTTTAACTACACATATGACCATTATGTACATTAAATAAATAGCATAAAATATTAAAAATATCATTTAGCTTTAGAGCACATGAATCTTCATTAGTACTTAATATGCTCTCTACATTATTAATCCAAAATAAAAGAATTAGCCAAACATGGAAGAAATGATAATCAAACTTATTTTCATTAAATTTATCATCAACAATAACATTATCAAGCCTCTATACCACTGTTTAGGGTCAACTGCAAAAATTCTTTTTCTCCATTGTGTCCTGTTAAGAGTCAAGTTCTCTTCTAAATCAAATAAAGAAAGGTCATTTTATTTTCTAATAATAAAACTACAAGAGAGTGGTATCACAAAGTAAGATCAATGTATTTCCTCTATAGTCATTTACCATGTAAAGTTCCTCTAACAAACACTGACTAAGAACCTTAATGATTGTATCTATCAGTTCTCTAGTCTCCCTCATGAGAGATATAAAGAAGTACTATGAAAAGTACTAAAATTATATAAGTGACTAAACACCCTTATAAAGAAAACATAATGATTGTTTATAAGAAAACATAAATTAGCCAACTAGCACTATGGTGCTTGAAAGATTGATAACATTGCTCCAATAAAATGAACTAAAGCTGTTGCACTGATGTTTTTGCTCTATTTTCATGCTTGCTGATGTGGATCAATTTTTTATTAAACAATTGCATCACTTTGCTTATAAATCATGTCCTTTAAAATTTTCCAAATGCTACACCATAGTGCTACTAACTCTCAAATGACGTGGCACATGAGTGGCAAATTTGGTTCCAAGACATGATTGATTGTGATGCCACGATGCTTGAAGATAGTGAGCATGGCACTACCAAGCTGACCATTTTAATTTCGTGGTGCTGTCAAATAGAGAAGTTTATGCTATCATGTTAATCTTTTGGCTCTCTTATAGTTTCCTTGGAGGTGCAACGACATTTATTCATCTATCACCGTAGTGTTGAATAATACTTAGAATTTTATGCCCTTTTTGTATTTTTCCTACGCAATATTACTTAAATAATATATTTTCACTGAAAATATTACACCTAAAATAATATATTATTTATAATTATCAAATTCTCCCTAGTTTAAGCTTTTGTTTGTCCTCAGGTAAAAAAAAATTTTGCATTTCTAATTAAATTAACCAAAGTAAAAATTGATAGTTTAAAATTACTAAAATATAGGATAATACATTATAGTCTAGGAGAAGTTAAAATTAACCAGGTTATAATTCTAGTTTGGAAAAATACTAATAATTACACTAATTAGACATCTTTCTTATAACTTAATTTGAATTCATATGTTATAGATTTAATTATTAACTTTTTAATTTTAAAGTGAACAATGTAGCTTAATGATTAGATATGTTAGTACATAAATCGAAGCTTCATTAGTTCACCATTATTTATACTAGTTTTTTTTTTATCCCTTATGAATTAATTTATAAGATTGTAATCAGATTCTAAGTTTTTAACTGGTACCCATTTTTTAATATACTTATCATTCTATTTTCTTATATTTCTTTTCTTTTTTTAGAACTATTTTTAGAGTTATTTTTCTTTTTATTTTTTGGAGTACATAGCTACTTATTTTGAATATCAGTTTGCTACAAATCCTTCTACATCTTAATGAATTTTGTGCAAGGATTTAATATGATTACTAATTCCAAATTCAAGTTGCATATGATTTCCAATTTTAATATACTCATATCTAATCTTTATTTATAATTATTCATTTTCATTGCAAAAATTATTGTATAAAGGTATAACTTACAAATTAAAATTAAAATAATAACTTAATTGATCTAAATTAGTTAATTATTTATTTTTCCCACTTTATGAAGTATAAACAATGTTCATTTGAACTATTATCTAGTTTTTATCCTAATTTTACATAATTTTTAACTATCATTTTTACAAAGGTTAATTAAATAATTAGAGTGCAAGAGTAATAAAAACAATTGTAAGCATGAGGTGATTTTTAATAAAATGTAAATAAAAACACAAATAATAATTAACACTACGCATGCTTTCGTATGAATAATAAAAGGCACATAAAACATTTGATAATATAACGTGAACATACACATGTTATAAGATAACTAGTGCACTAGGCACCAAAAGTACTATACTGACTTATAACAAAGATACAAATATGTTGCAAAACAAAAAATTATGCTCACACTAAATATAATAATTTCTTACATAACTGAGTTCTCTTTTAAAAGACATGACTTATAACAACGATACAAATATGTTGCAACTCAGAAATCTAGCTTGAGAATATGTTTTTTTGATGAAAGAAAAATATTTTTGTTTTGTTAATTTTATCATTTCTCCTAGCATGTACTGGACATTTTCTGTTTGTTGTTTGTGTGTACTAACATTTCAGAGAAATCATACTCTAGATCACTGAAGACTTCAAGACATAGTAGATTAGGGTTTCATGTATTAAAGTATATAATTTTTTTTTATTTCTCTTGAGTCTAAGAGAGTGTAACTATAATTGGATAACCGTGCACACACACTAGGGGAAAGAGTCCAAATTTAAAATTTTAAAAATAATTGTAATGTATGATTTGCAATTGTACTGGATGATTTGTCATTTTTCTCTCCAAAATGAAGTTAATAAAATCATTTCTTGTATTTTTATATTGTTCTTACTATATGTTGTCAATTTGTACAGATGACTGGTATAGTACAAAAAAGGGTGCATACCAATTCATCCCAAATGAATTCAATTATTTTTGTAATATTTATATAGTACAATATTAATTTTTATAGCGACTAACAGAGTATGAAATGGGGTCATCCATGTTTGTACCAAACAAAGTATGATATGTGTTAACTCTTTATATTGTACGATGTCAGTTCATACACATGACTAACAGAATATGAAATAAGGTTCATACAGTATCATACCAAATGAATAGTATTAGTTTTGAACTGTTTATATAGTACGATGTCAGTTCGTACAGATGACTGACATAGTAAAAATAAGGTTTCTATAGGAAAGTACCTAGATTTTTGAACTATTTGTATAGATGATCCTTGATTGTACTATACAATCTTAAATCAATTCACTTGTAATTTTTAGGTTTTTGGATGGTTTTTCTCATATTTTCTATATAAGAGTTCTAAAAACTGACACTCAAAACCTTTGCTATGATTTTCTATTGAGAGAGGCCATTGAGTATGAGTGTTTGGGAGACATTGTGAGAGTAAAGTGTGAGAGAACAAGTGAGGGGGAGCTGTGAGGGATTCATATGGTTGCCTAAAGTGAGGATCTTTTTTTTTTTCTTCTTCAAATTTTTACCAATCTCCTCTAGAGGCTTTTGATAGAAGATCTTCAACATTATGTCGTGATACTCTTCCATCACCATGAGGGTGGAAGAGGATGATGGTTCTCTATTGTCACTAGGAGAGTGAGAAAGGATGAAGGTTCTCTGTTGTCACTAAGAGGATGAAAATGGACAACGGTTCACTGCCATCACCAGAAGGGTGAGAAATGACATTGGCACTCTTTCGCACCAGGTTGGTCGAAGAGAGCTTGTAAGGGATTCTCTGCCTTGCTATGGAGGCAAAAGGAGAGTCACTTTGATTTAGTGTAATACCTCAAGAAGGAGTCTTTAGGGAGTAGACATAAGTATAGGTTTGACCAAACCACTATAAATTTAGTGTTCTTCTGTTCACTTTACTTTTTCAATATTTTTATTTTTTTGCACTTTTAAATTTTGTAGTTGAAACATTTATTGTAATAATCATTTTATTACACAATTACATATTTAAGGATTATCATTTAAACTTTCTAAAAACAACTTTTGAAAATCTAAGAAATTTTAAAATTATCAATTTACCCCCATCTTGGTTAGCCTTGGGACAATTCAATAAGGTCTAACAACCTACTCAAACTTTCAAAATACACATCCTCTCTTTCTCCAAAATCAAGATTTCCTTATTCATCTAATCCACAAGGTTTTAATCTATGACCATTAACCTTAAAAATGTGAAAAATTTTCTTATCTTGAATCTTATTAGCACCATTGAGATATATTCTAATAGTAATATATAGTCAGACCCATCTCAATTTAAGTCTTCCATGGAAAAACTATTTTTTTGTAATTAAGTATAGAAGATTTTGGCTAGGATAAATTTCATAATGTAAAATTTTACATTTATGCATTTTCTTTATATCTTCCTTATATCTTCTTGTATCTTCATAAATTTCATATATGAACTCATAAATTTTGTTAATGATAAAAGAACTCTACATGTGGAGAAGAGAAAAGGAACCTTAATTTTTCAAATGTTCTTCATTTCTAATCCTAGAGAAGGAATGTCTTTGATTGGTTTTGCCCATTACTTAAGTTAAATTTTTAGGAAGAGAAAATATAGCACTATACTCAAGGACTGGCAAGAATTGAGAATTAAACATCCAACTTGAAGTTTTTAAAATTTTTAAGTGAGTGGAGGTTTTAAAATTTTAAATTTCAAACTATTAAGTACTGTCTTTGTGTTGTAATTCTGCCTTCTTCTCTCAAGTTTTTTAGGCAAACTCTAATTATTATTTTTTTTTAAACTATAAAATCTACCTAACATACCTAGACCAAAGCATGGTTGCCTCCCTTATTGTGCAAAGTAAAAATTCATGAGGGTTGTTAACCCTTTATGAACTAGCCCAAGCTAACCAAGAGGGGGTGAATTAGTTATTTTAAAATTTTTATTAAGGCAAAAAAGAAAATATTTTTGAATATTTTAAAACAAATAATTTTATCCTATAATGTGGAAGCAAAACTAATTTCATAATAAAAAAAATTAGGGATTTTAAACATAGAAAAAATCACAAAAAATATGTAAATTAAATACATATAGTTAAATAGAAAGAACACACCATAATTATAGTGGTTACTTGACCTACTTTCATTTCCTGGAAACCACCTTTCTAGGTATTGCACTAAAAGTTGTCTCTCATTTTACCTCCATAGTAAGGTTGAGAAGCCCTTATAAAATCTTTCTACTGACTCAATGATGTATAGTACCTTGAATCCTTTTACTCCCTCATGGAGTAGGAAAAGAACCTGGAAACCCTTTTAATCCCTCCTAGAGTAGGTAAAGAACCTTGGAATCCTGTTACACCCTCCTGGAGTAGGTAGAGAACCTAAGACCTAATGCCGATCAAAGTCTCCCTAGAGACACCAAGGAACTAAGGAAGAAGCTTGAAGAAGATGGGGGAAAACTTGCTTGGAGCAACCTTTGTGAATCCCTCACAATGATCTCTCTCTTTATCTCTCTCTCAAAGCTCTCCTCTCTTCCTTTTCTAAGCTCTCTCTTAGGTCAACCTAACAGCATAAGATATCTCAAAAGATAATATAAGAGATCAAATAGAGAGATTTCTAAAAAAGCCTTAATTTTTAATTTATCATTGAAGACCATCCAGTATAATCCTTAGATCATTTTCTATAATTAGTATAAAATAGCCCTTTTTCCAGTATGATCAGTATTACAATGTACAATCCGTTTATGTATTTATATAGATTATCCAGTACAATTCTGTGATCGTCTGGGATAATTAGTTCAAGATTATATATTGAACATCCAGTGCGTTATGAGATGATGGGGGTAATTTAAATATTATCGTGCAGATCCCTCAGTATTCTCAGTATAATAGTTTGTATTATTAGAAGAAAATTATGGTTTTTGTCTTGAATGATGGGGGATTATCCCATGAATATCAAAGATTTTTTAGTACTATCATCTTAGATCATCATGAATGATCTAATCAAGCAATCTAACCATAATTCATCTCCTAATCACAGGACCAATTTAGACATGATTGTCATAAATTGTCCAGTATGATATATATCATCCTATACTATTAGAACAAAATTTGAAGTTTAAACTATTCTTAAATTATAATTGGTGGATATTTTTATGTCTATAACTAATCATCTTATATGATCTGTATCATCCATTATGATTAGTTAATTAATCTTACTTAATAATGGGTGCCTTAATTAGGATTTTCTATATAATTGATCATCTAGTACAATTTACATCATACTGTATCATTAGTTTAAAAATCCTTTTTTCTCCTAATTCATTAACTCGCCCTCTTAAGTTTGTGTGTGCAAGGTTACTTAGCATGAGGTCCACTAGATTTATGACTTAACTCAAGAAAGGTAAAAGTACAATGAATTTGAAATTACAGATAGACTTAACCCTACTCTACCTGATCATGAGTTGATTTACATTGCAAGTGAACTTGTGGACCTAAAAGTTTAGCCAGCAATGCAAATAAAATAGATATGAAATAATAGTAGTAGTAAAGAAATAATAATATTTTTTATCATCAAAGTCACAGTACTTGGGCCCAGGTTTGTAACACTAAGTATATAGTCTTCAGCCAAACTTGCCTAGATTTTTTAATTTGGCTTGGCTATAATATTTACATTCTTCAAATAAACTTTGTTAGGATATTTTTCTTTTTGTTTTAAGTTAACTTTAGTATTACTAGGTAAAGATCTAAGAGTTCTTCTACTGATTGTAATAATAAACTGACTTAGTTAGGTTTCAAAATTTTTAATTAAAGTAGCTTAATTTTGCAATTGGTTTCCTAACTACATTACTACATCTTCCAATGCTAATTTTTTTATTTCCAATTTGATTTCTTGGATTAAATCTTAGAGGATATAAAGGTTTTGGATTAATAATAGGTTGTTGAGGATTATTCCAATTTGCTTCTTGATTATTCATCCCATTATTCCATTGATTGTTCCCACCTACATTATTTGACCAATTAAAATTGTTATGGTTCCTCTAACATTAATTATATGTATTTGAATAGGGATTATTTTATCTTCTAATTAAGTTAATATTTTCAATTCCTTGCACATTACTTTCTTCAATTGAATTTTGATCCCCCAAAGATTAAATTCCTAATCTAGAGTTTACTTTGATTGTATTCAATTTCTAAGATATTGTTGTAACATGTGTAGTAAAGATTGATAAAGCATTAGATTCATAAATTCCTGCTAAATTTTAGGATTTACAATATCAGCAAATCATTGAAATTTGCTAGTAGCCAATTCCTCTATTTATTCACATACTTCCTCAAATGACTTAGACATTAATGATCCTCCATCTGAAACATCAATTAATAAAGAGATCCTACTAATTCATTATAAAATGTTTGAATAATCAACCAATCATGTAAATTATAGTGACAGAATTTTTTAAGTATTTTCTTAAATCTTTGCCAACTCTCATAAATGGATTCTCCTTCAAATTGAGTAAAAGAAGTTATATCATTTCTATGTTTGGAAGTTTTTTAAGGTGGGAAGTACTTATCATTATGAGCCAACTCATTTTAAGTAGTTATAGAGCTTGGAGGTAAATAATTCAACCTTATTTTAGCATTATCTCTAAGAGAAAAAGGAAATAATCTAAATTTAATAGCATCATCAATTAAAACATTGTTCATAAATTTTGAACAATTTTTTAAGAAACTGCTAAATATAAAATGGGATCTTTTATGGGGTCCCCCAATCTGAGTGTTCTAAACCATTTAAATAATAACATATTTAATTAAATATTATTTGTTTATATTCCATCTACTAAAGGGCTTGCATGATCTGTAAGAGGTGATTTTGATTTAACACTGGTTAAGTCATTTTTAATATCTTTATTGTTCTTCAAATTTTATGAAGGTTATCTCATTTTAATTATCAAAGAATAATAGTTCCTTTCAATGGCTATAAAGCATGCAACCAAAAATAAATAATTAGTAATCAAAGAAATTTAAAATGTATATATATATATATATATATATATATATATATATATATATATATATATATATATATATATATATATATATATATAAGTAGGTCTAACTATGAAATTAATTAAACAATATAGTTAAATTTAATAAAAATGAAATACTTCCCCAGCAACAATACAAAAAACTTGATGGGGGATGTGGAGTGTACTTTTGAATTATAAAAATTTCTAAGGCTGTATCATCCTTAAAAAATGCTTAAGTTTTCTTTGATATATAAAAAATAATAAACCCACATATGATACGCAAGTATACATACCAAATCAAGTAATAAAATGATAGAGCAAAGTGTGGAACACATAAGGAAGTATGCTTTCTAGCAATCACTACTTGTATTTACTCTAATTATAAAATTATCTTACTGAAATAAAATTTTTTTTATTGTGAGGATTTAATCATTGACTAAAAATAGTAAAAATAATGGATATAATATTTAAAATATATATATTTTTTAGATTGATGAATATGAGTTTCATATCTTTCCAAATTAAACTCTTATATGTAATGTGATTCAGAGCCTACGCATCCCTAGATTTTTGCAAGCATGTAGGGGTGAAAATGATATTTACTAACCTCATACAGTTATATCATCTCCTTAAGAATATATCATAATTTATATCCTATGTCTAGGTATGCAAATATATAATTTCAATATCCAGGTTATTCTTGCATTCCTGGTTGTTTTTGCATTCCTCCATCGAGGCTATACATCACACTAAATTTTAACTAAATATATTGCCACTATGTTCATTAAATAAAGAGTGAAAAATAATAAAAACATCATTTAACTTTAGCTTCCATAGTACTTAATATATTTTTTACATCATCAATCCAAAACTAGAGAATTAGCTACACATGGAAGAAAAGATAAGCAAACTATTTTTCATTTAAATATTAAAGAATAAAAAAACAAGAGAGTGATATCATCAAGTATGATCAATTTTTCTCCAATACACTCCTTCCTTATTGTATAAAGTTACTAAAATAAACACTGACTAAAAACTCTAATAATTATACCTAGCATTTCTCTAATTTCCCTTAAAATTGACTCTGAGAGAGTTCTAAAGAAGTACTATGAAAAGTACTAAAATTAGGCAAGCAAAAAAATTCTCTAAGAAATATAACATATTGACTATTTACAGGAAAACACAAATTAGGCAACTAGCATTATAACGCATAAAGACTATTTAATGGTTGACTTTTCCAAAAATTATAATAAATCAAATAAAATTAAAAAAAAATGCAAAATTACCTTCAATAAACTCTAAATCAAACCTATAATCATTGAAAAATAAAATTCAAATCCATAATTGATTAAAATTAATTTAAAAATAATTAATCTTTAATTAAATATTAATTAAATAAGTTCATTAAAATAAAATAGAAATCAAATTAGCTTCAAACTTTTAGAGATTGATATATTAGTCATCCTTAACCTATGTTACCAATTTCATAAAATTTGGTGTTGCTTTGTTTTCAAAATTAAATAACTCCTCATATGTTAACAATTAAATGATATAAATAATTCATTAAATACTTAGTTTCTAATATAACTAAATAGACACAATAAACATAATTCCAATATACATAATAAATTTTAGTAAAATAAAATAAAATTTAGAGATTAATAATTCAATTTAAATAATATTCTTGAATAAACTTTAGTTATATTTCATTAATAACTAATTAATAATTAATTAAAATTCATAAAAAAATAATAATTGATTAAAATTGTAAATATTTTAGTAAAAATTAGAAAAATTCAACAAAAATATAAAACATAAAAATTTTATTTGATAATTATTTGGTTGAATTTTTTAATCAAATAAATTTGATAACTAATGTTAACTAAATGATAAAGATCTTTCATGCTTAATGCTTGCTTTCTTTTGGAGTGTATTTTTGCATTAATTTACAAGGTCTTTAATACATCCTAAATCACCCAATAATCCCTTTATGTGGTGCATGATTCCTTTTAGGATTACACATACATATGTCCTTAAGGGATTTTAATAAAATTTAATAATCAATTAATGGTTCATGCACCATGCTAGCCTCCACGTGAAAGTTATGGTTGTATAAATTTTAATAACCCTTAATCAAAACTTAATAATACATCAACCTTATACATTATGCTAGATTCCAATTGGAGGGCATTTGTATTAATTTAAAAGTTTCCTCTTCTATCCATTAATAAATCTTTCAAGGCTTCATGTGATCATTTATACTATAAGGAGGATTATTGCATTACATTTGTGAGCCATAGGATCTGTAGGTTAGAAACCCTTGCACTTTGGGATTATTAATCTATAAATTTCTATAATTAATAATTAACTCTAAGCTTTAAAATTTAAATAATAAAATCTAAATTCACATAATTTAAACTTCAACTAAATTTTCCTTTTGTCCTTAATGAATAAACACTTTAAATTCTTGTAACTTAAATACTAAGCTCTTATAGGACATTCCAAAGTCACATAACATAATTCCAATACTTAGGTGGTTTTCTTGGACAACTAACTCTAGTCTAGATTAGGCAGGTGGTGTGGATTGCTTGCCATGTGCTTTGCTTGGAGAGCACCCTATATATGTTTATTTATTTTATCTAATATGGATTTCATGCATTTTAATTTTTGTTGGTGTACTGAGGCTCTTTTAGAATTGCATTTGAAGCATTAGGTTATTACGCAATTGCCTTGCACTCTATATTTTTGTATGCTAATGCTTTATATTCTTGTAAGGTTAAAGTTGATGTACCTAGGAGAGATTCTATACATGTATAAGTCCCTATAAATTGTAGATTACATATAGATCGAGTTGTATAGTGTATTGAGTTATAAAAGTGTATATCCCACCTACTTATACATACAGGTGGGGCTCCAAAAGATTATATCCTCTCATTTGGAGGATAATATCTTTTAGAATTAAATAGAGACTTAGAGATTGGAGATAGTAAGCATTTTTATTTGATTCTATATATATGGTTGGCTTAGAAGCTTAGGTTTGTTGTAGTGGAGCCTGAGCACCTTATTTTCCTATATAATTTGAGACTTCTATAAAAATTCAAATAAATAAATCAATAAAATTTATTTTATTTAGGAAGTCTTTTCTTTTATTAACATCATTTTAAACATTACATTCATATGGGTGATAGCTTACATTAGCAGGTAACAACTTTTCTTAATTTTTTCTTGGTGTGCATAGTCTTGACTTTGTAGGAACATGTATACTAGTTCTAGGATGATATAGCCTTCGGTACTGTAGACACCAACTCCTTTACCTCTTCATACATACATAAATTCTTATTTTACTTTCCCTAAATATGCTAAAGCATAGGATTTTTATGCCCATGTTAACCTATTCATACATCTACATCTTATTAGACTCATTTTGACCTAGAGTTGACAAGGGGTCAAAATAGCCAAAATGCTCTTTAAGGGAGATTTTGGAATTTTCCCAAAAACTCAGCAAATCTCAACCTTATCAACCTTTGAAACCTATCTCAATGAATCCTAAAAATCATTATGGATACATTGTACTCATACGCACCCTTTGGTTTGAAACTACTTTTATTGAGTTTATATGATCAAATCAAACTCAATGGACCCAACCCTTGACCCTAAGCAAACTTGGTTGACTAAACCTCCCATCCTTTGACCAAAGCCTTCTCAAACCCATTTAAACTCTTGAGATGATCCATTTGGTCCCTAGAAAGCCCCCATTGAAGGACAAGCTTTGGGTTCACTTGGGTTAGCCACATGGCTTAACCTAAGTGCCCAAAGAGAGATATCCCATGAGCCATACCTCAACTCAAGCCAAACCAAATAGAAATATAGTATTGGGTCTCCCTTACCCAAAGCACCTACCTTAGTTGACCACTTGACCTAGCCCTTTGGTCAACTCAGGTTGAGAATTAGGCAAGCCCAACATGGTCAAAACCACTTTGGGTGGCACTACCTCCAACACTCCTACCTTTGTTAGCCCAACTCTTGGGCTATCTTGGGTCAACCTCTACGCTAACCTAAAGTGGTCAAAACCACTTTTACCTGAGCTATTTTCCTTCATAGACCATATTAGACCCAATGCACCTTCCACCTCAATCCCACCACCTAAATCAACCCAATTTTCACCCAAATGGACCCAAAACATCAACCCAAGCCCCATTTTTGAATTGGGCATCCTCTTAGCACATTGAGCTCACCCAGTGAGCTTTCCACCTCATCCTGGCCCAGCCAGTGGCTGCCAATAACCAGAGAAAGTAGATTGGAGCTTTGTTAGTCCCGTCCATATCAGGCCTCATCCAAATCCTTCTAGAGCATGGGTTCATTTACTTTGAGCTTATGAGCCTCAGAGAAGATGTCATATCCCACTTGGCAGCCGTCCTATAGGTCTCCTGATCAATCCCAGCCATTTTTCGCCATGGTTAAAGCTTGTATAGGACACTTACCTACAAAGCACCTAATTGCGTTCTAGAATTTTTAAACTCCTCCTCAAAGCTCCCTGAGTCTTCCTATATGTTACCCTTGCTTCTAGTCTTATACAATCTTTGGTTCAAGCAAGATCCGACAAAGCTTCTCTATGTTCCACTAGAATTTCTTCCTATAATGATCCTCATGCCCTGATGTTTGGCGTAGAAATGAACGTCATCTTCTTCTAAAGCATCTTGATAGAGTAGCTCATTTATTGATGCCTTCTCTGAGGTATAGACTCTAGCCTGAGCTCCTAGTCGACTAATGTTAGTCAAGGGTGAAGAAAATTGTTACCACATATGATTTTGACTATTTGATTAGCGATTTGAATCTTCTTGATCCTTCCTATGAATTTTGATGCAAATTCACCAGCAGGGTTGCTCAGATCATGCCAGAAAAGCTCTTTGACTTTGAAAGATGGTGAGAGGTTGAAGATATAATTGTGATAGATAATCTTAATCAGTTTTAAAGTCCATTTTATTTACCATCAAATGGCTATGATTAACCACATGTTTACATAGTTATTCTCCAATGATTGGCTTCCTAATCAAGCATCACCTGCTTGAAAAATCATGCCTAATTACGTAAATCTTGTATTTAATTTCATAAGAAATTTAGAGAACTTTGAAAATTGATATATCCTCATCCACTTGACTAATTGAGGTGATCTTAGGCTCATTCTAAAGATCTCGAGGAGATCTTCAAAAACCTTATTGCCTTATGTTCTGATTATGCATAAAACCTAATAAATTATAGTAACAATCCTAGGGGAATTTTAGGTATTTCTCTTAGGATTGAACTCAACACAACTTGAGACATTGGGGAATTGAATTTGGGCATGTATACGTCATGTATAAAATTTTTCCCCTATGTTTAACTTGATTAAGGGAATGCTTGGTTAAATTTAAGCTTAAGGATCATGGTTTGACCTTTAAGTTTAATTTTGACAAGCTATCTTTCTAATGGGATTTAGGTTGTGTATTTTAGTGTGTTTATTATGCTTAGTATGAGGGCTAGATAGCTTATAATTTCACCCCAATCTAAGGTCAAGGTAACTCCCACCTAATTTTTAAAGGTTACATTTGTTGGTTTGGTTAACCACCTTAGGGGATTTAATTTAGGCCCAAATTTAATGGGCTTAGGCCTTGAGATCAGGCAAACACATGGCCCAAGTTTCACTAGAATTGGTGCCCATTTGGTCCACCAAGTAGGGAACCCAATATCACCCCCAAGATATGACTTAGAGTAATAATTAATTCCTTTGAATTCATAAAAATCCATATAAGATCACTAATTGCTCATAATTGAACTCTTAAACCATGAAAAATAAAATCCCTATTACCAAACCTTTAATATTATATTAGTTTAATTTTTTTAAGAAAAATAAGCATTTAATTAATTTAATTAATTAAAAATAATTAAACATTGCCAAAAATTCCAAAACACTTCAAAACATCCCCTTAAGTCATTTATAACCTTTGGGGATGATTTCAAGGAGCTTGGAATATGTTTGGATCAATATTTTAAAACCCTCTCTAATTAAATAATTTTAAAAACACCAAAAATACTCAAACTTTGAAAAATCATAAGTAGTTTTATAAAAATCCAAATTTAAAAAACTTAATGTCATTCAACTCAAATTAAAATCTAGTATTTTCTAAAAATTTTAAATTTCCAAAATTAAGTCAAAGTCAAAAAGTCAACTCTCAAGTCAATTCTAATTCAAAATTAGGCCAAATCTTTAAACAATTATAACTTAATGTAAAAAGTTTCAAATTTAGCAAACTAAGAGTCTAATTACTCATCTTAAGGTCTAGTATTTAGAAAAAATATTGAAAATATAAAAAACTCCTTAATCTTAAAATTCAACCTTTGACCTTTTTAATTTAATGAATTAAAATAATTCCATTAATTCTAAAAACTTGATAATCCATGTAAAATTCTAGAAAATTCTAATTTAATGATTCAAACTAGTAATTAACCAATTGATTTAAATTCATTAACCCTTAATCCTCAACCAATTAAATGAACTTAATCAACACTAGTTACTACTTGGTAACCCGGGCTTATGACGTTATTAGCTTAGCCCCAATGAAGGTGAAATAAACTTCACAGTCTTTGTGAGCAACAAAGGTAGTAACTATTTAATAATTAAAATATACCTTAAAAACTCTAATACATTAATATTAAAACTTAAACATAAATTTCCCCTTTGACCTTTAATAAACTTGAATATTAGATATCTTCAATAAATTACCCAATTTAGGACATACCCAAGCCACCCATCCAACCTCGCATACTTTATATGGTTTGCTAGGGAAACCAACTCTAAATCTAGGCTAAACCATTGTTTATTTTTTGTCACTTTTGTGCTTAGTTTTTTGGATTTTCACTGCATGTTGTGTTTAAAAATCAATTGATATGAGTATTTATTTAATTTAATTATAATCTGTACAGAATTAATGTGATGGGTGATAGATTACTCTTACTTTAATAATGATCTGGTTGATCATTGAGTTTTTAATAGGTGGCCATGCTCAGATAGAGCTATAAATCAAGGAGGCAAAATTAAAGCTTCAAACTGACAAATTGTATGCTGGTGCTAAAAAGGCTTAAGTACCCCCTTGAAATAAAAAGAGCATGCCCAAGTGTTGTTGTAACTTAATTTAAGCTAATATATAATTTCTTGGGATGTGTTTTATTTTTTTTAATTTCTTAGGATAAATTTATAGGAGAGTCTAGATTTTTATCTTATTTCTGATGTAATTTGATTAAAAGTTAAGAGTTATGAAAGTGTCTTTGAGTTCTGATATATATATATATATATATATATATATATATATATATATATATATATATATATATATATATATATATATATATATATATATATATATATATATATATATATATATATATATATATATATATATATATATATATATATATATATATATATGCAAAGTTAGATTCCAAAGAGTAAAGAACATCCCTTAAAGGAGTGTCCTTTTCCATTAGGAAGCCAAAATTTAAATTATTTTAATACCCAAAGAGTAAGAATAACCTCCCCTAAAAGAGAGTTTTCTTTTCATTTGACTATCCAAATATGATGAATCCAAGGAGCCTGAAGAGGAGAAGGATGAAGAGTTGAAGATAGATAGTATCCCACTCAATATCACTTCTGTCTATCCTAGGATTAGAATTCATATTTGTTATTAGTGGTGCTTGACCACTTTTAATTTTTTATAAATTTTGGGTTGTAAAAATTAATAGGCTTTTGCTTATATACATTTAATTTATTTGATTATTTGATTGATTGCTTATATCAAATTTTGATTAGGATTACCTGCTTTTCTTAGTTTTTTTGGCAATTTGTATGTCATATTTTTTTGATTAGTCTGGAATTAAATGGGAGGCTTTTGAGGGCATATATTAAAAACTTTTTCTACTTAAATTTAAATAATTTTTTTAGGATAACATAGAAATTCTAATGATCTAAGAAGTAAGCTCAAGACCATTGAGAGTTTGCATAAGCATACTTCTACTTTCTCCTCCTTGTTAAGCATATCCCATCTATAGGTTCTAGAAGACAAACTAACATTTAAGGGTGCAAATCTGTCTAGGGAATGTTGTGTAATCTTTAAGGAAAAATATTTTTTGCCTTTATTAAAATAATTTCTACATATCATTTTATGTATTCATCAAGCTTATTAACTTGCATTACATATAAACTAATTTAAAAGAGTCTAAGATTTAATTGCATTTTCCTGCATTTTCACCATACAAAAAGTCAAGGGACCAATTAGGATCTACTCTAGATATTAGTCCAAACTCTAAAAAAACTTTAATTAATAATAGCTCGTCTCTTTTTCAAAAAAATGATCAAATTCATGAACTTTAATCAATTAGGTGGCTAGTTGGCCGCCAAATCCAAGTCGAGGGTAAGTCTATATTCTACTATGCATTAGCCAAATTTGGATCACTATTCTCTAGTGCTCAATTTAGATTTAGGTTCTGAGGCAGGTTCAAGCCATAAGAGCTTAATTTCCATGAATATAATCTCATATTTTTAATAAATTGGTAAATTCTAACAAAGGCATTTCTCAATCTAAAATTAAAAGCTCAATATATAGAATAGGCCAGGGTGTTTCTAAAGCATTTCAAAATCCATAGCACCTACTACCCTTCCTCTCTTGATCTCCAAAATAAATGTTCAAAATTCAATCCAATCTCTATTGAAACTCCAAATTCATCTCCTTAATATCACTCCTCAAAAGTATCCAAATAGAATTTCTTCAATTATTTTAATCGAAAGTTTTGGTAGGAGACTCCAGTTTTTCTTATGATGTAATTTACTATGTGGGCTTACACTCGTTGGAGATTTAGAGCCCACGTCCACATTTTCAAAAAAATCAATTTTAAAACCCTAATTTTTCTTATTAATAAATTAATTCAATAACAATCATTATCGTCATGTCCAGACAATTGAAAATAGAAAATTTTTTCTTTCCCTTGGAAGATACATCATCTATTATCATAACTCTTAATATGAAAAAAGTGATCCTTTATCTAGATTTTCATAGTCAAATATTTGGTAGAGTATCATTTTATCCTTTCGGGGTTATATCTAGTTCTCCCTTAAATTTGACTATTATAATCTGAGTGAAATTTACAATTTTATTATTTGAAACCATTAAGGAATGATATATTTTCCTCCCGAGGCATTTTATCATTTGTAATGATGTGTTCAATTTTGTTACTAAAATTTTGAATTAAAATTTCCAAAGAAAACAAAATTTTTCAAAACATGCCTTTTCAAACTTTTAACTCCAAAACAATGGCATACCAGGTGGGTCAAAATTTTTCCCTCCATCTCTAATAACGATGGAATTATATTTTATTGACAGTTTTAACTACCTTCCTTGGCCCCTCTATCCATTTTCTTCTTGGGTGAGCTTAGCCAACACCAAAAATACATATAAAAAACAGAGGTGAAACCTCTATCTAAAAGTTGGACTTTTACCTTTTGCCCCCAAATGAACTAGTGGGGTGATAGTGTCAAGTCAAACTCTTAAAACTTCCATGTCAATTTTATAAACATGTATCATTGAGTCTAACTCGATATGCTCAGTTTTAAAATTGCAAGGAGTCCCATTGATTTTTTCCTTAAAATTATCAATCTTTCAAAATTTAAGTTTTGACATTGCACCCCTAAATTGATCAACTGTGTGAAAGATTCAAGCAACAATGCCATCAAATTTTCTTGCTAATTTTTTAATTCTTTATGTTGAGTGAAAACTCAACATGTCGAGCTTCAAAATCTAAAGAAAATTTATCAATTTTTAAAAATCAGATAATCTTTTCAAATTTCAGTCTTGAATTAACGCTATCGTATGCTATCCTACAATATACCTTTGAGGTTTAGTATATGCATTAAAAATTTAAAATCCTTTTAAAACATAATTAATCTTTATGCTTTATCATCATACAGTAGGTTATAAGTCCTACAACTTAATATATGTGACAAAATGCAGGGTCTATTATGATTTTTCAAAACTTAATTTCAAAAATAGCTTACTCAAATTTTCTTTCAAATTCTAGAAACTCAAATTCTATCAATTGGTTCATAAGTTAATTTTCTCTATTAACCAAGATCTACATATTCAAGAATTAATATGCAATAATTCCATTCAGTTTGGGATGGGCTTTAAGAATATTAAATTTTATGTGAATGGAAACTGTTAGCTGATGTTGTTGCTGAAGGGGAAAAGGATACTCCCCTTATTGAGATTATTGTTTGGGCTGGGATTGGCTCTCTCAATCCTAATAAGAAGGTTTTTATTTTCTATGTCCCCACCGTATCCTCTCCCATGGAGGAAGAAAAGTTTAAATCCCCTATCAAGGACATGGAGGTTAAGTTAGTTTTTATAGATGGATTTATTTATGGGATCCCATTCACTAGTAAGAATAAACACAAGAACTATCTAAGGAAAGTAAGGAAGAAAATCACTAAGTCCAGGAAAGTTATTGAATTGAAATCCCTAGGCTAAGTCAAGCCAGAGGCTATTGAAGATCTACATATTCCTACTTTCTCTCCACTTCTTAAAGGGAGTCACTTTCACCCTCTTCATGTCGCTTTGGGGGAGGAAGAGGATTGCTCGGATAGCAAATTACCCACCATGTTTGATGGATTCTTCTACTAAAATAACTCAAAATGAGACAAAAAAACTACAGAGAACCAGGATGTTGAGAAATATAATCCATACCTGGACAGCCTAGGCTGGAGAAAACAAGGAATATTATGTAAGACACCAGAAAGGGGTGATCTCTTACTAGTTTGAGAAAGAAATCCTTAAAGATGATAGATTTGAAGCAAATAAGTTGACTCCCCATCCCATCTGAAAGAATAAGAAGTTTGTTAGACAACTAGTGATGTCTGTGTTAGTAAACGGATACAACTAGGTGTCATGCCCCTCTTCCTGTAAGATGAAGAGAATTATTCTGACCAGATCTAGCGGGTCGTAAATCCCTACTCCCAAATTTGCAAAGTTGGCCTCAATAGTGGTTAAGACCAAAGATTAAGATGGGAATAAGAAGATTGCTGAAGTTAAGGGAAAGAAGCCCAACTCTAATTAAAAGTAGAATATTCCAAAGAAAGTCAGCAAATTTGAAGATGCCTAGATTCTACCTGATGTCCTTGAGATCCCTACCCAAGGATCTGAGGATTTTATCCTAACAAATTTACAAGCTACTTCCTTTAAGGTCCTTCATCACCCTCTAAAGTAAATGTCCCTCACCTTGTAGTGGATGCCACCCTTATTACTAGCGACCATGGGATAATCAAAATGGAAGGGGTAGACTCATATAACATAAAGAGATGGTTGATCTGATAGAAGAAGATCCTTCTTTTGTAAACATTCTCAAACTAAAGACATTCTTTCCATGTTTAATCAAAAGGAGTTGGAGGAAATCTTAGAGTAAAAAAGGATACTTACTAGTCGACTTTGAGATAATTGATGATAGACCAGTTAATGAGGTAGTTCAGGAAATTAGAGTTATTTTAAAAAAGATAAAAGAAGAAGAAGAAGAAGAAGAAGAAGAAGAAGAAGAAAAAGAAGCTTTTGACCCAGAACTTAATGAGTTACTGATGGAAGAAGATATGACTAATAATAGTATTTGTATGGTTGAAATTAGGGGATCAGTTAAGGAAACTGAGCCAAGTAAACACCATTCTAGTAAGGAAGAAGTTTTAACATCTATTAAATGATATTCTGATGGATCAGTAATAACTAGGGATGATGAACAACAAATTAAAAATTTGAAAGCACAAGTTGCAAAAATATTTCTATAAGTCAAAAAAAAATGCAAGATTGGTTGGAGAAGTCCTAACAACCTTTATTTAAGTAACAACAAACTACTATTAAAGTAGTCCCTGACCAGGCCATAAAACCAAAATCCAATTCTAAGGTACCTAAGTCAGTTTTCACAGTCCCTCTAGTCTAGAAACCCATTCCTTTAGTTCCTCCAATCCAACCAACAATCCCTTCAATTCCTTCAGTCCCTCCACCGTCAGCTCAAAAAGTCCTTAAATAGTTGGTTGAGGATCAGGTAAGGGAGGTCTTAGCCCATTCCCAAGGAATCGTATCTATTCCAAAGGGTAGGCCCAACCCCAAGAAATATGATTCAACCCCTTATCAAAAGCTCTTTGTACCACCGTCTTTCAAATTTTTCACCGGTATTAAAAATATGAGATAGCATCTAGCCCATTTTTGAGTGAGCTATTACATTGCAAGATGGTCAGATGTTGTATTATTTCATTAATTTATTAGAAATCTTTCTAGCATTACTTTTGAGTGGTATGTTAATCTACCCATTTATTCGATTAGAACCTTTAATAAATTAAGAAATCTATTCTTAAAGTGATTTTTTAGGGCACAACAGTGCAGGATTATAGGCGATTTGGTTGTCAAAAAGAAAAAGCCTAGAGATTCTTTGGTTGAGAACAACTTCAGGTGGAAAACCCTCTTGATTAAATGTGAACCCCAGTTTTAAGAGAAACACATAGTGGAAATCCTTTTGAAGAATATCCATGGGCATGTTATGTTTCTCCTAAAATTGTTCACAATTAAGACCTTTGAAAAACTTCTAAATACAACACTTAACATATAAGAAGAGGCTATCAGGATGTCATTCATCAAGGATCTATCAGGTGAAAAGAAAGTTGACAAGCCCATCAAATCATTTAAGAATAGAGCACCTATAATGTCAGTGGTAGACAAAGGAAAATAGCATGCCACCAGTCAGTCTAGTGTTCTTTTACCACTACTAGTTCAAAAGAAACTATTCCAAGTTACACCTCAGCCCACTAGAGAGCCTTACTAGTAAAACCTTGTCCTTTTAAGAGAGAATCGATAATGATGATCTTTATGAGCATTCTAAAGAAGCCATATTTCAAACTACCAAAGGACAAGAGGCAGGAAGATGCAAATAAGAAATATGATCCTAAGTACTACCCTTATCACTACATGCTCAATCATCCCATTGATGATTGCATTATTTTCAAATATTGGCTAAAAAAGAATTCTAGGCAAGGTAACACTATCATTCTTAAATAATATCTAGTAGAGCCATATTAGAGTTCAATAATGACTATCTTAGGTAATCATTTTAACATTTCTCTATCAATTGAAGATGGTTGGGATATTACTCTATCTTGGGCATTTAAATAGATGATTAATAACTCTTTTCATCATTCTTAATAGCTTTCTATGAGAGCCTAGTGCTAGATCTAGAAGATTAACCTGGAGGCTTCATAGGAGGATGTTGAGCTGCTTCCCTCTCTAGTAGTCATAGGAACTACTAAATTAAATGAAAAAAAAAAGAGTGATATTTTTGTAGAGAGGAAGTGTACTGATAAGAGAGGTATTCAGGCCATAGATGGTGGTATAAAAACCCCATCCCCACTCCTATTATTTGACTTTTACTTTGCCTCATCAAAGGTAAAGGATCGCATATTTAATAAAAAGCATCCTTCAACATCAATTTTGATGATTAACCATAACAATCAAATACAAGTTGACTCTTTATCAAATGAAAACAAAACAATTGACCTTCTTGATTCGACCCCTCAAAGGGAACTTAAATCTGAGGTTTTATCATAGAGTGACTTCCCCAAAATTAATTTTTGGGGAGTGCTATCAAGATAGACTTAATAGAATCAGACTCCTCTCTAGAAAATGATGATGCACTACCTATGAAGAGTGTGAAATTGATGAATAAGTTGTCTCTAACAATCCAATTCTAAATCCTCCACAACATTCTAATCTTCTTTTAAAGCCACTAGGTCTTGAGTCTAACATTCCTATGCTTGACTACAACATCTTAGATCATCATAAGAATTTGCTAGATAAGTTGAGTATCTAAGATGAACATTTCCTTCCGAAGGAGATGAGAGAATTCCTTATCAAAGCACTTCTTGACCCAAAGATTTGCTTTGCTTAGCTAGCTTTGACCTCTCAAGATGAAGCCCTCTACTTAAAGAAAATCCCATGAATAACATTCTCCAATGAGGACTTACTCCTTGGTGCTACCGATCATAATCTCCCACTTTACCTTACTATAAATATGGGAAACTTCAAGTTATTAAGAGTTTTTGGTTGATTCGGATGCATTGGTCAATGTGATGAACATAAAGACTCTTTCATATCTCAAAGTTGATACTAGTAGGCTCTCAACTGACAAGTTGGTGCTTCTCGGGTTTAATAAAAAGGGAGAGAAGGCTTTAGGTTTGATTACCCAACTTTTAGAGATTAGAGAACTAAAAATAGAGCCAAAATTTCGTAACATTGATTCATCAATGTCCTTTAATGTGCTCCTATATAGGCCCTGTATCAATGAATATAGAATGGTTACTTTTACCCTACATCAATGTGTTTAGCATCAATGAGACAACATTCAATATGTGATTAAGGGTGATCTATTCAAGAGATTGGGAGCTATGAGGATGCAGCATACAACACACCAAAAGGGTCCTCTACCTGTTCTAAAGTTGACATCAAGATTGAGGAAAAAATAAGTGAGCAAATCTCCAATAAAAATCAAGAATCAAAAGGAGAAAAGAAAGAGATAAAAAAAATACAAGAATTAGATAGTGAAGATGACCTCGAGATCATGGTCCTTAGGCCTCCAAACATGTTACCTCAAAGAGGTGGGAGGATGGCCCAAAGGGCAGGTGGTTGAGGCCATGCTTCATTTGAAAGAAGAACAACCCAGATGTATATTTATTTGAGATCAAGTTTGTTGAGTCTAGTAATTAGGTTGTTAAGCCTAAGTTAATGTCCCAAAGGCTACCAAGAGGGGGTGATATGGTAGTTTAAAAAATTTTAAGCCCGCTTTTAAAATTATGTTGAACCGAAATAAAAATTATTTCTTTTAAGTTTTGTAGAAAAAGTTTTTCAACCACAGAGTTTTTAAGACTTAAAAAATAAAATGCAGAAACATAAAAAAAATTGTAAAGTAAATGACACCAGATTTATAGGGGTTCGGTCTATAACCAGACCTACATCAATCCCCGGAGGCACCCTCCGTTAGACCACCCTTATTTGAACAATATTTCTTTTGATATCGTCCTTTTACACAATTCAGAGATGTCTACTTTCTCTGCAGATTCACATAGATTATCGAATGTGGCATATGATTCACAAATGGTTATTCACGTAGCAAACGGATCACGTATTATAGATGAAGTAATCCCAATTCACAAGTAGATACTTACCTTTTCTGAATGGAGTAGAGTAGAACAACACTCTCTATTGCTGAATTAAATGGCTCAAATGTGATGAAATTTGTATTGTTCTGTGCTTTTAAATTTGGCAGATTATATGAGAATCTCCCGTACAATCGTGGATCGTACTGGCAAGGATTTGGGACTTAAACGATTTATGCATTACATATGAAGGTACTAGTGAAGTCAAGCAATCTTAGTTGAATTTTTAGGTCGTTCTATGCATGACTATGAACTTCTTTTAGTCATGGAAACCTTATGAGACGATCTTAGACATGTATACTAGGTTTATTCAAATTTTACAGTAACATCATTGCATGACTTTAGGGAAAGAATTTTACAAGACTTTGGAATATTAGTCAATTAGAAATTCTACGTTCCTACGTTGACATGTTTGGATGCCAAAGTCTGTTGCTATTTGATATCGTCCCATACGATCAAAAAATTTGAATGAATATTCCTATGTGATGTTTTTATTGGCTCACTCAATTACCTACGAGCAATATTTGGGTCAAAGACTTTTGGATGCAGGTGAAACAATAATGCTAAAAGCGGAAGACATGGAGAAAAGTTGCTTAGTTGATGAGGAAAGTGATGACTTAACAAGCAAATTGAAAAGTCCACTAAAGCTACACAGCAATAAGACATCAACTATAGTGGTATCAGAGCAAGGTTTCAAATAGTCATAAGTTTTGACTACTTTTTGAAAAAACGAGTATTGGCTAATTTCAATTTAGAAACCGTAAAACATTAAAGAATATTTATGCACTTAGAAAGATTTGAAATTTTAGATTATTGATTTTGGAAAGAATATAATTACTCTTGAAAATTGTACAAATATAAAAATCAAAAGAATGTGCAAAGATTTGCAATGTGAAAAATAGGCAAAACAAATACAGCCCATCAAGTGAAAAGATGCACAAACATGTGCCACAAAATTAAAAAAGATGCGCAAAGCGCCACATGTGGTAGTTATTTCTTTTTTAATTTTTTAATCTCTTAATTCAAAATTGATCTTATGTACATTTATATTACATATTGAAATATGAAATATAAAATTTTGATATATCATCATTTTTACAATGATTTTCTCTAATCTTAAATGTCTAAATATACTCATGTGTTGATTAATTCTTTTTCAGTTTCTAATAGAATATATCTCTAAGATCTTAAATTCTATGAATTTTGATGATTTGGAAAGAAGAGAATACCACATGTGGCGCTTTGCGCATCTTTTTCATTTTACATTTTTGTGCATCTTTTGACATTGGGCTATGTCAATCTTTTTCATATTTATGAACCTTTGCGCATTAAATTTTTTAAATTATTTTCAAGAGTAATTGAGACCAAATCTGCTTCAAAAATTAATCTAAAATTTTTTTTCTTCTTAAATATCACTTTTTGAGCATTGTCAAAAGGGGGAGAAATTATATTGTTGTGTCTTGAATAGACATATTTGTTCTTTATAACAAGTTATAAACAACTTTTAAATTTAGTGATTTTCTAATGTTTAATGTTTACAATTTTTAAGTATTTCTAAAAATTTAAAAATGAACCATATTTCAAAAACAAACCAAATTTGAATCAAGTACAACATGCATTGATATTAATGTCATATTCATTTCATAATAATTCAACTAAGGGGGAAAATACACTGAACTTTTTTAGGAGATAAAGACAAACTAAAACAACCACTAAAAATAAACACTAACACGAAAAAACATTTAAAACAAAACACGAGTATAACAAACAAAAGAAATTCATCTTTGCTCATTCTCTAAAGGAGGGAGGATTGTTAGGAAAGTTGCTATTTGCATATTTTACATTATTGCAACTGATGATTCCAAATATTATTGTTTTATGTGTTGTTATCTCCTAACATTGTTTGGAAGATTTGTTTTTGCTCTTGTGTGTACTAATATTTTAGGAAAATTGAACCCCAGACTATGAAGACTTCAAATCAGATTCAGCATGAGATACTTTGTGAATTTGAAGCTTGTACTTTTTATTTGAATTAAATTTGAGAGGGAGTGATTGTAATTGAGTGAATAAATATACACACACTTAAAGGAGATCTTGAAAAAGTTTTTATACTGATCGTACGGGACGAACATTGTTCGTACGGGATGATCAGATCAGCTATCTCCTTTTAAGAGCAATAGAACGGACAGGAACTGAACTGGAAAATTTTTCTAAGGACTGATCGTCCAGACGAAATCATTTTTCATCCCAGGACGATGGGTTCTCTGTAAATTTTCGTCCAGACGAAGTCCAGTTCGTCTAGGACGATGGGAACCGACTATGGCAGTTTCTGGAAATGTTCTGCATTTTTCGGAACCAACTTTTGATATAACTGTTCGTACGGGACGATCCGGTGCGCAGAAAAACTTGTTTTTAGCAGTTTTTTGAGCGGTTTTTCATGTCCTTTCTATATAAGGAGTCCTAGAAACTATTACAAGTGCCTTTGAAGTTGTTTTCTCTTGAGAGGGGTCATTGAGTGTGAGAGTTTGGGAGAGATTGTAAGAGTGAAGAGTGAGAGATCAAGTGAGGGGTTTGTGAGGGATTCACAAGGTTACTTGAAGAAGAAGATCTCTTTGTTTCTTCCCATCTCCTTTGAAGGCTCTCAAGTGAAGTTCAACAACATTGGTCCGGTTCTTTGCCGACACTTGAAGAAGTGTAAAAGGACGACAAAGTGTATCTTTGACAGTCATTGTGTCTTCGTTCTTTGGGAGAAAACTAGAAGAGAGAACTTGAAAGGGAGAGAGGAAAGGGTGGAGTTTGAGAGGGAGAAGATCCTTGGAGGGGATTTCAAGGGAGTGTGAAGGGGATATTCACACGGTTGCTCTGGCGAACTTGCACTTCAGTACCATCAGATTCAAGGGTCGTCTTGAGGGAAGTTTTGGCGAGAAGAAGATCTCTTTGGTGTCCAGATTTCCTACATCCAAAGCAAATTATAAAATGGGAAAATAATGAAAAACTTGTTGAGTATAGTAATTAGGATGTTAAGCCTAACTAAATGTCCCCAAGGCTAACCAAGAGGGGGGTCAATTGGTAATTTAAAAATTATACTTCTACTCTTGGATTTTTAGAAAACCTTTTTAATTATTAATGCAAGTTAAATTTAAAGTTTAAAAAATAAACTTTTCAACCAGAGTAAACAACTTGCAATGAAATTAAATGCGGAAGAAAAATAAGAAAGAACACACCAGATTTATAGTGGTTCAGTCAAACCTTGACCTACGTCCACTCCCCGGAGGCACCCTTCGAGTATGGCTAATTTTAGAAACCGTAAAACATTAGAAGGATATTCAATTGTTAGACCACCCTTATTTGAAAATATTTCTTTTGATTTTTGGAAAATTCGAATGTCTACTTTCTTGCAATCAATAGATTATCGAATGTGGCATATGATTCAAAATGGTTATTCCGTACCGTCACGTATTATAGATGGAATCAAAACTGATACCCCTTTTTCTGAATGGAGTAGAGTAAAACAAATTTATGCTGAATTAAATGCTAAATGTATGAATTGTTTGTTCTGTGCTTTAAATTTGGAAGATTATATGAGAATCTCTACATGTACTACTGGCAAGGAAATTTGGGATAGTTTATGCATTACATATGAAGGTACTAGTGAAGTCAAGCAATCTAAGTTGAATTTTTTGATGCATGACTATGAACTCTTTAGCATGAAACCTTATGAGACGATCTTAGACATGTATACTAGGTTTATTCAAATTGTAACATCATTGCATGCTTTAGGTAAAGAGAATTTTCAAACTTTGAAATAGTCAATAAAATTCTACGTTGTTTACTTGACAAGTTTGATGCCAAAGTTGTTGCTATTTGCGAATCAAAAAATTTGAATGAATATTCTATTGATAATTTGATTGGCTCACTCATTGCCTACGAGCAATATTTGGGTCAAAGACTTTTGGATGCAGGTGAAACAATAATGCTAAAAGCGGAAGACATGGAGAAAAGTTGCTTAGTTGATGAGGAAAGTGATGACTTAACAAGCAAATTGAAAAGTCCACTAAAGCACAAGCATAAGCATCAACAAAAGTGGAATAAAGGTAAAAATGGTAAGAATGTTCAGAATTCTTCAAGTATTATTTGCCTTTGAAGTTGTTTTCTCTTGAGAGGGATCATTGAGAGCGAGAGTTTGGGAGAGATTGTAAGAGTGAAGAGTGAGAGATCAAGTGAGGGGTTTGTGAGGGATTCACAAGGTTACTTGAAGAAGAAGATCTCTTTGTTTCTTCCCATTTCCTTTGAAGGCTCTCAAGTGAAGTTCAACAACATCGGTCCGGTTCTCTGCCGACACTTGGAGAGTGTAAAAGGACGACAAAGTGTATCTTTGATAGCCATTGTGTCTTCGTTCTTTGGGAGAAAACTAGAAGAGAGAACTTGAAAGGGAGAGAGGAAAGGGTGGAGTTTGAGAGGGAGAAGATCCTTGGAGGGGATTTCAAGGGAGTGTGAAGGGGATATTCACACGGTTGCTCTGGCAAACTTGCACTTCAGTACCATCGGATTCAAGGGTCGTCTTGAGGGAAGTTTTGGCGAGAAGAAGATCTCTTTGGTGTCAAAGAACCCGGCTACTCCGCCGCACCGGGGAAGGTGAAAATGATTTTGTACAGGCTTCTCCGCCTTGCTGTGGGGGCAAAAGGAGAGTCACTTTGTGGTATTAGTGCAATACTCGGAGGGTGCCTCCAGGGAGTGGACGTAGGTCAAGGTTTGACCGAACCACTATAAATCTGGTGTGTTCTTTCTTATTTTTCTTCCGCATTTAATTTCATTGCAAGTTGTTTACTCTGGTTGAAAAGTTTATTTTTTAAACTTTAAATTTAACTTGCATTAATAATTAAAAAGGTTTTCTAAAAATCCAAGAGTAGAAGTATAATTTTTAAATTACCAATTCACCCCCCCTCTTGGTTAGCCTTGGGACATTTAGTTTCATTGCCAGAAATTGCCATAGTCGGTTCCCATCGTCCTGAACGAACTGGACTTCGTCTGGACAAAAATTTTACAGAGAACCCATCGTCCTGGGACAAAAAATGATTTCGTCTAGACGATCAGTCCTTAGAAAAATTTTCAGTTCCTGTCCGTTCTATTGCTCTTAAAAGGAGATAGCTGATCTGATCGTCCCGTACGAACAATGTTCGTCCCGTACGATCAGTATAAAAACTTTTTCAAGATCTCCTTTAAGTGTGTGTATATTTATTCACTCAATTACAATCACTCCCTCTCAAATTTAATTCAAATAAAAAGTACAAGCTTCAAATTCACAAAGTATCTCATGCTGAATCTGATTTGAAGTCTTCATAGTCTGGGGTTCAATTTTTCTGAAATATTAGTACACACAAGAGCAAAAACAAATCTTCCAAACAATGTTAGGAGATAACAACACATAAAACAATAATATTTGGAATCATCAAAACTATACAAGTTGCAATAATGTAAAATATGCAAATAGCAACTTTCCTAACAATTTTTCAACCAGAGTAAATAACTTGCAATGATATTAAATGCGGAAGAAAAATAAGAAAGAACACACCAGATTTATAGTGGTTTGGTCAAACCTTGACCTACGTCCACTCCCCGGAGGCACCCTCCGAGTATTGCACTAATACCACAAAGTGACTCTCCTTTTGCCCCCACAGCAAGGCGGATAAGCCTGTACAAAATCACTTTCACCTTCCCCGGTGCGGCGGAGTAGCCGGGTTCTTTGACACCAAAGAGATCTTCTTCTCGCCAAAACTTCCCTCAAGACGACCCTTGAATCCGATGGTACTGAAGTGCAAGTTCGCCAGAGCAACCGTGTGAATATCCCCTTCACACTCCCTTGAAATCCCCTCCAAGGATCTTCTCCCTCTCAAACTCCACCCTTTCCTCTCTCCCTTTCAAGTTCTCTCTTCTAGTTTTCTCCCAAAGAACGAAGACACAATGGCTATCAAAGATACACTTTGTCGTCCTTTTACACTCTCCAAGTGTCGGCAGAGAACCGGACCGATGTTGTTGAACTTCACTTGAGAGCCTTCAAAGGAGATGGGAAGAAACAAAGAGATCTTCTTCTTCAAGTAACCTTGTGAATCCCTCACAAACCCCTCACTTGATCTCTCACTCTTCACTCTTACAATCTCTCCCAAACTCTCACTCTCAATGATCCCTCTCAAGAGAAAACAACTTCAAAGGCACTTGTAATAGTTTATAGGACTCCTTATATAGAAAGGACATGAAAAACCGCTCAAAAAACTGCTAAAAACAAGTTTTTCTGCGCACCGGATCGTCCCGTACGAACCATTTGTTCATCTGTACGAACCAATTTCGTCCCGGATGAAATTGGTTCGTCCCGGGATGAAAAATTTCATCCGGTACGAACAGTTATATCAAACGTTGGTTCCGAAAACTGCAGAACATTGCCAGAAACTGCCATAGTCGGTTCCCATCGTCCTGGACGAACTGGACTTCGTCTGGACAAAAATTTTACAGAGAACCCATCGTCCTGGGATGAAAAATGATTTCGTCTGGACGATCAGTCCTTAGAAAAATTTTCCAGTTCAGTTCATGTCCGTTCTATTGCTCTTAAAAGGAGATAGCTGATCTGATCGTCCCGTACGAACAATGTTCGTCCCGTACGATCAGTATAAAAACTTTTTCAAGATCTCCTTTAAGTGTGTGTATATTTTTTCACTCAATTACAATCACTCCCTCTCAAATTTAATTCAAATAAAAAGTACAAGCTTCAAATTCGCAAAGTATCTCATGCTGAATCTGATTTGAAGTCTTCATAGTCTGGGGTTCAATTTTCCTGAAATATTAGTACACACAAGAGCAAAAACAAATCTTCCAAACAATGTTAGGAGATAACAACACATAAAACAATAATATTTGGAATCATCAAAACTATACAAGTTGCAATAATGTAAAATATGCAAATAGCAACTTTCCTAACAATCTCCCCCTTTTTTATGATGGCAAAATAATTATTGTTTGTATAATTTGAAATTCTAAGAATCTCCTAAACTCCCCTGAATTAATGAACATATGACAATAAGGAGGCATTAAAATTATTTTTGTTTTCAAAATTTTTAGAAATACAAAATAAACAAAACAAACACACATACACTAAACTAAATAAACACACAACGATACAAATACACAAGACACAACAAATAATTTCTCCCCCTTTTTGACAACATCAAAAAGTGAAGAAGAAAAAAAACTAGAAATGTAAGCAGACATATGAAAATAATTTAAAAAATTTAACCTTTAAAGTGATTGACATAATGTATGCAAATAAAATTAAAACATTAGTTAAATCATAAAATTCATAGAATTTAAGAAGAGATATAACATAGAAACTAAAAAGAATTAATCAACACATGAGTATATTTAGACATTTAAGATAGAGAAAATCATTGTAAAAATGATGATATAAAAATTTTATATTTCATATTTCAATATGTAATATAAATGTACATAAGATCAATTTTGAATTAAGAGATTAAAAAATTAAGGAAAGAAATAACTACCACATGTGGCGCTTTGCGCATCTTTTTTAATTTTGTGGCACATTTTTGTGCATCTTTTCACTTGTTGGGCTTATTTTGTGCCTATTTTTCACATTGCAAATCTTTGCACATTTCTTTTGATTTTTATATATTTGTACAATTTTCAAGAGTAATTGTATTCTTTCCAAAATCAATAATCTAAAATTTCAAATCTTTCTAAGTGCATAAATATTAATTGATAAGTGAAATACAAAATAAGAAAACGTCACAATTGCAATAATAATATTAAAATTAATGTAGTCTAAATAAGAGACATGAAATTGACAATCTTAATAATATCAAGTTATAAACACAACTTAAATTTAGAAAATTAGATTTTCTAATGAATTAAATTTTATGTTGCAGTTCAAAGTATAGCACTTGTAAGATCAAAAATTTAAGGGTTTTTCATATAGGCTAACGAACATTTCAAACATAGAACAAAAACACTTAAATATTAAAAAAATCTAAAGCAATAAAAGAATAGAAAAACACTAAACAAAATACAAGTACACAAACTATAAAAATTTTCATATCACATTCCAAATGTCTCACAACAAGAAACATGGAATTCGATATGAAAATATTTCAAAATCATACAAAACACACAAAAATTAAAAATAGAAAAACACATAAAACAAACAAAAATAAAAACTCAACAAATAAAAAACATACACACAAAAACACATAAACAAAGGGTTTAAACATCATTTTGCTCCTGGTCTGATGATTCAGAAGCTAGATCTGCCCAGGAGATTTTTTGTTTTTCATTATTTTCCCATTTTATAATTTGCTTAGCTTTGCCCTTTTCTTTAGTAGGAAGAGTTCTCAAATTAGGGCACTGACTTTTCAGATGTCCAGATTTCCTACATCCAAAGCAAATAATACTTGAAGAAATTTGAACATTCTTACCATTTTTACCTTTATTCCACTTTTGTTGATGCTTATGCTTATGCTTTAGTAGACTTTTCAATTTGCTTGTTAAGTCATCACTTTTCTCATCAACTAAGCAACTTTTCTCCATGTCTTCCGCTTTTAGCATTATTGTTTCACCTGCATCCAAAAGTCTTTGACCCAAATATTGCTCGTAGGCAATGAGTGAGCCAATCAAATTATCAATAGAATATTCATTCAATTTTTTTGATTCGCAAATAGCAACAACTTTGGCATCAAACTTGTCAAGTAAACAACGTAGAATTTTATTGACTATTTCAAAGTTTAAAAATTCTTTACCTAAAGCATGCAATGATGTTACAATTTGAATAAACCTAGTATACATGTCTAAGATCGTCTCATAAGGTTTCATGCTAAAGAGTTCATAGTCATGCATCAAAAAATTCAACTTAGATTGCTTGACTTCACTAGTACCTTCATATGTAATGCATAAACTGTCCCAAATTTCCTTGCCAGTAGTACATGTAGAGATTCTCATATAATCTTCCAAATTTAAAGCACAGAACAAACAATTCATACATTTAGCATTTAATTCAGCATAAATTTGTTCTACTCTACTCCATTCAGAAAAAGGGGTATCAGTTTTGATTCCATCTATAATACGTGACGGTACGGAATAACCATTTTGAATCATATGCCACATTCGATAATCTATTGATTGCAAGAAAGTAGACATTCGAATTTTCCAAAAATCAAAAGAAATATTTTCAAATAAGGGTGGTCTAACAATTGAATATCCTTCTAATGTTTTACGGTTTCTAAAATTAGCCATACTCGTTTTTCAAAAAGTAGTCAAAACTTATGATTTTGAAACCTTGCTCTGATACCACTTGTTGAGTCCAGTAATTAGGATGTTAAGCCTAACTAAATGTCCCAAGGCTAACCAAGAGGAGGGGTGAATTGGTAATTTAAAAATTATACTTCTACTCTTGGATTTTTAGAAAACCTTTTTAATTATTAATGCAAGTTAAATTTAAAGTTTAAAAAATAAACTTTTCAACCAGAGTAAACAACTTGCAATGAAAATAAAAAGGTTTTCTAAAAATCCAAGAGTAGAAGTATAATTTTTAAATTACCAATTCACCCCCCCTCTTGGTTAGCCTTGGGACATTTAGTTAGGCTTAACATCCTAATTACTGGACTCAACAAGTGGTATCAGAGCAAGGTTTCAAAATCATAAATTTTGACTACTTTTTGAAAAACGAGTATGGCTAATTTTAGAAACCGTAAAACATTAGAAAATATTTCTTTTGATTTTTGGAAAATTCGAATGTCTACTTTCTTGCAATCAATAGATTATCGAATGTGGCATATGATTCAAAATGGTTATTCCGTACCGTCACGTATTATAGATGGAATCAAAACTGATACCCCTTTTTCTGAATGGAGTAGAGTAGAACAAATTTATGCTGAATTAAATGCTAAATGTATGAATTGTTTGTTCTGTGCTTTAAATTTGGAAGATTATATGAGAATCTCTACACGTACTACTGGCAAGGAAATTTGGGACAGTTTATGCATTACATATGAAGGTACTAGTGAAGTCAAGCAATCTTAGTTGAATTTTTTGATGCATGACTATGAACTCTTTAGCATGAAACCTTATGAGACGATCTTAGACATGTATACTAGGTTTATTCAAATTGTAACATCATTGCATGCTTTAGGTAAAGAATTTTTAAACTTTGAAATAGTCAATAAAATTCTACGTTGTTTACTTGACATGTTTGATGCCAAAGTTGTTGCTATTTGCGAATCAAAAAATTTGAATGAATATTCTATTGATAATTTGATTGGCTCACTCATTGCCTACGAGCAATATTTGGGTCAAAGACTTTTGGATGCAGGTGAAACAATAATGCTAAAAGCGGAAGACATGGAGAAAAGTTGCTTAGTTGATGAGGAAAGTGATGACTTAACAAGCAAATTGAAAAGTCCACTAAAGCACAAGCATAAGACTCAACAAGTGGTATCAGAGCAAGGTTTCAAAATCATAAGTTTTGACTACTTTTTGAAAAACGAGTATGGCTAATTTTAGAAACCGTAAAACATTAGAAGAATATTTATGCACTTAGAAAGATTTGAAATTTTAGATTATTGATTTTGGAAAGAATATAATTACTCTTGAAAATTGTACAAATATATAAAAATCAAAAGAAATGTGCAAAGATTTGCAATGTGAAAAATAGGCACAAAATAAGCCCATCAAGTGAAAAGATGCACAAAAATGTGCCACAAAATTAAAAAAGATGCGCAAAGCGCCACATGTGGTAGTTATTTCTTTCCTTAATTTTTTAATCTCTTAATTCAAAATTGATCTTATGTACATTTATATTACATATTGAAATATGAAATATAAAATTTTTATATCATCATTTTTACAATGATTTTCTCTATCTTAAATGTCTAAATATACTCATGTGTTGATTAATTCTTTTTAGTTTCTATGTTATATCTCTTCTTAAATTCTATGAATTTTATGATTTAACTAATGTTTTAATTTTATTTGCATACATTATGTCAATCACTTTAAAGGTTAAATTTTTTAAATTATTTTCATATGTCTGCTTACATTTCTAGTTTTTTTTCTTCTTCACTTTTTGATGTTGTCAAAAAGGGGGAGAAATTGTTTGTTGTGTCTTGTGTATTTGTATCGTTGTGTGTTTATTTTGTTTAGTGTATGTGTGTTTGTTTTGTTTATTTTGTATTTCTAAAAATTTTGAAAACAAAAATAATTTTAATGCCTCCTTATTGTCATATGTTCATTAATTCAGGGGGAGTTTAGGAGATTCTTAGAATTTCAAATTATACAAACAATAATTATTTTGCCATCATCAAAAAGGGGGAGATTGTTAGGAAAGTTGCTATTTGTATATTTTACATTATTGCAACTGATGATTCCAAATATTATTGTTTTATGTGTTGTTATCTCCTAACATTGTTTGGAAGATTTGTTTTTGCTCTTGTGTGTACTAATATTTCAGGAAAATTGAACCCCAGACTATGAAGACTTCAAATCAGATTCAGCATGAGATACTTTGTGAATTTGAAGCTTGTACTTTTTATTTGAATTAAATTTGAGAGGGAGTGATTGTAATTGAGTGAATAAATATACACACACTTAAAGGAGATCTTGAAAAAGTTTTTATACTGATCGTACGGGACGAACATTGTTCGTACGGGACGATCAGATCAGCTATCTCCTTTTAAGAGCAATAGAACGGACAGGAACTGAACTGGAAAATTTTTCAAAGGACTGATCGTCCAGACGAAATCATTTTTCGTCCCAGGACGATGGGTTCTCTGTAAAATTTTTGTCCAGACGAAGTCCAGTTCGTCCAGGACGATGGGAACCGACTATGGCAGTTTCTGGCAATGTTCTGCAGTTTTCGGAACCAACTTTTGATATAACTGTTTGTACCGGATGAAATTTTTCATCCCGGGACGAACCAATTTCATCCAGGATGAAATTGGTTCGTACAGATGAACAAATGGTTTGTACGGGACGATCCGGTGCGCAGAAAAACTTGTTTTTAGCAGTTTTTTGAGCGGTTTTTCATGTCCTTTCTATATAAGGAGTCCTAGAAACTATTACAAGTGCCTTTGAAGTTGTTTTCTCTTGAGAGGGGTCATTGAGTGTGAGATTTTGGGAGAGATTGTAAGAGTGAAGAGTGAGAGATCAAGTGAGGGGTTTGTGAGGGATTCACAAGGTTACTTGAAGAAGAAGATCTCTTTGTTTCTTCCCATCTCCTTTGAAGGCTCTCAAGTTAAGTTCAACAACATTGGTCCGGTTCTCTGCCGACACTTGAAGAAGTGTAAAAGGACAACAAAGTGTATCTTTGACAGTCATTGTGTCTTCGTTCTTTGGGAGAAAACTAGAAGAGAGAACTTGAAAGGGAGAGAGGAAAGGGTGGAGTTTGAGAGGGAGAAGATCCTTGGAGGGGATTTCAAGGGAGTGTGAAGGGGATATTCACACGGTTGCTCTGGCGAACTTGCACTTCAGTACCATCGGATTCAAGGGTCGTCTTGAGGAAAGTTTTGGCGAGAAGAAGATCTCTTTGGTGTCAAAGAACCCGGCTACTCCGCCGCACCGGGGAAGGTGAAAGTGATTTTGTACAGGCTTCTCCGCCTTGCTGTGGGGGCAAAAGGAGAGTCACTTTGTGGTATTAGTGCAATACTCGGAGGGTGCCTCCGGGGAGTGGACGTAGGTCAAGGTTTGACCGAACCACTATAAATCTGGTGTGTTCTTTCTTATTTTTCTTCCGCATTTAATTTCATTGCAAGTTGTTTACTCTGGTTGAAAAGTTTATTTTTTAAACTTTAAATTTAACTTGCATTAATAATTAAAAAGGTTTTCTAAAAATCCAAGAGTAAAAGTATAATTTTTAAATTACCAATTCACCCCCCCTCTTGGTTAGCCTTGGGACATTTAGTTAGGCTTAACATCCTAATTACTGGACCCAACAGAGGAGGAATGCAACCAAATAGGTTGAAATAGGAGGCCATCAACATAACATTGGTATTGATTTCATGAACTTCATTTCTGATACTACCAATGTCCTGTTGCTGCTGTAGGAGTTGAGCATCAATTTGATCAAATCTTTGATCAACATGAGTCTCAAGTCTATCAAATTTCTCAATCAAATTTTGATAATATGATTGAGGTGCAGAAGTTTGCTCTCCTTCTTCTTCCTCTTCAGAAGCACTTGCATGTGTTTTCCCTTTTTCCTCCTTGAAAATTGCTCTGAAGGAAGCATCGTTGTAGTAGACCGGCTCTTCGTATTCATCATCAGGATGCACTAAGTTGTATTTCTTTTCCAAAATGAATGTAACTAAGTGTCCTAATGAGATGTTCCTTTTTCTCTTCTATTCTACATGCCCAATTTCTGAAAGCCTATAAAGATGATCTAGGATAAGTTGAGCTTCATCGATAGGCTTACGATCCATAATCAAATAGGTCATAACAGAAAGGAGTGGGGTAATATTGATCCTATCACCAGCTTTAGGAATGATTGAAGATCGAAGAATATGCTGGATGATTCGAGCATTTCTGGTCATTCCTAAAACTCTAGCAACATGATATGTTAGGCCATTTTTTCTAATCACTCTATTGACTTCATACCATTTGAAGTTGTCTTCATTCATACGGGTGTGGGCTCTATAACCTTCAGTTCTTAAGTTCAGAAAGCCACCTATGTCATGCTTGGTGATTTCAACTTTTTGTTTGAAAACAAAAGAACTTATGCAGGAGTGGTCGGAATTAAAACTCATGTTGGCTAGAAAGTAGAGAAAGGTTTGTTTGTTGTAAAGGTGGACGAGAGAAAGAATGAATTGAAACTGGGTTGAGGCAAAAAGGTGCATTACCTTAAAGTTTATCTCGCTTTGAATCAGAATGCGAGAAGGTGTGATTTTGGCAGATGCAAAACGAGGAAAGGATTCCTCATTTTCCTTTGAAAGGAAGTTTTCAGAGGCATTTCTGTGAGGTTTCTTAGCCAACACCTTTTGGCTTTTGCTTGAGGAGGCCATTGTCAATTTAAAGTCGAAAGAGATTGAAAGTGAAGTTTGGAGATGTGATTGTTGAGTTAAAATTCATTCATATTTAAAGAAAATGATACGTTCGTCCTGGACGAAAATAGTTCATCATGGACAAAAATTATCGTTCGTCTGGACGAAAAAAGTTCGTACAGACGATCCATTTCGTCCAAAATGAAATAGCTTTTCGTAATCAACACAATTTACGATGTGTCCTTTCGTACATACTTTTTACTTGACCGATCGTAAAAACAAAAAAATTTCATACAGACGATCAAAAGTTAATTCGTTTTAATGTCAGTTGAAAACCGTCCCCTACAATGAAACGACGTCTGTTCGTCTGGACGAACAAAAAGTTTGTACGGACGAACTTCACATTTAAAACTGCCTTATCCACTCAACCGTTGCATTCAAATGTCCCGACGTTTGAGAAAATAAATATTTCGTCCTGGACGATCATTAGATCGTACAGACAAACTACATTAAAAACTGCTCTCAAAACGTTTCATATCACGCAAACTGAATTTAACACACATCGTCCAGTACGAAAAAATTTCATCCCTGATGATTTCCACACATTTTTGGATTTTTGAATTTATTATTGAAGAAAAACAAATAAAACATTCAAAACACAGAAAATAAAGACAAAACCACAGACTCTAAAATAAACTCAATCAAAACACTCAAAAATCACAAAATTCAAAACAAAAATCAAAGACAAATAAACTAAGAAAACATAAATATCAATGTTCCAAAAAACATTTTTATTTAAGCATTCAAATCAATAACACCAAGCCTTGTTCTTAATGTACTGAAGGTAGCAAAGGCTAAAGGTTTTGTAAAAATGTATGCAAATTGATTTTCAGTTGAAACATGTGTGAGTTCAATTTCTCCCTTGGATACATGATCCCTTATGAAATGATACCTTATGTTAATGTGTTTGGTTCTAGAATGTTGAATAGGATTTTTGGAAATGCAAATAGCACTTGTATTGTCACAATAAATTAGAATAGTGCCTATAGATAATCCTAAATCAATCAACTGCTGTTTTAACCAAAGTACTTGTGCCACACAACTTTCTAATGCAATGTATTCTGCTTCTGCAGTAGATAGTGCCAGTGAATTTTGTTTTCTACTAGACCATGAAACTAATGAGTTTCCAATGAATTGACATTTTCCAGAAGTGCTTTTCCTATCCACTCTAAAGCCTGCAAAGTCAGAATCTGAGTAACCAATAATTTCAAATGAAGAGCTAAACTTAGGATACCAAATCCCTAAGTTTTGAGTTCCTAGTAAATATCTTAAAATCCTTTTCACTGCTGTCAAATGTGATTCTTTTGGATATGATTGAAACCTAGCACATAAGCAAACACTGAACATAATATCTGGTCGGCTAGCAGTCAAGTAAAGTAAAGATCTAATTATCCCTCTAAATTTCTATTGATCAACAGATTTTCCCTTAAGGTCCTTATCCAACTGAACTGAGGAACTCATTGGTGTACTAACAGGTTTAGCATTGTCCATTTCATATTTTTTGAGGATATCCTTAATATATTTAGTTTGACTAAGAAATGTACCTTCCTCAAGTTGCTTAATGCTAAATCCTAGAAAGTAATTTAAATCTCTCATTAGACTCATTTCAAATTCACTACTCATTGTTTTAAAAAAATCATCACAAAGATTTTTATTTGAAGATCCAAAGATGATGTCATCCACATAAATTTGAACAATAAGTATATCCTTTCTAAATTTCCTTAAAAAGAGAGTTGTATCCACACTTCCTTTTTCAAAAGATCTTTCAAGTAGGAAGGTGCTCAACCTCTCATACCAAGCTCTAGGTGCCTGTTTCAATCCATATAATGCCTTTTTTAACTTGAAAACATGATTTGGGTATTTAGAATTATTAAAACCTGGAGGTTGTTCTACAAAAACATCTTCCTCAATTACCCCATTTAAAAAGGCACTCTTGACATCCATTTGAAACAATTTAAAACCTTTAAAACAGGAAAAGGCTAGTAAAACCCTAATTGCTTCAAATCTAGCTATAGAGGTAAAAGTCTCCTCAAAATCAATTTCTTCAATTTGATTATACCCCTTAGCAACTAATCTAGCCTTATTTCTAATGACTACTCCTGAGTCATTCATTTTATTTTTGAACACCCACTTGATTCCAACAACACTTTGATCTTTTGGCCTTGTAGTTAATTCCCAAACTTTATTTCTTACAAATTGATTTAACTCTTCTTGCATGGCCAATATCCAAAATTCATCAGAAAGTGCTTGATCAATGTTAGTGGGTTCAATAGTTGAAATAAAGGCTGAATGATTGACTTCTTTGTTTAATCCACGCCTAGTTCTAACACCCTCACTCGGTTCACCTATAATCAATTCCCTTGGGTGGTTTTCTCTTTCCAATAGTTGGCTTCTATTAATATTCTTTTTTCCTTTCAACTACCCCGTTTTGTTGAGGGATTCTAGGTGCAGAAAAATTGTGATCAATCCCTTTTTCTTTACAGAAATTTTCAAATCTTTCATTTTCAAATTCTCCCCCAAGATCACTTTGTATAGAAATTATTTCACTCCCTAGTTTTCTTTGAATCCAAGTAGAAAAATTTCTGAATTCCTCAAACGATTCACTCTTATGAAAAGGAAATCTAACCCAAGTGAATCTTGAGAAATCATCCACTATAACAAATCCGTATACCTTCCCTCCTAGACTTACAGTTCCTACAGGTCCAAAAAGATCCATGTGTAGAATTTCAAAAGGTTTACTGGTCCTTAGATCTTTATTGGACTTAAAAGAGGACTTCACTTGTTTTCCTAATTGACATGCATCACAAAGATGGTCCTTAGTAAATTCTAGTTTTGGTATACGTCTTACTAAGTTCTTTTGGTTAATTCTCCTAAGGTTTTTCATACTAGAATGACAAAGTCTCCTATGCCAAAGCCATGATTCATCAGAAATAGTTTTCAAACAAAAAGTAGTAGGAGATTGAATATAATTTAAATCTAGCATGTATACATTGTTTACCCTTTTTCCATTTAAAACATTTTTCCCATTTAGGCTAATTATGCAGCTAGTAGGTAAAAATTTTACATTATAGCCCTTATCACATAGATGACTTATGCTTAACAAATTATGTTTTAAGCCTTCAACTAATAACACATTGTCTATGAAAATGTTTTTCAAATTTCCAATCATACCTTATCCAACCACTTTCTTTGTGGTATTATCTCCAAGTGTAACCTTGCCACCATTCTTGGCTTCCAGCATTATGAATTGAGCAGTATCTCCAGTCATATGCTTTGAACATCCGCTGTCCAGGTACCATATGCTCCCACGAGGTCTTGTGTGAGAGTACTCCTGCAAAATTCTCAAATGTTAGACTGGGAACCCAAACAAGTTTGGGTTCACCTTTTTGAAATTTATAATCAGATGCATGTATGGTATGTCTAGGTTTATGCATCTTAGTTCTCCACACCAAATTAGTTTTCATCTTTAAAGTGCAGGTGTGAGATATATGTCCCAAAAATCCACAATTATTACATTTAACATTAGGAAAAATATTCTTAAGTTTTCTTCCATATGATTGTCTTCTAAGGGATTTCATGAATTTAGGATAATATTTAGGATTTGTAAAATCTTCAAGTTTAGGGGGGTTCCTATTATCCTCGAGAGCTCTTATTGTGAGTTTGTAAAATGAATTCATATCTGTTTGAATAGTTGCTATTTGAATGATTTATATTTGTGCAACTTATATAGTTTTGATGATTCCAAACATTATTGTTCAGATGTATAGTTATCTCCTAACAATTTTAGAAGATTTGCACTTGCTCTTGTGTGTACTAACATTTCAGGAAAATCAGACTCCAGACTACGAAAACTTCAAATCAAATTCAACATGAGATATTTTGTTTATTTGAAGTTTGTCTTTTCTTTGAATTAATTTTGAAAGGGAGTGATTGTAATTGAGTGAATAAAATCTCACACACACAAATAAGGAGATCTTGAAATTCTATACTGATCGTACAGATGATATGTATCGTACTGGACGATCTGTCAGTTATCTCCTATAGAGTGCTTGGAACGAATAGGAACTTGCTTGAAAAATTTTTTTTCTAAGTCCTATTCGTCCAGGACGAATTTTATTATCGTCCTGGACGATGGGTTCTCTGTAAAATTTTCGTCCAGACGAAATTTATCATCGTACGAGGCGACCAGTCCTCTGGAAATTTTTCGTCCAGACGAAAATAAATATCGTACAGGACGATCGGCTCTCTGGAAAATTTTCGTCCAGACGAAAACAAATTATCGTCCGCGGCGATGGGTGCTCTGGAAAATTTTCGTCCAGACGAAATAAATAATCGTCCAGGACGATCGGCTCTCTGGAAAAGTTTTGTCCAGACGAACATATTTTCGTCCAAACGATGAACCGACTTAGAACAGTTTTCAGCAGTTTCTAGAACCGACCTGGTAATAACCGTTCGTACTGGACGAACCTAGTTTGTACAGGACGATCAGCTGTACGAAGTCATTTCATACACATATACAAATTGGGTCGTTTCAGATCGTTTAAGTAAAATCGTCCAGGACGATCCAGGATCGTACAGGACGATCCACTGCGTACAGAATTGGAAATTTGTAGTTTTTGGGCGGTTTTCTTGTCTTTTCTATAAAAGGACCAAATTAGACTGCCACCCAATCTTTTTGTCATTTGATCTTCGTGCCTCTTGAGAGAATAGCCAAGGAGAGAGTGGAAGAGAGCATTCAAAGGAGGATTCCTACCACTGGAGCGAGAAGGCTTCACTTGGGTTGCTAAGGTAAGAGTCTCTACTTGTGAAATTAGATTTCTTCACTCTTTTCTTTCTTCCTTCTAGATTCTTGTGAGAAGATCAGTCAAGGAGATCCGGTTCTCTGCCGACACTTGGAAAGTGTGAACAGACGAGGGTTCTCTGCCCACACTAGGAGAGTGTAAAAGGACGAAGGTTCTCTGCCTACACTTGGAGAGTGTGAACAGACGAGGGTTCTCTGCCCACACTAGGAGAGTGTAAAAGGACGAAGGTTCTCTGCCTACACTTGGAGAGTGTGAACAGACGAGGGTTCTCTGCCCACACTAGGAGAGTGTAAAAGGACGACGGTTCTCTGCCAGCACTGTGGATTGTGTAAAAGGACGACGGTTCTCTGCCGCACCGGGTAGTGGTGAAAAGAGTGTTTTGTATAGGCTTCTCCGCCTTGCTGTGGGTGCTAAAGGAGAGTCACTTTATGGTATTAGTGCAATACTCAGAGGGTGCCTCTGAGGAGTGGATGTAGGTCTGGTTATAGACCGAACCACTATAAATCTGGTGTCATTTACTTTATTGCTTTTACGTTTCCGCACTTTAAATTTCAGTTTTAACAACTCTGTGGTTGAAAAACATTTTTCTACTAACTTTAAAAGAAAATTTTATTTCGGTTCAACTTTATTATTAAGAGGGTTTAAAATTTTTAAAACTACCAATTCACCCCCCTCTTGGTAGCCGTGGGACATTTACTTAGGCTTAACAACCTAATTACTGGACTCAACAAGTGGTATCAGAGCATTGTTTCAAAATCATAAGTTTGAACTAGTTTTTGATTAACGTAGATGGCTACATTTGGAAACCGAAACACACCTGAGGGTTACTCTATCACTAGACCTCCACTGTTTGACAATATTCCTTTTGATTTTTGGAAAACACGCATGTCTACTTTCTTACAGTCACTTGATTATCGCATGTGGATGCTAGTCCAGGAAGGTTACACAAAACCAACTAGATTAGTTGATGGAATTAGGGTAGATACACCCTATGCAGATTGGACTATAGAAGAACGTGACTTAGCACAATTAAATGCGAAATGTTTAAACAGTTTCTTTTGCGCTTTAAAATCTGAAGACTACATGCGAGTTTCCACTTGTAAAAGCGGAAAAGACATATGGGATAGACTTTGTATTACTTATGAAGGGACAAATGAGGTTAAGCAATCAAGACTCAATATCTTGTTACATGACTACGAATTATTTCGCATGAAACCTAATGAATCTATATCTGACATGTACACATGATTCACTCAAATTGTCACCTCTTTGCATGCAGTTGGTAGGGAATTAACAAATGCTGAAATGGTTAATAAGATTCTTCGTTGTTTACCTACTGCATATGATGCTAAAATTACTCCAATTACAGAGTCTAAAGATCTGAACATTTATTCAATTGACAATCTTCTTGGTTCACTCATTGCTTACGAGCAAGGAGTAAGTCAAAGAAAGATTGATGCAGGTGAACCAAGAAAGGACAAGAATATTGCACTAAATGTGGAAGAGTCAGAAAGTGAACACTCACAACCTGAGGATGAAGACGATATTGCACTAATGACTAGACAATTCAGAAGCTTTTTAAAGAGGAAGCAGAAGAGACGCCAGCAATGGAATAGAGGTAAGTATAACAGAAATGGCAAGGTTTCTAATGAAGTGATTTGTTATGAATGCAGGAAACCAGGTCATATAAAGACTGATTGTCCAAAACTCAAAGCCACTCCTAGCAAGGAGAAGGTAGAGGAGAAACCAATGGTAAAGAAGGGCAAGAAGAAGTTTCAAAAGGCTTTTTGGGCGGACTCAGCTTCAGACTCATCTGAGTCTGAAAAAGAAGAAGAAGTCACCAACCTTTGCTTGATGGCAGATAAATCTGAACAATCAGATCAAGAAGAGGTATACTCTCACACAAGACCTCGTGAGAGTATATGGTACCTGGACAGCGGATGTTCTAAGCACATGACTGGAGATACTGCTCAATTCATAACGCTGGAAGCCAGGAATGGAGGCAAGGTTACACTTGGAGATAATACCACAAAGAAAGTGGTTGGATCAGGTATGATTGGAAATTTGAAAAACTTTTTCATAGACAATGTTTTATTAGTTGAAGGCTTAAAACATAATTTGCTTAGCAGCTTTGTGATAAGGGCTATAATGTAAAATTTTTACCTACTAGCTGCATAATTAGCATAAATGGGAAAATTGTTTTAAATGGAAAAAGGGTGAACAATGTATACATGCTAGATTTAAATTGTATTCAATCTCCTACTGCTTTTTGTTTGAAAACTGTTTCTGATGAATCATGGCTTTGGCATAGGAGACTTTGTCATTCTAGTATGAAAAATCTTAGAAAAATTACCCAAAAGAATTTGGTGAGAGGAATACCTAAACTAGACTTTACTAAGGACCATCTGTGTGATGCATGTCAACTAGGAAAACAAGTGAAGTTCTCTTTTAAGTCCAATAAAGATCTAAGGACCAGTAAACCATTAGAAATTCTTCACATGGATCTTTTTGGACCTGTAAGCACGGTAAGTCTAGGAGGAAAGGTATATGGATTTGTTATAGTAGATGATTTTTCAAGATTCACCTGGGTTAAATTTTTTTTCATAAGAGTGAATCATTTGAGGAATTCAGAAATTTTTCAACTTGGATACAAAGAAAACTAGGATGTGAAATAATTTCTATACAAAGTGATCATGGAGGAGAATTTGAAAATGAAAGATTTGAAGATTTCTGTAAAGAAAAGGGGATTGATCACAATTTTTCTGCACCTAGAACTCCTCAACAAAATGGAGTAGTTGAAAGAAAGAACAGAACATTAATAGAAGCCGCCCGAGCAATGTTAGCAGAATACTCACTTCCTAGATATTTTTGGGCTGAGGCGGTTAGCACTGCATGCTATGTTCTGAATAGGGTGAATGTGAGATCAAATTTGAATAAAACACCCTATGAGTTGCTAAAAGGTAGAACACCAAATTTGTCTCATTTGCATGTATTTGGTTGCAAGGTGTTCATACATAATAATGGAAAATCTGCCTTAGGAAAATTTGATCCAAAATCAGATGAAGGAATTTTTGTTGGATATTCAAGTGTTGGAAAATCTTATAGAGTATTCAACAAAAGAACTTTAGTCATTGAAGAAACCACACATGTTGTTTTTGATGAAAATGGAAACATGGAAGAGCCAAAAGTTGTTGAAGAAGAAATTGAAGAAAACTCCCAAAAGATTGATAGATTAAATTTGGAAGAAAATGTGGAAGAAAATTTAGAAAGAGAAGACCCTTTGCCTAGAGATTTGAGATTTTCTAAAAACCATCCAAAGGAATTGATTATAGATGAACCAAGTGAGGGTGTTAGAACTAGGCATGGATTAAACAAGGAAGTCAATCATTCAGCCTTTATTTCAACTATTGAACCCACTAACATTGATCAAGCACTTTCAGATGAATTTTGGATATTGGCCATGCAAAGAGTTAAATCAATTTGTAAGAAATAAAGTTTGGGAACTAAATACAAGGCCAAAAGATCAAAGTGTTGTTGGAACCAAGTGGGTGTTCAAAAATAAAATGAATGACTCAGGAGTAGTCATTAGAAATAAGGCTAGATTAGTAGCTAAGGGGTATAATCAAATTGAAGGAATTGATTTTGAGGAAACTTTTGCCCCTGTAGCTAGACTTGAAGCAATTAGGGTTTTACTAGCCTTTGCCTGTTTTAAAGGTTTTAAATTCTTTCAAATGGATGTCAAAAGTGCCTTTTTAAAAGGAGTAATTGAAGAAGATGTTTTTGTAGAACAACCTCCAGGTTTTGAAAATTCTAAATTTCCAAATCATGTTTTCAAATTAAAAAAGGCATTATATGGATTGAAACAGGCACCTAGGGCTTGGTATGAGAGGTTAAGCACCTTCCTACTTGAAAGATCTTTTGAAAAAGGAAGTGTGGATACAACTCTCTTTATAAGGAAAATTGGAAAGGATATACTTATTGTTCAAATTTATGTGGATGACATCATCTTTGGATCTTCAAATAAACATCTTTGTGATGATTTTTCTAAAACAATGAGTAGTGAATTTGAAATGAGTCTAATGGGAGATTTAAATTACTTTCTAGGATTTAGCATTAAGCAACTTGAGGAAGGTACTTTTCTTAGTCAAACCAAATATATTAAGGACATCCTCAAAAAATATGAAATGGACAATGCTAAACCTGTTAGTACACCAATGAGTTCTTCAGTTCAGTTAGATAAAGACCTTAAGGGAAAATCTGTTGATCAAAAGAAATTTAGAGGGATAATTGGATCTTTACTTTACTTGACTGTTAGCCGACCAGATATTATGTTTAGTGTTTGCTTATGTGCTAGATTTCAATCAGATCCAAAAGAATCACATTTGACAGCAGTGAAAAGGATTTTAAGATATCTACTAGGAACTCAAAACTTAGGAATTTGGTATCCTAAGTTTAGCTCTTCATTTGAAATTATTGGTTACTCAGATTCTGACTTTGCAGGCTGTAGAGTGGATAGGAAAAGCACTTCTGGAACATGTCAATTCATTGGAAATTCATTAGTTTCATGGTCTAGTAGAAAACAAAATTCAGTGGCACTATCTACTGCAGAAGCAGAATACATTGCATTAGGAAGTTGTGTGGCACAAGTACTTTGGTTAAAACAACAGTTGATTGACTTAGGATTAACTATAGGCACTATTCCAATTTATTGTGACAATACTAGTGCTATTTGCATTTCCAAAAATCCTATTCAACATTCTAGAACCAAACACATCGATATAAGGCATCATTTCATAAGGGATCATGTATCCAAAGGAGAAATTGAACTCATACATGTTTCAACTGAAAATCAACTTGCAGACATTTTTACAAAACCTTTAGCCTTTGATACCTTCAGTACTTTAAGAACAAGGCTTGGTGTTATTGATTTGAATGCTTAACTAAAATGTCTTTGCAACATTGATACTTGTTGTGTTTTGTTTTTGTAATTTTGTGAATTTTGTGTGTTTTTAATGAATTGTTTTTGGATTTATGATTTTGGTTTTATGTTTTCTGTGTTTTTGTTGATTTTGTTAATTTAAAAAATTCAAAATTCAAAATTTTTTTGGAGGAAATCGTCCAGGACGAAATGTTTTTGTACGGGACGATATGTGAAGGAACAGTTTGCGCGAATTTAAACCGTTTTGAGAGCAGTTTTTAATTTGATCGTCTGTACGATATTTAATCGTCCAGGACGAATTTTTTTTTCTCTCTCAAACGTCGGGACGATTGAATGCAGCGGTTGAGTGGATAAGACAGTTTTTAATACGAACTTCGTCTGTACGAAATTTTTTCGTCTGTACGAACATGTGTCGGTTCATTGTAGGGGACGGTTTTCAAGAGTCATTAAAACGAAACACTTTTCGATCGTCTGTACGAAATTTTTTCGTCTGTACGATCGGTCAAGTCAAAAAGCCTGTACGAAGGGACGCATCGTAAGTTGTGTTGAATACGAAAAGCTGTTACTTTTTGGACGAATTGGATCGTCTGTACGAAATTACTTCGTTCAGACGAACGATAATTTTTCGTCCAGGACGAACGTATCGTTTTTCTTTAAATATGAAGGCTTTCAAACTTGACAATCACACTTTCAAACATCTTTTTCAATCCCTTTCTATATCAAATCAACTATGGCCTCCTCTACCAAAAGACAAAAAGTTTTGGTGAAGAAACCTAACAGGAATGCCCCAGACAACTTTCTTTCCAAGGCAAATGAGGAATCTTTTCCTCATTTTGCATCTGTAAAAATCACTCCGTCTCGCATTCTTATCCAAACAGAGTTGAAATTTTGGGTATTGCACCTCTTCGCCTCAACCCAATTTCAGTTCATTCTTTCTCTCATCCATCTCTACAATAAACAAACCTACCACTACTTTCTAGCCAACATGAGTTTCAATTCTGACCACTCTATCATTAGTTCTTTTGTTTTTAAGAAAAAAGTTGAGATCACCAAGCACGACCTTGGTGCATTTTTAAACTTAAGAACTGAGGGATATAGAGCCCACACCCTAATGTCAGAAACCTCCTTCAAATGGTTTCAAATCAATAGGGTAATTAGAGAAAATGCGATTGACAATCATGTTGCTAGAGTGGCCGGTATGACCCAAGATGCCCGAATCATCCAGCATATCCTTAGATCCTCAATTATTCCTAAAGCTGGTGATAGGATTAACATTACTCCTCTCCTTTCTTGTCTAACTTTTTTAATCATGCAAAGACATCCTATTGATGAAGCCCAACTCATCCTACATCATATCTATGGGCTTTCAGAAATAGGACATCCTGATCAGAAGAGGAAGAAGAACATTTCATTAGGGCACTTAATTACTTATATTTTGGAGAAGAAGTACAATATAGTGCATCCTGATGAAGAATATGAAGAGCCAGTTTACTATAACGATGCATCTTTCAGATTGCTCTTCAAGGAGGAGAAAGAAAAAGCACATGCTAGTGCTTCAGAAGAAGAAGAAGAAGGAGTGCAAGGTTCTGCTTCTCAATCAGATTACCAGAATCTGATTGAGAGATTTGATAGACTAGAGACTCACATTGATCAAAGATTTGATCAATTTGATGCTCAACTTACGCAGCAGCAACAAGACATTGGTAACATCAAAGATGAAGTTCATGAAATTAATACCAATGTCATGTTGATGGCCTCCTACTTCAATCTCTTTGGCAGCATTCCTCCTCCTCCTCCAGAACAGTAGAATTTTTTATGTGTGTCTGTTGTATTTTGTTTTGTTTTTGTTTGTTTTGTTTTTATCTTATCTGTGTTATTGTGATTGTTTTTATGTTTTTTTTTTAAGTTCAATGTATTTTTTTTGTGTAATCTATTCCTTTAATTTTAATGAAAGTTTGTTTCTATTAGATTTATTTAGAAATGTGGTTAATGTTTGTGAATTTCATTAGTATTATTTAATCTACACCCTAAACCCTAAACCCTAAACCCTAAACCCTAAACCCTAAACCCTAAACATTTGCAACAATATAACGGGACCCAAAAATCGACAGCCTAAGCCAAAAGATTGTCCTGAGATAACACCCTTAGCAAGGGGTATGTGGGTCTCATTCTATGAAGCATTCTCCGCACATCCAAAAAGGATGAAGAGACTACACATAAAGAATTTCAAACAATTAATGCCACAAATAAAGGGATTCGCATCGCAAGCAACAACACAGCGTCTTCGTTGATCTTCATATTAATATGAGAACCACAGAAATGAAAGCCCTGCTATATTGATGGTTGGCCACACAAAGTAACCACCAATCAATTAAAGCAAAGTATACGACAACTCATGTGCCAATACGGTCTCAAGCACTTCCACATCAACAAGCCCAATGGCACAACCCAGTGACGAAGAGTAAGCTAACTCCTACGACAGGCGGTGCTTAAATTCGATTGTAATTTGAGATTATCTATATTAGAAAATCTAGTCTTTCTAAATTTATAATTTGTTTATAACTTGTTGTAATTAGAACTTTTAAATTCATGTCTATTCATTTAGACTACATAAAAGTTAATATTGTTATTACTATTTTGATGTTTTCTTATTTTGTATTTCTATGCTCAAATGATATTTATGCACCTAGAAATATTTGAAATTTTAGATTATAGATTTTGGAAAGAATTGGTCAAATTACTCTTGAACATTGTACAAATGTACAAAAATCAAAAGCAATACACAAAAATTTGCAAAGTGAAAAAGAGGCACAAAATAAGCCCAACCAAAGAAAAATGCACAAAAATGTGCTCCAAAACTTTGAAAAGATGTGCAAAGCACCACATGAGGTAATTCTCTTCTTTCCAAATTCGTTCAATCTCTTAATTCAAGTTGATCTAATGTTCATTTATATTCTATTGAACTTTGAAATATAGAATTTTTTTTACATCTCACTTGTAATGATTTTCAATAATCAAAATGTCTAAATTGAATCATGTCTTTGATAAATTCTTCTTACTTACAATGTTATTTCATTTCATAAATTTTATGAATTTCTATGATTGACCTAATATCTTTAGTTTAAAATTGCATACCCTACGTCAAATCACAATTTAGATTAAATTTTAACAATGAATTTCATATAATTATTTACATTTCTTGTCTTTTTCTTCTTCACTTTTTGTTGCTGTCAAAAAGGGGGAGAAATTATTATGTTTGTGTTTTTTATTATTATGTTTGTGTTTTTGTGGTTTGTATTTTCTATTTTTAATTGTTCTGTTTGCAAGTTTTTTATTTGTTTGTGTTAAAAATTTTTGAAAAACAAAAATATTGTTCTTTAAATATTGTTCTTTAATGCCTCCTTATTTTAATGTACTCATAAATTCAGGGGGAGTTTAAGAGATAAGAGATTTGTTTTAACTTGAAACCTTACAAATAATAATTGTTTTGCCATCATCAAAAAGGGGGAGATTGTTTGAATAGTTGCTATTTGAATGATTTATATTTGTGCAACTTATGTAGTTTTGATGATTCCAAACATTATTGTTCAGATGTATAGTTATCTCCTAACAATTTTAGAAGATTTGCACTTGCTCTTGTGTGTACTAACATTTCAGGAAAATCAGACTCCAGACTACGAAAACTTCAAATCAAATTCAAGATGAGATATTTTATTTATTTGAAGTTTGTCTTTTCTTTGAATTAATTTTGAAAGGGAGTGATTGTAATTGAGTGAATAAAATCTCACACACACAAATAAGGAGATCTTGAAATTCTATACTGATCGTACAGGACGATATGTATCGTACTGGACGATCTGTCAGTTATCTCCTATAGAGTGCTTGGAACGAATAGGAACTTGCTTGAAAATTTTTTTTTCTAAGTCCTATTCGTCCAGGACGAATTTTATTATCGTCCTGGACGATGGGTTCTCTGTAAAATTTTCGTCCAGACGAAATTTATCATCGTACGAGGCGACCAGTCCTCTGGAAAATTTTCGTCCAGACGAAAATAAATATCGTATAGGACGATCGGCTCTCTGGAAAATTTTTGTCCAGACGAAAACAAATTATCGTCCGCGGCGATGGGTGCTCTGGAAAATTTTCGTCCAGACGAAATAAATAATCGTCCAGGACGATCGGCTCTCTGGAAAATTTTCGTCCAGACGAATATATTTTCGTCCAAACGATGAACCGACTTAGAACAGTTTTCAGCAGTTTCTAGAACCGACCTGGTAATAACCGTTCGTACTGGACGAACCTAGTTCGTACAGGACGATCAGCTGTACGAAGTCATTTCGTACACATATACAAATTGGGTCGTTTTAGATCATTTAAGTAAAATCGTCCAGGACGATCCAGGATCGTACAGGACGATCCACTGCGTACATAATTGGAAATTTGTAGTTTTTGGGCAGTTTTTCTTGTCTTTTCTATAAAAGGACCAAATTAGACTGCCACCCAATCTTTTTGTCATTTGATCTTTGTGCCTCTTGAGAGAATAGCCAAGAAGAGAGTGGAAGAGAGCATTCAAAGGAGGATTCCTACCACTGGAGCGAGAAGGCTTCACTTGGGTTGCTAAGGTAAGAGTCTCTGCTTGTGAAATTAGATTTCTTCTCTCTTTTCTTTCTTCCTTCTAGATTCTTGTGAGAAGATCAGTCAAGGAGATCCGGTTCTCTGCCGACACTTGGAAAGTGTGAACAGACGAGGGTTCTCTGCCCACACTAGGAGAGTGTAAAAGGACGAAGGTTCTCTGCCTACACTTGGAGAGTGTGAACAGACGAGGGTTCTCTGCCCACACTAGGAGAGTGTAAAAGGACGAAGGTTCTCTGCCTACACTTGGAGAGTGTGAACAGACAAGGGTTCTCTGCCCACACTAGGAGAGTGTAAAAGGACGACGGTTCTCTGCCAGCACTGTGGATTGTGTAAAAGGACGACGGTTCTCTGCCGCACCGGGTAGTGGTGAAAAGAGTGTTTTGTATAGGCTTCTCCGCCTTGCTGTGGGTGCTAAAGGAGAGTCACTTTGTGGTATTAGTGCAATACTCAGAGGGTGCCTCTGAGGAGTGGATGTAGGTCTGGTTATAGACCGAACCACTATAAATCTGGTGTCATTTACTTTATTGCTTTTACGTTTCCGCACTTTAAATTTCAGTTTTAACAACTCTGTGGTTGAAAAACATTTTTCTACTAACTTTAAAAGAAAATTTTATTTCGGTTCAACTTTATTATTAAGAGGGTTTAAAATTTTTAAAACTACCAATTCACCCCCCTCTTGGTAGCCGTGGGACATTTACTTAGGCTTAACAACCTAATTACTGGACTCAACAATATCTTCCAAGATTTGATTAGTATAATTGATTCTATATGTCTTGCTCTCAGATTCATCCTTAAAATTCTTAAATTCTTTTTCAAGTTCAGCATAGGATGTTTTTAAATTTTCAACATTTTTATTCAAGTCATCATATTCATCAAGTAATTTCATGTGGTTGTCATCTATTAAAGCATGATCTTTCCTAAGGATTTCATGTTCCTTCTTGAGCTCTTCCAGTTCTAAGCTTACACTAGCATTCATCTTTTTCATTTTCCTATATGCATCATGCATGTGTTCAGAAACTTCAAATAGTTCATCATAGGTTAAGTCACATACCTCTTCTTGATCTGTGTGATCTACATTATCTGCCATCAAGCAAAGATTGGTAACTTCTTCTTCTTTTTCAGTCTCAGATGAGTCTGAAGCTGAGTCTGCCCAGAAAGCTTTTTGAAACTTCTTTTTGGCCTTCTTTACCATTGGTTTTTCCTCTACCTTCTCCTTGCTAGGAGTGGCTTTGAGTTTTGGGCAATCAGTCTTGATATGACCTGCTTTCCTACATTCATAACAAATCACTTCATTAGAAACCTTGTCATTTCTGTTATACTTACCTCTATTTCATTGCTGGCGTCTCTTCTGCTTCCTCTTTAAAAGGCTTTTGAATTGTCTAGTCATCAATGCAATATCGTCTTCATCCTTAGGTTGTGAGTGTTCACTTTCTGACTCTTCCACTTTCAGTGCTATATTCTTCTCCTTTCGTGGTTCATACATCAATCTTTCTTTGACTTACTCCTTGATCATAAGCAATGAGTAAACCAAGAAGATTGTCAATGGAGTAAATGTTGAGATCTTTAGACTCTATAATTGCAGTAATTTTAGCATCATAAGCAGTAGGTAAACATCGAAGAATTTTATTGACCATTTCAGCATTAGTTAATTCCCTACCAAGTGCATGCAAAGAAGTGACAATTTGTGTGAATCTTATGTACATGTCTGAAATAGATTCATTAGGTTTCATGTGAAACAATTCATAGTCATGTAACAAGATATTGAATCTTGATTGCTTAACCTCATTTGTCCCTTCATAAGTTATACAAAGTCTATCCCATATGACCTTTCCGCTTTTGCAAGTGGAAACCCACATGTAGTCTTCAAATTTTAAAGCACAAAAGAAATTGTTCAAACATTTGGCATTTAATTATGCTAAGTCACGTTCTTCTATAGTCCAATCTGCATAAGGTGTTTCTACCCTAACTCCATCAACTAATCTAGTTGGTTTTGTGTAACCTTCCTGGACTAGCATCCACATGCGATAATCAAGTGACTGTAAGAAAGTAGACATGCATGTTTTCCAAAAATCAAAAGGAATATTGTCAAACATTGGAGGTCTAGTGATAGAGTAACCCTCAGGTGTGTTTCGATTTCCAAATGTAGCCATCTACGTTAATCAAAAAGTAGTTCAAACTTATGATTTTGAAACGATGCTCTGATACCACTTGTTGAGTCTAGTAATTAGGTTGTTAAGTCTAAGTTAATGTCCCAAAGGCTACCAAGAGGGGGGTGAATTGGTAGTTTAAAAAATTTTAAGCCCTCTTTTAAAATTATGTTGAACCGAAATAAAAATTGTTTCTATTAAGTTTTGTAGAAAAAGTTTTTCAACCACAGAATTTTTAAGACTTAAAAAATAAAATGCAGAAACGTAAATAAAAACTGTAAAGTAAATGACACCAGATTTATAGTGGTTCGGTCTATAACCAGACCTATATGCACTCCTCGGAAGCACTCTCTGAGTATTGCACTAATACTACAAAGTGACTCTCCTTTTGCACCCACAGCAAGGCGGAGAAGCCTTTACAACACACTCTTTTCACCACTACCCGGTGCGGCAGAGAACCGCCGTCTTTTCACACTCTCCTAGTGTGGGCAGAGAACCCTTTCGTCCTTTCACACTCTCCTAGTATGGGCAGAGAACCCTACAGCTGTTCACACTCTCCAAGTGTAGGAAGCGATCCTGTCGGCTATTCACACTCTCCAAGTGTCGGCTTCGAACAGAATCTCTTTGACAGATCTTCTCACAAAATATCTAGAAGGAAGAAAGAAAAGAGTGAAATAATCTCAATTCACAAGTAGAGATTCTTACCTTTGAACTCCAAGTGAAGCCTTCACGCTCCAGTTGTAGGAATCCTCCTTTGAATGCACTCTCACACACTCTCCTTTGCTATTCTCTCAAGAGGCACAAAGATCAAATGAAAAATAGATTGGGTGGCAGTCTAATTTGGACTATTTATTTAAAAGACAAGAAAAACCGTCCAAAAACTTCAAATTTTCAATTCTACGCAGTGGATCGTCCCGTACGATCGTTGATTGTCCTGGACGATTTTACTTAAACGATTTAAAACGACCCTATTTGAATATGTGTAAGAAATGTCTTCATACAGATGATTGTCCCGTACGAACTAAGTTCGGCCGGTACGAACGGTTATTACTAGGTCGTTCTAGAAAACTACTGAAAACCGTTCTAAGTCGGTTAATAGTCTGGACGAAAATTTGTTCGTCTGGACGAAATTTTTACAGAGACCAGATCATCCTGGACGATAATTAATTTCATCTGGACGAAAATTTTACAGAGAATAGATCGTTCTGGACGATAATTAATTTCATCCCGGACGAAAAGGACTTAGAAAATTTTCCAAGCCAGTTCCTATTTGTTTTATGTGCTCAATAGGAGATAATTGTCTGATCGTCCTGTATGATTTGATATCGTCCCGTACGATCAGTATAAAATTTTTATGATCTCGTTATGTGTGTGTGTATGTTTTTATTCACTCAATTACAATCACTCCCTTTCAATTTAATTTCAAAGAAGTGCAAACTTCAAATTTCACAAAGTATTTTATTTTGAATTTGATTTGAAGTCTTCGTAGTCTGTAGTCTGATTTTCCTGAAATGTTAGTACACACAAGAGCAAATACAAATCTTCTAAAATTGTTAGGAGATAACTACACATTTGAACAATAATATTTGGAATTATCAAAACTATACAAGTTACAAAAATGTAAAGCATGCAAATAGCAACTATTTTAACAAAGTTTCGATGATGAGCCAAAGGAACGGGCTACTGTAATTCCTTTTCTTTACAAGAAAATCAATCCTCCAAATTTTGATCTCACTTTAGAACAGGATAGTGACCTAGAGGAAGATGCTCAAAAAGTTTAAAGTGATGAGCCTAAATTAACCATATATTAAATGCTCAATAAGAGAATTGAAGCCTACACCTTTCAAGTTATTTCATAAAGTCAAACTAGAGTCAAGTTCAACAGGTCTTCTTTCCCAATTGATACTGCCAAGCTCATTTCTATGGCTGTGGTTTTGCTAGAGAGTAGATAGGGATAGTGGGAACCTCATTAATCCATTCATGATGATGCATTTGGCTACCTTAAGAGAGTCATAGTTACTCCTGCCATTTACCTCTGCTTTATTGAATTTTTTCACTTTGACTTTCGGAGCAATAGGCAGAAATCTTATTGCATGAGCATCTATTGGGACCATCATAATACTTTACTTTAATTAAATAATTAGATTCCTCTAGATTATATTAGTTTTAAGTTAATTATTTGATGCCTTAGGAAGCTATCTGTTGGTAGGGTTATAGGGTTAATGATTAAAGAAGCTCCTAGCCTAGACGATGAAATAAAAAAGGTACAAAGGTTCTTTACTGGCTCCTCCTCCTCAGGTAAAGAAGAGGATGTAACCCCCGAAGAGGTACATTTAAATAAATTAATGGAATTACCTTTTGGCTACTTTCTTGTTAGTGTTATAAGTCTTATCTTTAAGCATCCCACATTGAGTCGATTGACTAAGGGTTAGGCTCAATACCATGAAAGCATGTATCATACAAAAAAATAAGAGAAATTTAATGAGTGGTATCAACTTTGGTATTGTTAACTCATTTGATGATGATAAATATTGTCTTATGACAATTGATCATCTTGAGTCTTAGAATGTCCCTATAAAAATCGTCCATCTCCTTGACAGACCTTTTTGGGAAACTTCAGAGTGATTCTAATGAACTTCAAGATCATGATGTACCCCTTGAATTTGAAGAAGAGATTTAATTGATAGTCGATGAATTGAAAGAGGCTAACTTCAAAAAAGAATATGACCCTCGTCCTACCTTCATAAGTTTGTTATTGAGTGAGGATAAGTCTAGGAATCTGATTCAACTTCTTTTTGAGTATAGGGACTACTTCGCCTGGACAAACAACTAAATAATAGACTTGTCTACTGATTTAGTAGTTCATAAACTTGAAATCTTGCATGATGCCATTCCTATCAAGCAAACTCCATGATGTATGTGCTTATAAATAGAGTAAAAAGTCATTTTTTAAGTCAAGAAATTGATATCGAGGTTAGATTTATTCAAGAGGAATAATAACCCTCTTAATTTACTAGTGTTGTACCAATTCAAAAGAAGAATGATCAATTTCAGATTTATGTCAACTTTAGGGTTCTAAATAAGGCATATCCCAAGGATGAATTTTCTTTGCCCATACCATAGCTTATGGTGGTCATTATTGCCTCCTTGCATGTTGTTTTCTTCTTTATGGATGGCTCATCAGTTTACAATCAAATTAAGATTGCCATAGAAGATGAGAGAAACATTGCATTTAGAACCACAATAAGAATCTTCTATTATAATGTGATGTTATTTGTCCTTAAGAATGCTGGTACAACCTAATAGAGGGCCATGACTCACATCTTTGATGACTTAATCCACAATCAAGTTGAGTGTTATATTGATGATTTAGTTGTTAATATCAAAGTCAAAGAGGCTCACTTATATGACTTAAGAGATTTTTTTTAGCGGTTGCAACACTACGACCTAAAAATAAACCCTTTGAAGTGTGCTTTCGGCATCACCTCATGGAAATTTTTGGGCTTTATAGTGAGGCACCGGGGTATTGAAATTAATCCTACCAAAATCGAAGCAATCTTAAATATGTCACCTCCTAAGAGCCTTACCCAATTATGGTATCTTCAAGGTAGGCTGATGTATATATGAAGGTTTATATCCAATCTTTCTAGGAGATGTCAACCCTTCTCTACCCTAGCCAAAAAGGACACTAAGTTCATATGGGACAAAAAATACCAAAAATCTTTTGAAAGCATTAAAGAATACCTTATCAATTTGTTAGTCTTAGCATCCCCTATTCTGAGAAAATATCTTATTCTCTACATCGTTGCCCTCGATGTGTTGCTTGGTACTCTTCTAGCTCAACTCAATGATGAAGGAAAGAGAATGCTCACTATTACTTGAGTTTAAGGCTTATCTCCATGAAAATCTAGCACCCTTCAATTGAGAATCATTATCTTACCTTAGTTTATACAGCCCAAAAACTAAGACATTATATACTTCCTCATCAAGTGAGTTTGATTTCCAAGGTCAATCTATTGCAATATTTTATGGCCCGACCAACATTATCGTGATGTTTGACATGATGGTTTATGAAATTTCTTCAATTCAATATCACTTTTATTCCCCTCCATGTTCTAAAGTAAAGGCCGTTGCTGACTTCCTTGAAGCACCATCCTAGTTTTGCCTTCTACCATTCTTTTCCTTTAGGTTAGGAGTTCCCTTTCCTTAGGATTAGAATCACTAGTGGTGGATAATTCCCTATGCAACACCATCCTAGTTCTACCTTTTACTTTTCTTTCCTTTAGGTTAGGTGTTCCTTTCCCTTAGGATTAGAATCACTAGTGATGGACAACATCCTTTAAGGCACCATCTAAGTTCTACCTTCTACCTTTCTTTTCCTTTTGGTTAGGTGTTCCCTTCCTTAAGGATTAGAATCACTAGTGGTGGATAACACCCTTTGTGGAACCATTCTTGTTCTACCTTCTACCATCTATTTTATTTAGGTTATGTGTTCCTTTCCTTAGCATTAAAATCCCTGGTGGTGGATAATTTCCTTTGCAACACCATCCTAGTTCTATCTTCTACTTTTCCTTTCTTTAGGTTAGGTTTTACCTTTCCTTAGGATTAGAATCACTAGTGGTGGATAACACCATTTGTGTTACCATCCTAGTTCTACCTCTTGCTTTCCTCTCCTTTAGGTTAGGTGTTTCCTTTCTATAGTTTTTGAATTAATAATGGTAGAGAACTCCCTTGATGGTACTACCCTAGTATCAACTCAACTTTGATTCTCCAAGGATTGGCTCTACATTTCCCTAGAATCGAAATTCCATATTTTACCTTTCTATTTGGTTAATGCCTAATATGTATAGTAGAACATCATTATGCTACACATATTAGGGGTCCCTTTTTGGACTTCATCTTTTTATTAGGTCATCTAGGCCCATTCTACTTTTAATAAAGTTTTAAATCAGTCCAAATCATAAACCCTGAACCAAACCCCAAGGCTAGAGGCCTAGGTTTTGAAACCCTTTCTGGGTGATTTTTTTATCACATTGAAATCCAATCAATTGAACTTTGAATCATAATCTATCAATTGCATATTGATTAGGCATGTCTTTAGGGCCAACCCTCCAAATATAAACTCATTTTAAAGTCTCCAACCATAGAAACTGAATTTTTTTTCTAAAGGCTACAAAATCTTTAAATATTTATGTCATATGCTATTGGACTTGCCATTTAGTAAAAGTTAACCATGGGACATCCCCCAAAACATTTGAACAAGATCATAACCTCTAAAATGACATGTTAACCAGTAATCCACATCTTGTTAGACCCACTTTGACCTAGAGTTGACAATGGGTCAAAATGAACAAAATGCCCTTTAAGGGAGATTTTGGACTTTTCGCTAAAACCCAACAAAACTCATCCTTATCATTTTTTGGAACCTATCCCAATGAATTTTAAATATCATTAAGGACACATTGGACTCAAACCCACCCTTTTTTTTTTACTTAGTTTACCAAGTTAACCATATTTGACAAAAATGCCCCTTAAGGATTCAAATGGCCATTTAAAACCAAATGAACTCTTCTTGATTTGAAACCACTTTCATTGAGTTCATATGATCAATTTGAACTCAATGGACCCAACCCTTGACCCTATGTAAACATGGTTATCCAATTCAACCAAGTTTGACTAAACCTCCCATACACCTTTAAACTCTTCAAATCCTTTGAATAAAGCCTTCCCAAACCCTTGGGATGATCTATTAGGTCCTTAAAAGGCCCCCCATGGAGTCCCAAGCCTTAGGTCCACTTGGGTTAGCCACATGGATTGACACAAGTGTCCTTAGAGAGATCTTCCCATTATCCATACCTCAACACATGCCAAACCAAATCAAAATAATGGTGGCATTAAGCCCCCAATAACCAAATGCACTTATCTTAGTTGACCCAGCCCTTGGGTTAACACAGGATGGGAATTGTGCTAGCCCAAAGTGATCAAAACCACTTTGGGTTGAGTCATTTCTGAACCTAGGCCTCATCAGACCAAATCAACACTTCCATTGGGTCGCCATACTCCAATACACCTACCCTTTAGGCTGAATTGAGTCAACATCTAGGCTAACCTAAAATGGTTAAAACCAATTTAACCTGATCCATTTTCTACCATAGACCCAATTTGACCCAATTGGCACTTGGATTGTGTATCCCTTGACCCATCGCACCTTCCACCTCAATTCCACCACCTGACTTAACCCAAGTTGCACCCAAATGGACTTAAATCGTACATGTTTGGGTCAACCAAAGCCCCATTATTGAATTGGGCTACCTCTTTCCCAATTGAGCTCACCACTAGGCTCACCAGACTCCTAGCAAGCTTTCTAACTCATCAAGTTTGATGCAAATTCATCAATAAGGACACTCTGATCACATCAAAAAAGCTTTATGGCTTCAAAAGATGGTGGGAGGTGTTTGAATAGTTGCTATTTGAATGATTTATATTTATGCAACTTATGTAGTTTTGATGATTCCAAACATTATTGTTCAGATGTATAGTTATCTCCTAACAATTTTAGAAGATTTGCACTTGCTCTTGTGTGTACTAACATTTCAGGAAAATCAGACTCCAGACTACGAAAACTTCAAATCAATTTCAACATGAGAAATTTTGTTTATTTGAAGTTTGTCTTTTCTCTGAATTAATTTTGAAAGGGAGTGATTGTATTTGAGTGAATAAAATCTTACACACACAAATAAGGAGATCTTGAAATTCTATACTGATCGTACAGGACGATATTTATCGTACTGGACGATCTGTCAGTTATCTCCTATAGAGCATTGGGAACGAATAGGAACTTGCTTGAAAATTTTTTTTTTCTAAGTCCTATTCGTCCAGGACGAATTTTAATATCGTCCCGGACGATGGGTTCTCTGTAAAAATTTCATCCAGACGAATTTTACCATCGTACGAGGCGACCAATCCTCTGGAAAAATTTCGTCCAGACGAAAATAATTATCGTACCGGACGAACAGCTCTCTGGAAAATTGTCGTCCAGACGAAACCAAATTATCGTCCCCGGCGATTGGTCCTCTGGAAAATTTTCGTCCAGAAGAAATAAATAATCGTCCAGGACGATCGGCTCTCTGGAAAATTTTCGTCCAGACGAACACATTTTCGTCCAAACGATAAACCGACTTAGAATAGTTTTCAGCAGTTTCTAGAACCGACCTTGTAATAACCGTTCGTACTGGACGAACCTAGTTCGTACAGGACGATCAGCTGTACGAAGTCATTTCGTACACATATACAAATTGGGTCGTTTCAGATCGTTTAAGTAAAATCGTCCAGGACGATCCAGGATCGTACGGGACGATCCACTGCGTACATAATTGAAAATTTGCAGTTTTTGGGCGGTTTTTCATGTCTTTTGTATAAATAGTCCAAATTAGACTGCCACCCAATCTTTTTGTCATTTGATCTTCGTGCCTATTGAGAGAATAGCCAAGGGGAGAGTGGAAGAGAGCATTCAAAGGAGGATTCCTACCATTGGAGCAAGGAGGCTTCACTTGGATTGCTAAGGTAAGAATCTCTACTTGTGAAATTGGATTTCTTCACTCTTTTCTTTCTTCCTTCTAGATTCTTGTGAGAAGATCATTCAAGAAGGTCCGGTTCTCTGCCGACACTTGGAGAGTGTGAACAGACGTGGGTTCTCTGCCTACACTAGGAGAGTGTAAAAGGAAGAAGGTTCTCTGCCTACACTTGGAGAGTGTGAACAGCCGTAGGGTTCTCTGCCCACACTAGGAGAGTGTGAAAGGATGAAGGTTCTCTGCCCACACTAGGAGAGTGTGAAAGGATGACGGTTCTCTGCCAGCACTGTGGATTGTGTAAAAGGACGACGGTTCTCTGCCGCACCGGGGAGTGGTGAAAAGAGTGTTTTGTACAGGCTTCTCCGCCTTGCTGTGGGTGCTAAAGGAGAGTCACTTTGTGGTATTAGTGCAATACTCAGAGGGAGCCTCTGAGGGGTGGATGTAGGTCTGGTTATAGACCGAACCACTATAAATCTGGTGTCATTTACTTTATCGCTTTTACGTTTCCGCATTTTAAATTTCAGTTTTAACAACTCTGTGGTTGAAAAACATTTTTCTACAAACTTTGAAAGAAAATTTTATTTCGGTTCAACTTTATCATTAAGAGGGTTTAAAATTTTAAAACTACCAATTCACCCCCCTCTTGGTAGCCGTGGGACATTTACTTAGGCTTAACAACCTAATTACTAGACTCAACAAGTGGTATCAGAGCATTGTTTCAAAATCATAAGTTTGAACTACTTTTTGATTAACGTAGATGGCTACATTTGGAAACCGAAACACACCTGAGGGTTACTCTATCACTAGACCTCCAATGTTTGACAATATTCCTTTTGATTTTTGGAAAACACGCATGTCTACTTTCTTACAGTCACTTGATTATCGCATGTGGATGTTAGTCCAGGAAGGTTACACAAAACCAACTAGATTAGTTGATGGAATTAGGGTAGATACACCCTATGCAGATTGGACTATAGAAGAATGTGACTTAGCACAATTAAATGCGAAATGTTTAAATAGTTTCTTTTGTGCTTTAAAATCTGAAGACTACATGCGAGTTTCCACTTGTAAAAGCGGAAAAGACATATGGGATAGACTTTGTATTACTTATGAAGGGACAAATGAGGTTAAGCAATCAAGGCTCAATATCTTGTTACATGACTATGAATTATTTCGCATGAAACCTAATGAATCTATATCTGACATGTACACAAGATTCACTCAAATTGTCACCTCTTTGCATGCACTTGGTAGGGAATTAACTAATGCTGAAATGGTTAATAAGATTCTTCGTTGTTTACCTACTGCATACGATGCTAAAATTACTGCAATTACAGAGTCAAAAGATCTGAACATTCATTCTATTGACAATCTTCTTGGTTCACTCATTGCTTACGAGCAAGGAGTAAGTCAAAGAAAGATTGATGCAGGTGAACCAAGAAAGGACAAGAATATTGCACTAAATGTGGAAGAGTCAGAAAGTGAACACTCACAACCTGAGGATGAAGATGATATAGCACTGATGACAAGACAATTCAAAAGCTTTTTAAAGAGGAAGCAGAAGAGACGCCAGCAATGGAATAGAGGTAAGTATAACAGAAATGGCAAGGTTTCTAATGAAGTGATTTGTTATGAATGCAAGAAACCAGGTCATATAAAGACTGATTGTCCAAAACTCAAAGCCACTCCTAGCAAGGAGAAGGTAGAGGAGAAACCAATGGTAAAGAAGGGAAAGAAGAAGTTTCAAAAGGCTTTTTGGGCGGACTCAGCTTCAAACTCATCTGAGACTGAAAAAGAAGAAGAAGTCACCAACCTTTGCTTGATGGCAGATAAAGCTGAACAATCAGATCAAGAAGAGGTATGTGATTTAACTTATAATGAATTGTTTGAAGTTTCTGAACACATGCATGATGCATATAGAAAAACGAAAAAGATGCATGCTAGTTTAGTTTTAGAATTGGAAGAGCTTAATAAGGAACACGAAATCCTTAGGAAAGATCATGCTTTAATTGATAGCAACCACATGAAACTACTTGATGAATATGATGACTTGAATAAAAATTTTGAGAATTTAAAATCATCCTATGCTGAACTTGAAAAAGAATTTGAGAAATTTAAGGATGAATCTGAGCACAAGACATACAGAGTCAATTATACAAATCGAATCTTGGAGGATATGAATTCATTTTACAAACTAACTATAAAAGCTCTCGAGGATAATAGGAACCCCCCTAAACTTGAAGATTTTACAAATCCTAAATATTATCCTAAATTTATGAAATCCCTTAGAAGACAATCATATGAGAGAAAACATAGGAATATTTTTCCTAATGTTAAATGTAACAATTGTGGATTTTTAGGACATATATCTCACACCTGCACTTTAAAGATGAAACCTAATTTGGTGTGGAGAACTAAGATGCATAAACCTAGACATATCACACATGCATCTGATTAAAAATTTCATAAAGGTGAACCCAAACTAGTTTGGGTTCCCAGGTCTAACATTTGAGAATTTTGCAGGTATACTCTCACACAAGACCTCGTGAGAGTATATGGTACCTGGACAGCAGATGTTCTAAGCACATGACTGGAGATACTGCTCAATTCATAACGCTGGAAGCCAGGAGTGGAGGCAAGGTTACACTTGGAGATAATACCACAAAGAAAGTGGTTGGATCAGGTATGATTGGAAATTTGAAAAAAAATTTCATAGATAATGTTTTATTAGTTGAAGGCTTAAAACATAATTTGCTTAGCATAAGTCAGCTATGTGATAAGGGCTATAATATAAAATTTTTACCTACTAGCTGCATAATTAGCCTAAATGGGAAAATTATTTTAAATGGAAAAAGGGTGAACAATATTTACATGCTAGATTTAAATTGTATTCAATCTCCTACTGCTTTTTGTTTGAAAACTGTTTCTGATGAATCATGGCTTTGGCATAGGAGACTTTGTCATTCTAGTATGAAAAATCTTAGAAAAATTACCCAAAAGAATTTGGTGAGAGGAATACCTAAACTAGACTTTACTAAGGACCATCTGTGCGATGCATGTCAATTAGGAAAACAAGTGAAGTCCTCTTTTAAGTCCATTAAAGATCTTAGAACCAGTAAACCTTTAGAAATTCTACACATGGATCTTTTTGGACCAGTAAGCACTGTTAGTCTAGGAGGAAAGGTATATGGATTTGTTATAGTAGATGATTTTTCAAGATTCACCTGGGTTAAGTTTCTTTTTCATAAGAGTGAATCATTTGAGAAATTCAGAAATTTTTCAACTTGGATACAAAGAAAACTAGGATGTGAAATAATTTCTATACAAAGTGATCATCGAGGAGAATTTGAAAATGAAAGATTTGTAGATTTCTGTAAAGAAAAGGGGATTGATCACAATTTTTCTGCACCTAGAACTCCTCAACAAAATGGAGTAGTTGAAAGAAAGAATAGAACATTAATAGAAGCCGCCCGAGCAATGTTAGCAGAATACTCACTTCCTAGATATTTTTGGGCTGAGGCGGTTAGCACTGCATGCTATGTTCTGAATAGGGTGAATGTGAGATCAAATTTGAATAAAACACCCTATGAGTTGCTAAAAGGAAGAACACCAAATTTGTCTCATTTGCATGTATTTGGTTGCAAGGTGTTCATACATAATAATGGAAAATCTGCCTTAGGAAATTTTGATCCAAAATCAGATGAAGGAATTTTTGTTGGATATTCAAGTGTTGGAAAATCTTATAGAGTATTCAACAAAAGAACTTTAGTCATTAAAGAAACCACACATGTTATTTTTGATGAAAATGGAAACATGGAAGAACCAAAAGTTGTTGAAGAAGAAATTGAAGAAAACTCCCAAAATATTGATAGATTAAATTTGGAAGAAAATGTGGATGAAAATTTAGAAAGAGAAGACCCTTTGCCTAGAGATTTGAGATTTTCTAAAAACCACCCAAAGGAATTAATCATAGGTGAACCAAGTGAGGGTGTTAGAACTAGGCGTGGATTAAACAAGGAAGTCAATCATTCAGCCTTTATTTCAACTGTTGAACCCACTAACATTGATCAAGCACTTTTAGATGAATTTTGGATATTGGCCATGCAAGAAGAGTTGAATCAATTTGTAAGAAATAAAGTTTGGGAACTAACTACAAGGCCAAAAGATCAAAGTGTTGTTGGAACCAAGTGGGTGTTCAAAAATAAAATGAATGACTCAGGAGTAGTCATTAGAAATAAGGCTAGATTAGTAGCTAAGGGGTATAATCAAATTGAAGGAATTGATTTTGAGGAAACTTTCGCCCCTGTAGCTAGACTTGAAGCAATTAGGGTTTTACTAGCCTTTGCCTGTTTTAAAGGTTTTAAATTGTTTCAAATGGATGTCAAAAGTGCCTTTTTAAATGGAGTAATTGAAGAAGATGTTTTTGTAGAACAACCTCCAGGTTTTGAAAATTCTAAATTTCCAAATCATGTTTTCAAATTAAAAAAGGCATTATATGGATTGAAACAGGCACCTAGGGCTTGGTATGAGAGGTTAAGCACCTTCCTACTTGAAAGATCTTTTGAAAAAGGAAGTGTGGATACAACTCTCTTTATAAGGAAAATTGGAAAGGATATACTTATTGTTCAAATTTATGTGGATGACATCATCTTTGGATCTTCAAATAAACATCTTTGTGATGATTTTTCTAAAACAATGAGTAGTGAATTTGAAATGAGTCTAATGGGAGATTTAAATTACTTTCTAGGATTTAGCATTAAGCAACTTGAGGAAGGTACTTTTCTTAGTCAAACCAAATATATTAAGGACATCCTCAAAAAATATGAAATGGACAATGCTAAACCTGTTAGTACACAAATGAGTTCTTCAGTTCAGTTGGATAAAGACCTTAAGGGAAAATCTGTTGATCAAAAGAAATTTAGAGGGATAATTGGATCTTTACTTTACTTGACAGCTAGCCGACCAGATATTATGTTTAGTGTTTGCTTATGTGCTAGATTTCAATCAGATCCAAAAGAATCACATTTGACAGCAGTGAAAAGGATTTTAAGATATCTACTAGGAACTCAAAACTTAGGAATTTGGTATCCTAAGTTTAGCTCTTCATTTGAAATTATTGGTTACTCAGATTCTGACTTTGCAGGCTGTAGAGTGGATAGGAAAAGCACTTCTGGAACATGTCAATTCATTGGAAATTCATTAGTTTCATGGTCTAGTAGAAAACGAAATTCAGTGGCACTATCTACTGCAGAAGCAGAATACATTGCATTAGGAAGTTGTGTGGCACAAGTACTTTGGTTAAAACAACAGTTGATTGACTTAGGATTAACTATAGGCACTATTCCAATTTATTGTGACAATACTAGTGCTATTTGCATTTCCAAAAATCCTATTCAACATTCTAGAACCAAACACATCGATATAAGGCATCATTTCATAAGGGATCATATATCCAAAGGAGAAATTGAACTCATTCATGTTTCAACTGAAAATCAACTTGCAGACATTTTTACAAAACCTTTAGCCTTTGATACCTTCAGTACTTTAAGAACAAGGCTTGGTGTTATTGATTTGAATGCTTAACCAAAATGTCTTTGCAACATTGATACTTATTGTGTTTTGTTTTTGTGATTTTGTGAATTTTGTGTGTTTTTGAATGAAGTGTTTTTGGATTTATGATTTTGTCTTATGTTTTCTGTTTTTTTTATTATTTTTGTTGATTTTGTTAAATTAAAAAATTCAAAATTAAAAATTTTTTTTGGAGGAAATCGTTTAGGACGAAATATTTTTGTACGGGACGATGTGTTAAGAAACAGTTTGCGCGAATTTAAATCGTTTTGAGAGCAGTTTTTTTATTGGATCGTCTGTACGATCTGTGATCGTCCAGTACGAATTTTTTCTTTTTCTCAAACATCGGGACGATTGAATGCAGCGGTTGAGTGGATAAGACAGTTTTTAATACGAACTTCGTCTGTACGAAATTTTTTTTCGTCTGTACGAACATGTGTCGATTCATTGTAGGGGACGGTTTTCAAGAGTCATTAAAACGAAACGCTTTTCGATCGTCTGTACGAAATTTTTTCGTATGTACGATCGGTCAAGTCAAAAAGCCTGTACGAAGGGACGCATCGTAAGTTGTGTTGAATACGAAAAGCCGTTACATTTTGGACGAATTGGATCGTCTGTACGAAATTACTTCGTCCAGACGAACGATAATTTTTCGTCCAGGACGAATATTTTCGTCCAGGACGAACGTATCGTTTTTCTTTAAATATGAAGGCTTTCAAACTTGACAATCACACTTTCAAAACATCTTTTTCAATCCCTTTCTACATCAAATCAACTATGGCCTCCTCTAGCAAAAGACAAAAAGTTTTGGTGAAGAAACCTAACAGGAATGCCCCAGACAACTTCCTTTCCAAGGCAAATGAGGAATCTTTTCCTCGTTTTGCATCCGCAAAAATCACTCCGTCTCGCATTCTTATCCAAACAGAGTTGAAATTTCGGGTATTGCACCTCTTCGCCTCAACCCAATTTCAGTTCATTCTTTCTCTCGCCCACTTCTATAATAAGCAAACCTACCATTACCTCCTAGCCAACATGAGTTTCAATTCTGACCACTCTATCATTAGTTCTTTTGTTTTTAAGAAAAAAGTTGAGATCACCAAGCACGACCTTGGTGCATTTTTAAACTTAAGGACTGAAGGATATAGAGCCCACACCCTAATGTCAGAAAACATCTTCCATTGGTTTGAAATCAATAGGGTAATTAGAGAAAATGCAATTGACAATCATGTTGCTAGAGTGGCCGGTATGACCCAAGATGCCCGAATCATCCAGCATATCCTTAGATCCTCAATTATTCCTAAAGCTGGTGATAGGATTAACATTACTCCTCTCCTTTCTTGTCTAACTTTTTTAATCATGAAAAGACAACCTATTGATGAAGCCCAACTCATCCTAGATCATATCTATGGGCTTTCAGAAATAGGACATCCTGATCAGAAGAGGAAGAAGAACATTTCTTTAGGGCACTTGATTACTTATATTTTGGAGAAGAAGTACAATATAGTGCATCCTGATGAGAAATATGAAGAGCCAGTTTACTACAACGATGCATCATTCAGACTGGTCTTCAAGGAGGAAAAAGAAAAAGAAAAAGCACATGACAGTGCTTCAGAAGAAGAAGAAGAAGGAGTGCAAGCTTCTGCTTCTCAATCAGATTACCAGAATCTGATTGAGAGATTTGATAGATTAGAGACTCACATTGATCAAAGGTTTGATCAATTTGATGCTCATCTTACGCAGCAGCAACATGACATTGGTAATATTAGAGATGAAGTTCATGAAATAAATACCAATGTAATGTTGATGGCCTCCTACTTCAACCTCTTTGGCGGCATTCCTCCTCCTCCTCCTCCAGAACAGTAGAAGTGTTTTTTTTTATGTGTGTCTGTTGTATTTTTTTTGTTGTTTTTTTTTTTTATCGTATATGTGTTATTGTGATTGTTATTATGTCTTTGTTTAAGTTCAATGTTTTTATGTAATTTTTTTTTAATCAATGAAAGTTTGTTTGTTTTAGATTTATTTTGAAATGTGACTAATCTTTATGAATTTCATTAATATTGTTTTTAATCTACATTGTGCTTAAATTCGATTGTAATATGAGATTATCTATATTAGAAAATCTAGACTTTCTAAATTTATAATTTGTTTATAACTTGTTATATTTAGAATTTTTAAATTCATGTCTATTCATTTAGACTACATAAAAGTTAATATTGTTATTGCAATTTTGATGTTTTCTTATTTTGTATTTCTATGCTCAAATGATATTTATGCACCTAGAAATATTTGAAATCTTAGATTATAGATTTTGGAAAGAATTGGACAAATTACTCTTGAACATTGTACAAATGTACAAAAATCAAAAGGGATTCGCAAAAATTTGCAAAGTGAAAAAGAGGCACAAAATAAGCCCAACCAAAGAAAAATGCACAAAAATGTGCTCCAAAACTTTGAAAAGATGTGCAAAGCACCACATGAGGTAATTCTCTTCTTTCCAAATTCGTTTAATCTCTTAATTCAAGTTGATCTACTGTTCATTTATATTCTATTGAACTTTGAAATATAGAATTTTTTTTACATTTCACTTGTAATGATTTTCAATAATCAAAATGTCTAAATTGAATCATGTCTTTGATAAATTCTTCTTACTTACAATGTTATATCATTTCATAAATTTTATGAATTTCTATGATTGTCCTAATATCTTTAGTTTAAAATTGCATACCCTATGTCAAATCACAATTTAGATTAAATTTTAACAATGAATTTCATATTATTATTTACATTTCTTGTCTTTTTCTTCTTCACTTTTTGTTGCTGTCAAAAAGGGGGAGAAATTATTATGTTTGTGTTTGTGGTTTGTGTTTTGCAAGTTTTTCTTTGTGTGTTTTCTGCGTTAAAAATTTTTGAAAAACAAAAATATTGTTCTTTAATGCCTCCTTATTTTAATGTACTCATAAATTCAGGGGGAGTTTAGGAGATAAGAGATTTGTTTTAACTTGAAACCATACTAATAATAATTGTTTTGCCATCATCAAAAAGGGGGAGATTGTTTGAATAGTTGCTATTTGAATGATTTATATTTATGAAACTTATGTAGTTTTGATGATTCCAAACATTATTGTTCAGATGTATAGTTATCTCCTAACAATTTTAGAAGATTTGCACTTGCTCTTGTGTGTACTAACATTTCAGGAAAATCAGACTCCAGACTACGAAAACTTCAAATTAATTTCAACATGAGAAATTTTGTTTATTTGAAGTTTGTCTTTTCTCTGAATTAATTTTGAAAGGGAGTGATTGTATTTGAGTGAATAAAATCTTACACACACAAATAAGGAGATCTTGAAATTCTATACTGATCGTACAGGACGATATTTATCGTACTGGACGATCAGTCAGTTATCTCCTATAGAGCATTTGGAACGAATAGGAACTTGCTTGAAAAAATTTTTTTTTTCTAAGTCCTATTCGTCCAGGACGAATTTTAATATCGTCCCGGACGATGGGTTCTCTGTAAAAATTTCATCCAGACGAATTTTACCATCGTACGAGGCGACCAGTCCTCTGGAAAAATTTCGTCCAGACGAAAATAATTATCGTACCGGACGAACAGCTCTCTGGAAAATTGTCGTCCAGACGAAACCAAATTATTGTCCCCGGCGATTGGTCCTCTGGAAAATTTTTGTCCAGAAGAAATAAATAATCGTCCAGGACGATCGGCTCTCTGGAAAATTTTCGTCCAGACGAACACATTTTCGTCCAAACGATAAACCGACTTAGAACAGTTTTCAGCAGTTTCTAGAACCGACCTTGTAATAATCGTTCGTACTGGACGAACCTAGTTCGTACAGGACGATCAGCTGTACGAAGTCATTTCGTACACATATACAAATTGGGTCGTTTCAGATCGTTTAAGTAAAATCGTCCAGGACGATCCAGGATCGTACGGGACGATCCACTGCGTACAGAATTGAAAATTTGCAGTTTTTGGGCGGTTTTTCATGTCTTTTGTATAAATAGTCCAAATTAGACTGCCACCCAATCTTTTTGTCATTTGATCTTCGTGCCTATTGAGAGAATAGCCAAGAGGAGAGTGGAAGAGAGCATTCAAAGGAGGATTCCTACCATTGGAGCAAGAAGGCTTCACTTGGATTGCTAAGGTAAATATCTCTACTTGTGAAATTGGATTTCTTCACTCTTTTCTTTCTTCCTTCTAGATTCTTGTGAGAAGATCATTCAAGAAGGTCCGGTTCTCTGCCGACACTTGGAGAGTGTGAACAGACGTGGGTTCTCTGCCTACACTAGGAGAGTGTAAAAGGAAGAAGGTTCTCTGCCTACACTTGGAGAGTGTGAACAGCCGTAGGGTTCTCTGCCCACACTAGGAGAGTGTGAAAGGATGAAGGTTCTCTGCCCACACTAGGAGAGTGTAAAAGGACGACGGTTCTCTGCCAGCACTGTGGATTGTGTAAAAGGACGACGGTTCTCTACCGCACCGGGGAGTGGTGAAAAGAGTGTTTTGTACAGGCTTCTCCGCCTTGCTGTGGGTGCTAAAGGAGAGTCACTTTGTGGTATTAGTGCAATACTCAGAGGGAGCCTCTGAGGAGTGGATGTAGGTCTGGTTATAGACCGAACCACTATAAATCTGGTGTCATTTACTTTATCGCTTTTACGTTTCCGCATTTTAAATTTAAGTTTTAACAACTCTGTGGTTGAAAAACATTTTTCTACAAACTTTGAAAGAAAATTTTATTTCGGTTCAACTTTATCATTAAGAGGGTTTAAAATTTTAAAACTACCAATTCACCCCCCTCTTGGTAGCCGTGGGACATTTACTTAGGCTTAACAACCTAATTACTAGACTCAACAGGAGGTTGAAAATATAATTGTGATCATTGATCTTAATCAATAATGCATATTAGATCCTATAGTTTTAAAGATCGTTAAATTGCATCCATTTGATTTCCCATCTTATGGATATGATTAAACACAATATTTACACAATAAACCACCAATAATTGGCTACCCAACTAGGCATTGCCCACGTGAAAACGTGGGGATGACTATGTAAATCCTACATTTAATTGAAAGTGCTCTGATGGCACTAGAAAGTTTGTTAGGGATGTTAAGCCCTTATGAACTAGTCCCAAGGCTAACCAAGAGGGGGGTGAATTGGTATTTTAAAAAATCTTTAGATCAAAACACAATCTTAAAATAAAAACCAAGATTCACCATAGAAATCAAAGTGTGAAAAATAAATACGGAAGCAGTAATAAGAATAGTGAGATTTATAGTGGTTAAGTCAACACGACCTATGTCCACTCCCCGGAGGTGCCCTCCATGTATTGCACTAAACTTAGTGTCTCTCCTTTAGCCCCCACAGTTAGGCAAAGAAGCCCTTACAAAATCACTTCCATCTTCCCCAATGCGGCAGAGTAGTCAGACCCTTTGACACTAAAGAGATTTTCTTCTTCCAAAAACTTCCCTCAAGACAAGCCATAAATTTGATGGTCCTAAGCTGCAAGCTTACTGAAGCAACCGTGTGAAACCCCCTCCACACTCCCTTGAAACCCCCTCCAAGGATCTTCTCCTTCTCTCAAAATCCACCCTTTCCTCTCTCCCTTTCAAGCTCTCACTTCAAGTTTCCTCCAGAAGAATGAAGCTTCAATGGCTACCAAAGACACTTACAAAGTCCCTTGTCAAAGCATAAATACAAGAGCTCTAAATGAGCTCTTAATTACAACAAACCGATAATACATCTAGGATGATATGAATATCATCCTATACGATCAGTGCAAATTAAGATCAATTAGCCAGGATGATTTGAGATGATCATAAGGTTTTTTTTCATATCATCCAGGCCGATAGTATATCATCATGTACGATTAGTTCAAATCAGCACATTGTCTAGAGCATCGCCCTGAATAGAAGCTGTCTGATATGTGATCATCCAGGAATAACTAAGGTTTTTGAATTGATCGTCCTAGATGATCGTGCGATCATCCAGGATAATGTGATCGTATCAATCAAGCCTTAATTACTTTCCTTAATTATCAGATTAATTTAGGCATAATTGTGTTACATCATCCAAGACGATGACCTGGATGATATCCAAAAATAAATAATACCTAAATAGATCTGGCGGTTGATTCTTTCTGATTTGAGCCTATCGTCTCGGCTTATACAAATATCATCCAGAACGATGAGCTTAAAGATGGATGCCTTAACCAGAATGCCCTAATAAGGGTTTTTATTTTCAGCTAATCGTCCTGGCCAATGTTTAGATCATCTTGGATGATGTGGGTAAAAATAGAGAACTCTAAAATAAAAATAAGTGAGCAAGGTTACCAGTAAGAAAATGCCCTTACAAACAAAAAAATACATTAATGAAAATTATAAATAGAACATGTTCTGCCAAAACTTGAGCCTTATAAGGTGCATTGTAATCCTAAAATGTTAGTAAACATAAATATATTGCAAATACAGGTAGACAATCAAAAGTGAGCCATAATATTTGTTATCATCAAAAACATAAACTCATAAGCTTGAGTTGCAACATTAATTTCATGAGAAATTTAGAGAACTTTGAAAATTGATATCTCCTCATCCACTTAATCAATTTAGGTGATCATAATCTCATTAGAAATATCTCGAGGAGATCTTCAAAAGCCTTATAGCCTAGGGTTGTGATTATGCATGAAACCTAGTAAATTATAGTAACTATCCTATGGACATTTTAGATATTTCTCTTAGGATTGAACTCAACAAAACTTGAGAATTTGGGGAATTGAATTTGGGTATGTATCTAACATGTCCAAGTTTTATCCTCTCTGTTTAACTTGATTAAGGACATGTTTGGTTTAATTTAAGCTTAAAATTCATGGTTTAACCCTTAATTTCAATTTAGCCAAGCTATCTTTCCAATGGGATTTAGGTTGTGTTTTGGAATGTTGATTATACTTATTATAAGGGTTAGATAGCCTTTGATTTCACCCCAATCTAAGGTCTAGGCACCTAATTTTTAATGGTAACCTATGGTTACCTTTAGTGGTTTGGTTAACCACCTTTAGGGATTCAATTTGGTCCCAAATTTAGTGTGTTTAGGCTTTGAGATTAGATGAACTCATAACCCATGTTTCACTAGAATTGGTGCCCATTTGGTTGACCAACTAGGGAACCCAAAATTGCCCCCTAGATTTGACCTAGAGCCATAATTAATTCATTTGAAGTTCTAAAAATCCATATAAGGTCACAAATTGCTCATAATTGAACCTTTAACACATGAAAAGCAAAGCTCAATAACGAGACCTTCAATTTTTAAGGAAAATATATAATTAATAAATTTAATTAATTAAAAATTTCAAAAAATTCAAAAAAAAAACCTATAAACATCCCCTTAGGTCATTTCTAACCTTTGGGGTGATTGAAAGGAGTTTGGTATTAATTTGGATTAAAACTTTAAAACCCTCCCTAATTAAATAATTTTTAAAATCCCAAAAATACTCAAACTTTAAAAAATCATAAGTAATTGAATAAAAATCCAAATTATTCAAACTAAGTTTCATTCAACTCTAAATATAATCTAGTATTATTTTTTTAAATCTCAAATCTCTAAAATTAAGTCAAAGTTAAGAAGTCAATTGTCCGGTCAAGCATAGTTTAAAACTAGGTAAAAACTTTAGAAAATCATAACTTAATGTAGAAATTTTCAAATTTAGCAAACTTAGAGCCTAATTTCTCATCTTAAGGTTAAGGATTTAAAAAAATATTAAAAATATAGAGAACACCTTAATCATAAAAGTTAACTTTTGACCCTTTTAATTTAATGAATTTCAATAATTCCAATAATTCTAAAATTTTGATGATCCATGTAAAATTCTAGAAAAGTTTAATTTAATCATTCAAAATAATAATTAACCTTTTAATTTAAATTCAGCAACCCTTAATCCTCCACCAATTAACTCAACTTAATCAATACTAGTTATTACTTATAACCTGAGCCTATGAGGCTATTAGCATAGCCCCAAGGTAGGTGAAATAAACTTCACGTATTCGGTGAGCAACAAAGGTAATAACTTTAATAATTTAAATGTACCTAAAATAAACTCTAATATATTAATATTTAAACTTAAATATAAATTTCACCTTCAACAATTACAAACCCGAACACTTAATAACTTTAATAAATTGCCCAGTTTAGGACATACCTAATCCATACAATCTATCTCGCACACTTAATATGGTTTTTTAAGGAAACCAAATATATATCTAAGCTAGGCCAGTGTTTATTTTTCTATTAATTTCATGCCAAGTTTTATGGGTTTTCAATGCATGTTGTGTTTAAAAATCAAATGATGTGAGTGTTTATTTACTTTAACTACAATCTATGAATTGATGCGATGGGAAGTACATTACCCTTAGGTTAAGAAGGAGTGTGGCCAAATATAGATCTAGTGCTCACTGAGTCTTCTATAGTTGGCCACGCTCATGCATGTCTATAAATTAAGGGGCAAAATTATAGCTTTAAACTGATAAATTTTCTGCTAAAAATGCTTAAGTCCCCCCATAAAATCAAAAAAGCGTAGTCAAGTGTGGCTATGATTTAATTTATGCAAATTTAGAACTGCTTGGGATTTGTTTTATTTTTTTAATTAATTTGTATAACCTTACAGGAGAGTGTAGATTTTTACCTTATTTTTGATGTAATTTGATTCAATGTTAAGAGTTGTGAAAGTGTCTTTAAGTTGGAATATATAAATCAATAGTTAGATTCCAAAGAGGAAAGAACATCCCTTAGGGGAGAGTCCTTTTCCATTAGGAAGCCCAAATTTTAATTAATTTAATACCCAAAGTGGAAAGAATAACCTCCCCTAAAAGGGAGAGTTTTATTTTCATTTGTGTATCCAGATACGACAAATCCAAGGAGCTCAAAGAGGAGATGGATGAAGAGTTAAATATAGAGAGTATCCCACTCAAATTCACTTGCGTCTATCCTAGGATTAGAATTTGGGTTTATTGTAAATTCTAGTTTCTAATAAACACACATTTTCCTATATACATTTAATTTATTTATTTTATTTGATTATGAGATTTATTTCTTTAATTTTATTGCAATTAGGATTGGCTACTTTTCTAAGTTTTTTGGCAATTTGCATGTTGTATTTTTTTAATTTGGCCTAGAATTCAATTTGAGGCTCGTGAGGGCATGTATTAAAAAACATTTCTACTTGAATTTAAATAAAATTTTAAGGATAACATTTAAACTCTAACGATCTAAGAGGTAAGCACGATATCATCGGGAGTCTGCATAAGCATGTTTCTACTTTCTCCTCCTTGTTAGGCACCTCCCCTTATGCGGGTTCTAGCAAACCACCTGACTTTTGAGAGTGCAGATCTGTTAAGGGGATGTTGTACAATATTTAGGTAAAAGTATTTTTTGGATTTTTTAAAAAAACTATTACATATTACTTTTTTGTATTTCAAAGATTTGATCAGTATGCATTTATATTAAAAACTAATTTAAAAGAGTTTATGGTTTAATTGCATTTTTAAGGATTTTTACTCTATATAAAGTCAAGGGATCAATTAAGATCTACTCTAAACATTGATCCAAAAACTCAAAAACTTTAATTAAATGCAGCTCATAACACTTTCATAAAAATGACCAGATTCATGGATTTTAATCGAATAAGTAGTTAGCTAGCCCAAATCCAAGCTGGGGTAAGTTTAGATTCTACATTACGTTAGCCAAGTTCAAGAAACTATTGACCAGTGCCCAATATAGATTTAGGTTCATAGGTAGGTTCAGGCCTTAAGACCTTAAATTTTTTGAATATAATCCCATCTTTATAATAAATTAGTCAATTCAAACTAAAGCATTTCTTAATCTAAAACTTAAAGCCCAACCTATAGAATAGGTCAGGGTATTTCTAAAGCATTTTAGATTCTCAAAACACCTCCTACGCTTCCTCTCTCAATCTCTAAAATAAATGTTCAAAATTCAATCCAATCCTTGCTAAAACTTTAAACTCTCCTCCTTGATATCATTCCTTGGAAGTCTCTAAATTGAATTTTTGTAATTATTTTAATCAAGAATTTTTATAGGAGACTCTTATTTTCTTATGATGTAATTTATTATGGGGAACTATGCTCGTAGGATATTTAGAACCCACATCCACTTTTTCAAACAAATTAATTTTCAAAACCTGATTAGTCTTCTTTGGGAAAATTAAATCAACAATAATCATTAATGTCATGTCAAGATGATCGATAATAGATGATATTCTCTTTCATTAGGAAGATACATCATCTATTATTGTAACTCTGAATATAAAAATAGTGATCATTTATCCATATTTTCATAGTCAAATATTTGGTAGAGCATCATTTTATCCCTTTAGGGTTATATGTAGTTCTCCCTTAAATTTGACTATTACAATCTAAGTGAAATTTATAGTTTCATTAGCTAAACCCATAAATGAATTATATTTTTGCCTACCCATGTGATATATCATTTGTAATGATGTGTTTGATTTTGAGGCTGAAATTTCGAATTAAACTTCCCAATAAAAACTAATTTTTTTAAAACCTACCTTTTCAAACTTTCAACTCCACCAAGAGCCCACCTTGGCTAAGGTAGTAGGGCCCCCATTATTGCATCCCAGGATCTAAACTTGTGATTTTGATTATAACAAATATTATTATTTTAACTTTTTTTTGTTTCTCCAGGCATTTTATTGGATACTTGTATCATTATGTGCAAACTAACATTTTAGGGAATACATCCACCATTCACTTGCAACTTTGATTAGCTCGAGATTGGGTAGAGTAGGGTTAAAGTCTATATTTTCTATTATTTATTTATTTTTTATATTTCTTGAGTAAAATCATATAATCTGGTGGATACTATTACTGATTAACCATGTACATATAGCGGAAGAGAGAAAAATGTAATGTTTGAATTTTTTTCTATATTTTTTTGTATTGAACGATTTTAAATCTTGTTGTATGATTAAGTTTGTTTTGTAAAACCATAGCATCTAGAGAATTAAGGAATATACTATTTGTGTGCTAATTGTATAGTATGACCATAATCATGTTGTACGACCATATTAATATCTTGCTTAATTTGGCCTAAACAATCAGGCAATCAAATCGTTGATAATTATGATCAGTCGATCATATTGTATAATAATATTTGTACAATATTATTAACAGAGTATTGATTTGGTCATCTCAGAGGTCGTATCAAATCAAATCCATAAATTTTATACTGATCATGTTATATGAAGTCCATAGTGTTAGATAAACGATAAAGTATGAAATTGGCCATCCCAGAAGTTATCTCAAATAAATAAAAAGAATTTCTATTTTTCATACCAAATGATCTTATGATCATATAGTATGAAGTGTTTTGAGATTTAAATAGTTCATTTGAAGGACTATTTACAAGATATTAGACTAGTCTACTTTTATACTGGTCATACCATACGATGTTTGTATCATACAGTATGAACAGAAGATGACTCTCTTGAAAATTAGGGTTTTTTTAAGCCCGTTGTTTAAGATTCTCTAATTATTATGTTAAAAAAGAACTTTTTCTATCAAGAGGCATGAGAGGGACCTAAGAGAGAGAGAGTTGAGGAGAGCTTTGAGAGAGAAAAGAGGGAGAGTTCTTGTGAGGGGGAGTTATGAGAACTTCACAAGATTGCTTAAAGTAAGATTCTTTGTGGAGTTCTTCATGCTTCTGCCTTGATCTTTTGAAGGCTCCTGGAAGACTTTTTGTAGCACTAGGTCCATGATTCTCTACCATCTCCAGGATGGAGAAGAAGGATTTGTGGTTCTCTATCATGACCTAGAGGGTATAAAAGATTCAAGGTTTTCTTTCATCATCGAGAGGGTGTAAAAGCTTTTGGTTCTTCGCCACATCAGGAAGGTGAAAATGATTTTGTAAGGGCTTCTCTGCCTTAATGAGGGAGAAAAAGGAGAGACACTACTTTTAGTGGAATACCTAGAATAGAGTGTTCTAGGGAGTGTATGTAGACCAAATTTGACCAAACCAATATAAAATCGCATGTGTTCGTTCTTTTACTTTTTTGCATTTTAATTTATACACTTTTCTATAAGTTATTCTGTGGTTGAAATTTTTTATTTGTTTTGTTACTGTAAAAATATTTTCTTTTACATTCCTTGCTAAAAACTTATAATTTTAATTTTTTAAAAAGTATAAAAATATTTTCTTTTTGCTTAATGAAGTTTTTTAATTATCAATTCACCTCCTCTCTTGGTTAGTCTCAGGCTAGTTCTTAGAGGTTTAATAACCTTAGCAATATTTGAAGTGGTATCAGAGAAGGATTCAAAAATTAAGTTTTAAATAACTTTTGAAAAATGATCAATGGCTAACTTTGAAAATCAAAATAATGTGTAAAGATATTCAATCACACGACCACCTTTATTTGTTACATTCCATTTTGACATAAAATATAGAGATTTAGCCCAATTGAATGCTAAATGTTTAAACTATTTTTCTATACACTAAAATTTGAAGATTATATACATTCTGCTACATACATAACTGGTAAAGAAATTTGGGATGAACTCTACATAACTTATGAAGGAAAATATGATGTAAAAAAATCTAGGTTTAATATTCTGCTCCATGACTATGAACTTTTTTTCATGAAATCTAGTGAATCAATTTCTGAAATGTATACTAGATTCACTCAAATTATTACTTTCCTTCATGCATTAGGAAGAGAACTTACTAACTATAAAAATTTTAACAAGATCTTGCATTGCCTATCTACTTCCTATGATGTAAAAATTATTATTATTACTGAATTTAAGGATTTGAATGTTTACCCCTTAATAACTTACTTGGATCACTCATTGCCTATGAGCAAGGAGTCAAAGATAACTTGATGTAGGAGAAAAGAGAAAGGAGATGATTATAACATTAAAGGCTAATGATTCTGATAATAATAATTTTTTACTTGAATAAGATGATGATATAGCGCTGATGATGTGGAAATTCAAGAGCTTTTGAAAGAAAAAGCAAAAAAAAAAAACATCGTTAGCAATGGAATAAAGGCAAATCTAATTAAAATTCTAAAACTTCTCCTAATGTCATCTATTTTGAATACAGGATAATAGGGCACATGAAGACTAATTTCCCAAATCTTAAAGCTCACCCAATCAAGAAAAAGGGTAAAGAAAAAGCTAAGTTTAAGAAGGACAAGAAATGGACTAAAAAGGCTTTTCAGACAAACTATACTTTAGACTAATCTGAGATAGAAGCCAAAAAGGAGGTAACCATCCTGTGCTTAATGGCAGATAACCATCTTGATCATTCTGATCAAGAGGAGGTATGTGATCTTTCCTATGATGAACTATTTGAAGTTTCTAAAAAAGTTCATAATGTATATAGGAAGCAGAAGAAAATGTATGCAAGCCTCAATTCTGATTTCTCAATTTTTTTAAAAGATCATGAATGCCTTAGGAAAGATCATTTAATTTTATATGTCTTTATGAGAAAAATTAAATCTTTTAAAAAAGAAGCCTCTTGATTTAAGTATTGAACATGACTCCTTGAAAGTATCGCATGTTGATATATAAAGTTTATTTAAATAATTAATAGCATGCTTAGATGAAGACGATGATAGGAAACATGCATTGAAAATTGAAAATTCAATTCTTGAAAGTGGAAACAAATTCTTACAAGTCAAATTAAATGCTTTCAAAGAAAATAAAATATCACCTACACTTGCACTGTTACAAAATCCATCACCATATCATGCATTATTCAATCCTATGAAGAGGCACCATAGCCCATATAGATTAGTAAATCTTTATCCTGGTATTAATTTTTTCCTGTGGTATGCTAGGACATATCTCCCACACTTGCACTATCCACTGTAGAACAAATTTTGTATGGAGACCAAAATTACATATACCACAACATAGTATGTATGCATCTCATTCTTTAGTTCATAAGTTGGAACACAAACTTGTTTGGGTTCCTAAATCTAACTTCAGATAAATTTTTAGGGATGCTCTCACAAATGGCCTCATGAGAGCATGTGATATCTAAATAGTGAATGTTAAAGGCACATGACTAGATTGAAAGTTTGTTAGGGATGTTAAGCCCTATGAACTTAGTCCCAAGCTAACCAAGAGGGGGGTGAATTGGTATTTTAAAAAAAAATTCTTTTCACAAAGAACAAAAATCACATAAACCAAAATCACACCACAAGAAAAATAAACAATGCAGAAATTAAAGCGCGGAAGCAAGAAAACAACAACACAAAAATTTATAGTGGTTCGGTCAACTTGACCTACGTCCACTCCTTGGAGGCACCCTCCAAGTATTGCACTACAAACGTGACTCTCCTTTAGCCCCCACAGCTAGGCGGAGAAGCCTTTACAAGAACCTCCTTTTTGCCACCCCGGCAAGGCAGAGAACCTATCTCCTTTTGCTTCCTCCTGAAGCTGGCAGAGAACCAACAACCAGATGCTGACTCCTTACCTCTACTGACCCTTCCACGGATGAGAAACTCTAGACGAAGAAGAACTAGAGAGATCCTTGAAGCAACCCTTGTGAATCCCCTCACAAGCTCCCCATCACAAGATCCTCTCTCTCTCCCTCTCTCTCTTTCTCTCCTCAAGGCCTTCTCAGGTCAAGGCAGCAGCAAAAAGATTATTCAAAACGTTGAATAAGAGCTCTTAAATAGAAGAGCTTCAAAGGAGCTCATTAATTGCAAGTTGCCGACAATATCGTCCAGGCCGATATGGATATCAGCCTGGCCGATCAGTACATAACTTAGAAGATCGGCCAGAGCATCGCCCTGAATGCAAACTGGACGATTTAAAATTGGCTTGATTGTCTAGGCCGATCTCACGATCATCCCGGCCAATCAGTTCAAATCAGAGGAAAATTGTCCAGAGCATAGCCCTGAATTCGAGCTGGCTGATATTTATCGTCCTGAAGTAACTAAAGTTTTTGAAAAGATCATCCTGGCCGATCCTGCGATCGTCCAGGATGATATGATCGTATCAATCATCCTTAATTACTCCCTTGATTTCCAGATCAATTAATGCATAATTTATGAATATCATCCAGGCCGATCAATGATCGTTCTGGCCGATTATTTAAAAATACAGTACCTTAATTGTCTATCGCGGCAACTTCTTTCTATTTTAAGCTTATCGTCCTAGCTGATACACGTATCGTCCAGGATGATCTGTTAATTTCTGATGCCTTAATTAAGAATCCATATTTAGACTTTCTGTTTTAAGCCTGATAGTCAAGGATGATGTAAATATCATCCTGGCCGATATGAGTAAAAACAGAAATTCTAATTCTCTCAAGTGTGTGTGTGTAGGGTTACTTAGCATCAGTCTCTTTGACCATTACAAATAGACTCAAGAAGAGAAAAAACAAAGTACAGACTGACTCATCCCTAAACCTACGCAATCTTGAATTGGCTTTGATTGTTCATCCGATCTTCAATTTCTGAAAAGTTACAAGCAACATACAGTCCAAGAGAATCAATAGTGTTTGTCAATCATCAAAACATAAGTCATGAAAATAGATTTGCAACAATCTCCCCCTTTTTGATGTTGGCAAAACACTACGAAGATAATTAGCAAAAAAATTTCAAGATCGACAAGTGTAAAAACATCATAAACTTCTCCCCCTTTTGACATATCAAAAAGGAGGAGGGAACGCAAAAGAACAATAGCAAATCACAAAAAAAAAAATTTAAACCAAGGCATGAAAATGATGTAGTATTCCATGTGATTAATTTAAAAACTTTTGGTTAATGAGTTAACAATCTCAACCATCCATAGAATAGTAGAATATCCGGTCATGGTTACCCTTAGCTCAGACGTTTTCTTAGGATATAATCGTCTTTTGAAAGCAATGACCTAACTCAAAGAATTAATTTGATATGAGAAAAAAAGAATCCATCCATCACTTGGTTTAAAAAAAAAACTATCTTTATAAAATAATGAACCAAAGTAAATCTGTCACGATCGCAAAATAATTGAAATCAAGTATTTGAGAGCTAAAACTTCTAAGTTCTAAAAGATTTAAAAAGAGAGAATAGCTTGTTTTTTAGTGGACTCATTTTATGCCTCTTGTCAATTTAGTGGCGCTTTGCGCATCTTTTTATAGATTTTTCAATTTTGGCGTCTTTGCGCTTCTTTTGTTAGCATCATTGGCCAAAAAAAAATTTTTTTTTTTTTTTGCAAGCTACATTCTCTTCTATAACCTCTTAAAAAAAACTTAGTTGTGAATATATCTTCTCAAATATTAGAGAATAGGAGCTCTCTCTCTAACATAAGGAAGAATTACCACAAACTAAATTAATAATCAAAGACAAGAGTAACGAGGGATCTTGATGTGACAAAATACTTTAAACATTATAAATACAAGATAGATTTGCTTAAACAAGCTTAAGGAAAGATCTTAATTTCATAAACAATCTTTAATTTGAGATAACTTTTGATTAGAAAATAAAACTATGCCACTAAAATAGGTTAGAGAAAGAGACACAATCACAAAATATTTTTACCATCTAGGAGATTAAGAGATGAAAACCACAATGACTACAAATTTTCAAAAAAAAAGCATGGAATATGTTATCATTTCAGCGATGATTTTGAAAACTAAGTACGAGAAAGAAAAAAGCAAAAGAAAGTAAAACACACCAAAAACTAAAAAAAAAAAGTAACTAAAAAGATCAAGTTTCATGCAGTTATGTCAATCACACCCAATCTAGTCCTTAAAGAACTGAAAGTGATGAAGGCCAATGGTTTAGTAAAGATGTCAGCCAATTGATTTTCAGTTGTCACATGGTGTAACTCAATATCTTCCTTAGTCACATGATCTCTAATTAAGTGATGCCTAATGTCAATGTGCTTAGTCCTTGAATGTTAGATAGGATTCTTAGATATGCATATGGCACTAGTATTGTCACAAAAGATTGAGATGGTGCCTACAGGTAATCCTAAATCCAATACCTGTTGTTTCAACCAAAGGACTTGGGCCACACAACTTCCAAGAGCGATGTACTCAGCTTCAGCAGTGGAAAGTGCAACAAAGTTTTACTTCCTACTAGACCAAGAGAACAAAGATTGTCAAATGAATTGACAAGTTCCTAAAGTGATTTTTCAATCCACCTTGCATCCTGCAAAATCAGAGTCAGAAAATCTAATAATCTCAAAAGATGTGATGTGTCTAGGGTATCAAATCCTTAAGCCTTGTGTCCCCAAAAGGTATCTAAAAATTCTCTTAACAGCAGTCAGGTGAGACTCCTTAAGGCAGCTTGAAATCTAGCACAAAGGCAAACACTAAACATGATATCAGGTCGGCTCGCAGTCAAGTAAAGTAAAGATCCAATCATGCCTCTATACTTCTTCTGATCAATAGACTTATCACTTGGGTCCTTATCCAATTGAGCACTAGAAGTCATGGGAGTGTTAATTGGCTTGGCTTTGTCCATCTCATACTTCTTCAAAATATCCTTTATGTATTTTGTTTGATTTTAAAAAGGTTCCATCCTCCAATTATTTAATGCTAAACCCCAAAAAATAGGACAACTCTCCCATCAAACTCATCTCAAACTCTCTACTCATTATTTTAGAAAAATCATCACACAATTTCTTATTAGAGGATCCAAAGAGTATATCATCCACATAAATCTGAACAACGAGTAAATCATCTCCAACTCTCCTAAGAAAAAGGGTGGTGTCTACGCTACCCTTGACAAACTCCCTCTCTAGTAAGAATGTGCTAAGCCTCTCATACCAAGCTCTTGGTGACTGCTTTAAACCATACAAAGCCTTTTTTAATTTAAAAACATGATTTGGAAATTAGGAACTCTCAAAACCTGGGGGTTGTTCTATAAACACATCTTCTTTTATTTCCCCATTTAAAAAGGCACTCTTGATATCCATTTGAAAAAGCTTAAATCCTTTATAACAGGCAAAGGCTAATAGCACTCTAATGGCTTCCAATCTAGCTATAGGGGAAAAAGTCTCCTCAAAGTCTATCCCTTCTATTTGATTGTACCTCTTAGCCACCAATCTTGCTTTATTCCTAACCACCACTCCTGAATCATTCACCTTGTTCTTAAAGACCCACTTTGTCCCAACTACACTATGTCCCTTAGGTCTTTCAACAAGCTCCCAAACATCATTTCTAACAAATTGATTCAATTCTTCTTGCATTGATAAAATCCAAAACTCATCAGCAAGGGCTTGGTTAATGGTGGTGGGTTCAGTCATTGAGATAAAGGCAGAGTGGTTCACCTCCTTCCTAAGTCTATGTCTAGTCTTAACTCCACTAGAAGGGTCTCCTAAGATCAAATCCTTGGGGTGACTTGTAGAGTATCTTCAATCTCTAGAAAAAGTGTGTGAAGGTCCAACCCTTTCATTCAAATCAAAATTTTCTACTCCTTGGGTGACTTCTTCTACTCCTTCATTACTTTGGTGTTCTACCCCCTTCCCCAAATTTTCTACTCCACTAGTAATCTCTCCAATCTCATCATCATTCTAAAATCAAGGTTTCTTAGGATCAGACTCATCAAATACTACATGGGTTGTCTCTTCCACCATTAAAGTTCTCTTGTTAAACACCCTAAAAGACTTCCCAACATTAGAATATCCCAAGAATACTCCTTCATCAGATTTAGGATCAAATTTTCCCAAGTGAGACTTCCCATTATTGTGAATAAAAACCTTACAACCAAAGACATGAATGTGGGAAGGATTGGGTGTCCTACCCTTAAGGATCTCATAGGGTATCGTTTTCTAATTTGGCTCTAACATTCACCCTATTCAACACATAACAAGCTGTGTTAACCGCTTCAGCCCAAAAGTATTTTGGAAGTGAATACTCAGCAAGCATGGCTCTAGCGGCTTCCACCAAGGTCCGATTCTTCCTTTCAGCTACCCCATTCTGCTGAGGGGTCCTAGGAGCTGAAAAATTATGGCTAATCCCCTTGTCCTCATAGAAATCTCCAAACCTTTCATTCTCAAACTCTCCCCCATGATCACTATGGATGGTCAAAATCTCACAACCTAGCTTTTTCTGAATCCAAGTATAAAATGTTTTAAACTCCTCAAAAGACTCATTTTTATGTGAAAGAAATTTAATCCAAGTGAACCTCGAGTAGTCATCAACAATCACAAATCCTTAGACTTTCCCTCCCAGGCTGGCAGTGCTAATGGGTCCAAACAAATCCATGTGAAGGACTTCTAAAGGTCTAGAGGTGCTAATGTCTTTAATGGGGTGTAAGGTGGAGTGGACTTGCTTTCCTAGTTGACAGGAATCCCAATGGTGGTCTTTTGAAAACTTGAGTTTGGGGACACCTCTAACTAGATCTTTTTGGGTCACTTTCCTAAGGGTTTTCATACTTGCATGACAACGTCTCTGGTGCCACAACCATGAATCATCAATCACTATTTATAAGTAAAATGAAGCAGCACATTCAATGTTATTTAAATCAAGCATGTAGACGTTGTTGATCCTCTTTCCCTGCAAAATAGTGTTGTTACTTAAACTTACAATGCATGAATTTGCAAAGAATTGCACGATGAAGCCTTTATCACAGAGTTGACTGATGCTGAGCAAGTTGTGCTTCAATCCATCTACAAGCAAAACATTTTCAAACATAAGGTTCTTGGAAATACCAATTATACCTGTGCCTACCACCTTCTTGGTGGTGTTGTCTCCAAGAGTAACATTGCCTCCAGTCCTGGACTCTAGTACAACAAACTGATTGGCATCACCAGTCATATGTCGAGAGCATCCATTATCCAGGTACCACATACTCTCATGAGGCCTTTTGTGAGAGCCCTCCTGCAAAATTATCAAATGTTAGATTTAGGAACCCAAGCAGGTTTGGGTTCCTTCTTATGAAGAGTAGAATGCAATGCATGTGTGGTATGCTGTGGATCATGCACCTTAGGTCTCCACACCCAATGTGTATTATGGTGTACTGTGCAAGTGTGTGAGATGTGTCTTAGCATGCCACATGAAAAACATCTAACTCTAGAAAAAGGATTTCTTAAGTGGTTTGAGTTATAATGCCTCTTCCTAGGTTTTGGCAATTGATCAAAAGTAGGTGTCATCCTAGTTTTCTTACATGTTTTTAATTCATTTTGAATCTTCAAATTTATGCTTTTTAAGACCTCATTTTCAATCCTCAAATTTTTCTCCATTTTTTTAGACTTCTTAAAATCAGATTCAAGTGATGTGTGTGAAACTTTTAATGTATCATACTTTTCAACTAATTCACAATGATTTTTATTTAACTCGTCAAATTCATCAAGTAAAGTCATATGATTTGAATCAATCATTTGATGGTCTTTAGTCAAAATTTCATGCTCTTTTTGTAGGTTCAAAAATTCTAATTTCAAGCTAGCATGTGTTTTCTTTAATTTCCTATATGATGCATGAATTTTTTCTGAAACTTCAAGAAGTTGACTGTAGGAAATTTCACATACCTCTTCTTGATCAGGATTGTCATCTGCCATAAAGCATAATTTTGATGTCTCATCTTCTGGTTCCGTCTCCGATGAGTCCGATGCCGAATCCGCCCAAAATGCTTTTTGTACTCTCATCTTGTCCTTCCTTAGCTTAGGTTTTTCCTCACCCTTTCCTTTGCTTGAGTGATCTTTAAGTGTCAGGCAATCAGTTCTCACATGTCCTGGTTTCCTGCATTCATAACAAACAACATCAGAAGATCCTTTAACATGTTTATGATCTTTACCTTTTCTCCAATTTTGATGATGCTTTTGTTTCTTCCTTAGAAATCTTTTGAATTGCCTTGGGATGAAGGCAACTTCATCGATTTCAGACCCGGAAGATTCAAAATTCGATTTGTGCGCCTTTAGTGCAACTATTTTCTCCTTCTTCTTCTCACCTGCATTAAGATTTCTTTGATTTACCCCTTGCTCGTAAGCAATGAGTGAGCCAAGTAAGTTATTAATAGAATTAGTGTTCAAATCCTTAGATTCAGTGATTGCAGTGATTTTAGCATCATATGACAAAGGCAAGCATCTCGAAATTTTGTTCACTTTTTCATAGTTTGAAAGTTCTTTTCCTAATGCATGCAGTGAAGTAAATATCTGAGTAAACCTAGTATACATGTCAGAAATTGATTCATGATGTTTCATACAAAAAAGTTCATAATCATGTAAGAGAATATTCAAACGGGATTGTTTAACCTCATTTGTGCCTTCATAGGTGATACACAATTTATCCTAAATTTCTTTACCAGTTTTGAAAGTGGAGACATCCATGTAATCCTCAGATTTTAAAGCACATAAAAAATAGTTCAAACATTTTGCATTCAATTGAGTTAAATCTCGTTCATCAAAAGTCCATTCAGTAAAAGAAAATTCAGTTTTAACACCATTAATTTCACGAGAAGGTGGAGAATAACCTTCTTTGATAAGCATCCACATGCGATAATCAGTAGATTGTACAAATGTTGACATGCGGGTTTTCCAGAAATCAAAATATAAGTTATCGAACAGGGGAGGTCGGATAATAGAATACCCTTCCGTAGTGTTACAATTCCCAAGATTAGCCATGGATCAAAATCAAAAAGTTTTCAAACTTAAAATTTTTGAATCCCGCTCTGATACCACTTGAAAGTTTGTTGGGGATGTTAAGCCCTATGAACTTAGTCCCAAGCTAACTAAGAAGGGGGGTGAATTGGTATTTTAAAAAAAATTCTTTTCACAAAGAACAAAAATCACATAAACAAAAATCACACCACGAGAAAAATAAACAATGCGGAAATTAAAGTGCGGAAGAAAGAAAACAATAACACAGAAATTTATAGTGGTTCGGTCAACTTGACCTACATCCACTCCTTGGAGGCACCCTCCAAGTATTGCACTACAAACGTGACTCTCATTTAGCCCCCATAACTAGACGGAGAAGCCTTTACAAGAACCTCCTTTTTGCCACCCCGGCAAGGTAGAGAATCTATCTCCTTTTGCTTCCTCCTGAAGTTGGCAGAGAACCAACAACCAGATACTGACTCCTTACCTCTACCGACCCTTCCACAGACGAGAAACTCTAGACGAAGAAGAAGCAGAGTGATCCTTGAAGAAACCCTTGTGAATCCCCTCACAAGCTCCCCCTCACAAGATCCTCTCTCTCTCCCTCTCTCTCTTTCTCTCCTCAAGGCCTTCTCAGGTCAAGGCAGCAGCAAAAAGGTTGTTCAAAATGTTGAACAAGAGCTCTTAAATAGAAGAGCTTCAAAGGATCTCATTAATTGCAAGTTGCCGACAATATCATCTAGGGCGATATAAACATCGGTCTGGTCGATCAGTACAAAACTCAGAAGATTAGCCAGAGAATCGCCCTGAATGCAAATTGGACGATTTAAAATTGGCTTGATCATCCAGGCTGATCTCATGATCGTCCCGGCCGATCAGTTCAAATCAGAGGAAAATCGTCCAGAGTATAGCCCTGAATTCGAGATGGCCGATATTTATCATCCTGAAGTAACTAAGGTTTTTGAATAGATCGTCCTGGCCGATCCTACGATCGTCCAGGACGATATGATCATATCAATCATCCTTAATTACTCCCTTGATTTCCTGATCTATTAAGGCATAATTTGTGAATATCGTCCAGGCCGATCAATGATCATCCTGGCTGATTAATTAAAAATACAGTATACCTTAATTGTCTATGGCGACAACTTCTTTTTGTTTTGAGCTTATCGTCCTAGCCGATACACGTATCGTCCAGGCTGATCTATTAATGTCGGCTGCCTTAATTAAGAATCCATATTTAGACTTTCTATTTTAAGCGTTATCGTCCAGGACGATGTAAATATCATCCTGGTCGATATGAGTAAAAATAGAAATTCTAATTCTCTCAAGTGTGTATAGGGTTACATAGCATCAGTCTCTTTGACCATTACAAATAGACTCAAGAAGAGAAAAAACAAAGTACAGATTGGCCCATCCCTAAACCTACGCAATCTTGAACTGGCTTCGATTGTTCGTCCAATCTTCGATTCCTGAAAAGTTAGAAGCAACATGCAGTCCAAGAGAATCAATAGTGTTTGTCAATCATCAAAACATAAGTCATGAAAATAGATTTGCAACATAGATTGGTAAACCAATTAATTTTTCTATAGACTATGGCGAGAGTCAAGAAGAAACTTGGCGATAACACCACCATGAGAGTGGTGGGCTTAGGTATAATTGGCAACTCAAAAAATTTCCTTATTGGAAATTTTTTTCTGGTAAATGGCATCAAACATAATCTGCTTATCATAAACCAGCTCTATGATAAAGGCTTCAACATTAAATTTTTATCTACATACTACATTATATGCTTAAATGGAAATATTATGATGCAAGGAAAAAAATTCAATAATATTTACATGCATGATTTAAACTGTGTTAAACCTATTAACTCTCTTTACCTAAATAATATTGTTGATGAATCCTAGTTGTGATACAGAAGACTTTGGCATACAAGCAAAAAAATCTTAGAAACATCAACCAAAAAAACTTAGTGAGAGGCATACCCAAATTAGAATTCACTATGGACCACCTGTGTATTCCTATTAGTTAGAAAAATAAGTTAAATCCTCTTTTCACTCAATTAAGGACATTAACACTAGCAAACCTTTAGAAGTCATTTGTTAGGATCTCTTTAGACCTGTTAGCACTACAAGCATAGGAGGGAAAATCTTTGGGTATATGATTGTTGATGATTACTCAAGATTTACTTTAGTTAGATTCTTGTCTCAAAAAAGTGAATCATTCGAGGAATTTAGGACATTCTCCACTTGGATTCAGAGGAAGCTAGGGTGTGAAATTCTATGATAACCATGGTGGAGAATTTGATAATGATAAATTAAAAATGTACTGTAAGGAGCAAGAGATAGATCATAACATTTCTGGTCCTAAAACCTCTCAGTAGAATGGGGTAGCTAAAAGAAAGAATAAGACCTTGGTAGAAGTTGCTAGAGCCACGTTAGCTAAATATTCACTTCCTAAATATTTCTAGGTAAATGCAATATATACAGTATGTTACGTTCTAAATAGGGTTAATGTTAGATCCAAGTTGAACAAGACATGAAAGTTAGAGAGAGAGACTTATGGTTTTTAAATTAGCTTTTTCAAAATTTTCCTTCTTCGGCCCATTGGCAGACTTTCCGCTCGGGATGGAGGACCACCCACCGGCCAACTATGACGGCTGAAACACTACGGCAATCTGTCAATTGACTCATGCATCTTTCCTGATCTAGCTATTTCCTCATTAAGTGTTGGATATCTGAGGTTTTATTGCTTCAACGCTCCTTTGGTCATCAGAGAACCAAATTATGTTAAACTTGTTTCCTCTCCACTAGTGTCTGGTAAGGGGAAGCGGATCATTGATGATTTTAAGACTTCTACTCCTCTTAAGAGTGGCATTTCTAAATCAAACGATTTTGGATATTTTTCTTCATATATGAAAATTTTTGTCAATAGGTTTGGTAACAATCCCAAACCTGCTTCCATTTTGGAGGGAACTTCTTCAGTCCAAAATAAGGATATTAAACCTTCAGTTATTTACAATATTATTCTAGTTAGAAGTTGTGTGGTTGAAATTCTAGGAGGTAGCCGTATTTCTTCTCTTAAAGTGGATGATAAAATCACAGCTAATCCATGAGTTAAGCATCCTTATATTAAAGTTGATTTGTCTAAGAAAGAACATTTTTTATATGAGGATAGTTTGGCTGTTAAACTATATGAGCCTAATGTGAATATTAACTCGAACAAGCTTCAGTGTTCGATTGTGGTGAAGCTATTTGGTACATTCATTCCAATTCAGGTGATTGTGGATGAATTGTGATGTCAATGGTCATAGTTTAGCAAGTTTCATTTGATAGTTCTTTGTTCTAGATGGGTGCTATGTTCATTTTTTTCAAATGAAGCTATGAAGAATGTCTTATCCAGTGGCCCCTGGTTTGTAAAGGGCCACATTGTAGGTCTTGACAAATGGAGCTCGAGCTTCTCACTGGATTCCTTAAAGAGCTTGTCATCATGGGTGAGAATGCCTAACCTTCTACTAAATTGTTGGATGAAATCAATGTCTCAAGGATTGCTTCTTTGATTAGAACTCTTCTCCTTATAGATGGTGATATGTTTCCATGGTGGAGAAGGGAATTTGCAAGAGTATGCATTCAGGTAGAGCTTGACAAACAACTACCTTTCGGAGTTTGGGTGGAAGGGCTGAATGGACAATTCTTTCAAAGAGTGGAATATGAGAAGATCTCATTATTATATTTCAAATGAGGAAAGGTTGGGCATTTAAGTGATGCTTGTGGTTTAAAGGTGGGGATAGGAGGGAAGGAGGATAAGGGGAAGCAAGATGGAATTGAGAATGTTCATGTCATAGATCAGATGAAGACTAACTCTAATGACTCATCTTATTGGATGTTGGTGAATCATAGAAGAAGAAGCAAAAGGAATATGGGAACATGGAATATGGTGAATTTTCAAAAATCTAAAACTATTTTCAAAGTTTGTGTACCTGAAGTGTCTCCTCGCGATCTTGAAAAAAATTCAAAACGTAGCTGTTGAAGAACTAATGAAAGAAATGGAATTGGCTCTAGTAAGACTAGTTGAGCAAGGTGACGATAATCAGGTTATTTTGGAAGTTAATGTTATTCCAAAATCAACGGCTGAAATTTTTTCTGATAAGGGGGGATGCATCATTTAGCTTGGATAAAAATTTATGTTCTTCTCACAATGTTGTTGCTAATGAATATAATAGCTTTAAAATTATTGGTTATCTATGTGAAGAAGAGGTTGATGTTGATGAAACTATTGGTCTATTATAGAAGACGTGGAAGAAGGTGAAGTGGTTTATATAGGGACTTTAGTCAAAGCTCCACAAGACTCTTCTTTGTCTATTCTTGTTGAGGAGGTTGATATGGAAATCAAAATAGATGGCTAAAGAGGTTCGGGTGTTGCTATTTTTGGAGGTGATAAACCAAAACTTCATAAAGAGCTTAGGTCACTTGGACCTTTAAATTCATCTTCTAGGCTTAAAAAGGTAAGTGTGTTGAGCAAAAAGAGGAGTGATGGTCCTTCCCTCTTATTGGCTAAATGAGATCCTTAGCTTTTTGGAACTGTAGGGGGGCTAACAAAAGAGAAGCCTCCTTGTATTTGAAAGATTTTGTTAAAGATTGGGATATCTTGTTTGTGGGAATTATTAAAACTAAAATCTCTTCTATTGGTATATATGATTTTAATAAATTCATGGGAGTTGATTGGGATTTCTTTCTCTTTCCTTCTTTTGGTATGTTAGGTGGTATTTTGGTGATTTGTATGACTAATTTGTCTTCTTTTATTTTATTGGAATCTTCAGCTCAATGTGTTATTGGGGAGCTAAGAATTGCTAATAAAGGTAAATGGGTGGTCTCTACTATTTATGGTAGTAAGTATTTGTAATCAGGTTATTGTAGGTTCCACCCATTCCTCCAGATTTGTATTTTCTACTCCTTGGGTAATCTCACCTACTTCTTCAATGTTTTGAGGCTCTACCCTCTTATCCAAATTATCAACTTCTTGGGTAATCTCTCCAATTTCATCTTCATCCTCAACTCTAGACTTCTTAGGATCAGATTTATCAAACACTACATGAGTAGTCTCCTCCACCGCCAATATCCTCTTATTAAACACCCTACAGGATTTCCCCACACTTGAATATCCTAATAACACTCCATCATATTTTGGGTCAAATTTTCCTAAGGGTGACTTCCCATTATTAAGAATGAAAACCTTATAACCAAAGCTATGGATGTGGGCAAGCTTGGGTGTCCTACCCTTAATGATCTCATAGGATGTATTATCTAGTTTGGCTCTAACATTTACCCTATTCAACACATAATAAGCTATATTTATCGCTTCAGCCCAAAAGTATTTTGGAAGTTAATACTCAGCAAGCATGGCTGTAGTGGTCTTAATTAAAGTCATGTTTTTCCTTTCAGCTATCTCATTCTGCTGAGGGGTCCTAGGAGTTAAGACGTTATGGCTAATCCTTTTATCCTCACAAAAGTCTCCAAATTTCTCATTTTCAAACTCTCCCCTATAGAAACTATGGATGGTCAAGATTTCACAACCTAACTTTTTTTTGAATCCGAGTAGAGAAGGCTCTAAACTCATCAAAAGACTCACTCTTATGTGATAGAAATTTAATCCAAGTGAATCGCGAGTAGTCATCGATAATCACAAATCTATAGACTTTTCCCCCTAAGCTAGCAGTGCTAATGGGTCCAAACAAATCCATGTGAAGGACTTCTAAAGGTCTAGAGGTGCTAATGTCATTAATGGAATGGAAAGAGGATTAGACTTGCTTCCATGGTTCATAGGCATCACACAGGTGGACTTTAGTGAACTTAAGCTTAAGAGCACCTATAACTAGGTCTTTTTGGATCACTTTCCTAAGGGTTTTCATACCGACATGATAAAACCTCCTATGCCACAACCAAGACTCGTCAATAATAGTTTTTAATCAAAATGAACCGCCACATTCAATGTTATTTGAATCAAGCATGAAAATGTTGTTAATGTGCTTTCCCTGCAAAATAGTGTTAATATTTAAGCTAATAATGCATGTATTTGCCAAAAACATTATGATAAATCCCTTATCACATAGCTAACTGATGCTTGCAAGTTGTGTTTCAGTCCATCTACAAGCAAAACATTTTCAATCAAAAGGTTCTTGGAGTTTCTGATTATACATATGCCCACCACTTTCCTGGTGGTATTATCTCCAAGAGTGGCATTGCCTCCAGCCCTGGCCTCCAATGATATGAATTGATCGGTGTCTCCAGTCATGTGTCGTGAGGATCCAATATCCAGGTACCACATGCGCTCATGAGGTCTTTTATGATATTACACCTATAAAATTTTCAAATTTCATATTTAGGAACCCAAACAAGTTTGGGTCCCTTCTTATGGAAAGACAATGCATATGTGTTATGCTGTGAATCATGCAATTTGGGTCTCCACACCTAATGTGTACTACAGTGAACAGTGAAAGTGTGTGAAATATATCCTAACATGCCACATGAAAAACATCTAACACCAAGAAAAGAGTTTACTAATATACTCAAGTGGTGATACTTCTTCTTAAATACAATGATGGTTTATCATTTTTAAATGCTTTAAATTTTTCTTTCATTACTTTATTTACATATTCATAAACTGTCAGTTCCACTTTTAACCGATGTTCATTATTATCTATTTCCCATGCAAGTTCCTCTAATTTTTTAAACTTTTTTCTAACTCAATATGCGATGACTTTAAGGAATCATGTGCATCAAATAATTCAATATGCTTTTTATTTAATGCATCAAACTCATCAAATAATGATATGTGATTGCTATCAAGTGTAGAGTGATCTTTAAACAACACTTCATGCTCCATTTACATATTTAAAATTTTTAATTTTAAGCTAGCATGCAATTTCTTAAGTTTCATATATAATGCATGAATTTATTTAGAAATTTCAAGTAATTGATTGTATGTTAGTTCACATACCTCTTCATAGTTAGATTGACCAAGATGATCATCAACCATCAAGCACAAGTTTGTTGTCTCCTCTTCAGCTTTAATCTTAGAGGAATCAGATGTAGAATCCACCCATAATGACTTTTGGAATCACTTCTTATCCTTCATAAACTTGAGTTTCTCCTCACCCTTCTCCTTACTTGGGTGAGCCTTATATGTAGGACAATCAGCTTTAACATGTCTCAGCTTCCTGCATTAAAAAAAATCATATCAGTATAACTTTTAAAATTCTTGCTACCCTTAACTTTATTCCTCTTCTGATGATGCTTTTGCTTCTTTCTTAAAAAGTTTTTGAATTTCCTAATAATTAAGGCAACATCATCACTTTCAAACCAGAAATACTTAATGTCCGTATCATTGTCCTTTAGTGCCACAATTTTCTCCTTCTTTTTCTCACATGTATCAAGTTATCTTTGGTTCACTCCTTTCTCGTAAGCAATCAGTGATCCAAGTAAATTATCAATAGAATAAGTATTCAAATCTTTCGATTCGGTGATAGCAGTTATCTTAGCATCAAAGAAAGAGGGTAAACATCTCAAAATTTTATTAGATTTTTTATAGTTAGTGAGTTCTCTTCTTAAGGAATGTAATAAAGTAACAATTTGAGTAAACCTAGTATACATTTTAGAAATTGATTCACTAGGTTTCATGCAAAAAATTTTGTAGTCATGATGTAAGATATTCAATCTAGATTTCTTAACTTCATTTATTCCTTCATAAGTAATACACAATCTATCACATATTTCTGTACAAGTAGCATAAGTTAAGACACACATTAAATCTTTCAATTTCAAAGCATAGAAAAAATAGTTTAAATATTTTGCATTAAGTTGTGCTAAATCCCTATCATCAAAAGTTTATTTAATAAAAGGAATTTTAGTTTTTATGTCATTGATTTCACGAGTTGGTGGTGAATATTCATCCTTAACAAGCATCCACATGCAATAGTTAATTGATTATAAAAATATAGACATGTGAGTTTTCCAAAAATTAAAAGGTACGTTATCAAACAAAGGTGGCTGGGTAATAGAATACCCTTCCACAATATTATGATTATCAAAGTTAGCCATGGATCAAAATTTAAAAGTTTTCAAAAACTTAATTTTATGAATCCCGCTCTGATATCACTTGAAAATCATTAGGGATATTAAGCCCTTATGAACTAGCCTGAGGCTAACCAAGAGAGGGAGGGTGAATTGGTGTTTTAAAAATTCTCAATCAAAATTCACAATCACAACCAAAAAAATCACCACAAAAATAAAGTGCAAAAATTAAATGAAAAAAAAAATGTAATAAGAAAAAATACACCAAATTTTATAGTGGTTCGGTCAACCTGACCTACGTCCACTCTCCAGAGCCTCTCCTCCTGGTATTACACTAAACTCAGTATCTCTCCTTTTTCCCCCATAGCAAGGTGGAAAATCCCATACAAAAAATCCATTCCATCGACCCCGGTGAGGCAAAGAACCCAACCCATTTTGCTTCCTCCTGAAGCAGGCAGAGAACCTGACTCCTTTTGCTTCCTCCTGAAGTAGGTAGAGAATCTCAATTAATTGCTAAAGTAGACCTCTCTAAAACCTCCAAGGAACATGGGATGATGACCGGATAAGATGACTCGGATCCTTGCTTGGAGCAACCTTTGTGAAACCCCTTACAAACTCCTCCTCACAAGATCCTCTCTCTCTCTCTCTTCCTTGCTCTCCCTCTCCTTTTGACTCTCTCAGGTCAGGACAATAACAAAAAATACTCTCTTGAGTAAATAAGAGGTCTTATAAAGAAGGGCTTCAAATTTACCCTAAATTGTAATAAATTGACAAATATCATCAAGGGCGATCAATGGATAATTTTGTACAATCTGTACAAATTCAGCTCAATCAGTCATGATGATTTGGGAGAGTCTGGATGATTAGAAGGTTTCTTTGTTTTGATCATCCAGGATGATAGTACATCGTCCATTATGATTAGTTCAATGCATCGAGTATCGTCCAGACAATTACTCTGTTCGGCTAGACTTTCCCTAGCTTGGATGATAAAAAAATAACTGATCGTCCCATACGATTTCATGATTGTCCTAGCCGATTAGTTCAAAATGTCAAATATCATCCAGGATATCATCCTACTTACATGTTTGGGCGATGAAAAAATAACTGATCGTTAATGACAATTTATGGATCGTCTTGTATGATTAGTACAAAATATCAAATATCATCCAAAACATCACCTTGGTCGTCTAGGAAGAAACTAAGGTTTGTTTAACTGATCATCCTAGATGATCCTCTGATTATCCAGGATGAAATGATCGAGCAAACAAATCTTAATTGCTTTCCTTAATTATCTGACTAATTTAGACATAATTGTAATGCATCGTCCAGGATTATGCCTTGGATGATGTCCAAAAACAAAATATACCTAAAAGAGTTGGTGGCTAATTCTTTTTTATTTTTGCCTATAGCCAGGATGATGTTAATATCATCCAGGACGATTGGCTTAATTTTAGCTTCCTTAACTAGGATGCCCTAATTAGGGTATCTATTTTTAACTGGCTTGATTTGCAATTTGATCTTGTGGACCTAAAACGTTAGTAGGCAAGGCAGTCGTACAAAAATAGAAGTGCCAGAAATATTTGCTATCATCAAAATTATCATTGTCAAAATCTTATAAAAGAGGAGTTGGAGGTGTAATCCAAGATTGTAGAGGAAGATTTCTCCTAGCCTATGGAATCACTTGTATTCATTGAGGCATTTTATATCTTGAGCTATTGGTGGTTCATATGCTTAAAGAAATAAAATATATTGGATGGAAGGCTATAAAGGCATAATCATTGAAGGGGAAAACACCAACATAATTAGATTTTTAAAAAAATCTAAGAGGTAATTAGAAGGATGAGTTTAATTTCTTAAAAGATTTAAATTTTGTTATTTTTAATTGGGTTAATAGAGGATGTAATAAATTAGCAAACTTATGTGCTAATTATGCTCTCTTTAGCAATTTTTGTGTTGGGATGGATTAGATTTGGATAAGATTCCACTATCTTTAATTAAATGTTAAAGGAGGAATCAGTTTATGGTTCTAGTATGTAATAACTTTTGATTTTATTAATGCAATTTATTTGCTTTCTCAAAAAAAAAAAGAATCCAAATTCACAATAGGAATTATGGAGTCTATGGAGTTGCGTTCTAATTTGGATTTGCATTCAGTAGTAGGGGGGACTTAAACTACATCTTGTCCCAGGAAGATAAAAGGGATGGCAAAAATTTTTCATTTTCCTAAGGACCACTAGAAATGATAAACTTCATGAATAACAATGATTTGCATGATGTGGGGGTTATTGGTCCCAAATACTCTTGGTGCAATAATAAGAAGGGTAATGCTCACATTCTTGAAAGGCTTGATAGATGCTTACTTAACTCAAAGTCATTAGAAGTGGTTTATCATGCTTTTGTTAGGCATTTGGTGAGGGTCACTTCTGATCATTGCCCCATTATTTTGAAGATATTCCCTCAAGAGTATTGCCATAATAATTTTTTGAGATTTGAAGATGTGTGGCTATCTAATCTGGCATTAGCCGTCATTGTGAGCAAATCATGGAATAAGTTTGCTTGTGAAGATGCTATGGAAGACCTCAACAAGAATTTCAACAGATGTCTTAGAGCTTTGCATTTTTGGAGCAAAGCTAAACACATGGATTTATTGGAACTCAAAGAAAATCTAAAAAAGGAAATTGGAGAACTACAGCTGGAAGAATCAATAGGACTTAATTTTTCAGAGGAGAAACTTTTATTGTTAAAATCCAAATTAATGATTTGAACTTTACTCTTGCCCGTTTGAATACATGGTGGGGACAAAGAGCTAAGGTGAAATGGCTAGGTGAAGGTGATATTAATTCTAACTTTTTCCATGCTTTTGCAAATGGGAGAAGAAATGGCAATGTTATTAATCAAGTGAAAAATAATGAGAGAATTCTAGTGGAGGATCCTACGTCCATTACAGATATTTTTTCAATTTCTCTAGCAATAAGTGGAGATATAGAGATTATTGTATGAAGGATTGGCCTTCTTCACCGAGTACCTTAAGCTAAGAGGATCATGATCTTCTTAGTAATGACTTCTCATTTGAGGAGGTGGAAATGGTGGTGAGAAGCCTTGGTTTGAATATTTCTCCTAGGTTTGATGGAATTTTGTATTCATTCATCAAAGCTTATTGGAAGGTGATTGGTAAAGATGTTTGGCAAGCTATTCTTCTTTTCTTATCCTCAAGTAAGATGTTCTCTAAGTGGAAGGAGACCCTCGTAGTTCTCATTCCAAAAGTTTGTAACCCTCTACTTTCCTCCAACTTTCGACCTATTAGTCTTTGCATGTCAATCTATAAGATTGTTGAAAAGATTTTGTTAAACAGATTGTTAAAAGTTATAAATTGTTTAGTTTTTTATGTTCAATTGGCTTTTGTCAAAGGAAGGTCTTTATTGGATCATATCCTCCTTGCAAGGGAACTCTTCTACAAATTTAGATTTTCTAAATCTAAAAGAGGTTTGGCTGCTATTAAGGTTGACATGGAACAAACATATGATAGTATGGCGTGGGATACTCTTAGACATGTGTTAGAGTATTTTGGATTTCCATTGAAATTTTTTGAACTATTGATGGAGTGTGTGGTGGATCCTTCTTTTTCGGTCCAAGTGAATGGAATTGGTTTAGAATGGATTAAGGGAAAGAGTGGATTTAGACAAGGTTATCCATTTTCACCTTACCTGTTCATTTTGTGTTCTTGACTTTTAACTGATGCTTTTGTGTTGAAGGGGAGTAAGTTGGGGATTAAAACTGCACAGTTGGCTCCTAAGATTTCTCATCTTATGTTTTCCGATGACATCCTCAATTCTTAGAAGCTAAGATTGGGTATATGAAAAAAGTTAAAATACTCATTTATTATTATTGCTGTCGGACGGGTCTCCAAATCAACACAGAAAATTAGCTATAATATTTGGGAAAATAGTGGATCAAAGTTTGAGAAAGTGTATTTATAATGTGATGGGATTTAAGATAAATGAGATGCATTATTTGGGTATCAAGATGGCTTTGAGGAGGTTAACTTAATCTCATTTCTTTAATATTTTAGAGAAAGCTATGTCTAAATTGGATGTGTGGGGAAAGAAGTTCATCTCATTTCCAGGAAGGTCGGTGCTAATTAAATATGTAATCCTTTCCATCCCTTTGTTCTACTCTTCCCACTTTTTGGTTCCTATAAGAATTTTAAGGGAATTTGACAAGATGTGTAGGGAATTTCTATGTAATAAGAAAGATGGAAATCATGGTATTTATTATGTAGCATGGGAGGATCTTTGCAAACAACTGTGTGATGGAAGCCGTGGAATTCATTTTTCGGTTGCTACAGTAGGTCCACTGAGAGCTAAATTTACTTGGAGATTCTTAAATAATCCTGGTTCTTTACTCAATAAATTTTTATCTGATAGATATGGTAGAGATATTATGAGTGCTGATGTAAAGAGAAATATTTCATCAACCTGGAAAATCTTAATCAGTCGAGCTAAAGCTCTCAAACCTATAGTGAGATACAAGATTAATGTAGGGAATTCTATTAACTTACTAAAGAATATTTGGGTTTTAGATAGAATTTTGGATAGATGGTCAACGTTCATTGCTATGGTGGAGTGTGACTTTCCTACCTTGGATAATTTCATTTCGGATGGCTGCTAGAACTAGGCCGAGTCACATAAATTCTTTGGTATATAGTTGGTTAATGCCATTCTTTAAATAAACATATATCCATATATGATACATGATGAATTAGAATTAATCAACAATTTTTTTGGGAAAATGATAGCTGGTTTGGCTATGCATTCTTCAGAGAATAATTCCGATCATTGGAACTGGTTAATAACATTGAGCTTCATCCATGTGTAGACTGCTTTTGGTGGCATATGTTGAGGGAAGCAATCCCATCTATAAATTTTTTGATGTATATAAGGTTGTTAAACTTTAATCATTTTCCTAGAGGGTGTTCTTCTATGGAAAATTCAAAGCATGTTTCAATCAAATGTTCTAATTTAATTCAAGCCATAGCATTGGTGAATAGATTGTCCTTCTCCATTCCTGAGTTCTCTTCCTTAACGGACTACAAGGTGAACTTGAAAACTTTATCAAAGATTAATCCGTTCATTGCAAATTTGTATTGCTCGTTAGTGTTCTTTTCTTGGAAAAGTAAAAATAAATTTGTGCATGAAGGTCATGAGCTCATATTATCATTTGTGGTGTCTAATGCTATTAGCTTTGCATCTATTTCATTGAAATTTAATCTCTTTTTGGACCACTAGGGTGTTAATCGGTCTTTAAAGTTGAATTCCTTTTTTTGGAACCCCCCTCCATCCAAATGGATTAAAGTTGAAATTGATGCAACTTTGTTAAGTTCTAATGAAGCTGGAGTTGGTGGTGTGTTTAGAGATCACAGAGGGAGATTTTTTCTTGCTTTTGGATTTAGATGTATGCATTAGGACAATGGTTATCTAGAATTATTGGCTTTTTGTTCTCTGAAGAAGATAATCAAAGAATCGATGATGGATTAGAAAGGTATCATAGTTGAGGGTGATAATTTTAATGTTATGAAGTACCTGTAGGCATTGGTTGATAAAGTTATTTGTCCACTTCAGAATGGAAAAATGGAAGATTTGTCATTCCTTAAAGATTTTGAGAATTTCTTATTTCATTATGTTAATAGAGATTGTAATAAGTTAGATGATTTGTGTGCTTACTTGGCCTTGTTGGGTGATTTTTTTGTGGGAAGATCTACTTTGTAATAATGTTCCACCTACTTTCTTTTCCATGTTAAAGGAGGATTATGATAGGATTTCTATCACTTATTAGTTTGTAATAGGTTTTTCTTTCTAATGCAATTTACAGTTTTAAAAAAAAAAAATTTAATAGGACACCCAATGAAATCCTTAAGGGTAAGTTTCCCAACCTTTCTCACCTTCATGTCTTTGGATGTAAGGCATTCATTCTTAATAATGGATTATCTCTGCTAGGAAAGTTTGACCCCAAATTTGATGAAGGAGTCTTCCTAGGACACTCAATTGTTGGAAAATCCTTTAGAGTTTTCAATAAAAGGTCAATAATGGTAGAGGAGACCACTCATATTGTATTTAATGAATATAATAATTCTAGAGGGTCTAAGGTAGAAGGAGTAGTTGAAGTCACCCAAGGAGTTGTTGAAGTCACCAAAGGAGTAGAATCTGTAAATCTAGAATAAAGGGTAGAAGCTAAAAAATTACTACCTAGAGAATGGAGATATTTTTCAAGACATCCTAAAGAACTGATCTTATGAGACCCATTTGAAGGTGTTAGAACTAGGCATGGACTTATGAAAGAAGTGAACCACTCTACCTTTATCTCAATAATTTAGCCCATAAAAATAAATCAAGCACTATTTAATGAATTCTAGATCCTACCCATGTAAGAAGAACTGACTCAATTTTTTAGAAATGATGTTTGAGAGCTAGTTAAAAGAGATAAGGACCATAGTATTATTGGAACAAAATGGGTCTTTAAAATTAAATAAATGATTTTGGTGTAGTGGTTAGAAAAAAAAAGCAAGACTAATTACTAAGGGGTACAACTAGATAGAAGGTATTGACTTTGAATAGACTTTTACCCATGTAGCTTGACTAGAAGCCATAAGGGTCCTACTAGCTTTTGCCCGCTTTAAGGGATTCAAATTGTATCAAATAGATGTTAAAAGTTCCTTTCTGAATGGGGTAATAAAAGAATATTTGTATGTTGAACAACCCTCAGGCTTTGAAAACTCACAATTTTCCAATCATGTGTTCAAATTAAAAAGAACATTATATGGACTTAAATAAGCACCTAGAGCATGTTATGAAAGGCAAAACACATTCCTACTGGATAGAACATTTGTTAAGGGGAGCGTAGACACCACCCTTTTTTCTTAAAAAAGTAGTAGAAGAACTACCATTGTCCATATCTATGTTGATGATATTTTGTTTGGATCTTCTCATAAAACCTATGTAAAGAATTTTTTAAAATAATGAATAAGGAGTTTGAGATGAGTATAGTGGGAGAGCTGAACTACATTCCTATATTTAGTATAAGGAAGAAGGATGATGGAACTTTCCTTAGTCAAACAAAATACATTAAGTACAACCTTAAGAAGTATGAAATGGATAAGGCCACAACAATAAACACTCCCATGAGTTTTACTGTTCAGTTAGATAAGGCCTCAAATGGAAAATCGATCGATTAAAAAAAATAAATGGCCTGATATTATATTTAGTATTTATATTTGTTCAATATTTTAGGCTAATTAGAAAGAGTCCCATCTAACTAATGTTAAGAGAATTCTTAGATATCTCTTAGGAACAAAAACTTTGAGAATTTGGTATCCTAAGTACATCACTTCCTTTGAAATCATAAGATATTTTAATTCAGACTTTACTTGATGTATGGTTGATAAAAAAGTACTTATGGAACCTACCAATTTATAGGATAATCTTTATTCTTCTGGTCAAGCAAAAAAAAAAGAACATAGAAGCCCTATCCACTAAAGAAGCTGAATACATAGCCTTAGTAGGTTGTTTGGCACAGGTCCTTTGGTTAAAGTAACAAATCACAGATTTATGACTACTTATAGGTACCATTCCAATCTTATGTGATAACACTAGTGTCATATGCATTTCAAAAATTCCAATTCAACACTTCAAGACCAATACATAGATATATAAGGCACCATTTCATTAGGGATATCACCAAAGGATAGATAGAGCTACATCATGTAGCCAATAAAAAATAGCTTGTAGATATCTTTACAAAACCACTAGATTTTGAAACCGTCAGCATCTTAAGAACCAGATTAGGTGTAATAGATATTCATGCTTAAAAAATCTGAAATCTTATTCTTATTTTTTGTTTTATATTTTTGTCCTTTATTTTTTTTTTTTAATTTTTATTATTTTCCACTATCTATTAAAGATGTTTTCTTATCACCTCACACATTACTTCATTGATCTTTACAACTTTCATGCAATATTATTTTTTTACCATATATCATATTGTATGAACATTTGTCATATTGTATAATATGCACAGCACTGCATAGACCATAACCCTTGGCTTAGAAGACGGTCCAAATTTTATCTATTATTAATAATCGTATTGTATGAACACTTATTCATTTGGATGATATAAATGTCAACTCAGTTTGGGAAAAATTTATTTTTGTTGGTATGACATTTATTATTGATTGAACTATACAGACACATGTTCGTACTGTCTGAATCTTTTGGTAAAGGTTCATACCAAATGACTCCTTGAAATTTCTATTTCTCGAAAAGCTGTGGGATAAATTAACACTTCTAATTGTACCATATGATTTTATAATCATACTGTACGATCAGCCTGAATTCTAAAAATTAGAGAGTTTTCATTGATTTTTTTCACTCACCCCAAACTCTCTAAACTTTCAATTTTACTGATTTTGAGTAATGGCTAGCGACGGAAAATATAGTCGCCACACCCAGGGTGGCTCTTCCTCTTGCCATCCTATCAATGAACATTTTTTGATAACTTCTAATGAAGCCGCTACTACAAGCTCAAAGAAGCCAAAATCACTCCCTCTAGGCTTCTTAGCTTAGCCTATCCTTTTCATTCTAGAATACTCTATGAGTTCCTAGCCAGTCTTAGAATCAGCGAGGATGCCACTATCATGTCATCCTGGATTTATTGTTAAAATGTTGAAATAATAAAAGAAGACATAGGGGTTCAACTATAATTAAACACCCAAGGTAATATATCACTTTCTATGGCCTCCATATCTGATTTTAACTGGAGTGATGTAAATCTTATGCTTAGAAATACTGCTATGAACTACAACTAACCCTTAGTTCTTACCCTTAATAAAAAATCTAGGGTTATACAACACGTTATCAGAACTTTAATAATCCCTAAAGCTGGAGACCAGGTAAACATTACCCCTTTACTTTCAATTGTCACATATTTCATCATGTAAAATACCTAAATAGATGAAACCTAAATATTGATCAATTACATCCAAAACCTTATTTCTATTCAACTCCCATCCACTTAAAGAAAACAAAATATTGTACTAGGATATGTCATTGGGAACATCATAGATAAAAAATAATAATTTCACATATCATGCTTCTTTTGAGAACCTCCCATTCTTCTTCACTGATGCCTCTTTTCGTATACTATTTCATAAGGAATATGAGCTAAAAATGTTAATATTTGATGAAGAAGGAGAAGCTGTCCCTACAACTGATCCTGCACCTACACCACCTCCTCATCACTACTCATATGAGGAGATGATTCAATATTATGACAGGCTCAAGACACGCTTGGATCAAAAGCAAGTCCAACATGAAAATGAAATGAATTGGTTCATAGCTAAATTAGACACACTCACAATAGTACTCCTCCATTCACCAGCTCTTCCAATACTTTCCCATCCACAATAACCACTTGATCAGGATCCACCTATGTATTAGAATTTGTGTGCCATTTTTTATGTTTTTATTTTTCTTTCTTTAAAGTTTTTTTTTTTTTTTGAAAGTTTTAGATTATCTGAGAAAATGTAATAATGATTTTTTGTACTATATGAATAGGCTCGTACTATACAAATAAGCTTGTACTGTATGAATGAACTTATACTGTATGAATAAGATCATATTGTACTAATAAACTTGTATTGTATAATAAGATTGTACTAAATGAATAACCTCGTACTATACAAAGTGACACTTTTTGTATGTAATTAAAATTACATCTATTCCTACTTAAAGAGTTTAAGTAAAAAGTTATTGACTCATCTAAAACTAAAAGGATGAAAATTCATGAGTATGTTTTTCCCTTTTTTTTCTTTGTGAGAAATTTTTTTTAAATTAAAATCTAAATCAAAAAGAAATTTGGATTTTGAAGTGAAAACATCTTAATCTTTTAACATTTTATATATATCATGGAAATGTATTTTTCAATTTGTTGAAAGCAATTCATTATTTTCTTAATCAAATTATTCGTTCCTATTAGAGGATCAGGTTTTCCTTGTAAATTATTCCTCCTTCTATAAGATAGTGAGTTTTTCTTCTCTATCATTTGGAAGATATTTTTACAACTGAGAAATTTTTTAAATATTTAGAAGAATAGCAATTTGTAAAAATGATAAGAGACGCAAAATGAGCCCAAATTGAAAAGATACACAATGTTCACCAAACAAATAACAAGATACACAAAGTGTATCAAAGTTAAAAGATGTGCAAAGCACACTACAAACTGGTAAAGAGGTAGAAAATGAGCCTAATTTAAAACTAGCTTTTCCTTCTTATAAATCTTTAAATCTTAAAAAGCCCATGTGTCTTCTAATATGTTTGAAACTTGAAAAAAATAATGATTCTTGATTCATCATTCTTACAATAGAATTCTATTGTATATATTTTATGCTAGGAGATTGAAACTTAAAAGTTTCCTTCTCTAATTTTAATTCTTGAATTAGATTTTTGTTTAAAAGACTTTAACCTACAAAGATCTTTAGCTAGGGTTGCAAAATCTTGAGTCAAAATCCTTTGGTTACAGTAATGTCACTATTGTTTCTTACTTAACCTTTTTATTTGAGGGTAAGTCTACTACATTCTAAAACTGGTCAAGGTTAATATAGTGTTGTGTCTTTCAAAATGGAAATAGTTTTGTTGTTTATGGTTGTATTTTTTAATTATTTTGTGTATATATTTGAAACTTAAAATAAAATCATGATTTTTGATTCACCATTCTTTCAATAGCATTCTATTGGATATATGTTATGCTAGAAGATTGAAACATTAAATTTCCTTCTCTAATATTAATTCTTGAATTTGAATTTTGTTTAAAATACTTTAACCTACAAAGATCTTGAGCTAGGGTTGCAAAATCTTAAGTCATAATCATTTGTTTATAGTAACGTCACAATTGTTTCTTACTTAACTTTTTTATTCGAGGGTAAGTTTATTACATTTTGAAATAGCTCAAGGTTGATATAGTGTTGTGCCTTTCAAAAGATAAATATTTTTTGTTGTTTATGGTTGTATTTTTAATTCTTTTGTGTATATGTTTGTTATTATCTCCTTTAATTTTTCTCTTTCTTAGTGTGCTCCTTGTTTCTCAATTTTTTTATTTCAAAAGGGGGAGTGTTTGGTTGCTTTTTGTTTAGGCTAAGTATTTTTTTATCTTCTATTTTTTTAATTTGTTTGATAAGTATACTAGTATCTAATATATATATATATATATATATATATATTCTTTTAGCCAAAAATGTTTGTCATAATCAAAAAGAGGGAGATTGTTGCATCCTAGGATCTTAACTTATGATTTTGATGATAAGAGACATTAATTATTTTGAATTTTTTGTTTCTTCTAACATATTATTAGATACTAGTATATGTATGTGCATACTAACATTTCAAGAAAATGTCCACCATTCACTTGCAACTTTGATTATCTCGAGCTTGGGTAGACTAGGGTTACAATCTTTATTTTTAGTCGTTTATGTATTTCTTACCTTTCTTGAGTCAAATAATGCAATCTGGTGGATACTATTACTGAGTAACCAGGCATACACATAGGGGAAGATAAAAAATATAATGTTAGATTTTTTTTTTTTTGTTCAGTACGATTTTAAATCATATTGTTGATTAAGTTCGTTTTGTAAAACCCTAGCTGTCAGATAATTAAGGAAGATACTATTTTTTTTTGCTAATCAAATAATACAACCATAAACATATTAATATCTTGCTTAATTATACCCCAAATATTAGTTAATCAAATCATGGGCAATTATGATCAGGCAATCATACTATACGATAATGTTCGTATAATACGATCGATAGAGTAAAAATTTGGTCATCTTAGAGGTTATATCAAATGAAAGCCATAATTTTTGTACTAATCATACTATATGATATACACAGTGTTGGATGATCGGTAGAGTACAAAATTGGCCATCTTAGGAGTCATATAAAATGAACAAAATGAATTTCTATAGTTTGTACCAAATTATCTTATGATCATATAGTATGAAGTGTTATGATATTTGAATAGTTCGTCTATATGACTACTCAAATGAAACTATATGAGTTTAGTTTTGTACTGATCATATTATATGATGTTTGTATCATACAATACAAATAGAAGATGGCTCTCTTGAAAATTTGGGTTTCTTAGAGCCCATTATTTAAGTTTCTCTAATTTTTATGTTAAAAAAGAAGATATTTTATGGCAAAGAGTCTTGAGAGGGAGTTGAGGAGAGCTTTGGGAGAGAAGAGAGGGAGAGTTCTTGTGAGGGGTAGTTATGAGAGCTTCATAAGGTTACTCCAATCAAGGTTCTTTGTCATGTTCTTTAAACTTCTACCTTGATCCATTGAAAGCTCTATGAAGACTTTCTCCAGCACTAGGTTTATGGTTCTCTATCATCTCCATGAGGGAGAAGGACTCATGGTTCTCTGCTATCACCTGGAGAGTATAAAAGATTCAAGGTTCATTGCCATCACCATGAGGGTGTAAAAGCTTTTGGTTCTCTACCACACTAGGAATGTGAAAGTGATTTTATAAGGGCTTCTTTGTCTTACTGAGGGAGAAAAAGGAGAGTCACTAATTCTAGTAAATACCTAGAATATGGGGTTCTAGGAGTGGACGTACGTTAGATTTTTTTTGTTTTACTTTTCCACATTTTAATTTCTAAACTTTTCAGTGAGTTACTATATGATTGAAAACTTTGATTTGTTTCGTTGCTTTGAATTTATTCACTTTTACATCCATTATTAAAATCTACTAATTTTAATTTTTTTAAGAGTATAAAAATATTTTCTTTTTTGCTTAAAGAAGTTTTTAAATTATCAATTTATCACCCCCCTCCCCTTTGGTTAGCCTCGGGCTAGTTCTTAGAGGTTTAACAACCTTCATAAACTTTCACCCATTGCGTTCGGGGGAAGCTACACTTTTTAAGTTAGTATAGGGTCATTATGCTTTCAAAACTTTTAAGAAATTTTGGTCGTTAGAAATTTTATTTAGGTAAATTAAATAAGGAAAATTTTATAGATTTAGTGAGTTGTCTCATTATTGCCATTTGAACTTAAAAGTTAAAATTACTCATCTTAAGTCATCAATTCAGAGTTTTATTCAATCCTTTGACCTCTTAGGATAGATTTGATCATATCATGCATTATGTTTAGGAAGGTTATGTGTGTGTTAGGTTTTTAGCTAGCAGCTTAATCCAAGTAAGCATAAGCCCAGAGGTACTTCCACACCTCACATTATATATATATATATATATATATATATATAAAGAATTCAAATGTATTTCCTATAAAATTTAAATACATTTGGAAGAAATGATTTGTATTTTAAAAATATATATGGTAACTTTCATATGTTTTAAATTGAAAATGAGTCTAACCACTACTTTAATCAAAAGTTTTCTGTTTGAAGATGTAATTTACTATAGAGGCTTACCTCTATAGGAATCCAAAATCCTAGTATAAAATAAACCCAGTCTTAGTTCTCTAAGAGAGGGGAAAATCTTCTAGATTTCAACTTATGCTAATCCTAGTTTAATTTCTAATTTAAATTGATAGGTAAATGTGAATTGTATCCTTTAGGCTAATTTGTACATTCTCTGTGTCAAATTTGAAAATAAAAATAAGTTATTTTTTCCCTCAAATTGATAATATTGTGTTTTCTTATTTTTCTAGGTAATTAACACTAATTATATACATTTTACTAAAGAAACATTAAATATTAAATCGATGGTACAATCATTATATAGTTAATTTTGCCCATAATAGGCTCTTTCCATTTACTCAGAATAAATATCTCATTAACTCTTACAATTAACTCGACAAACACTACCCGATGGATAGAAGATTCAATAATTTCCTTTCCCCTTGCAGGTAGGGAAGGACAACTCTGCTACGTAAGTTCCCATGGTCTATTAAAGACAAACACCATGGGCCTCTCGATGTGCTTTAGAATAAACATAAGATATTTTTTTCCTGTGGCCTCATATCCATCAATGTAGTCATCTTCAGAGACTCAAGGACCATTAGAAAAATGCAACCTACAACCTTTCCTATAAGGGCATACATAGAATCAGAAAAATTTAATGACTTCATCTTATGAAGATAAGAGAGTTACTTAACCTTAAAGTTCTTGAAAATATTCTTGTAGGTGACATGAGGCTGAACAATCAATGGTTCTTTCTTTACTTGCATTAGTACCAACTTTTCTTCTAAGAAAAATTTCATAAGAATCAACTTCTTTTTCCTCAGCTCAATTGGATCAGTTGGCAAACTCCATCTAGGTACACTCAACATAATAAAAAAAATTTCTTTCTAATCTTGCAACTTATTTTCCAAGTCCATAATTTTGTCGAACAGATGTGAGAATTGGATAAAGCATTCTTAGGATGACTATGCCATAATTTCATGCCTAAATAAGTTCAGCGACCATGGAAAATTGTACCCCCGAAAAAAAAAAAAAAAAACAAATGATATTACCATCGCCATAGATTTTGGCAATAGTTGAGCATGAACCACTCCATATCAAAAATTTCCTCCATCTCAGTATAAAAAGGAAATTGATACCCCAATGATAAATGATTTATGTGAATGACCAATTCCATCTCTAGTACAGGGTTAATACACTCATCATATTTCACTGACCTCATAGAATAGTCAGCATGGGAAAAGATAAAATATTAAAATACATACTCAACATATTCTTCCGTAAAGTATGTTGTAGATAAACTCTTCTTACAAAAGAATGTACTTGTACATTTTCATAGGACAGACATAACCTTGGAAGAATTTAATGAAGAAAATAAATAGAAGAAACTAAGCAAGGACCCCATCCTCAAGTCTCTACCTCTCATATTTATAGTCCAAACCTAGCATACGACATTCCAAACATCTTAAATCAAATTTAATGCAAAGGATCTCACCATTCCATCTCATCATTACAAGATTCAAAGAGCCATATCACATTTGTTTTTAATTTCCACATCAATAATCTTTAAAATCAATTGCATACCTTTTGCCTCATTCTATTAGATGGAGTTTCAATTTTTTTTTTCTTTTTCTTTTTGTAGGTTATTTTTAGGAAGCAAAGAGTTTAGTTTATGAATAAAGATGTTTCTCCCAAGCTCATAGACATATATAGTGATGGGAAAAAGGAAAATTAAATTAGCCCATATAACACTACGCAAGGTATGCTCTAATACGGGATTTTCTCCATACTTGGCCCCAATCCACCCATTTTATCAAGGTACTCAATGATGTATTTATCCCCCTTATGAAATACCTCCATCTAGTTTTTGAGACTCCAAATGACCACCATATGATCTTTTAGCAAAGCCACAACTTCTCTTAGATTGATGTCACTAGTGGCAATAACTTCCTATCCACTAACATTGGACTCACTTACATCTTTGTACTTAACTACTTACTCAAAGGCCACCAACCTTCCAATAATGTCATCCAATGAAATTCACTCTAGGGAAGGCAAGGTTAGTGTAAAAGGCATACAATAGGGAAGTTAGCTGCTACTCAAGAATCTTATTCACAATACACTCCATAGTAACCTCTTCGATAACCTTCTCAGGAATAGTCATAGGATAATTAGCAACTACATTTTGCTTTGGAGCACTTTCCTACTTTAGAGTAGCTTGGCCCATGCATTATGGTGTGCTATTTCATCCAAAGTCATTCAAGTTTACTAGTTGCGCCTGCTATAGCTGGACCAAAGGGAGTGATCATCTCTTTCATCCTTGTAGTAGGATTAGATGACTAACCATCCTCAATGATGACTAAATATCTAGCATCATCATGCATTTTCTTCAATAAAAAAATAATAAGCTTTATTTAGTATGTTGATACTCACATCTCCTCTCTAACAATGACCTTACTTGGTATAGTCTCTTCAATATTTGAGGTCTCTAGACTAAAGGCATCATGTGCTCTCTTAAAGTAAATTTTCCTAGAAGCCTGAATGACCAAAAGAGAGGAAAGTTCCATCTCATAAAATTTTCTCAATACTATAATGTTTTAAATAAAAGTAAGTATTTGCTCAAATTGAAGATAGTTTTTAGAGAAACCCCTATTGATGGGACTATTCAGTAGGATTCATGATAGTAAATTCACATTTACTCACATTATTTTCTATGATTTATGATTCATTTATCTAACATTTTAAATATCTAATATTTTATGATTCATTTATATCCCCTGATTGCTTATGGAGGTACCTCCTTGCAAGTAGCTTATAGGTTATGTTTGGGTCATGTAGAAGGAGACTCACTCTTCCTTTAGGGCAATCCACTTGAGGGACTCGTACAAGAGCTTATCAATGGAACTCGACGGAACACATTCGGCCACATTCTCCAGATAACTTCCTTCATCAATGGGGGTGACCACAGAAGTTCCTTTGCTAATTATACAAATCTTTATTCATCTCTGCCAAAGTTAAGTCTTTAATATAATACCCCTTAATAGTTAAAGGCACATATATCATCCATGAGTCCTCCTTCATAATTAAATCACCACCAAGCTTATAGATTCACATCTATGCTCTATATTCCCGCTCTTACTTATGGGGAGACACAAGATCTATCAGATTGACCTATCCAATGGAAACATCTTCCTCTCAATTGGCATTGGCCTTGATTATGTTCCTAGCCATAACTTTTGACTCCAAGGCCACCAACCTTACAATGAAATTTTCTCCAGGGAAGGAGAAGGTTAATATACAAGGTATATAAAAAGGGAGTTTTTTTTTTTTTTTTTTTTTTTGAAAGATGCATATAGCATAGAATTTAAAAAAAAAGCTATTACAAACTAAAAAACCTAGACATTCCTTTGAAAGAGAGAGGAAGCCATTATTAGAATTAATTTAAGCAAATAGAAGAAATTCAGAAAATAGGAAAAATCATAATGAAAGTAGGATCCTCTACTAGTCATTTTAAACCAATTGGGGTGGAGGGGATACCAAAGATTAAAGAACCCAAGAGGTTGATTAGTATCCCTGAATATCCGATTATGTTAAAAATAAAAAATAGAGTGATGCCTAGATTCCATTAATCTTAATCCCTTTTCAAAATTCCAACTATTGCTTAAAATAAAACTAAACTAAACACATAACAAAAAAGTAATTGAAACCCGTAAACATCCACTGCGAAGAAACCTTGAATCTTCACATCTGCATCCATTCTTTCTTTCACAATCTTCAAGCTCTTTATCCAATCCACAATCCAACCATGGATTCCTTCAGACAATTCAATGAGCATTTCCTGAAGCAGAAGTGTGTCTAACACTATCATCAATACTCAACTTCTTACCTCTTAGACTCCCTTTGATTGGACCACACACATTCATATTTTTGTTGAAACTTTTCTTCATATTCCCTGTCTTGGAAGGAATAAAGAATTTTCCATCCTCTAATACGGCTTCTTTATTATTTACTTTATTTCTCTTAGTCAAAGGAGTAAAAGACTTTTGTATTCCATCCAGAATTTCTAATTCTTTCTTTTGTTCTCTGCAATTCAAACTTTTAGCCATAGAAAGTCCCTCACTAACAGAATTTTCATATACAGCTTTCTCTGACTCAAGAGCATCTGATTTGTCTACCACTTCTTGTTATAAACTTGTATAACAAGTTTGCACACCTTCTCCCATTCCAGCATACTCATTATTTGGATTTATTTCCCCATCTTCTAGATGTTCTGGTTCAAATAATTCAGAATCTATATTTTGCTTTTCTATCACCGTGCAATGAGATTTTGGAACTACCCTATTCTCTATGGCTGGCATACCATAATCTTCACCATCTATTCTACCCAGTTCTTCAACAAACACCTAGGACAGTAAATTGAATTTGTTCCCAGTTATTACTTCACCCAGAGCCAAACTGTCTTCTGGAGTTTTCAACTCAGCTGAAATCTAAGAATTTTCCTTGGTAACCGATAGTTCCTTCTCCAATATTACTTCTGAGTTGAAGCAGATATCCTTTATTGTTGAATTTGTAATACAATTATTTTCAATCAAATTTATTTCACCTTCTATTACCTGCTGGTTAGCAAACTTGTGCCTAGCAGTTTCTTTATCATTATTCATCAAGTTTCCTACAGCTTGAAAAGAATTAGTTTTTCTTTGATATTTCATATGAACTTTCATCTGTAATTGACTCACCTTGGTTACTCTTTTGTTAAACCTTTATTCCATTTGGAATTAACATGGACCCAAGGTTCATAATTATCTATCCTCTCCTTCTCTTGAGCCTTCTGAAGATTGCCTTGGCCTTGATTAAAGGAAGCATCCACATTACTCTTCTCCGCTATATTAGCCTTTTTACATTTGCTTATTTCATGATCAATTATGCCACAATCATAACAAAACAAAGAGATTCTTTCATATTCAACTTTTTGAAAGAATCTCCCTCCCAATCCTTCCACCCAAACACCCAAGGGAAGAGGTTTGTCTAGCTCCATACGAACACAAACTCTAGCAAACTCCCTCCTTCCCCATTGAAACATTTTCCCATCCAACATTAAAGGAACACCTACCATAGAAGCAATCATAGCAACATTTTTCTCATCCTAACAATGTAGAGTAAATTGTGGCATTTTAATCCATATAGAAGATGTTAATCCTTTCATAGAGCTCGGAGAAAACTTCATTGACCACCTTTCCATACCCACAATGTGATCATTTACAAACTAAGGCCCACCTGATAAAACTCCTTCCATAGCTTCCAATGTTTTGAATGAGCAAAAATACCAACCCATACCTAAGGTTGTAAAATGAAATTGACCATAATAAGCCCATTGTCTTCTCAACTCCCAAGCCACTAAATGTGGCAGAATCTCCTTCCGAAAAACCTTAGCAACCAATGAATTCTCTAATCTTTTAGCATTCAAAACTTCATTGGCTTCATCTAACTTGATAGCTTTCCCGTCTTTAGAAACCACAACCTCTTCTCTTTTAAAATTCAACTTGATATAAGGATTATTACTCCACGGATTACTCATCTTGTTATTAGTTTCATTTTTTCCAGATAATTCCTCCATTAATGGGCCAGCTATACATTCAATGCTTTCCACATCATTTTCTGAATGATCACTCCTCTTCTTAATAGTATTATGAAAATTTTTGTTAACTGAATTCAAAGAATTCGCATTTATCTCGTTGTCATAAAAAGGGATTGCATTTGAATTCCCAAATATGTTCACAAAGATTTTCATACCAGAAGATGAAGACTCATGATCGAAGGATTTAGATGGAGAAAAGCCTTTCAGTTTCAAAAAAAATGGAGTCTTTCATCCAGCATTTAAAACAACACTTTTACCTTTGCCTTCAACATACCTCATCTTCTCAAATTGAAAACCACCATTTTCAAATAAGACAAGTTTTCCTTTAAATCTTCATTTACGATCCTCCTCAGCTTTACGAACAATTTTCGTCACATGTTGCTCTTCCTCTAACTAATTCTTCAAACCCATTCCATCTACATCAGTTGTAGTTCCAATCAAAGGCAGTTATGGCCGGCGGCCATCCACCACCATGCCCCGCCTCCTTCCTGAATCCAAGGAGGAAGAAACGGGATTGAAGAATTTTGAAAAAAAAATTTTGAACTCAGAATTTTCTCTCTCTAGCCCCAAACCTGGAGCTTCTCTCTCTTCCGCCTCTTGAACCAATAATGGCTTTTAATTTTGGTTTGCCACAAGGAGTTCAACCAATATAAAAACGAAGTTAGCATCTTTTTGAGTATCATATCTCAGATATGCTCTACAGTAACCTCTTCAGTAATTTTCTCAGAAATATTAGAAGGATTATTAACAACTACATTTTTTTATAGCATTCACCTCCTTCAGAGTAGCTTTACGCATTTATTCCCATTCTCTCATGGGGGGATGAAAATGGCTCCTCCTTTCATCCAAATGTCCTTCAACTTTACTAGTCACCCATATCGTTCATCTCTTTTGTCCCCATAGCGGGAACGGATGAACGATCATCCTCAATATCAACTAGAACTTTAGCATCAGCATACATTCTATTGAGCAAAGAACAAACATTAATATGTTTTTAGTTTACTAGTACTCATGCCTCCTCTCCTATAATGACCTTACTCAGTATAATTGCTTCTACATTTGAGGCTTCTAGCCAATGGTAGCTCATGGTCTCTTAAAGGGAACTTTCATGTAAGCTTGAATTCATAGAAGAGAGGAAAGATCCATCTTGTTAAATTATGCAAGGCTCACATGTTAGAAAAAAAAAAGTTAGTATTTACTTAAATTGAATATAGTATTTATAGAGAAACCCAATGACAAGATCGTTAGATAAGATTTAGGGTAGTAAATTCACATTTTCTTACTCTCTTTTATATGGTTTATAATTAATTTATGTGACCTTTTAGATATTCGCTATTTTAATGGCTCAAATAAATCAGGGAATTAAATGTACACCCATGACTACTTGTGCAAGTACCTACTTGTAGGTATCTTATAGGTTATGTTTGGGTCTTGTGGAAGGTGACTCACTCTTCCTCTAAGGCAATCATTTGAGGGACTCACATAGGAGCTAGGAAGGAGCTTATTACTAGAGCTTGATAGACCACCTCCAACCACATACTAATACTCATACAGATTTAACTTTTTTTAACTTAAGCTCTTTAGATCAGAGCTTTTATTCTTCTTATTCTTATACTTTTAGTTAGAATAATAAGGATTTCCTTTAGATCTACTTTTCACCCTATTACTCTTATTATTTCTCTTTTTATATACCATTATCATCCTCACCCACATCCTCTTAAGCTTACAAGTAGCATAAACTATTGTCACGCATCATCTACTAGACATATTTAAATTCAAATAGTTGATTATTAATGATGATTTGAAATTGAAGTGGTAAACTCTCTACTTTTGGGAGGAATATTATTTAGGAGGCTAGTGTTAGTAAACGTTTTGTTAAGTTTTATACTATCATCTTTTGCTTTAAAGTTGCCTTAACTATTTTTTGCAGGATAATTCATATAATAAGCATGGAAAATAAAGAAAAATTCATAATGTTGTAGTGCCAAACTATGGAGCATCAAAACATTCTAGGATTAAATCTGACTCAAGATAGAGTGCAAGGCACTGCAGTATGTAATTAACCAGCACTACGGCTCCATTGAGGTGGCATAATGCCAGGTCACTCTCAACATCGCTACACCAACAAGGGCACCATAATTTCATATCACTAAAGTACTGGGGTGGAGCAGTTAATTTAATTACTTTATGTGAATGATATGTTGATTTAGTCAGAGCACTACAACAAAGAATTTCATCAATGCCCAAATTTAAGTCCAAAATGAGAGTTCTATAATGTAACCATTAGTAGCACCATAATGCTTGAGTTAGTTTTAAATTTTTATATAAATAGCAAGGTCAAATTATTTGAGGGTAAGGGGGACTTATCACTTGTACTCAATCTTAGGTAGGGTTCAATAGTAAGGAGAGAGTGTGTGTAAGAAAAGAAATTAGTGGCAAGTAGTCTATATTCTTCTTTGCAAATAAAATTTGGTTCCATCATTCCTTTACATTTTAAACTCATCTCTTCTAATTATTTTTTCAATGATGATTATTTTGTTTATTTTAATTTCCATATCAAGATAAATTTATTTATAGACTAGATCTCAATCTTTTAAATAGTATAATGTTGTTTCTAGTTTGTTTATACTTAATTTGATTAAGGTAAAGGACATACCTAAAGTTAAAATCTAGTATGATATGTGTCCTCCGTAGAGGTGTAAGGAATCAAATAAGGGAATCATAATGGTATTTTTCAATGCAAAGACATAAGGTGGATACAATTTTAGGATTGTTAAGGAGATAAAACCACCATAATAGAGTGTATATTTGCTAGAAACTCCGACGAACTTAACAGAGATGAGGAGCTATATAGATCTAATCCACAATATGAGATATGGAGATTAATATATGAAAACTTAAGATTCTTAAATATCATAAGTTCTAAATATTTTCATATATAATTTCATATTTATAATCTTTATTAATTTTCTACCATCAGCTTATTCATTTAATCATTATTGAAAGATAATTTTTTTACTAGTAGAAGTGATAGAAAAGTGATTATTTTTGTTACAGTTCAATTTCTCATGGGATTGAGACTTAATTCATCCTTATATTACTTGATACAACACGTACACTTGTGTAGAATTCAATTGGAAACCCTAATCTAGTATAGTGTTGGGTAGTGCCAATCAGTTAGTCACTTTACTAAATTTGAAGTGCATTATAAAAGAAGAAGAAGAAAAAGAAGCTATACTTAAGGAAATACACTTGGGTAAGTGCAATAGTCATTTAAGAGGGATGATGCTTGTCCATATAATCCTAAGGAAAATATATATTTTTTTGTTTACTTTAATGAAAGACGCAACAAACTTTTTAAGATAGTGCCTTAATGTTTGAAATTTTCTCCTACGTTGTTGTAACCCTTACATAAGATGCAACACATTAATAGCCCTTGGCCTTTCACCATTTGGGGAAGATATTTGTTGTGACTATTTCCATCTTCTACCGAGTAAAAAAAAATTATTTTATCGTGGTTAACTATTTTACCAAGTAGATATAAGCCAAATTGCTAACCAAAACCTCTGCTTCCAAGTTAAGAAACTTCGTCGAGGCTTGTATAATCTATGGATATGGCATTCTTCTAACTATCATCACCAATAATGGGCCACAATTAATTAATAAGAGTTTTATGAGTTCTATAACTTGTAAGGATTAAGCCCAAAGTTCACTTTACTTCATCACCCATAAACTATTGGCCAAGTCAAAGCTACCAACTAGCTAATCCTAAATCTCCTAAAGAATAAGGTTGAATGCACCAAGCCATGTGGTAGAAGTCTTTCCCTCAATCGTGTGAACTCTAAGGATGGCCCCTTCATCAACAATCAAACACACACCATATTTTCTTTCACACAACATCTTAGAAGTACTCCCTGATAAGCTCAGCCTTCGTAGCCAGTGTAGGGTCACTACTACTAGTCATGGAGAAAGTAAACTTGGTTAATGGAATGTGATCAATTAAGAGGGCCTATGCACGATTAAAAACTTTTTGGAGGAGCTCAGAATAAAATCCACCCTTAGCTAAGAAGAAGCCAAAAGAAGAATGGCTAATTAATATAAACCCCACCTTATATAGAAGACCTTTCAATATGTCAATCTAGTTCTAAAGTAGATAGGTGCTACAATTCAGTTATTAGAACTTGACAAGCTTGTGGAGCCTATCATCTACATATTCATATAGTGAAAGAATTTATAATGATTTGGAGCATTATAATCCTCAAGATTTTCTATCCTTGAGGGGAAGTCTTCGTAATGATATTCACAATATTATGTGTTCTTTTGCCTATTTTATTTAAAGATGCAATTAAATTTTCTTTACTCTTTTACTTCTATAATTTTCTATATAAGTGGATCCTTCAAAAGTGAGCTTTTTAAATAATAGAATATTATTAACAAATTCATGGGGAACTCAACCAAAATTAAAAAAAAAAACTCTCATGAAAAACACACTTCCTTGATGGTTACAATGAAAAATTCTTGCCCATATAAGTTAGTCACTCAGATACATAGGGAACTTGCATCATTGAGGATACACACATAAGAAACTCTATCTAGATAAGCTCCTAGTAATATATAGGCAATAGCTCATTAATCCCAATATATATGATTCCATTATAGCCAAATATGACCAACTTTTGTGATTACTAGCCATATCTCTTACATAGGTTGAAATTAGAAAGTGAGACAAACTACTCCTTATAAGAGAGCTAAGGTCCCAATACACAAAGAACTATAGGAGAGTCAAACCCCCTGGGTGAAGAAAAATTATCACCTAAGGTTAGGTCTTTTCCATATTTTGGGTCAAGTTATGCTTGAGAGTATTAAGATTTTATTAAGAATATTTGCAATATAAATAAAAGTAAATAAAAAACATGAATAAAAAGTAAAAAAATCCTAGAATTCTTTTGTATTTCATTTTTGAAAAATGCATGTACAACCATGCTTAGGTCATATATAAATACCTTAAAAATTATGAAATACAAGAAATATAATCACCAAGTGAACAAGCATCACTCAGTAACTAACTCACCTTCTTAAAGTATTTTCCACCTCTCAAGTAAGTTGCATGAGAAATTTTATTAAAGGATCAAATGAAGAAAGAAACTCTTCCTTAAGGAAGGACTTGACCAACAATACCTAGGATGAGGACTTGCTTGGAGATTAAGAATAGACCCATTATGCTTTATGTTCAGCACCAGATTATTACTAGGTGGCATCTCTGCAAAAAGGGGGAGAAATTTAGCTTTTGATGAGAAAAATGCAATATCAAGTTGAAGCAAGGTTGGAAAGGATCGGGTGAATCGCCATGCCACTTTTTACTGCTTACTCACCATATGACTCGGTAATTCAACCCTCATGATAGGTTTTTTCTTTTTAAAAATATAAATTTTAATCTTTTGTACTTTTTTTTCTTTTTCACTCTCTTACAATAGGATGAAGCCCATGAGGATCTGGAGTACTTGGCCCTCTCCCATTTATATAGAGTTGAGTTCACTTTGGCCATAGACTTATAAACTCTATAAGTACATAATAAGTACTCACTTAAATATTAGAATTTAAGGATGGAATTGGCAAACTTCTATTAACACCAGCTCCAATTTGTTAGAGAGCCCAGAGATTTTTCTCCATGACCATCATCAATATAGATCAGATATAGCCACTAAAGCAAGTAAGCATGATTACTAAGGCCATAATGACATTGATAGAGAATGCTTATCCTCTCACCTAATTCCCATCGATACTTTTTTAATTCATATCATGTCATTTTACTCTCCTATCCTCAAGGTACTCACATATATAAGATGGACCTCCATGGGGAAATCATAAAGTAATTCACACTAAAATTTCACTTATAGTTCCTTAGATACCAGTCTCTATAATGAAACACCATCAATAGCCACATCAAACTTCCTAGCAGCTACAGGCTGACTCCTCATTCTAATAGGACTTATATTAAGTAACATGCATGATACATATAGATGGTGAGTCTCAGTGTCATGTCACTAAAGGTGATGATGGGGATATGATATGACCAGCCTTATAATTTAACTCCCCCCTTCATGATTTGATTTATGTTGAGTAGTATGTGAATCCCATTTAGTTGAAGATCCTAGGTGATTACCCCTTTTTTTTATGAATGCTAAAATTGCATAGAAAGAGAAAACGAAACCTAGATACAAGCAACTAAGAGTGAAGAACACTATCACATTCTTCCTTTACTAAACTACAAAAGGAAGAAGGAAGTTCACTTTCACAAAACAATCCCAAAGAAAATCAAAAGAAAAAGCTAAGTTAGCACAATAATCCGCTAACCTATTACAATTGCGATTAACCCAATGAAAAATCACACTATTGACCTTGCTAAGAAAAGAAGAATCTTCAGTACCCATGCTCCTATCAATATTCTTTGGTATATTGCGCAATTTGTGAAGAATATCAATAACATTCTTATTGTCACCTTCCACTATAATGCCTCCAACATCATCAAATCTTCTTTGTAAAATCTCTGTGAGAGCTAAAAAAGTGGAAAACTCCAATTGGGCAATGTCCCAATGCGTTTTCCCCAATCCAAAAGCTAAAAGAAAACTACCTTTACAATCCCTAACAATGCCACCAACACCAGCCTCATAGTTTCCTTTAAGAGAAGCATCAAAATTAATCTTAATCCAATCGGGGGGAGGAGAATGCCATTTATCGAAAGACAGTCTCGGGGACTGATTAAGAACCCAGTTATCCAATTAAACAAAGTGCATATTATCTTGGCTGATAAAGCTGAGAATTGAAATAGCAATAAACACATTACTTTCCTCAGGATTCCCATGCTTAAACTTGTTTCTATGATTCCAAACAAACCAAATAATAGTATATTACAACTTCACCATCAACACATTACCATCTTTGAGCCTCTGTAATCCAGCCAAGCAATCATTCCATCCACTGAATTCTAGTACTTGAAATCCCCAACCTCTCAGCACATCCATCACCTTTCGAAGCTTGCAGCAGTTGGAAGAAATGTGATTAATATCTTCCAAAACTTCACATCCCAACAGACAAAGAGGATCATCAGACAGTCTTCTTCTGAAGAGGAAAGCACCTGTGGGGAGAGCATCAGAGAACAACTGCCAAATGAAAACCTCCAACCTTGCATTCAAACCCAATTTATAAACCCAATTGATTGGAACAACATCCTCTAGATCTTTATAGCTATCTTCCATAATAAAACCAGAGATGGACTTCCCTGACATCTTAAATTTTAATTCCATCTAATCCTCATTCATATTGGGAAGAATCTAGACTTTGTAAATAAGCTCCAGTAAATCTGTCCCAAAGAACAGATTGAGCTTCTCATGATCCCAACTACCTTCAGCAATGAAAGAATCCAAAGTAATATTGTCATCCTCAAAATAACCTACAAATGTTGGCCATTTGAGTAAAGACTTATCCAAAATCCAAATGTCCTTCAACACTTTAATTTTGGAACCATCACCAATTCGCCATCTAACATGATTCCTGAGCGCACTCCAACCAGAAACCATGATCTTCCAAGTAGAGGAACTACTCCTATGTAGTCCATAATTCCACCAATTACCTCCATACTTAGTAGTGAGGTATTTACTCATAAGAGAATTTGTCTTATCAATCATCTTCCATGCAAATTTGGCTCTCATAGCATTCCTCCTTGATACAGCTGAATGAACATCCCATCCTCCAAGCTGTTTTGGCTTACAGATTTGCTCCGAAGCCACATAATGAATGCCCCTCTTTCCATCACATTTATTCCAGATAAAATCTCTATAAATCTTCTCAAATTCCATCAACATCTTCATCGGAATAAGAGAGTGAGACATGATAAAAACTGGAAGAGAAAGATAAACTGATTTAACCAAAACCAGTCTACCGGCCAAAGAGACATATCTATTCCCCCAAGCATTAATTTTTTTTTCTGGATTTATCCAATAAAACCTGAAAGTCCTCCTTAAACATCTCAATGCCAATTTGATACCCAAATACTCAAACTCATCAACTAATCTAATTCACATAAATTTGGAAATCTGCATCCTCCTCCTCCTATCCACCGAACTACCACAAACCAAGGAAGATTTATGGTAGTTGATACTCTGACCTATCCACTTGCAATAATTCTCCGTAATCTCTCTAACCTTCTTCATACCATTCACTTTAACTTCCATAAACAGCAAAATATCATCTACAAATAAAAGATGAGAAATCTTCTGGGAATTAGAAGAGATACTAATACCCACATCAGTACCCTGCTATGGAAGGCGTTAGAAAGAAGCTGGGAACAAAGGATAAAAAGAAATGGTGATAAAGGGCATCCTTGATGAAAGACACTCTTCCCCTCGATCCACTTAGAATTAGAACCATTAATCAAAATAGAATATCTTGGGTCCATGATACATTCCATCACCAAATGAATAAACTTGGTAGGGAAACCCAACTCTGTCATCATCTTCTCCAAAGTTGCCCAGCACATGCTATCATATGCTTCCTCCATGTCCACTTTGATTGCTAAGAACCCATTAAAAGCTTTAGAAAATCTAACTTTGTTAAAAACTTCCTGAGCCAAAAGAAGATGGTCTGAGATTGATCTGCCCCTCACAAAAGCCTCTTCTTCTTCAGAAATAATCCAAGGAATAACTCCCAACATTCTGTTAAGCAAAACTTTAGCAACAATTTTATAAATTGAATTATAAAGCCTAATGGGACAGTAAGCTAATGGAATACTGTGATTAGAAGTTTTAGGAATCAGCACAACTAAGGTATCTTTCCAATCCTTGCACATAGAACCAGTGAGAAAAAACTGTTGCAGAGCTCTACTTACATCCTCTTTAATGATGTTCCAAAAAGCTATGAAAAAGGAATATGTGATTCCATCAAAGCCCGGAGCTTTGTTGCTGCCCAGATTCAGGATAACATCTTTAACCTCAGCTTCGGCCAGATCACTGTCTAACAAAGCCTTGTCACTGTCTTGTAGAATTAACCACGGCTCAGGCCACCCAGCAAAGGAACAATTTTTGGATTTCCACTTGTTCTGAAAAAACTTGTAAAACACCTCCTCAACCACTTTCGGATCATCAAACAGAACCCCGTTAGAATCCTTAATTTGAGAAATCCAATTGACATTTCTCCTAGAATTGGCAAAGGAATGGAAGAATTTGGTATTTGCATCTCCATCCTTAATCCACTTAGCTTTCGCCCTTTGCTTCCACCAGGTATTCAGATTATGAAGAATAACATTAAGTTCTTTGACTTTAGCTTTAAGAACCCAAAGCTTTTCCTCAGTCAACCAGCCGTCCCTCGCTTCTTCTTCTTGCAATTCAAGAATTTCAGCTTTCAACTTGTCTTTCTCCAAAGAGAATTTCTTCAATCTAGCCTTGCTCCAATAAAACATATCTTTCAAAGTTCTTTTACATTTTTTATTAAGAACTTCCATATCATCCCCCAAAAAGGGTCTCCTCCACCTGCTCGAGACAATATGCTCAACAGTCTTAAAGGTTAACCAAGTGTCTTCAAACTTAATACCGCTTCTACCTTTACAAGCCGACTCAAACATCTTTAATGCAATCGGACTATGGTCCGAAGCAACTCTGGCAAGGTGTCTAACCAAAGTAACTTGGATTTTGTTGATGGCCAAGGTATTAAGAAGACACCAATCAAGTCTTTCCAAAATCCGTCCACTTCCACACTTATTGTTGCACCAAAAGAACCTAGGACCAATAAACTCAACTTCATGATAGCCATTCTCATTCATAAACTTCACCATATCCAAAGGGCCTTGAGTGAATTTAAACCTTCTACCACCCTTTTTTTCTTCTTGAGCCAAAATGCAATTGAAGTCCCCTCCAACAATAGAAGCAATATCTCTATGGTAAACCTCCTAAACATACTCCCAAAGAAACCTTCTCTTAAGAGACTCTTTACTAGCATAAACAGTTGAAATCATCCAAACTCCTCTATTGAAGACATTGAGATCACCAATAATACATTGATCTGAAGTATGTAAAACATCAAGGAAGCCAAATCCGATCGCTATATATCCATAATTCCACCTGAAAGCCCTTCTGATGGAAGAAGAAAATAATCCCAACCAAGCCCCATCATCCTTACAAACGAATCTCTATCCATAAAAGTGATTTTAGTTTCAATCAACCCTACAAAGAACACTTTGTAGTCTTTAATAATTTCCTTCAAATAAAGAGAGGCCTCCCTTTTTTTGGCCCCCCCTACAGTTCCAAAAAAACAATTGATTCCATTAAAAAAAGTCTGGGGGAGGAGCCCCCAACTCTTTTCTTCATACCTCCATCCATAACTCAACCTCTAGAACTGCTTTTAATAGGGCCCAAAGCTCTAAGCTCTTTAGCAAGCTTACATTTCACCAATTCTCCATTGGAAATAATCTCCTTCTCAATTCTCACAACACTTTTATTCCCCTCACAGCCTTTAATAAATACATCACCATCTGGATTCCTAGCTGTAGGAGGAACCCCTTCTTTTTTATAATTACCACAACCACCAGCAATGGATTTAATGTAAACATCTTCAATTCCATGATCTTCCACCCCATCCAACACATAAAATTTATTCAAATTGACTGGAATAAAAAGGGTGCCATCACCAGAAAACTTATCGTCAATATCTGAAGGAGCTTTAGTATAATCAATAAACTTCATAGTAGAATTATTCTTACTAACAGAGTCCCTTCCAGAAGCAATCGCCTCCTCTTCTCTGGGTATCTCCCCATCCTCCAATTGATTAACTACATCAATAGTTTCCACCTTATCAAGAGCATCAACACTTTGAGTTTCATTCCCAGCCATATCAACATGAATTCCATTCATTTTCATCCACTATTTTTTAACAACTTTCGGTTTATCCTTCCGCACAACATGTCTTCTATTAATTTTCTTTTTCACCATGATCCAAGGACCATAAGAGGGATCAGTAACCTCTTCATGAACCTTTTCTAACTCCTTAGCTTCCCTTTACTCGCCTTCATTCATATCCCTGCCAGAGGTTCCAGCAACCTTCATTTTGTAATCAGCTTTAAGATGCCCCACCATTCCACATTCATAACAAAGAGTCGAGACTTTCTCATACTCAAATCTTTGAAAGAATCTCCCAGAGATACTATCAACCCATACTCCTAAAGGAAAACTATGATCCAGCTTAACTCTCATGCAAACTCTAGCGAATTCTCTTTTTCCCCACTGAAACATATTACCGTCCATCATCAAAGGTTTGCCAATTGATGAAGCAATACGAGCCACATTCACTTCATCCCAACATTGCAAGGGTAAGTGAGGCATTCTAATCCAATTTGGTGAGGTTAAACCTTTCAAAGAAAGAGTGGAAAATTCCACAGACCACTTCTCCATCCCCACAATGTAGCCATTGACAAACCAAGGCCTTCCTGATAGAACACCTTCCATCATCTCAATCGACTCAAAGGAACACAAAAGCCATCCCTTCCCCCGAGCTGTAAAATGGAAATTTCCAAAAAATTTCCACTGTCTCCTTATTTCCCAAGCAACAACATGAGGGGGGACCTCCTTTTCATAAACTTTAATCACCAAAGAATTCTTGAGCTTATGAGAATTTGAAACCACCATTTCTTCTATCAATTTCATAGCCTTACCGTTTTCCGAGAAGACCATATCATCCTCCTTGAAATCCAACATGATGTAAGGCTTTCTCTTCCACAGATTTTCATCTACCCCATCCAATTTCATAACAGGCATTCCTTCAGTAACCTTAGCCACCAAATTTGTACCAACAGAAATAGGCTTTAATAAGAATTGAATGCCTTTGTTAATAGAATTACAAGCATTCACATTCATCCCATGGCCTAAACCAGAGATTGCATTTGAATTGCCGAACCTGTTAACAAAAATGTTCATTTCTGAAGATGTCGCCGCTGGATCAAAAGAACTTTGATCAGAAACCTTACTGGCTACCACAGGGGAAACAACATCTTCTTCTTCAACAACCGACTTCCCCTTACCTTCGACGAACAAACCTTTCTTGGATGAATCCACAAAATTCTCCTTAATCAGCAAAGGCCCATTTGGATGTTTAAAAGAAACTCCTCTGGACTTCTTATGAATAATCCCACCCAGATTTTGATTCAAAGAATCCACATTAGCAAACTTTCCATCCGCCGAATCCTCAGAATAAAGGTGGCTATCCACCTCCATCGACATGACAGATCCAATCCCAATAGCAATTCCAATTCCTATCGTCACCAAAGATGGCCGGCGGCCATCCATAACCTTCTGAGAATCCAATTCCGTGAAGAACGGAATACAAACCTGGGAAAAATAATTGAAAAAGATGACTTCTCTCTCTATGAGCTCAAATCTGGAGCTTCTCTCTCTCTCTAGGTGATTACCCTTTTGAATACTTTGATTTTGGCATAAAGAACATCCTACCTAAGATGACATCACATAATGGGGATGAGATTACTCTTACAAAGAGTCAACCAACTTTTCCATCAATAAACTAGATCATGATGTGATCATGCGACTTTAACTATCCTCCCACTGTGGGAAAATAAAATTTTGAGTTTAAAGTCCATGTAGATTTTAGGTATTTCTATTTTTGTAGTCAAATATGACAATGAGAATAAAATACTATATTGAAAGATAAAAAAAATTATTCTAAATTGGATTCAAATACAAAAATGGGATTTTAGAAATTATTCACTTTAATTCTCAAATATAAATAGAAGAATAATATATTGTCATGAAAGGTAGAAATTTCATTCTAGAATAGTATTTAAAGATAAAAGTGGGGTTTAAAAATTATGCATTTATAAACTAAAATCATGATAATATCATAACACCTCAAAAGGTGAAAATGATATTTTGTGAAGTAATTTGAATACAAAAATGGTTTTTATGAAATTGTCTACATTCCTAGAGATTTTCCCCTATCTTCGAAGAATAAGATAGTGTTTATTTTAATATGGGGTTACATGTTGCCTAAAATGGCAAGTCCTTATGTTTAATCACATCTTAGGAAAATTAAATCTCCTAAGAATTCTCTCAATTAAAGTAATGGTAAAGATTTTCTTTAGATTTGAGTAATTAAGATAAGGATGAGAGGTGAAAAATTTTTCTGACGTTGGATCAATTTAAAATAGATCTTACTATAAGCTATATGATTGAAGAGTAAGGAGCACTTTAAGATTTTGAGTCCTTCTATAAGTAATCCAATTTATCTTATATTAGGCTTTAGTATTTTAGAGAATAAATTCTATGTTTGATTTGGCATTTTATTGAAAGTTCATCAGGGATTTTAAGCCCTTATGAACTAGCCCAAGGCTAACCAAGATGGGGGTGAATTGGAATTTAAAAAATCTTCAAATAAAATCACAAATATAACTAAACAATCACCACAAAAATTAAAGTGTGGAAATTAAATGCGGAAAAAAATAATAAGAAAGAACACACTAAATTTTATAGTGATTCGATCAACTTGACCTACGTCCACTCCCTATAGCCTCTCCTCTGGGTATTGCACTAAACTTAGTGTCTCTCCTTTTGCCCCCATAGCAAGGCATAGAAACCCATACAAAAACTCCTTTCCATCGACCCCAGAGAGGCAGAGAATTCAACTCATTTTGCTTCCTCCTGAAGCAGACAGAGAACTCAACTCCTTTTGCTTCCTCTTAAAGCAGGCAGAGAACCCAACTCCTTTTGCTTCCTCTTGAAATATGCAGAGAACTCAACTGCTTTTGTTTCCACCTGAAACAAGCAGAGAACCTTGATCAGTTGTTGAAGTAGACCTCTCTCGAACCTCCAAGGAACTAAGGACGATGACCAGAGAAGACGAATCGAATCCTTTTTTGGAGCAACCTTTATGAAACCCCTCATAAACTCCCTCTCATAAACTCTCCCTCACAAGATCCTCTCTCTCTCTCCCTTGTTCTCCTTCTCCTCTTAGCTCTCTTAGGTAAGGATAGCAGCAAAAGACCTCCACTTGAGAAAATAAGAGATCTTATAAAAAAGGGCTTTGTTGCGGATCTATGGTTCATGTTTTTGATGATAGCAAACAATTCTTATTTCTCTACAATTGCCTTATGAACTAATGTTTTAGGTCCACATGATCAGACTGCAACTTGGAACCAGCTTAAGATTGGGTAGATTAGGATTGAGTCAGTTTGTACCTTTTTCTTTTCTTGAGTCTATTGTATTTGGTGTGGCACCTGATGATTTATAACTTGGTAGAAATTCTCTTTTCCCTTTATGATTTTTATTTTTGGTAACATCGGCCAGGACGATAGTAATATTGTCCTGGGGATCGGTCTAAAATCAAAAACCCTAATTAGGGCATCCTCATTAAGGTAGCCATCATAAGCACTTAAACAGATCAGCCTGGACGATACCTATATCGGCCAGGATGATATTCTCAATTCAGAAAGAAATTAGCCGCCATAAGCAGTTTAGGTATTCTTTATTTTAGGCAATCGGCCAGGACGATATTATTATCGTTCAGGACGATCTAACTCAATTATACCTAAATTGATCTGGTTATATTTGGAAATCATTAATGGCTGATTGATACGATCCAATCGGCCGGGATGATAATTGGATCGGCAGGGATGATGTCCTGTACGATTGACATCAGCCAGCACCAAAACAGGGCGATGATCAGGATGATAGAAATCGATTTTAAACTAATCGGCCAGGATGATCTAAGTATCGGCCAGAACGATGTAACCAATTTTCTTCTGATCGTCCCAGGCCGTTGAGCGGAATTTGAACTAATCGGCCAGGATGATATACCTATCAGCCTGGACGATAATGTCGGCAACTTGCATTAATGAGCTCATTTTGAGAGCTTCTATTTATGTTTTGCCATAACACTTTTTGTAAGTGTCTTTGGCAGCCATTATAGCTTCGTTCTTGTGGGGGAAGATTGAAGAGAGAGCTTGAAGAGAGAGAGGAAAGGGTGGAGTTTGAGAGGGAGAAGATCCTGTGAGGGGGAGGAACTCAAGGGAGTGTGGTGGGGGATCCACACGGTTGCTCCGGTGAACTCGTACCTTAGTACCATCGAATTCAAGGCCTGTCTCGAGGTAAGTTCACCAAAGAAGAAGATCTCCTTGGTGTCAAAGGACCCGGCGACTCCGCCGCACCGAGGAAGGTGGAAGTGATTTTGTAAGGGCTTCTCCGCCTAGCTGTGGGGGTTAAATGAGAGACACTTATTTTAGTGCAATACTTGGAGGGTGCCTCCAAGGAGTGGACGTAGGTCAAGGTTTGACTAAACCACTATAAATCCGGTGTGTTCTTTTCTTATTATCTCTTCCGCATTTAATTTTCGCACTTTGGTTTTCATTGTGGTGATTTGGTTTGTAATTATATTTCTTTGTTTAAAGAATCTTTTTTATTATCCAATTCACCTCTCTTTGTTAGCCTTGGGCCAGTTCTATAGGGCCTAACATCCCTAACGAACTTTCAGGCTTCAAATTTGCCCTAATTTATAATTAATTATCAAACAACGTACATGATAATAGATCGATCATCCTGTATGATCAGTTCAAATTTAGCTCAATTAGCTAACATAATTTGGGAGAGTCTGGATGATTAGAAGGTTCTTTTATTCAAATCATCCTGTAAGATTAGTTTAAGTCATCAAATATCATCTAGACTATCACCCTGGATGGATATCTGGATGGTGAAAAAGTAACTTGGTCGTCTGGGCCGATTAGTATAAAATGTCATATATCATCTAGAACATCGCCCTGTATAGATATCTGGACGATGAAAAAATAACTTGATCATCCAGAATGATTTTAGATCATCCCGAATTATTAGTTCAAATCAATATATATCATCTAGAGCATTATTCAGGTCATCCAGGAAGAGCTAAGGTTTGTTTAACTAATCGTCCCGGACGATCATGCCATTGTCGAAGACAATATGATCGAGCAATCAAACCTTAATTACTTTTCTTAATTATCAAACTAATTTAGGCATAATTGAAGTGCATCATCCAGGATGATGTCCAAAAATAAAATATGCATAAAAGGTTGTGGCGGCAGATTCTTTCTAATTTGAGCCTATCATCCCGGATGAAGATAATTCTATAAGGACAATTTGCTTAATTATGTTTGTCTTAACTAGGATGCCCTAATTAAGATTTTGGTTTTTAAATAATCATTCAGAATGATTTTGGATCATCCCAGATGATGTGATCAAAAATAAAAAACACTAACAAACTGATAGAATTTTTCCAAGACTTAGCATCAAGACCAACTTTATTATAATTGACTCAAGGAAAGGTAAAAAGCCCTTATAAACTGACTCACCCCTAGTCTATCCAATCTTGAGCTAGCTTGATTTGCACTCAACCTTGTAAACCTAAAATGTTAGTAGGCAAGGGAATCATAAAAAAATAAAAGTAACATAAATATTTACTATCATCAAAATTATAATTCTTGAATCCATATTCATAATAATCTCTCCCTTTTTATGGTGGAAAATAATCAAAACTAAATAAAACACAAACATAAGTAAAATAGTATGACAAAATAACTTAAACACTACCCACTACTCCCCCTTTTAACATCACAAAAAGGAGGAAACCAGAAAAGAAAAGCATAACATAAGACAAAAAAGAAGAATGAAAGCAAAGTTTTTTTTGGTGATAAATTCTCCATATGATTGAATTAAAAATTTATAACAATCAATGAGTTAACATCGTCGAAATCCAAAAAATGGTATAATAGTTGATCCTGTTAGTCTTAGCTCAGACTTCTCTCAAGGCAAATTATCTTATAAAAATAAAAGACCTAACTCAGAAAAAAACTAATTGGATAAGAAAAAGCGGTCCATTCAAAACTTGGTTCCAAAAAAACATCTTATAGAATAATATACCAAAGTAATTTATCATAATCTCAAAAATCAAAATTAAGCATTTAAAAATATCAAGTGAAACATTAATTTTTCTAAGATATAAAAGTTTAAAAGAGAAGGAAGCTTGCCTTTTGTGGGCTCATTTTATGCCTCTTGTCAATTGATTAACGCACTTTGCGCAACTTTTGATTTTTTATACACTTTATGTATCTTTCAATTTTTTTGATAGTCATTACGCATCTTTTCAATTTTTCTTCTTTTTGGGGCTCATTTTATGCCATTGTCATTTTTTGTAAGCTAGATCCCTTTTCAAGACTCTTAAAAACTCTCAGTTGTGAGTATTTCTTCCAAATATTTGAGAAGAAAAACTCACTCTCTAATATAAGAAAGAATAAACTACAAAATAGGATCAAATTCATATGATAAATGCAATTATAAGATTTCAAAAAATTTTGAAAGTAATATAAAAATTTTGAATATTATATATATATATATATATATATATATATATAGATAGATTACTGTAATAAGATAGAAAATATCTCAATCACAGTCTAGTTATTAATTTGAGATAAACTTTTATTTAGAAAAGAAAATTACATCACTAAATAAGGTTAGAGGAAGGAAAATAATCAATGATATTTCTCCCTTTAACTGATTTAGAGATGTCAACATTAACTACAAATTTTCAAAAATAAAAAGAAAGCATAAAATATCATTTCAGTAGTAATCACAAAGAAAAAAAAAGAAGAAAAACAAAAATAATAGAAATAAAATACAAAAAATAATAGCAAGTAAAAAGTGAAACAAACAAATTTGAAACAAAAAAAGAGAAGAAAAGAAAAACAACAAGTAACAAAACATAAAATTCAGAATTCAGTAAACATCAAGTTTATGCATTTATGTCAATAACACCCAATCTCATCCTTGAGATGCTGAAAGTGTTAAAAGCCAGTGGTTTAGTAAAGATGTTATTAAGTCTAGTGAATAGGTTGTTAAGCCTAAGTTAATGTCCCATAGCTATCAAGAGGGGGGGTGAATTGGTAGTTAAAAATTATCCCTCTTTTAGATGAGTTGAACCGAAAATAACTTTAGTGACTTTTTTATAAAAAAAGTTTTTCAACCACAACTTTCTAAATAGTAAAATGCAGAAAATAAAAAGATAAAAATAAACGACATAAGATTTATAGTGGTTCGGTCAAAACCAGACCTACATCCACTCCCTAGAGGCACCCTCTGAGTATTGCACTAAAACCAATAGTGTCTCTCCTTATAGTGGCGGAGAAGCCTTTACAAACACTCTTTCCACCACTACCCGGTGCGGCAAAAAACCGTCGTCCTTTTACACTATCCCCAGTATTGGCAGAGAACTGTGCGTCCTTTCACACTCTCCTAGTATGGGCAGAGAACCCTTCGTCCTTTCACACTCTCCTAATGTGGGAAGAGAACCCTTCGTCCTTTCACACTCTCCTAGTGTGGGCAGTGTGGGTAGAGAACCCTTCGTCCTTTCCCACTCTTCTAGTGTGGGCAGAGAACTCGATCTCCTTGATAGATCTCCTCACAAGAAATCTAGACGAAAGAAAGAAAAGAGTGAAGTAATATCAAATCACAAGTAGGAAATCTTACCTTTGAACATCAAGCGAAGCCTTCATGCTCCAGTGGTAGGAATCCTCCTTTGAATGCTCTCTCACACTCTCTCCTTAACTCTTCTTCCAATAAGCACAAAGATCAATGAGCAAAAAGATTGGGTGACAGTAAAAATTGGACCTTATATAGGAGAGAGACAAGAAAAACCGTCCAAAACTGCAAAATTTTCAAGTTATCACGAACTGGATCATCCCGTACGATCGTGGATCATCCCGGAAGATTTTACTTAAAGTGTTGGAAATGATCCTGATGTATATTGGTACAAACTATGTTCGTACACGCTTATCATCCCGTACAAACTAGGTTCGTCCAGTACTTAACGGTTATTGCATAGGTCGGTTGCCAAATCCCTTCAAGACGTAACCAACTGAGGTAAGTCGGTTCGGTTCGTCCTGGGACGAACAAGTTTCATCCTGGATGATTTTATACAGAGAGTTTCGTCTAGAGATGAAATTTAATTTCGTCCTGTATGATTTTATACAGAGAGTTTCTTCCAGAGAAAAAGGTTAATTTCATCCTGTATGATTTTATACAAAGAGTTTTGTCCAGAGATGAACCATACATTTCGTCTGGACGAACAGCGCAAAGTGAGAATCCCGAGACGTTCGTACCGGGATGAATGTTAAATTCATCCTGGACGATTAGGACTTAGAAAAATTTTCTCTCTACCTGTTCGATCCATTGCTCTTCCGAGGGCTTAATTGACATGATCGTCCCGTACGAACTAGGTTCTTCCCGTACGATCAGTTCACAAAAATTGTTCCCCCAAGTGTGTGTGTTGTGATTTTTCACTCAATTACAATCACTCCCTCTTAATTCAAAACTTATAATTTACAAATGAATATTTGTTAAATTTGATTTGAAGTCTTCATAGCTTGGAGTTGATTTTCCTGAAATGTTAGTACACACTAAAGCAAAAACAAATCTTCCAAAAACGTGTTAGGAGATATATATACATAAAACAATAACATTTGAAATCATCAAAATAATACAAGTTGCAAGAATGTAAAACATACAAATAGCAACTCTCTTAACAATCTCCCCCTTTTTGATGATGGCAAAACAATTATTGTTTGTATGATTTCAAATTCTAAGAATCTCCTAAACTCCCCCTGAATTGATGAATACATGAAAAATAAGGGGACATAAATTTATTCAAAATTTTAATTTTTCAAAAATTTTATACAAAACAAGAAACATACAAAACATAACTATAATAATGACAAACATAAAAGGACTATAAAAAAACAAACAAAAACAAACAAATCGAACAAAACAAACATACAACTTCTCCCCCTTTTTGATAACAGCAAAAAGTGAAGAAGAAAAGAAGTCTTGAAATGTAAGTAGAAGTATGAAATTCATTTGATAATTTAATCTTGAAAGTAATTGAAATAAGGAATGCAAATAAAATTAAAACATTAGAGAAATCATAGAATTTCATATAATTTAAGAAGTGATATAACATAGATAATAAAAAGAATTTATCAAAGACATGAGTGAATTTAGATATTAAGATAAAGAAAATCATGCACTAAGGATGAATAAAAAATTTTATATTTCAAATTTCAATGTCAATTATAAATGAACATAAGATCAATTTAAATTAAGAGATTAAAAGAGTCCGGAAAGAAGTAACTACCACATGTGGTGCTTTGCACATCTTTTTCAATTTTATGGTACATTTTTGTGCATCTTTTTTCAATTTTATGGCACATTTTTGTGCATCTTTTTACTTTGGGCTTATTTTGTACCTCTTTTTCTTATTGCAAACTTTTGTGCAATACTTTTGATTTTTATACATTTGTACAATTTTCAAGACTAATTGAATTCTTTTCGAAATCAATAATCTAAAATTTTAAATTTTTTAAGTGCATAAATACTATTTGAAAGAGAAATACAAAATACGAAAACATCTAAATTTCAATAATAATATTAAAGATAATGTAGTCTAAATAAGATACATGAAATTAAAAATTCTAATAATATCAAGTTATAAGTATCACTTAAATTTAGAATAATTAGATTTATTAATGAAATTAATTTTAATTTACAATTTAGGTTAAAGCACTATAAAGATTAAAAAATAATGAATGTCATAAAGTCTAACACATATTTCTAAAATACTTAAACAACAAAACATTGGATCATATATTGATATCGAATGAAGATTTTATAATTTTAAGTTTAAGATATCAATAAAAACACAACTAAAATAAGGAAAATATAACAATCTAAAAGAAATCACTAAACACATAAACTACACAAACACATAACAAACACATAAACTACAAAGAAACACAGAACAAAATATAACAATCATTCAGATGGACCCTGATCTGGAGGAGGAGGTGGTGCTGCACCAAAGAAGTTGAAGTAACTACTCATCATAAACATGTTGGAATTTATGGCATTTATCTGATCACGCATAAATCCCATATCTTGATTGTACTGAATATCCTGCTGCTGCAAATGAGTTTCAATTTGATCAAACCTTTGACCAAAATGAGCCTCTAAATTGTTAAATCTTTAAACCAAATCCTGATAATTTGGTTCAACAGCATGTGAATGTTCAGCTTCTTCTTCTGTTTCACTCAGAACAACATGAGTTTTGTTAGGCTCTTTTTTATTGAAGATAGCTCTAAAGGATGCATCATTGTAGTAGAGTGGTTCTTCAAAATCTTGTATTGAATGAATCATATCATAATTCTTTTCCAAAATATAGGCAATCAGATGTCCTAAGGCTATGTTCTTCTTTCTTTTATGATCAACATGACCAATTTTAGAGAGACCATAAATGTAGTCAATTAGGAGTTGGGTCTCATCTATAGGTTGTCTAGTCATTATCATGTAGGTAACAGTAGAAAGAAGAGGAGTGATGTTGACTCTATCACCTGATTTAGGTATAATGGAAGTTCTTAGTACGTGCTAGATGATACGGGCATCACGAACTAAAGTTGCTACTTTAGGCAAATGATCCTTAACTTTTACTCCTCTAATCACACGATTAACTTCAGTCCAATCAAAATTTGTGGTGGTTAAGGTGCGTGCTCTTAATACTTCTGTCCTTATGTTTAGGAAGATACCAAGGTCAGCCTTGGTGATTTCAATTTTCTTTTTGAAAATAAAGGAACTGATGACGGAATGGTCAGAGTTGAACGACATGTTTGCCAAAAAATAATGAAAGGTTTCTCTGTTGTAGAAGTGTACTAAAGTGAGGATTAAACTAAATTGAGTAGAGGCAAATAAGTGTATTACCTTAAAAGTTAATTGTTCCTGTAGGAGAACTCTAGATGGGGTAATTTTTGCGGAGACAAACCTAGCATTGGATTCTTCATTGGCTTTAGAAAGGAAATTTTCAGAAGTGTTTCTTGGTGGACCCTTAGTCAAAGACTTTTGGCGCTTGCTAGAACTTGCCATTGAAAGATCTTAAGAGAAGAAAGGTTTAAAAGAGATGTGTGAAAGTGACTGTTCAGTTAAAAATGCCATCAATTTATGGAAAAATGACTATTCTTACCAGATGAAATTTCTTTCATCTCGTACGAATTGGATTCATCCCGTACGAATAAAGTTTGTATGGACGAACGAATGAGTTAAAAAAGAAATGGATTTTCATAAACACAACTTACGAAGCATCCTTTTGTATAGGCTTTTGACCAAAATGATCGTACAGATGAACACTTATTCGTCCGGACGATCAGAAATTCAATTTGTTTTAATGGCAGTTGAAAACCGTCCCCCATTATGAACCGACATGTGTTCGTCTAGACGAACCAAAGGTTCGTAAGTATGAAGTTCATATTAAAAACTGTCTTATCCATTCAACTGCTGCATTCACTCATCCCGTTGTTTGAAAAATATTTCATCCCAGAGAATCGTGACGATCATACAGACGAATTACATTAAAACTACTCTTAAAACGGTTCAAAATCACACAGTTTGTCATACTACACAAATCATCCCGTACGAAGCATTTTTGTCCCATACGATGATGACCACAAATTCACATTTTCACACTCAAAACAAAAACGAATAAAAATAAACAATACAATACTTAAACACATACCTTTTTAAGAAGAAAATATCACATAAACAAACTAGAAAACACAATGAACACAAAATAAAACAAAAAAATATCAATGTTGCAGAAAAACATTTTTATATAAGCATTTAAATCAATCACTCCAAGCCTAGTTCATAATGTACTGAAAGTATCGAAGGCTAAAGGTTTTGTAAAAATGTCTGCAAGTTGATTTTCAGTTGAAACATGGGTAAGTTCAATTTCTCCCTTGGATACATGATCCCTTATGAAATGATGTCTTATGTCAATGTGTTTGGTTCTTGAATGTTGAATAGGATTTTTAGAAATGAAGATATCACTAGTATTATCATAATAAATTGGTATAGTGCCTATAGTTAATCCTAAATCAATCAACTATTATTTTAACCAAAGTACTTGTGCCACACAACTTCCTAAGAAAATATATTCAGCTTCTGCAATAGATAGGGACACTGAATTTTGTCTTCTACTATACCATAAAACTAATGAATTTTCAATGAATTGACAAGTTCCAGAAGTGCTTTTCTTATCCACCTTACATCCTGCAAAGTCAGAATCTGAATAACCAATAATTTCAAATCAAGATCTAAACCTAGGATACCAAATTCCTAAGTTCTGAGTTCCTAGCAAGTATCTTAAAATTCTTTTCACTGCTGTCAAATGTGACTCTTTTGGATCTGATTAAAATCTAGCACACAAGCAAACACTAAATAAGATATCGGGTCGGATAGCAGTCAAGTAAAGTAAAGATCCAATAATCCCTCTAAATTTCTTTTGATCAACAGATTTTCCCTTAAGGTCCTTATCCAACTAAACCGAGGAACTCATTGGTGTACTAACAGGTTTAGCATTATCCATTTTATATTTTTTGAGGATGTCTTTAACATATTTAGATTGTCTAAGAAATGTACCTTCCTCAAGTTGCTTAATGCTAAAGCCTAGAAAGTAATTTAAGTGTCCCATTAGACACATTTCAAATTCACTACTCATTATTTTAGAAAAATCATCACAAAGATTTTTATTTGAAGAACCAAAAATGATATCATCCACATAAATTTGAATAATGATTATATCTTTTTCAAATTTCTTTAAAAAGTGAGTTGTATACATACTTCCTTTTTCAAAAGATTTTTCAAGTATGAAGGTGATCAACCTCTCATACCAAGCCCTATGTGTCTGTTTTAATTCATATAATGCCTTTTTTCAATTGGAAAACATGATTTTGATATTTTGAATTATCAAAACCTGGTGGTTGTTCTACAAAAACATCTTCTTCAATTACCCCATTTAAGAAGGCACTTTTCACATCCATTTGATATAATTTGAATCCTTTAAAACAGACAAAGGCTAGCAAAATCCTAATTGCTTCAAGTCTGGCTACAAAGGCAAAAGTCTCTTCAAAATCAATCCCTTCAATCTGATTATACCACTTAGCAACTAATCTAGCCTTATTTCTAATGACTACACCTGAGTCATTCATTTTATTTTTGAATACCCACTTAGTTCCAACAACACTTTGATCTTTTGGCCTTGAAGTTAATTCCCAAACTTTATTTCTTACAAATTGATTCAACTCTTCTTGCATGGCCAATATCCAAAATTCATCTGAAAGTGCTTGATCAAAATTAGTGGGTTCTATAGTTGAAATAAAGGTAGAATGATTGACTTCCTCGTTTAATCCACGCCTAGTTCTAACACCCTCACTTGGTTCACCTATAATTAATTCCCTTGGGTGGTTTTTAGAAAATCTCAAATCTCTAGGCAAAGAGTTTTCTCTCTCCAAATTCTCTTTAACATTTTCTTCCAAGTTTATTCTATCAATCTTTTGGGAGTTATCCTCAATCTCATCTTCAATAACATTTGGTTCTTCCAAATTTCTAGATTCATCAAATACAACATGTTTGGTCTCTTCAATTACCAAAGTTCTTTTATTAAATACCCTATAAGATTTTCCAACACTTGAGTATCCAACAAAAATTCCTTCATCTGATTTTGGATCAAATTTTCCTAAGGCAGATTTTCTATTATTATGAATGAACACCTTGCAACCAAAAACATACAAATGAGATAAATTAGGTGTTCTACCTTTTAGCAACTCATAGGGTGTTTTATTTAATTTATATCTTACATTCACCCTATTCAGAATATAACATGCAGTGCTAACCTCCTCAGCTCAAAAATATCTAGGAAGTGAGTATTCTACCAACATTGCTCGGGTGGCTTCTATTAATGTTCTATTTTTCCTTTCGACTATCCCATTCTGTTGAGGGGTTCTAGGCACAGAAAAGTTGTGATCAATTCCTTTCTCCTTATAAAAATCTTTAATCTCTCATTCTCAAATTCTTCTCCATGATCACTTTGTATAGAAATAATTTCACACCCTAATTTTCTTTGAATCCAGGTCGAAAAATTTCTAAATTTCTCAAATGATTCACTCTTATGAAATAGAAATCTAACCCAAGTGAATCTTGAGTAATCATCTACAATAAAAAAATTTGTATACCTTTCCTTCTAGACTCACAGTTCCAACTGGTCCAAAAAGATCCATGTGTAAAATTTCTAATGGTTTACTAGTCCTAAGATCCTTATTGGACTGAAAAGATGACTTCACCTACTTTCTTAATTAACATGCATCACAAAGGTGGTCCTTAGTAAAGTCTAGTTTTGGTATACCTCTTACTAAATTCTTTTGGGTAATCCTCCTAAGATTTTTCATGCTAGAATGACAAAGTCTCCTATGCCAAGGCTATGACTCATCAGAAATAGTTTTCAAACAAAAAGCAGTAAGAGTCTGAATGCAATTTAAATCTAGCATATAAACATTGTTTACCCTTTTTCCATTTAAAACATTTTTACCATTTAGACTTAATATGCAGCTAGTAGGAAAAAATTTTACACTATAACCATTATCACATAGCTGACTTATACTTAACAAATTATGCTTTAAGCCTTCAACCAATAACACATTGTCTATAAAAAAGTTTTTAAGATTTCCAATCATACCTGATCCAACCACCTTCTTTGTGGTATTATCTCCAAGTGTAACATTGCCTCCACTCCTGGCTTCCAGTGTTATGAATTAAGCAGTATCTCCAGTCATATGCTTTAAACATCCACTGTCCAGGTACCATATGCTCTCACGAGGTCTTATGTGAGAGCGACCTTGCAAAAATATCAAATTTTAGACCTGGGAACCCAAACAAGTTTGGGTTCACCTTTAGGCAATTTATAATTATATGCATGTATGATATATCTAGGTTTATGCATCTTAGGTCTCCACACCAAATTAGTTTTCATCTTCAAGGTACAGGTGTGAGCTATATGTCCAAGCAATCCATAATTATTACATTTAACATAAGGAAAAATATTCTTAAGTCTTTTACCATTTGTTTATCTTCTAAGGAATTCCATATTTTAGGATAAAATTTAGGATTTATACAAGCTTCAAGTTTGGGGGGTATCCTATTATCCTCGAGAGCATTTATTTTTAATTTATAAAATGAGTTCATATCTTCCAAGATAGTATTCATATAATTGATCTTATAAATTTTGCTCTCTGATTCATCCTTAAAAGTTTTAAATTCTTTTTCAAGTTCAGAATAGGATGATTCTAAAATCTTATGATTTTTATTCAAGTCATCAAATTCATCGAGTAGTTTCATGTGGTTGTCATCTATTAAAGCATGATCTTTTCTAAGGATTTCATGTTCCTTTTGAAGTTCTTCAAATTTTAAACTTAGACTAGCATGCATTTTCTTTATTTCTTATATGCATCATGCATGTGTTCAGAAACTTCAAATAAATCATCATAAGTTAAGTCACTTACCTCTTCTTGATCTGACAGATCAAGACTATCTGCCATCAAGTAAAGATTGGTGACTTCTTCTTCCTTTTCAGTCTCTGATGAATCTGAAGCTAAGTCAACCCAGAAAACTCTTTGAAACTTCTTCTTGCCCTTTTTTACAATTGGTTTCTCCTCTACCTTCTCCTTGCTAGGAGTGGTTTTGAGTTTTGGGCAATCAGTTTTAATATGACCAGGTTTCCTGCATTCATAGCAAATTACTTCATTAGAAACCTTGACATTTCTATTAAATTTACCTCTATTCCATTGCTGGCGTCTCTTTTATTTCCTTTTCAGAAAGCTTCTAAACTGTCTAGTCATCAATGCAATATAGTCTTCATCCTCAGGTTGTGAGTGTTCACTCTCAGACTCTTCCACTTTTAGTGCTATGTTCTTTTTCTTTCGTGGTTCACCTGCATCAATCCTTCTTTGGCTAACTCCTTGCTCGTAAGCAATAAGTGAACCAAGAAGATTGCAAATTGAATAAATGTTTAGATCTTTAGACTCTAAAATTGCATTAATTTTAGCATCATAAGTAGTAGGTAAACAATGAAGAATCTTATTAACCATTTCAGCATTCGTTAGTTCCCTACCAAGTGCATGCAAAGAGGTGACTATTTGAGTAAATCTTGTGTACATATCAGAAATGGATTCATTAGGTTTCATGCGAAACAGTTCATAATCATGCAACAAGAAATTAAGTCTAGATTGTTTAACCTCATTAGTTCCCTCATATGTTATACAAAGTCTATCTCATATGTCCTTTCCACTTTTGCAAGTGAAAACCCGCATGTAGTCTTCAAATTTTAAAGCACAAAAGAAACTATTCAAACATTTAGCGTTAGTTGTGCTAAGTCACGTTCTTCTACAATCCAGTCTGCAAAAGGTATTTCAACTCTAACTCCATCAACTAATCTAGCTGTTTTTGTATATCCTTCCTGGACTAAGATCCACATACGATAATCAAGTGATTGTAAGAAAGTAGACATGCGTGTTTTCCAAAAATCAAAAGGTATATTATCAAACAGTATAGGTCTAGTAATAGAGTAACCCTCAGGTGTGTTTCAGTTTCCAAATGTAGCCATCTACGTTAATCAAAAAGTAGTTTAAACTTATGATTTTGAACCAAAGCTCTGATACCACTTGTTGAGTCTAGTGAATAGGTTGTTAAGCCTAAGTTAATGTCCCACAGCTATTAAGAGGGGGGGTGAATTGGTAGTTAAAAATTATCCCTCTTTTGGATGAGTTGAACCGAAAATAACTTTAGTGAATTTTTATAAAAAAAAAAATTCAACCACAATTTTTTAAATAGTAAAATGCGGAAAATAAAAAGATAAAAATAAAGGAGACAAGATTTATAGTGGTTCGGTCAAAACCAGACCTACATCCACTCCCCAGAGGCACCCTCTGAGTATTGCACTAATGCCAATAGTGTCTCTCTTTTTGCACCCATAGCAAGGCGGAGAAGCCTTTATAAACACTCTTTCCACCACTACCCGGTGCGGCATAGAACCGTCTCCCTTTTACATTATCCCTAGTGTTGGCAGAGAACTGTCCGTCCTTTAACACTCTCCTAGTGTGGGCAGAGAACCCTTCATCCTTTCATACTCTCCTAGTGTGGGCAGAGAACCCTTCGTCCTTTCACACTCTCCTAGTGTGGGAAGAGAACCCTTCATCCTTTCACACTCTCCTAGTGTGGGCAGAGAACCCGATCTCCTTGACAGATCTTCTCACAAGAAATCTAGAAGGAAGAAAGAAAAGAGTGAAGTAATCTCAAATCATAAGTAGGAAATCTTACCTTTGAACATCAAGCAAAGCCTTCACGCTTCCGTGGTAGGAATCCTCCTTTGAATGCTCTCTCACACTCTTTCCTTAACTCTTCTTCCAATAAGCACGAAGATCAATGAGCAAAAAGATTGGGTGACAGTGAAAATTTGATCTTATATAGAAGAGAAAAGAAACCTGTCCAAAACTGCAAAATTTTCAAGTTATCACAAAATGGATCATCCCGTACGATCGTGGATCATCCCGGACGATTTTACTTAAAGTGACGGAAATGATCCTGATGTATATTGGTACGAACTATGTTCGTACATGCTTATCGTCCCGTACGAACTAGGTTCGTCCGGTACAAAACGGTTATTGCATAGGTCGGTTCCCAAATCCCTGCAAGATGTAACCAACTGAGGTAAGTCAGTTCGGTTCGTCCTGGGACGAACAAGTTTCATCCTGGATGATTTTATACAGAGAGTTTCATCCAGAGACGAAGGTTAATTTCATCCTGTATGATTTTATACAGAGAGTTTTATCCAGAGACGAAGGTAAATTTCATCATGTACGATTTTATACAGAGAGTTTCGTCCAGAGATGAACCATGCATTTCGTCTGGACCAACAGTGCAAAGTGAGAATCCCAATGTTAAATTCGTCCTGGATGATTAGGACTTAAAAAAAATTTTCCCAGCCTGTTCTATCCATTGCTCTTCTGAGGGCTTAATTGACATGATCGTCCCGTACGAACTAGGTTCATCCCGTGCGATCAGTTCTCAAAAATTATTCCCCCAAGTGTATATGTTGTGATTTTTCACTCAATTACAATCACTCCCTCTCAATTTAAAACTTATAATTTACAAATGAATATTTGCTAAATTTGATTTGAAGTCTTCATAGCTTGGAGTTGATTTTCTTAAAATGTTAGTACACACTAGAGCAAAAACAAATATTTCAAAAAAGTGTTAGGAGATATATATACATAAAACAATAATATTTGAAATCATTAAAATAATACAAGTTGCAAGAATGTAAAACATGCAAATAGCAACTCTTTTAATAGATGTCAGCTAGTTGATTCTCAGTTGTCACTTAGTGTAACTCAATGTCTCCTTTTGTCACATAATCTCTAATAAAGTGATGCCTTGTGTCAATGTATTTGGTCCTTGAATGTTGGATAGGACTCTTAGAGATGCAGATGGCACTAGTGTTGTCACAAATGATTAAAATTATGCTTATAGATAATCCTAAATCTAGAATTTATTGCTTCAATCAAAGAACTTGGGCCACACAACTTCCTAAGTCAATGTACGCAGCTTCAGCAGTGAAAAGTGTAATAGAATTTTGTTTTCTATTAGACCAGGAGACTAAAAACTATCCTATAAATTGACAAGTCTCAAAAGTGTTCTTTCTATCCATCATACATCCTGTAAAATTAGAATCTATTAAGAAACAAGTGTGTGAAATGTGTGAAATGTGCTCTAGCATGTCACATAAAAAACATCTAACTCTAGAAAAAGGATTTACTAATCTACTCAGGTGGTGATGCTTCTTCTTAACATTATGTGATGCATACAAAGTTAGTTTTTCATTTCCAAAAGCTTTGAGTTTTTCTAACTTCTTAAACTCCTTTTCTAACTCAACATGAGATGACTTCAAGGAATCATGTGCATTAGTTAATTCAATATGCTTTTTATTTAACTCATCAAACTCATGAAGTAAAGATATGTGATTACTATCAAGTGTGGAGTGATCTTTAAAAATAACTTTATGTTGTTTCATAAATTTAAAAACTCCAATTTCAAACTAACATGCGATTTCTTAAGTTTCTTATATGATGCATGAATTTTCTCACAAACTTCAAATAATTTTTAATATGTTAGTTCACATACCTCTTCTTGGTCAGACTGACCAAGATGATCACTGGCCATCAAGCACAAGTTTGTTGTCTCTTTCTCATCTTCAGTCTTAGAGGAGTTCAATGCAGAATCCACCCATAACGCCTTTTGGAACTATTTTTTATCCTTCATGAACTTGGGTTTTTCCTCACCCTTCTCCTTCCTTGGGTGAGCCTTAAGTGTAGGACAATAAGCTTTGATATGTCCTAGTTTTCTACATTCAAAACAAACCGTACCGTAAGAACTTTTAAAATTTTTTCTACCCTTACCTTTGTTCCATTTCTGATGGTGCTGGTGATTCTTCATTAGAAAACTTTTGAATTGCCTAGTGATTAAGGCAACATCATCACTTTCAAACCCAGAAGAATTAGTGTCCGTGTTGTTGGCCTTCAGTGCCATATTTTCCTCCTTCTTTTTCTCACCTGCATTAAGTTGTCTTTGATTCACTCCTTTCTTGTAAGCAATGAGTGACCCAAGTAAGTTATTAATAGAATAAGTATTCAAATTCTTAGATTCAGTAATTGCAGTAATCTTAGCATCCAAGGAAGAAGATAAGCTTCTCAAAATTTTAATGACTCTTTCATAGTTAGTTGGCTCTCTTTCTAAAGCATGCAATGAGGTGATAATTTGAGTAAACCTAGTATACATGTCAGAAATTAATTTAGTAGGTTTCGTACAAAAAAGTTTATAGTCATATAATAAAATATTCAATCTAGATTGCTTAACTTTATTTATTCCTTCATAAGTAATACATAATCTATCCTAAATTTTTTTATCAGTTGCACAAGTTGAAACACGTATGTAATATTACAATTTAAAAGCACATAAAAAATAGTTCAAGCATTTTACATTATAGTTGCACTAAATCTCTATCATCAAAAGTTCATTCAGTAAAATGAAGTTCAGATTTAATGCCATTAATTTTATGAGACAGAGATGAATATCCATCCTTAATAAGCATCCACATGCGATAGTCAATCGGTTATAAAAATGTAGACATATGGGTTTTCAAAAAATCAAAAGGTATGTTATTAAACAAAGGTGGTCGATTAATAAAATACCCTTCTGTAATATTACAATTACCAAAGTTAGCCATTGATCGAAATTTAAAAGTTTTCAAAAACTCATTTTTATGAATCCCGCTATGATACCACTAGAAAGTTTATCAAGGATGTTAAGCCTTATGAACTAGCCCGATGCTAATCAAGAGGGAAGGAATTGGAATTTAAAAATTCTTCAAATATAATCACAAACACAACCAAATAATTACCACAAAAATTAAAGTGCGGAAATTAAATGTAGAAAAAATAATAAGAAAGAACACACCAAATTTTATAGTGGTTCAGTCAACTTGATCTATGTCCACTCCCTAGAGCATCTCCTTTGGGTATTGAACTAAACTTAGTGTCTCTTATTTTTCCCCCATAGCAAGGAAGAGAAGCCTGTACAAAAACTCATTTCCAATGACCCTGATGAGGCAGAGAACCTAACTACAGCAGAGAACCCAACTCCTTTTACTTCCTCCTAAAGCAGGAAGAGAACCCAACTCCTTTTGCTTCCTCCTAAAGCAGGTAGAGAATCCAACTCCTTTTGCTTCCTCCTAAAGTAGGCAGAGAACAAAACTCCTTTTGCTTCCTACCTAAGCAGGCAGAGAACCTTGATTAGTTGATGAAGTAAACCTCTCTTAAACCTCCAAGGAACCATGGATAATGACTGGAGAAGATGACTCAGATCCTTGCTTGGAATAACCTTTATGAAATGCCTCACAAACTCCCCCTCATAAGATCCTCTCTCTCTCTCCCTTACTCTCCCTCTCCTTTTGGCTCTCACAGGTCAGGACAGTAGGAAAAGTTTCCACTTGAGAAAATAAGAGATTTTATATAGAAGGGCTCAAATTTTCCCTAATTTGTAATTAATCATCAAACGTCGTACAGGATGATTGACCGATCATCATGTATAATTAGTTCAAATTTAGCTCAATCAGCCTGGACGATTTGGGAGAGTCTGGACGATTAGAAGGTTCCTTTGTTCAGATCGTCCATGATTATAGTATATCATCCTATATGATTAGTTCAAGTCCTCGAATATCATCTAGAATGTCACCTTGGATGGATATCTAGAGGATGAAATGGTAACTTAATCATCCGGGCCAATTAGTATAAAATGTCATATACCATCCAGAACATCGCCCTGGATGGATATCTGGACGATGAAAAAATAACTTGATCATCCAGGATGATTTTTGATCATCCTGGACAATTAGTTCAAATCAATACATATTGTCCAGAAGATCATTCAGGTCATCTAGGAAGAACTAAGGTTTGTTTAACTGATCGTCCTAGATGATCCTGCGATCATCTAGGATGATATGATCGAGCAATCAAACATTAATTGCTTTCCTTAATTACCTAACTAATTTAGGCATAATTGAAGTGCATCATCTAGGACAATGTCCTGGACGATGTCCAAAAATAAAACATGCCTAAAAGGTTATTGCGGTGGATTATTTTTTATTTGAGCCTATCATCCCGAATGATGATAATAACATCTAGGACAACTTACTTAATTGCGGCTGCATAAACCAGGATGCCCTAATTAGGGTTTCTTTTTTTAACTGATCATCTAGTACAATTTTGGATCATCCTGGATGATGTGATCAAAAATAGAAAATACTAACAAATAGACAGAATTTTTCCAAGACTTAGCATTAGGACCCACTTTATTACAATTGACTCAAGGAAATGTAAAAAGCCCCTACAAACTGACTCAACTCTAGTCTACCCAATCCTGAGTTGTCTTGATTTGCACTCAACCTTATGGACCTGAAACATTAGTAGCCAAGGCAATTGTAGAAAAACAAAAGTAATAGAAATGTTTGCTATCATTAAAATTATAATTCATGAATCCAGATTTGCAACATTTATTATATATTTGGGATTATATTTTTGGAGGGTGAAGACTTGTGATTTGAGATGTACCTTAGAACCTAGATCTAAGCCAGTCACTACATAGTAGTAATAAAAAAACAACTCTAAGTGTAATGTATGAATTTTTAGACTTACATTTTCTAAGAGTGGAAAGCCAACTAAGACAGCTACTCGTCGTAAAATCATAGTATCTGTTTTATGAAAGATGGGCTAGTTATTGTTTAAGTTTTTATAATTTAGGGCCGACACCTAGATAAAATTCTAAGTGGACACATACTTATGAATGGTAGTATACTTATAGAACTAATGTAATTAAATTTTAATTTTATTCTATTCTTAATGCAATGCAACTTAGTTGAAGTACTATGAATCATAAATGCATGAAATATTTTAAAAAAGGCTTATAAAAATAACTTTTTAGAGGGCTAAGCTTCCCTAGGTTCATAACCTCATCCTTATTAGTTGGATTATTTTAACTTTTTCCTTAGGCAGAGAAGTGTCTACAATAAGGATAAAAATATAAAAATATGCATGTGACCCTAAATAGTCTTTGATTTTTTTTGTTAGAGTGATTATCTTTCTATGTTATTTATCCCTAAATTTTTATTTTTAAATTAAGAGTAGAAGAATTTTCTCTCCTAAGAGCTTAGTAAAATTCCATGCACAATGACATACAAGAAAGAAACCTATAAAAATAAGTAATTTTTACAAATAATTTAAACACGTCAGTTTAAAAAAAATGAATAAATATCAAAAGACCATGTGGCAAATGCCACTTATTATATAACCCAGGATCTGCTGAAGGTAAAGGTTGTCAGGCTTGACTAAGAACACCCTGGATTATATTCCTATGATATGACACAAGTCCTCGTAAGACAAGGCATTTTATCTACATTCTATTTGGTTTGTATCTTTGGCATCCAATTTGGGTTTTTAAAATGAAAAGAACTATACATCAAAGGATATTTCTATCATATTTGGACCCCAAATAATTTAGGAAAGTGTCTTATTTTATAGATTTTCATAACTCTTTTTAATGAATTACATTTTAAAAAAATTAAAAGCACTCACTCCTTGTATGTTAATAAAGTATTAGAATACATGAAGAATTAAAAGATACAATAATAATCATAATCACTTTGGTCATTTTTGAGCAACTTGTAGCTTGGCCATATTTTAATAATTATGGGGCTAATAAACCAAAAAACACCTATAATAACATCAAGATCATTACTAACCTAGAAAAATCTAAATGCCCATCACAAATCTCATTATAAGCAACATGGAAAAAACATCATAGCATAAATATCATAAAATTCACAACATCTAACCATAACAACTATCACTCATTCACATACCAATTCTTATCACAGAGAAAAGCACACATAAAAGAACAATGTCCTAGTCTAGGACTAGAATTGGTTGTCCTAGCAAGTAATATATATTGTGTGTATAAGGCGATATGGCTTGGATATGTCATTGTATTTATTATTTTTTAAAATTTCCAAATGGATGAATTTGGGTTGTTGATAGCTAATGGAATCATAATTTAAGTTTAAGCATTAGTTTTTTTTTAATATATTCTAATATTTATTTTAGGATAGATTTAAATTATTGAAGTTGATTATTATTTATTTAAGGTATTTTGATTAGCCATTTAAAGCTTCCAATCTAATACAAGTTTCCTTCCTGAAAGGAATCAAGAAAGGTGTATGAAAGCCTCATATGTCTAAGTATTTTATTACTAAATTTAATGGTTATTTAAGTTGAATAATAATTATCTTTGTTAAACTATGGCCATGAGATTTATTTCATCCTCCTTGTGGCTAAGTTAATAGCATCATAAACCAAAATTACACAAGAATTATGTATTTATTTAAATTTGATGGTTGGTTAGTTTTTTCAATTAATTTATTTTATCAATTAATGGTTTTTAATGTTTAAAATTTAACATTTATGTTCCATCAACTCATTCATGGCATTATCACAACAGGCAAAAGGAGGTAGGGCCATCTTAGGACATGTACCCCCATAGCTCGAGGTAGTCCAACCTAAAAATTTTATTGATGGGGTGTGAATCATGATTATTATTTATTTAATTTAATTATTTGAGTTAATGATTTACAAATTTTTAATGATTCATTAAACTTTCACATTTATTAGATTAGTTAATTGATTAAGTGCGATCAAAATTTAATTATTGAATTTACTTAGAATTTTGATAGTTTCCAATATTTTAAAAATACCAAACCAAAGGTTGAGTCTATTGTCTTTGAGTTTGTGTCATTTAGAATTTTCCATAGCAAGTTATGATTTCTACAAGTTCAGCTTATATTAATAAACAAATTTTGACTAAATGTTAACTTTTTTTATTTACAATGATTTATAGAGGATTTATAATTTCAATAAATACTAGACCAAGAGATAAGTCTGATGCTTTTAATTCTGAGCAAATTAATGCTTAATTTATAATTTTTGGATTTAATTTGGTTTAATTATATTTGTAAAATTCATATGTTAGTTATGTGCATCAATCATGGATCACTAATTGATATACCAAATGAACTCTAAATCTAGTGAAATTTGAAATACATGTAAACCAAAATATGTACTTTAAACCCACCAAATTTTAAGCCATCAAGGTTTCCCTAGGTTTCAAAATTTATCCACAAAGGTAAATTCATCTATACCCTTTGGGATTTAATTTGGGCTTTCTAATATTTAGATTGAGATAAAATCACATGCATTCTAACCCTTACACTAACATGCTCAAAGCATAAACAAATTAAGACCTAATTCAAAGTGATATGTGATTTATTAATTTCTAAAATTTTGGTTCAAAATCTAACAAAGAACTTAGAAAATTCAATTCACTAAAATATATATATCTCCAAGGCCCAAAAATTTAGCGTATATATGGGACACACCCTAATATGACCAATCCAATTTTGAGATCAATTAGATCACTAGGTTGTGAGTAATTAAGGAAAATTAGTTTACATTCAAAGTTAAATTTCTAACAATCCAAGGGAAAAAATTAATTGAAATTAATTTTATAATAAAATTGGGCTCAAGACCTTTCCAATGAACTCAAGAACATCAAATCTAGGTAAGAATTAGATTTTTGATGAATTCTTAAAGCTTCAAAATTTTAAATATTATTTAATGCATTTTTTTAATAAATCATTTGGTGCAATCATTGGCACACATGGTGACCTGATGGAGCAATACAAGACACATGTTAAGCAGTCATGGCGGCACTTATCCATAAAGGCATAGTTTGGAAGCTATTAGATCTTCATTTGATTAATCCAACAGTTAGAAGCTTTCCAAATTTCCCACGCATCTAAGCAAATTATGTGTGTTTGAGTCCCAGAGGCTACACAAGCAATTCGACATATTTTGGTTATTGGATCACATGATCAAATGCTACAGATTGATCCAGCCATTTTAGTTCATTTTGCATTGAAACTTTGATTTCTCATAATTTTGTGTAGGATGCTCCAAATTTATTGAAATTTTAAACATTGTTTCATGTTACCATAATCTTCCAATCCATGGAGTTTGGAGGCTCCATTCATTGAAACATTAAAGTAATTACTAAATGAAATTTAAAGATTAAAATGCAAAATTACCTCAATCTTATGGATTTATTTCCCTAATTTTAAGCTCCATAGACTCATGCTGATGTCCTCTATAACATTCTTGAAGACCTCAAGCCTTGATTTCCACTGGATTGAAAGATATCTAAGGATTATCATTTTTTTCTCTCTATCCTCTCTCTCTCTCTCTCTCTCTCTCTCTCTCTCTCTCTCTCTCTCTCTCTCTCTCTCTCTCTCTCTCTCAATTGATGGTTTTTAGAGCTAGGGCAAGATGAGAGATGTTTTGAGCTCTACGAAAGAGAAATTGGGGCATGGGAGGTTTTTGGTAGAGAGAATTGAGCGCATGATGCTTCTCTCTTAAATTTGTCCCTTTTTTCCCTAATTTAAATCATAGGGGCTAAAATAAGGGCCAAGATTGAATTGGAAGCTTTTCCAAATGCATGCCATACTGTTGGGGTTGTTGGATTTCAGTCTTTTGTCATAGGAAATGGACAAGGCCAAGGATACATGAGTTGGAAAGGGAATTATTGAGTTTAGTGCACATGGAACCAAAAACAATTAAGGGGATGCTTGGGATAGGCGAAAAGAAGCTTCTAGAGTGCAATTAAGGTGCCTAAAATAGCTAATTTTGGTTGTGTTAGCTTTGGATCCATGAATTTTGGCTTTCGAGGGCTTGGTTCAACCCAATTCATTTACCTAGATTAAACCATGGGTTGGGCTTGTTGGGTTTGATGTAGTAGGAAAAGGGACACCTACTACATTCATTAGTGTAATTTAATTTCACAAGGGTGGGATTTTGGTTCAAGAAAACCACATTGGGTCAAACATGGTGATCCCATGATTTGGTCGGGTGTCCATGCTTATAATGTAGTTTAAATGGATAAAAGAACATTTTGGTTAAGCTAGGTTGACTTAGTCATCCATGGTTTACCATGGCTTGGGGTTAGGCTCAATGCACTCCATTTTGTTAGAATAGTTGCTATTTGAATGATTTATATTTGTGCAACTTATGTAGTTTTGATGATTCCAAACATTATTGTTCAAATGTATAGTTATCTCCTAACAATTTTAAAAGATTTGCATTTGCTCTTGTGTGTACTAACATTTCAGGAAAATCAGACTCCAGACTACGATAACTTCAAATCAAATTCAACATGAGATATTTTATTTATTTGAAGTTTGCATTTTTTTTTATTTAATTTTGAAAGGGAGTGATTGTAATTGAGTGAATAAAAAACTTACACACACACATAAGGAGATCATACCATTTTATACTGATCGTACGGGACGATATTTATCGTACTTGACGATCCGTCAGTTATCTCCTATAGAGCACATGGAACGAATAGGAACTTGCTCGAAAAAAATTTTTCTTAAGTCCTATTCATCCAGGACGAATTTTATTATCGTCCCGGACGATGGGTTCTTTGTAAAATTTTCGTCCAGACGAATTTTATTATCGTATGAGGCGACCAGTGCTCTGGAAAATTTTCGTACAGACGAAATTAAATATCGTACCGGACGATCAGGTCTTTGGAAAATTTTCGTCCAAACGAAAACAAATTATCGTCCGTGGCGATTGGTCCTCTGAAATATTTTCATCCAGACGAAATAAATAATCGTCCAGGACGATCGGGTCTCTGGAAAATTTTCGTCCAGACGAACATATTTTCGTCCAAACGATTAACCGACTTAGAACAGTTTTCAGCAGTTTCTAGAACCGACCTTATAATAACCGTTCGTACTGGACGAACCTAGTTCGTACTGGACGAACCTAGTTCGTACTGGACGAACCTAGTTCGTACAGGACGATCATATGTACGAAGTCATTTCGTACACATATGCAAATTGGGTCGTTTCAGATCGTTTAAGTAAAATCGTCCAGGACGATCCACTGCGTACAGAAATGGAAACTTGCAGTTTTTGGGCGGTTTTTCTTATCTTTTACATAAATAGTCCAAATTAGACTGCCACCCAATCTTTTTGTCATTTGATCTTCGTGCCTCTTGAGAGAATAGCCAAGGAGAGAGTGGAAGATAGCATTCAAAGGAGGATTCCTACCACTGGAGCGAGAAGGCTTCACTTGGATTACTAAGGTAAGAGTCTCTACTTGTGAAATTGGATTTCTTCACTCTTTTCCTTCTTCCTTCTAGATTCTTATGAGAAGATCAGTCAAGGAGATCCGGTTCTCTGCCGACACTTGGAGAGTGTGAACAGCCGAAGGGTTCTCTGCCTACACTTGGAGAGTGTGAACAGCGGAAGGGTTCTCTACCTACACTTGGAGAGTGTGAACAGCCGTAGGGTTCTCTGCCCACACTAGGAGAGTGTAAAAGGACGATGGTTCTCTGCCAGCACTGTGGTTTGTGTAAAAGGACGACGGTTCTCTGCCGCACCGGGTAGTGGTGAAAAGAGTGTGTTGTAAAGGCTTCTCCGCCTTGCTGTGGGTGCTAAAGGAGAGTCACTATTGGTTTTAGTGCAATACTCAGAGGGTGCCTCTGAGGAGTGGATGTAGGTCTGGTTATAGACCGAACCACTATAAATCTGGTGTCATTTACTTTATTGCTTTTACGTTTCCGCACTTTAAATTTCAGTTTTAACAACTCTGTGGTTGAAAAACATTTTTCTACAAACTTTAAAAGAAAGTTTTATTTCGGTTCAACTTTATCATTAAGAGGGTTTAAAATTTTTAAAACTACCAATTCACCCCCCTCTTGGTAGCCGTGGGACATTTACTTAGGCTTAACAACCTAATTACTGGACTCAACAAGTGGTATCAGAGCTTGTTTCAAAATCATAAGTTTGAACTACTTTTTGATTAACGTAGATGGCTACATTTGGAAACCGAAACACACCTGAGGGTTACTCTATCACTAGACCTCCACTGTTTGACAATATTCCTTTTGATTTTTGGAAAACACGCATGTCTACTTTCTTACAGTCACTTGATTATCGCATGTGGATGCTAGTCCAGGAAGGTTACTCAAAACCAACTAGATTAGTTGATGGAATTAGGGTAGAAACACCCTAAGCATATTGGACTATTGAAGAACATGACTTAGCACAATTAAATGCGAAATGTTTACTTATTGCTTACGAGCAAGGAGTAAGTCAAAGAAAGATTGATGCAGGTGAACCAAGAAAGGACAAGAATATTGCACTAAATGTGGAAGAGTCAGAAAGTGAACACTCACAACCTGAGGATGAAGACGATATTGCACTGATGACTAGACAATTCAGAAGCTTTTTAAAGAGGAAGCAGAAGAGACGCCAGCAATGGAATAGAGGTAAGTATAACAGAAATGGCAAGGTTTCTAATGAAGTGATTTGTTATGAATGCAGGAAACCAGGTCATATAAAGACTGATTGTCCAAAACTCAAAGCCACTCCTAACAAGGAGAAGGTAGAGGAGAAACCAATGGTAAAGAAGGGCAAGAAGAAGTTTCAAAAGGCTTTTTGGGCGGACTCAGCTTCAGACTCATCTGAGATTGAAAAAGAAGAAGAAGTCACCAACCTTTGCTTGATGGCAGATAAAGCTGAACAATCAGATCAAGAAGAGGTATGTGATTTAACCTATAATGAATTGTTTGAAGTTTCTGAACACATGCATGATGCATATAAGAAAACGAAAAAGATGCATGCTAGTTTAGTTTTAGAATTGGAAGAGCTTAATAAGGAACACGAAATCCTTAGGAAAGATCATGCTTTAATTGATAGCAACCACATGAAACTACTTGATGAATATGATGACTTGAATAAAAATTTTGAGAATTTAAAATCATCCTATGATGAACTTGAAAAAGAATTTAAGAATTTTAAGGATGAATCTGAGAGCAAGACATATAGAATTAATTATACCAATCGAATCTTGGAGGATATGAATTCATTTTACAAACTCACTATAAGAGCTCTCGAGGATAATAGGAACCCCCCTAAACTTGAAGATTTTACAAATCCTAAATATTATCCTAAATTCATGAAATCCCTTAGAAGACAATCATATGAAAGAAAACATAGGAATATTTTTCCTAATGTTAAATGTAACAATTGTGGATTTTTGGGACATATATCTCACACCTGCACTTTAAAGATGAAACCTAATTTGGTGTGGAGAACTAAGATGCATAAACCTAGACATATCATACATGCATCTGATTATAAATTTCATAAAGGTGAACCCAAACTAGTTTGGGTTCCCAGGTCTAACATTTGAGAATTTTGCAGGAATACTCTCACACAAGACCTCGTGAGAGTATATGGTACCTGGTCAGCGGATGTTCAAAGCACATGACTGGAGATACTGCTCAATTCATAACGCTGGAAGCCAGGAGTGGAGGCAAGGTTACACTTGGAGATAATACCACAAAGAAAGTGGTTGGATCAGGTATGATTGGAAATTTAAAAAACTTTTTCATAGACAATGTTTTATTAGTTGAAGGCTTAAAACATAATTTGCTTAGCATAAGTCAGCTATGTGATAAGGGCTATAATGTAAAATTTTTACCTACTAGCTGCATAATTAGCCTAAATGGGAAAATTGTTTTAAATGGAAAAAGGGTAAACAATGTCTACATGCTAGATTTAAATTGTATTCAATCTCCTACTTCTTTTTGTTTGAAAACTGTTTCTGATGAATCATGGCTTTGGCATAGGAGACTTTGTCATTCTAGTATGAAAAATCTTAGAAGAATTACCCAAAAGAATTTGGTGAGAGGATTACCTAAACTAGACTTTACCAAGGACCATCTATGTGATGCATGTCAATTAGGAAAACAAGTGAAGTCCTCTTTTAAGTCCAATAAAGATCTTAGGACCAGTAAACCTTTAGAAATTCTTCACATTGATCTTTTTGGACCTGTAAGCACTGTTAGTCTAGGAGGAAAGGTATATGGATTTGTTATAGTAGATGATTTTTCAAGATTCACCTGGGTTAAATTTCTTTTTCATAAGAGTGAATCATTTGAGGAATTCAGAAATTTTTCAACTTGGATACAAAGAAAACTAGGATGTGAAATAATTTCTATACAAAGTGATCATGGAGGAGAATTTGAAAATGAAAGATTTGAAGATTTCTGTAAAGAAAAGGGGATTGATCACAATTTTTCTGCACCTAGAACTCCTCAACAAAATGGAGTAGTTGAAAGAAAGAACAGAACATTAATAGAAGCCGCCCGAGCAATGTTAGCAGAATACTCGCTTCCTAGATATTTTTGGGCTGAGGCGGTTAGCACTGCATGCTATGTTCTGAATAGGGTGAATGTGAGATCAAATTTGAATAAAACACCCTATGAGTTGCTAAAAGGTAGAACACCAAATTTGTCTCATTTGCATGTATTTGGTTGCAAGGTGTTCATACATAATAATGGAAAATCTGCCTTAGGAAAATTTGATCCAAAATCAGATGAAGGAATTTTTGTTGGATATTCAAGTGTTGGAAAATCTTATAGAGTATTCAACAAAAGAACTTTAGTCATTGAAGAAACCACACATGTTGTTTTTGATGAAAATGGAAACATGGAAGAGCCAAATGTTGTTGAAGAAGAAATTGAAGAAAACTCCCAAAAGATTGATAGATTAAATTTGGAAGAAAATTTAGAAAGAGAAGACCCTTTGCCTAGAGATTTGAGATTTTCTAAAAACCACCCAAATGAATTGATTATAGGTGAACCAAGTGAGGGTGTTAGAACTAGGCATGGATTAAACAAGGAAGTCAATCATTCAGCCTTTATTTCAACTATTGAACCCACTAACATTGATCAAGCACTTTCAGATGAATTTTGGATATTGGCCATGCAAGAAGAGTTAAATCAATTTGTAAGAAATAAAGTTTGGGAACTAACTACAAGGCCAAAAGATCAAAGTGTTGTTGGAACCAAGTGGGTGTTCAAAAATAAAATGAATGACTCAGGAGTAGTCATTAGAAATAAGGCTAGATTAGTAGCTAAGGGGTATAATCAAATTGAAGGAATTGATTTTGAGAAAACTTTTGCCCCTGTAGCTAGACTTGAAGCAATTAGGGTTTTCCTAGCCTTTGCCTGTTTTAAAGGTTTTAAATTGTTTCAAATGGATGTCAAAAGTGCCTTTTTAAATGGGGTAATTGAGGAAGATGTTTTTGTAGAACAACCTCCAGGTTTTGAAAATTCTAAATTTCCAAATCATGTTTTCAAATTAAAAAAGGCATTATATGGATTGAAACAGGCACCTAGGGCTTGGTATGAGAGGTTGAGCACCTTCCTACTTGAAAGATCTTTTGAAAAAGGAAGTGTGGATACAACTCTTTTTTTAAGGAAAATTGGAAAGGATATACTTATTGTTCAAATTTATGTGGATGACATCATCTTTGGATCTTCAAATAAACATCTTTGTGATGATTTTTCTAAAACAATGAGTAGTGAATTTGAAATGAGTCTAATGGGAGATTTAAATTACTTTCTAGGTTTTAGCATTAAGCAACTTGAGGAAGGTACTTTTCTTAGTCAAACTAAATATATTAAGGACATCCTCAAAAAATATGAAATGGACAATGCTAAACCTGTTAGTACACCAATGAGTTCTTCAGTTCAGTTGGATAAGGACCTTAAGGGAAAATATGTTGACCAAAAGAAATTTAGAGGGATAATTGGATCTTTACTTTACTTGACTGCTAGCCGACTAGATATTATGTTCAGTGTTTGCTTATGTGCTAGATTTCAATCAGATCCAAAAGAATCACATTTGACAGCAGTGAAAAGGATTTTAAGATATCTACTAGGAACTCAAAACTTAGGAATTTGGTATCCTAAGTTTAGCTCTTCATTTGAAATTATTGGTTACTCAGATTCTGACTTTGCAGGCTGTAGAGTGGATAGGAAAAGAACTTCTGGAACATGTCAATTCATTGGAAGTTCATTAGTTTTATGGTCTAGTAGAAAACAAAATTCAGTGGCACTATCTACTGCAGAAGCAGAATACATTGCATTAGGAAGTTGTGTGGCACAAGTACTTTGGTTAAAATAACAGTTGATTGATTTAGGATTAACTATAGGCACTATTCCAATTTATTGTGACAATACTAGTGCTATTTGTATTTCCAAAAATTCTATTCAATATTCTAGAACCAAACACATTGATATAAGGCATCATTTCATAAGGGATCATGTATCCAAAGGAGAAATTGAACTCATACATGTTTCAACTGAAAATCAACTTGCAGACATTTTTACAAAACCTTTAGTCTTTGATACTTTCAGTACTTTAAGAACAAGGCTTGGTGTTATTGATTTGAATGCTTAAACAAAATGTCTTTGCAACATTGATATTTGTTTTGTTTTTTTTTTTTTTTTGTGAAATTTTGTGTGTTTTGAATGAATTGTTTTTGAATTTATGGTTTTGTTTTATGTTTTCTGTGTTTTTGAATATTTTATTTGATTTTCTTAATTTAAAAATTCAAAATTAAAATTTTTTTTGGAGGAAATCGTCCAGGACGAAAATGTTTTCGTACGGGACGATGTGTGAAGGAACAGTTTGCGCGAATTTTAACCATTTTGAGAGCAGTTTTTAATTAGATCGTCTGTACGATCTGATGATCATCCAGGACGAATTTTTTTTCTCTCAAACGTCGGGACGATTGAATGCAGCGGTTGAGTGGATAAGACAGTTTTTAATATGAACTTCGTCTGTACGAAGTTTTCGTTCGTCCAGACAAACATGTGTCGGTTCATTGTAGGGGACGGTTTTCAAGAGTCATTAAAACGATTTACTTTTTGATCGTCTGTACGAAAATTTTTCGTCTGTACGATCGGTCAAGTCAAAAAGCCTGTATGAAGGGACGCATCGTAAGTTGTGTTGATTACGAAAAGCCGTTACATTTTGGACGAATTGGATCGTCTGTACAAAATTATTTCGTCCAGACGAACGATAATTTTTCGTCCAGGATGAATATTTTCGTCCAGGACGAACGTATCATTTTTCTTTAAATATGAAGGCTTTCTAACTTAACAATCACACTTCCAAACTTCACTTTCAATCCCTTTCTACATCAAATCAACAATGGCCTCCTCAAGCAAAATACAAAAGGTGTTGGTGAAGAAACCAAATAGGAATGCCCCAGACAACTTTCTTTCTAAGGCGAATGAGGAATCTTTTTCTCGTTTTGCATCCGCAAAAATCACTCCCTCTCGCATTCTTATTCAAACTGAGTTGAAATTTCGGGTATTGCACCTCTTTGCCTCAACCCAATTTCATTTCATTCTTTCTCTCGTCCACTTCTACAACAAACAAACCTACCACTACTTTCTAGCGAACATGAGTTTCAATTCTGACCACTCCACCATTAGTTCTTATGTTTTTAAGCAAAAAGTTGAGATCACCAAGCACGACCTTGGTGCATTTTTAAACTTAAGAACTGAGGGATATAGAGCCCACACCCTAATGTCAGAAACCTCCTTCAAATGGTTTCAAATCAATAGGGTGATTAGAGAAATAGGCATAACCTATCATGTTGCTAGAGTCTCCGGTATGACCCAAGATGCCCGAATCATCCAGCATATCCTTCGATCTTCAATCATTCCTAAAGCTGGTGATAGGATTAATATTACCCCTCTCCTTTCTGTTCTAACCTTTTTAATCATGGAAAGACATCCTATTGACGAAGCCCAACTTATCATAGACCATATCTATGGGCTTTCAGAAATAGGACATGCAGATCAGAAGAGGAAGAAGAACATTTCATTAGGACACTTAATCACTTATATTTTGGAAAAGAAATACAACATAGTGCATCCTGATGAAGAATATGAATAGCCAGTTTACTATAACGATGCATCATTCAGATTGCTCTTCAAGGAGGAAAAAGAAAAAGAAAAAGCACATGCCAGTGCTTCAGAAGAGGAAGAAGAAGAAGGAGTGCAAGCTTCTGCTCCTCAATCAGATTACCAGAATCTGATTGAGAGATTTGATAGATTAGAGACTCACATTGATCAAAGATTTGATCAATTTGATGCTCAACTTACGCAGCAGCAACAAGACATTGGTAATATTAGAAATAAAGTTCATGAAATTAATACCAATGTAATGTTGATGGCCTCCTACTTCAACCTTTTTGGCGGTATTCCTCCTCCTCCTCCAGAACAGTAGAAATGTTTTTATGTGTGTCTGTTGTATTTGCTTTTTATGTTTTTATCGTGTCTGTTTTATTGTTAAGTGTTTGTGTTTATGTTTATTTTTTTTTCTTTTTTAAGTTCAATGTATTTTCTTCTTTTTATGTAATCTGTTTCTTTAATATCAATGAAAGTTTTTTTTTTAGATTTGTTTTGAAATGTGGTTAATGCTTATGAATTTTATTAGTATTATTTAATCTTCATAGTGCTTAAATTAGATTGTAATTTGAGATTATCTATATTAGAAAATCTAGTCTTTCTAAATTTATAAGTTGTTTATAACTTGTTGTAATTAGAACTTTTAAATTCATGTCTATTCATTTAGACTTCATAAAATTTAATATTACTATTGCAATTTAGATGTTCTCTTATTTTGTATTTCTATGCTCAAGTGATATTTATGCACTTAGAAATATTTGAAATTTTAGATTATAGATTTTGGAAAGAATTGGTCTCAATTACTCTTGAACATTGTACAAATGTATAAAAATCAATAGGAATTCGCAAAGATTTGCAAAGTGAAAAAGAGGCACAAAATAAGCCCAACCAAGAAAAAATGCACAAAAATGTACCCCAAAATTTCGAAAAAGATGCGCAAAGCGCCACATGAGGTAATTCTCTTCTTTCCAAATTCGTTCAATCTCTTAATTCAAATTGATCTTATGTTCATTTATATTCTATTGAACTTTGAAATATAGAATTTTTATACATCTCTCTTGTAATGATTTTCTATAGTCAAATGTCTAAATTGAATCATGTCTTTGATAAATTCTTCTTACTTACAATGTTATATCACTTCTTAAATTTTATGAATTTCTATGATTGACCTAATATCTTTAGTTTAAAATTGCATACCCTATGTCAATCACAATTTAGATTAAATTTTAAAAATGAATTTCATATAATTACTTACATTTCTTGTCTATTTCTTCTTCACTTTTTGTTGCTGTCAAAAAGGGGGAGAAATTATTGTATTTTCTGTTTTGATTGTTCTGTTTGCAAGTTTTTTACTTTGTAGTTGTTTGTGTTAAAATTTTAGAAAAACAAAAATTTTGTTCTTTATGCCTCCTTATTTTAATGTACTCATCAATTCAGGGGGAGTTTAGGAGATATGAGATTTGTTTAACTTGAAATCATACAAACAATAATTGTTTTGCCATCATCAAAAAGGGGGAGATTGTTAGAATAGTTGCTATTTGAATGATTTATATTTGTGCAACTTATGTAGTTTTGATGATTCCAAACATTATTGTTTAAATGTATAGTTATCTCCTAACAATTTTAGAAGATTTGCATTTGCTCTTGTGTGTACTAACATTTCAGGAAAATCAGACTCCAGACTACGATAACTTCAAATCAAATTCAACATGAGATATTTTGTTTATTTGAAGTTTGCATTTTCTTTGATTTAATTTTGAAAGGGAGTGATTGTAATTGAGTGAATAAAAAACTTACACACACACATAAGGAGATCATACAATTTTATACTGATCGTACGGGATGATATTTATCGTACTGGACGATCCGTCAGTTATCTCCTATAGAGCACATGGAACGAATAGGAACTTGCTCGAAAAAAAATTTTCTAAGTCCTATTCGTCCAGGACGAATTTTATTATCGTCCCGGACGATGGGTTCTCTGTAAAATTTTCATCCAGACGAATTTTATTATCGTAAGAGGCGACCAGTGCTCTGGAAAATTTTCGTACACACGAAATTAAATATCGTACCGGACGATCAGGTCTCTGGAAAATTTTCGTCCAAACGAAAACAAATTATCGTCCGTGGCGATTGGTCCTCTGAAATATTTTCGTCCAGACGAAATAAATAATCGTCCAGGACGATCGGGTCTCTGGAAAATTTTCGTCCAGACGAACATATTTTCGTCCAGACGAACATATTTTCGTCCAAACGATTAACCAACTTAGAACAGTTTTCAGCAGTTTCTAGAACTGACCTTGTAATAACCGTTCGTACTGGACGAACCTAGTTCGTACAGGACGATCATATGTACGAAGTCATTTCGTACACATATACAAATTGGGTCGTTTCAGATCGTTTAAGTAAAATCGTCCAGGACGATCCAGGATCGTACAGGACGATCCACTGCGTACAGAATTGGAAACTTGCAGTTTTTGGGAGGTTTTTCTTGTCTTTTACATAAATAGTCCAAATTAGACTGCCACCCAATCTTTTTGTCATTTGATCTTCGTCCCTCTTGAGAGACTAGCCAAGGAGAGAGTGAAAGAGAGCATTCAAAGGAGGATTCCTACCACTGGAGCGAGAAGGCTTCACTTGGATTACTAAGGTAAGAGTCTCTACTTGTGAAATTGGATTTCTTCACTCTTTTCCTTCTTCCTTCTAGATTCTTGTGAGAAGATCAGTCAAGGAGATCCGGTTCTCTGCCGACACTTGGAGAGTGTGAACAGCCAAAGGGTTCTCTGCCTACACTTGGAGAGTGTGAACAGGGGAAGGGTTCTCTGCCTACACTTAGAGAGTGTGAACAGCCGTAGGGTTCTCTGCCCACACTAGGAGAGTGTAAAGGATGACGGTTCTCTGCCAGCACTGTGGTTTGTGTAAAATGACGACGGTTCTCTGTCGCACCGGGTAGTTGTGAAAAGAGTGTGTTGTAAAGGCTTCTCCGCCTTGCTGTGGGTGCTAAAGGAGAGTCACTATTGGTTTTAGTGCAATACTCAGAGGGTGCCTCTGAGGAGTGGATGTAGGTCTGGTTATAGACCGAACCACTATAAATCTGGTGTCATTTACTTTATTGCTTTTACGTTTCCGCACTTTAAATTTCAGTTTTAACAACTCTGTGGTTGAAAAACATTTTTCTACAAACTTTAAAAGAAAATTTTATTTCGGTTCAACTTTATCATTAAGAGGGTTTAAAATTTTTAAAACTACCAATTCACCCCCCTCTTGATAGCCGTGGGACATTTACTTAGGCTTAACAACCTAATTACTGGACTCAACACATTTCACATATGAGATGTGCTGGAGGAGGTTTAATGGTTTGGTTTGATAGAGTCATATTGAAGTTTAGATGAACTTTACTTTTATAGAAGTTTTGGGGTTTAAGGGTTTCATGGTCAACCATAGTCCACCAAGGGTCAATTTTGGCTCAATGCAATATGATATTGCTCATGGGTACGTTCAATGGTTTTGGGAGGGCCTCTAAGGTCAATTTCTAGAAGATGCATGGTCTAGGGGCGTAGGCTTTAAATATTTGAAAGTTTTTCCACCTTCAAAAATTCATTTAGTTTTGGGGGTTATGAGGCTTTAGATGCTTTAAAATTGATGTGGTTGATCCTAAGGACATCTCCTAATTAGTATGCAATTGATTGATCACAAACCCAAGTTTATTTGATAGGGTTTTGAAGGATCTAAATTTTCCTCAAAAAATGATTTCGGACCTTGGGGTTTTGGATTTGAGCATTTGATTTTGGGTTTTGGATTTTGATTGGAATTTCTGATTTGGTTTGATTTAGAATTGAATTTGATTTGATGTTCTTGGGGTCAACACCCACCAAGTTCAAAATTATAATATTTCTCAACCATCAAGGCATCCCTCAACTCACCAATAATATGCAAAGTTTAAAATAGTTTTAAATTTGCCTACACTAATGAGTTGAATCATAAAATTTAACTAAGATTAGGTTTGGATGATCGTGCTCCACTTATATTTACTTAAACTATTCTATACATCTCAACATGTTTATTTTTAACAATTGTCAAGTTACATACTTAATCATGAATTGAGTTCAGGATTTGCATGTTTTTAAAAGGAAACTTCATTTCAAATACACAGATAAATGTCATAGAAAATTTCATATGGGTGGTGAGCACTCGTGCGCAACTGTTACTAGTGTTGACATACTTATGAGTCCAACATAGAAAAAAATCTAATTTTATTCCTCCATAAAATTACACATAAAACTGCCCATCTAACCAAAAGATAAGATAATAAAAAAAAAAAATAATGCTATTTTCAAATATTAAAACATGTATTCCTTTAGCTTACTTGGCACAAAAGACTTAATTACTTACACACTTGCACCTCCCCTAAAATATTTCCTCCACACTGCCATACGAGAGCCCCTTTAGTGGTGCATGCCTCTTCCACCAGTTTTAAGGGATCTTCTTCCTCCTTGCCCTACATCCCAACAATGCTAATAGGCTTTGATTCTTTAGTAATAGGAATCTTTGTGCCCCTAGTCACCATAATCAATATCTCAATAATCTTAGGATCCATCCCAATTTCTACTCTAATCCTCTTTGCAGGAGGGGGTGATGAATTATTTAGGTCTGGGAACCAATTGGTCCTCCCCTTTCTTCAACAATACCTCAATGGTATTTTTTGACTTCCTCTTTGTCCCAACGTCCTCAGTTAGCCCTATATGGAGGGCGACCATTCTCAACTGCTTCACATGAGAGTGAGCCAGCGCAATAGGGTCAAATTCAATCTCAGAACTTGCCATACAATGATTTGCTTCATTATGCCACCAATTCTATACTTAACACGAGTAACGTAATGATTCTCAAAATGTATGATTAGAATATAAATCAACATGCATGGTAAGATTTCTGAAATGAATGCAACAAAAAAAAAAAAAAAGAATTATGTTTATACTATTTTTCAATAATTTTCAAATAGTGATATAGTCTTGCTCAAACTTTACTAAAAAAATATTTGAATAAGGTGCCAGAATTGATCAACTCTTGTTTAGACCTTGATCAAAATGTCATAATCAATCCTTTTTCAATAATCAATCAAATATAATACAAAAGTGCCTAAAAGATTCAAATAAAATTAAAATAACAATCGATCATGACCTGAACATAAAGATAGAGCTTGATGAACTCATTCTGAGAACAAAAGAAGGTGATGGTGTTATAATTGTTTGCGCCTCCATTATTATTTGACGCTTTAGAATGTAATTTCTATATATATATATATATATATATATATATATATATGTTATGAAGACTGCAAGCTAGCTTTTGGACGGCTAGCTATTGGAGAAGGATCTAGCACATTTTATTTTACCTATTAATTAATGTTGGTCGAGATACTTCTGTTAGTATGTAGTAATGGAGTTAGAAAATCTTAGTTGGAATGGAAGCACATTACTCCTAAAGACTTTTTCTCTTAAAATATCTCCTTGCTCTTTATTCTAGATTTTTCTTTGTTTATGTCAATTCCACTTCATGTTGACTAGGCAAAGAGTCGACGGTGGCCGTGTCAACCTTTGCTAGAACTACATCAAAAAAAATATAGAACTTTTAGAAAATTTTGAGAGTAAATAAGATATTTTTCTAACATTTTTTTTATTATATTTTAACCTATTCAGTATTTTAAGAATTAACATTCATAATGAAATATGTACTGACGGGAATCTTTTTGGCAAAATGCTACCGAAACAAAACGGTAGGCACCGTACCCTTTGAAGGCATTCGTTTCCTTCAGCGTTCCTGGTACTAAAAAATATTGCAAAAAATAAATAAATAAAGAACTTGAGTAAGGCTTTGCAGACCAAAAATTGAATATAGTAATAATGTATTTTAATAAACTATGTGCAAGCATATTTATTAGTTTTTGCATGTGAAAGGATTTCCCATGAATCTTTTGCTATAACAATTTTGGCACTATAATATACCAAATCAACATCAAATTAATGAAACGGTTATTAAAGCAGTTGTAAGCTTTGTAGCAAAAAAAAAAAAAAAAAAAATTTCTTTGGATAAATTACAAACTACATCTGCTCGCTTCTAAAGAACCCTAAAAAAGCAAGATATGAAAAAATTGAAATTAGAAAAATTATAACTCTATATTAACATTGAAGAAGATGAAAATAGACAAGGTCAAATGATCTGACGCACAAGCAATGAATCATGATCTCCAAAATTACATGCCTGGGTCAGCTCACTCTTCCAATCAGAAACAAATAGCCATGCCAAAGTAACTTGGCCCCCCGAGGCACAGCTGTACATTTTAAAAAATGAAAAGATGCAATTCCCCTCTGCTAACACTACAACGGCTAATTACCCATCCAAATGTAAGTGCCTCTTGGTAACCCCATGCTCACTCCCGGTGTTTCTCAGTCTATTAAGTGCAGATTTCTTTCTCTTTGTTCTCAAAGGACCAGATCTGTTGTAACTAGTTATGGATTCCATCTTCGAAACCAAAGAAGAAGTGGAATGAGGCCTGCGCATCTCTTCAATCTGATCCGAGCTATGCACCATGTTTACATGAGAGTATGAGCACCCACTCCACCAGCTGCTCTCCAGCCCAAATTCACCTTTGTAGTCGTAATCCTGGCAGGAGGAAGATCCTCTTTGGCTATAAGAGTCTTCATTTGTTTCGTCCATGTCATTGTATATTAGCTTCAATGCCTGGACTACTTCTCCCATGAAAGGCCTCTGAGATGCTTCTGTGTGAATACACATTGAGGCTACTGCTGCAACTCTAGCAAAGTCATTGAAGTCACAGATTCCCCGTAAGGATGGATCTATAAGCTGTTCTAAACCTTCTTTGCTTGTCAGCAAAGGGCGACTGGAGGTCACAAGATTCTCTGGTTCATCATTACAAGTCATGTACACAGGCTTACGACCTGTTAGAAGTTCCAGGAGCACAACGCCATAACTATAGACATCACTCTTAACTAGAAGATGCCCAGTCATCGCATACTCAGGCGCTACATACCTGAATAAGATGATTGAGAAATTCCACAAATTGTCAGTGACAATTTGGAGGAAAAACAAAAATTAGCAGACGGATATATGCTGTAAAACAATCAACACAGTGGTGGGAAAAACTAGGAGAAAAGGTTCCAGGCATAGAAATAAACAAGAGCTAGTATACTGAATGGCTTTAAATTAACAGATGAGAAAATGCTTCAAGTGCGTTTTTACTAAGAGTAATTGAAATCTTGGTGATGACAAACCCTGAAGAAACCAGCTGTAAGTATATGATAATGGAAATTAAGGGATGACTTCAACTATCTAATCAATATCTTATCAAGAATTTTGAATGATGGGATTGGGCGGCCATATTGCTTGTAATATAAGTATAATTTTTCAGCGTTATATAGTGTTCTAAGGTGCTCAGCAGTTGGGCATTAGCAATGATATCAAACTGCTATAACATTTCAAATTCTTACTTTCCCTTTACTTTTAAGCATCCAACATGTTTCCAAGCATCAAACTTTGAAAACCATTTCAACTTCAGTTGCAACATCATTGAATTTCGATGGTCAAAGCAGCTTCAAATAGTTTCCAAAGGATAATTACAGTTCAACGGGATTTAATTGTCTTATAAATAATATCGTATTTTCCAAATTTTTATGATTAAATATTGATGAATAGGGTCTAGTATATTAGGCTTGTGAAATTACCCAAAAGTCCCCATGACTCGGGTGGAAATATGATGACTTGCGTCAGATGCTTCTTTTGCCAGCCCAAAATCTGAAACCTTGGGTGTAAAATCTTCTTCCAGCAGTACATTGCTGGCCTTGAAATCACGATGAATAACACGAGGATTGGAGTCCTCATGCAGGTATGCAAGGCCTCTGGCAGCACCAAGGGCTATCTTCATTCTTGCATCCCAGCTCAAAATCTGCTTGTCCCTATCTGCACCTGAATCATCATCATGGAACATAAATCACACGCACGACAATTTAACCATAAAGAAGTAAAGTATTAGGGTGCAACACTGAACCAATCTGTGTAAGTCGTTGCAATCATCAAGCTGGGAGACCATAACGGGTCATAACTTAATAAAGGGACCAATTAAACTATAATAATCATGAACCAATAATAAAATCGATAACAAAATATTTATGATTTAGAGTATTACTTACTCATGCAATTATTTCACACAAGTTTTTACATGTAAATGTTCTAAGGAAATTGATTTGTATCAAGTGGAGATCAAGTGATTTATGCTTTAAAATAGATTTGAGTAAGAGACTAAACTTGATAAAAAAGGATGTTTCATAACTTACTGACAAAGAAACAACTGGCACTAGCAAAAGGACTTAACTGATCTGGTTTTATGATTTAAAAATTATTCTTAATGCAAATGACTTAATATAGAAGTTCAAAAAATTTTTGGAGGTGATGAACGTCCAAGGATAATCCATGCAGAGATGAAGTACTAAGGTGATGGGAGTAATGTTCATTTCTTCTAAATCTAATGCTTTGCATTGATTTGATTATTACTCTTTCTCCTTTATATTTATACGGGAAATGAAATAATCTCTATGAAATTGTTATTTTAAATGACTCATAATAATTTATCCCATAGCACCCATCACATTGAGATTCGTTGCTTATATGCTATGAATCACATGTGTAAGTTTCCATGCCTATGGCTGAAACGCTCATGTAGACTATTATACCAAGCAACTCGCCTTACAGATGTACTTTATGTATGATGATGCGTGCATGATCAATTATAAGGCCACTCACTTATAGCACGAGCTGGGGTGGCGCAATCATTGACTGTTTTGTCTTTCATTATGGGTGATGTAATAGGTTTGAAAAATATTATTGAAAGTGAAGTATCATACTGATATATGAGGTTTAGATGGTGCCCCTAACATGGATGTACTAATTATTCACTTTGAAGCATATGTTATGATATATTATGCTTCAATTCATGTTCATCTATCAAATGTTATTGCAAATGTATATGATATCAATGTTATGTCAAATGCTATGATCAGTCCCCAAATCATAATCAAGATGTCAATGTTATAACAATCATTATGATCACTTTATAGTCTAAGCTTAAGATATCGATATTTTTCAATGTAATGACCATGCGATTGCTATGACTATCACTCCAATGCTATAATAATTGTTAGGATTATGAAACCTTAATTTTTTGAAATGACTCAGAAGAATTAATACAAAAGTTAGATTTAAATGGACATGTTGATAGAGAGGTACATGATTTTAAAAACATTCATGGTGGCATTGGATTTGGAGTGACTAATGAAGGTGATAAGATCATATTAGATTTTTCTTTAATTTATAATTTTGTAATTGCTAATACCTTCTTTAAGAAAAGAGATGAGCATCTCATCACTTATAAGAATGGATATTGTAAAACTCAAATTGAGAGTAAGATTTTAAATCTTAAGATTTTATCTATGCATGAAGAAGCTAATGTTATGTGGAAAAAAGAAACTAGTGATATTAAGAATATTGCAAAAAATATGTTTAGACTATAAAAGGAAAAAACTCATTATAGTACAAATAGTTGGTGGTGGAATCAAAATGTACATAAAAAGATAAAAATGAAGAAGATTTGTTATAAAAATTGATTTAGATGTAAAAATTCTAATAATTAAGAAATATATAAAGAGATCCGTAAGGAGTCTAAGAAAGCAATATGCGATGTAAAAATCTTAGCTTTTAATGATTTATAGAATAGATTAGATACAAATGATGGAGAAAGATACATGCATAAGTTAGCCAAACAAAGAGATGAGAGTAATAAAGATTTAATTCAAGTGAAGTGTATTAAGGATGAATATTAAAAAGTATTTTTATTAGAAGAGGATATTCAACAAAGGTGGATGAGATATTTTGCTAAACTTTTCAATGAAGATTGTGAGAATGAGATTGCCTTTAGTGACCTAAGCAGCCTAAATTATATATATATATATATATATATATATATATATATATATATATATATATATTTTTTTTTTTTTTTTTTTTTTTTTTTTTTTTTAATCCGCATATTAGTAAAACGGAAGTAAGAGATGCTTTAAATAAAATGAAGTGTGAAAAAAATATTGGATCTTACGATATTCTAATAGAGGTGTGGAAATGTTTAGGAGATTAAGGAATTTATAGTCTTACTAAACTTTTTAATATTATTTTGAAGACTAAAAAGAAGTCAGATGGTGGAGAATGATTGTGTTGATTACTTTTTTAAGAATAAAGGTGATGCATAAGATTGTGCTAATTATAGAGGAATTAAGTTAATGTGTCATACTTCAAAACTATGGGAGAGAGTTATGGAGCATAGGTTGCGGTGTGAAACTAATTTTTGTCAAAATTAATTTGGATTCTTGCCGGGTAGGTCTAAAGTGGAAGTTATAAATTTATTGAGATGTTTGATGGAGAAGTATAGAGAGAATAAGGATGATCTACATATGATCTTTATTAATTTAACGAAAACATGTGATAAAGTTCCGAGAGAAGTGCTATGGAGAATTCTAGAAAAGAAAGGGGTTAATAATGCTTATAGTTAAGCCATTAAGGATATGTATGCAGGAGCTGTTACTTATGTTCAAACACAAGGTGGTTTGACCAAGTATTTTCCTATTTTAGTTAGATTATATCACGGATCAGCCTCAAGCCCATATCCTTTTGCTTAAGTCATGGATGTTCTCACTATGCATTTTGCAAGAGTTGTACCCTGGTGTATGCTTATGTTGATGATATTCTTCTTGTTGATAAGATCAGAGAGGGAGTTGAAGGTAAACTTGAATTATGGAGGTCAACCTTCAATTCTAAAGGCTTTCGTTTGAGTAGATCTAAAATTGAATATATGGAGTGTAATTTTAGTAATAATAGATTTAGTGGGGAGATTGTGACTTTTGGGCAATCAAGTCATTAATAAGAAAACACGTTTTAGATATTTTGGATTTATTGTTCAGAGTGATGTCAAATAGATGGGGATATTATTAGTAGAATTCAAGTTGGATGGTTGAAGTGGAGGAATGCATCAGGCTTGTTGTGAGATAGAAAAGTCTCCCTCAAACTTAAGGGAAAATTTCATAAGAGGGTGCTGAGACCGGAAATGCTTTATGGTGCAAAATGTTGGTCATTAAAAGAGAAGTATAATATTAAGTTAAGTGTTGCAAAGATGAGAATGCTCAGGTAGATGAGTGACTTTACTCTTAGGGTAAGGATACGAAATGAGCATATACGTGGAAAGGTTGGAGTAGCTCCAGTGGAAGATAAGATTAGAGAGAGTCGCCTTAGATGGTTTGGTCACATAAATCAGTGGCCTTTCGATGACCCGGTAAGGAAAGTAGATGTATTATGTTTGACTTATGTTAAGAAAGGTACCGGTAGACCTAAAAAGATTTGGTTAGAAATTCTTAGAAATGACTATTTTTTATTAGATTTAAATGAGAATTTGATTCTTAATATGACACAATGGAGAAAAAGGATTCATATAGCCGACCCCACATAGTAGGATAAAGGCTTGATGTTGTTGTTCTTGTATCGATCTTTCTAATCTTAAGTTATCGAAGTTAGAAAAATTTTTGTATAAATCTCTATATCCTGATATTATTTAAATGTTAAATGATTATCATACATATTTCTTTTCTCCCATTTTGTTTGATGTTATGTAGAACTAAAATTTACATATTGAGTTATTTATATAACTCATCCCAATTTCTGATTTTGTTATTTTATGTAGGTTGAGTTAAATGAGATTATTGTAGGAAGGTGCTAAGAAAGGAATGGTTAAGTTAAATACATCTCTAGTCCTATTTAGTTATATTTTACATTTAGATGCTCTGATTACCATTTTGATGGATATAAGCATGTTATGCATGTATGTAATTTATGATTGTCCATGTTGCAACTATTTTTTGTTATGTTCTACTATAGTAGATTAGGGAGTGACTTGGGCAATCCCATCATTATGATCATTCATTCTATGCTCAATTTATTTGAGTTCCTAAGCAAGGTCATGACATAATGGTATCAAAGCAATATGATTAATTTTCTAGGTTGTAGTTAGAAAAGGACAATGTGGGTTGGCTGTCATAGAAGGTACATTACTAAGAAGTGAAATAAAATGAATAAAGTATTAATGATTTTTTGAGATTGATACAATTGTTGTGGTAGACTTAGTATCTGATGCTACTATTTTCTTTCCTACATTTTTGCAAAACACTGAAGATATTGATCTTAGATATGATGTGTTTTCTAATTGTTAGAATTCATAGAATTTGAGAAGGGTAAAAATACCTTCTACTTATTATATAAAATTACCCCTATTTATAGATCTATACAAGATGTCTTAATAAAGAAATAAATAACTTCAAATTGATACATAATTGCCTCAATATAATCCTTCCTAATTCAGCTACCCAAATATAGAAGGATATTGGTGTGATCCAAGTGAGCCTCCCACGGATTCTCATCCTGACCGTGGGATCAAATGCTAAGGCATGACTGAGATTTTGACACTCCCCCTCAAGCTAGAGACTAGCTTGCAATTACTCGCTCAGAGGTAGAGCTGCATTGGTTATGGATAGGATATCAACCACCAGAGAAAGCCGGCAATGAAGGCTGATGATGGAAAACTATCCTCAAAATTCCGACAATGAAGGCCGGTTGTTGAAACTAGTATTCCTCAACATTCTGGCAATGAAGGCCGATGATAGGAACTTGTATTTTTTCATAATTCCGGCAATAAAAGCCGGTAGAATGACTAATATTTCTCCAAATTCTGGCAATGAAGGCCACAACCACAAAACAGAGGGCACGAGCGGTTTGGACTTACTCGACTCTCGTTCGATGTCCTACGGCAATGAAGGCCGCTTGCACAAAATAGAGGGCATGAGCTGTTTGGACCGCACGACTTCAACGGCAATGAAGGCCGCTTCCTCCTCTCTGCTTTCTTTGATTCGTATATCCCAGGCGATTCCGACAATGAAGGCTGGTAAAAGAATCAATATTCTTCAAAGGTTCGATAATTTTTGATAGTAATGAAGAGTATCTATTGGATTTTGGACAGCAATGAAGGCTTCCAAAATAAGATCCCTTTGATCTTAAGTTACAACAATAAAGGCCGATTTTATATCAGTAATGAAGGCTAGTTTTTGTTTTTACTTTTTAAGGCTTTCTCGGTTTATTAAACCGAACCGGCCCAGCCTTGATTTTAAGGCTCAGATCGGGGCAAGCTAGGCACAGGCAAGGTTCTATCCCTTAGTAGCAAGAGCATGTGTGCGAGCCTCTAGACGAAGCTTCCTATTTCGATTGATTCCTCCATACGAGGTTTCCGGACGTGCGAATCTTGCGTGCGAGCCTCTAGACGAAGCTTCCTATTTCGATTGATTCCTCCATACGAGGTTTCCGGACATGCGAATCTTGCGTGCGAGCCTTCTGAATGGCAAAAGGCGGTGTCTATCTCCCAAGTCACACGCAGGCGTGCCGATCACGAGGTTGGTCCCGCGAGTCAGATAGGTGGCTTCGTCCCGCGAGTCGTAGGTGTCTGATGATTGGATCGGGCTTCCGATCGGCTTCGTCTTCCACACGGGTACGACACTTTTTCTCCTTCGTTTCCTTCGTCTCCTTCATGCATGTTCGTCGAGGCTCCTTCGACTATAGTTCTGACGGAGTCAAGGCTTCCGTCTGCGGTAGCAATTGGCGAAATCGGCACTTTCCATCTGGCAGAATCGGCGGCCTCTTACAGCTTCAGGAGGTTGGATCGTTCGACAATGAAGGCCTCCCAATCAGCTCTGATACCATGTTAGAATTCATAGAATTTGAAAAGGGTAAAAATACCTTCTACTTATTAAACAAAATTATCCCTATTTATAGATCTATACAAGATGTCTTAATAAAGAAATAAATAACTTCTAATTGATACATAATTGCCTCAATATAATCCTTCCTAATTCAACTATCCAAATATAGAAGGATATTGGCGTGATCCAAATGAGCCTCCCACGGATTCTCATCCTGACCGTGGGATCAAATGCTAAGGGATGACTGAGATTTTGACACTAATCATGTCAACAACAATGATGTAATAAAATGTTATATCGATATGATGCATTGATTGATTTTCATGATGTAAGTTAAGAATATGTTTATTATGAATGTGTTAGCTCCCTGAGCTTGAATGAGTAGTTGACTTGGATTGTTAGTATATAATGATTGCGATGATTGTTCATGTATTGTATTCATGAAACCTTTGGAGGATCTGATGTGATCCTTAAATTTATATGATATCTAGGATGAATGTTAATGTATATAATTCGCCTATGATTGTTCTGTTTGAGCTTATTGCTAGACAATAATGTTTATCTCTCTAAGTTGTCATTGGCCACTTAGAATGTTAATTTTTTTCTAAAAATGTCTCTTGTTATGATTTAAATGAGAGTTAGCACATGCTTACCATGTTTGTTTCCTCACTCGTTGAGCCTGAGGGAATAATTGTCTTGGGTTAATTGCAGTCTAGTGATGTTTACCATTTTATGTCAGGATTTTATGGAAATGCAAGGAAACTAAGATTTAATTTATATTTAAATCCTGCTCTTCAGTCTAAAGTACATGAGATGAGTTTACACAATTCGCGACCTTATGTGTACTAATAATTAATAGAGGAGATTTCACATAATTAGAAGTTTCATTATTTTGTAATATGTCAATAAACACTTTCTTCTATATATTAATGAGGCATTATGTTTTGAGAAGCCATGCTTCTCATAATTATTACTTATAACAGTACTGATTAGTCACAAAATTGGGTTTGCCCAACAGCGAATTCCTTCTTCGGTTTTGTGGTGGGACTTCAAATCTTGTCACAATACAAGTGTTAATGTTTGATGAATGACATTATGTAGAGAAGATATGTTTCTAGCACATACTATGGCGGTATGAGATGCATTATGTTGAGAATCAATTCTTCTCTCATTAATGATGGTTGTCCACTGCAATTAGATTGTGTTAAGAGGTTTGTTGGGGATGAACCACAATGATGAAACAAACAAGAAAGTAAAAGCAGCAGAAAATAAGGGACACCAGGATTTAACGTCCAAAAGCTCAAAATAGGGAAAAAATCATGGAGCTACACCACACCAATAAATCCACTATGAAAATTGGGAGAAACAAGTACAGATCTCTAATCTCTCTCTCTCCTTGCTTCTCTTCTCACATGCACTATTCCCAAATTCTACATACTCAGAAAATACAAGAGAAAGTAAGTAATAACCCCCAAGGGACGCAACCCATAAGAAAAAAGAGAAAAATAACTGTTCAAGCTGTCTCGCAGCAGTGCGGCACTAGTTTGGGGCACTATGGCGCCCACTCTCTGTTTAACAATGCTGCATTACTCAAACACTCTACGTTGTGGCACTCAGTCTCTGTCCAGACCCGCTGCGATGTTCTGCTCTCTATAGAGAACACAACGCCGGGACGCTCGGGTAGGCAGTATTGTGGCATTGTACCGGAAAAAAAAAAAATTCATGCAAAGCACCCAAACCCGAGCAGAAGGTACCCCCATACCCCCCAATGTAAACGACAAGCTTTGAGATCCAAGACAACAGAACAAGGTTTGCTTATCAAAATTGCTTTATGGATTGTATTGATTGATCATAAAGATTTTTCGATTAGCAAAACTCAATGTTTTTAAGGATGTCTAATATCACATCGTGCAATTTATTTGTACTGCTGAAGTTGTCATTATCGTAAGCAAAATGAAATTATCCCTTTTCGAAATTCTCATTTTTGTATGGTGAGGGATGGTCGAATTGAATCTCTCATCTTAAAGTTAAGTACATATGAATTATTAAAAAGCGCAAGACTTTCTGTACTTTTCTCTTCTATGCCCTTTATGATGACTTTCCTTGTGTTTGACCTTCTTTAAAGTTGTATGAGTTGATGTTGGAATGGTTGTTAAAGCAGTGAAGTTATGTGATTACATACCTTAATGTATTTACATTATAAGATAGTTGATTGTCCCTTTCATCATATAATGACTAAACTAAATAGTAAAAGTTATCATTTCTATCGGCTATGTTACAAATTTCTAGGATAAAATTTTATAAAGGGTGATTTGAAAATCATTAAAATTAAAAATTAAATTTAAAATCATTAATGGATGATAAAAAAAATTTTCTAAATCAAATGTCCTAAAAAGGGGCAATTACTTTAATTAATTAATTAATTATAAATAAAATAATTTTGATATGAACACTTGTATGATCAAGTGGATTTGCAAAAATAAATTTTCGTTCATGAATATATACATATATACATACAAACATATACATATATTAAGAGAACTGATAGGCATTAGCTAGGCTAGAGTAGGCAACACAGGAGTGAGGAATCCAATGAAAAAGGGGAGTCAAGGGAGTCATTCCTAGGGTCAATCAAAGAGAGAATGAGAGATGAAAATAAAGGAAGAAGATGGGGAGGTTGGAACTTGCAAGTGCCAACCCTTGGCGTGTTAGGTTGACTATAAGAGGCTCAATGGCTAGGGAAAGAGAGAATGAGTTGAAAGAGATCCTCCTCTTCCTTTCATTCAAGATCAAGGTGAATTACGTAAACACTAGATTTCCCATAACTTGGCCTTTTTGCATAATAGTATAAACCAGGAAAAAATATATTGTGGATATATGAGAATATATATTTGGTCGAGACTTATTAAGCATGGAGTTCTCATCTAAATGATTATTTCACACATTTCAAGACAATGATTGAGGATTTGAAGTTGTATGGTTGAATCTTAGAATCAGTACTTCATGTTTTGGTGTGCTCTTAAGGTAATTAATAAAGGCATATGGAGTACCTAACACATACTTAGGAACATGATTTATAGTCATATCCAAATTAAGATTAAAATAAGAATTAAGGAATATTTTTAATATAGCATGCATGAATTCATATGATGGATAATTCCTTTAGTTATAGAGTTTGAACCATGCAAACTTGAGAATTTAAGCTCAGGGTTATTTTAAAATGACCAACTATTGATGAAAATACTATAACAGCTCCTTAGCAATTAAAATAGAAAGTCTTATGCCATTTAGAGTATTATTTACTCATGTATTTATTTCACACAAGATTTTATAGACTTTATGAAGATTATGGATTATATCAAATGGAAATACAATTGTGTATGTAAGAGATCTATATATAACAGCTCCTTAGCAATTAAAATAGAAAGTCTTATGCCATTTAGAGTATTATTTACTCATGTATTTATTTCACACAAGATTTTATAGACTTTATGAAGATTATGGATTATATCAAATGGAAATACAATTGTGTATGTAAGAGATCTATATATATACACAATTGTATTTCCATTTGATATAATCCATAATCTTCATAAAGTCTATAAAATCTTGTGTGAAATAAATACATGAGTAAATAATACTCTAAATGGCATAAGACTTTCTATTTTAATTGCTAAGGAGCTGTTATAGTATTTTTCATCAATATTTGGTCATTTTAAAATAACCCTGAGCTTATAACAGCTTCTTAGCAATTAAAATAGAAAGTCTTATGCCATTTAGAGTATTATTTACTCATGTACTTATTTCACACAAGATTTTATACAGACTTTATCGAGATTATGGATTATATCAAATGAAGATACAATTGTGTATGTAAGAGATCTAAGCTTAACAAGTTCCTAAAGTTGATAAAGATGGATATATATATATATATATATATATATATATATATATATATATATATATATATATATATATATATATATATATATATATATATATATATATATATATATATGATAATTAAGAAGTCTATGTAACTCACTTATATAGAGACAATCAGGTTATTGAAGTAGCAAAAAACATAAATGAATCAGCCTTATGGTACTAGTTAGGATGATAGAATCGACACTGTAATTGTTTTTTTCCCTTATGCCATTAATGTAATATGATTGGACTAGAAAATCTCATATTGAAGTATTCTAATTAAACATGAGGTTTAAATGGTGCTCCTACGATAGATGCATCAGCTATTCACCATGAAGGATATGTTAGGAAATGATATACATTAATTCATGCTCATGCTATCAAAGGTTGACAAATGTATATGCTATAAAATGTCATACCAAAAGTTATAATTATTCCACAATCCATGATTTTGATGTCAATGTTATGACAAATGCTATGATCACTCTATAGTCTACGCTTATAGTATCAATGTTTCTAAATACTGTATGTGATCATGTTACTTCTATGAATATGGTTCCAATGCCATGTCACTTGTTATGATAATGAAATGCCAATTGCTATGTTTATACATAGAAATGCAACACCCAAGCATGTTATATAATTCCTCGTTGATCGTTTTAAGCTATAGTTATCAAAATTAAAGTTAAATAAGTACAGGAAAATTTTTGTAGATCTCCATATCATCACATTATTTAAATGATAAATTATTAGCATGCTTATTGCTTCGTATCTCATTGTGTTCATTGTTATTTAGACTGGAGGTTAACCCAATAAGTTATTTATACAGCTCACTTTGATTTATGCTGATGTTTTTTTAGGTAGGTTGATTTAAGGCTAAGGGTGTTAAGAGAGGAATGGTTAAATTAAATACATCCCTAAGTTAAGATTAGTTATGCTTTTGGGTTTTGTTAATATTTAATGGATACAAATTATGTTTGATGTGATATGTAATTATACATGTGATGTATGTATGAAATTATAGGATTGAATATATGGGGACTTTTTTGCTATTATGCTCTAGTAATGATGGATTGGGGAGTGGGTTGAACAATCCCATCAACAGAACAGCCAATTCCCGCCTCCGTTTATCAGATCTCCAGAGCTGGGTCTTGAAACTATAAATCATGTCATTGTGTCCTTGAAGTATCCGGTCTATGTATCATGGCTTTCTGCAGGTGGATCATAGTGCACTAACGAATCTCCTGCTTTAGGTCGTAGGAGCTTACACTTGTCGTATTCTCTATGCATTTGATTTTGGTCCTTGGTCTTTTCAGTGCATCCGCCACTGCTGCATGTAGGTAGGTAGATGTCTTCCTTCACAGACTAGAATTGACTTCAGGATACTGCATTTACTTAAGTCTTTCTGCGTCTACCCATTGATGGCATGTTATACATACATCTGTATTCGTAGAGAGATTGTATGTATTGCAGATCATTTATAATTATAATGAATAAATTGTAGCTTACAGGATGAAGCTTATTCTCCACTTTTACTTGTAGGAGATTGATGTAACTAATTAGTGGACCTTCACATTCCGCTCACCTATCTTTCAGCTTTCATAAGGACCAATTTGTATTCTGCTTGCAAGATAATTGGCCTTGGTCGTAGGAAAATTCACTGCATTCACACAATCGTCTGTTGGTTATTATCCCTTGCATGTAAGGAGTCTCTTACTTATTCATTGCGACTCGTATTTGAATTCATATGCCGATACATCAATCGTTAGTTAAAACTTTTATGTTGTTGATTGCGAACGTAGCATGTCCCAAGTTCTTGATCGTGTATAGACCCTTTGCATTTTTGCACATGTATGTTGTTCTTTGTAAGCAAATGAACATTTGAGCTAACATGGCAATTCTCCAATGTTGATTAAAAATCTCGCATAATTGATTTCAATCATGTGGTTGTGCTTTCATCTAACCATTCCCGGTGAGCGAATGATGCTATAGATTACAAACCTTTCATTATCTTTGGACACAGCTTGTAGTTTACAAGGGACTCATGTGTGGATGATAATTTCACTAAGCACCTTGTGTCGATTGCTTGGCCCCAATCATCTTCGATTCACCTTCAATCATTTAAGAGCATGATAGAGGCACATTGCTTGTAGACTTGTTATAATTGTGAACTCCTTGTCTCCACACATTATTTGCAACATGTATGAATAGGTCACATGCATCTTCCATTTGATCATAAGAAAAGTTATATCCATTGAGAGCTTATATCATTAATTTTAATGATTGATACTTGTGATCTTTGAGATGATTATACACCCATTGAGTTGAAGTTTGAACTTGGATCCACAAGTCCTTATCACCAAGTTTATGTCCTTTGCAAATTTGTACAGTTCAAGTCATGTCTACTTGATGTAGGAATCGAGTTCAAATTTGAGTTAAAATCTTGCTTTTTTGATATTCAAATTGGTATTCAAAATAAGTTCATAAGTCCTCTATTTTAAGTTCAAGTTCATTTGTAGTTATAATGTGCCACTTTGCAAGTCCAAGTCTCAAATGTTTGCAAGTTTAATCTAAGTTTTATTCTTGTCCACTATGCTTGATTCCAAGTATGTCCAAACATACAAGTCTTCCTCATTTGATTCAAATTTAAGTTCAATTTGATTAAGCCTTTTGTAGTTCAATTCAGATTCAAGTTCCAAAATAAATTCAATCTTGAATTCCAAGGTCTAGCACAAGTTTGAGTAGAAATATAGTTCAAGCTCAAGATGAGCTTCTTCCATTTAGTTCATTCAAGAACAAATCCATAAGTCCAGTTCATGTTCGTAGGTCCTCTGTTGTTGTTCGAGTACAAGTTCTATGTCTTCTGCGGTCTTTTGAATTTGAGTATGAATTGTCCAAGTCCAAATTAAGACTTCTTATACCAAGTTCATTGTATTCGAGCTCCAATTTGAGTTCATGTTATTGTTCTTTTCAAGTTCAAGTGCAGTTCAATTTGAGTCCAACTCAAGTTTTCTGTTGTTCTTCTGATTTGAGCTCATGTTCTATCATTCTTTGAGTTCCACCAAGTCCAAATAAAGCATTATGTTCACCCAAAATTTCGGCAGCCTTCCGGCGTCTCCCCCGTTTAGGGGAAAACTACGGAAAACTAGGCCTTTCCCACCACGCTAAGAAAAGCGTGCATGGTAGATGCCCTCTTTCAAAGACACCGCGGCCGTGTAATTTTTCGATCCCCCACCATGCTAAGAAAAGCGTGCATGGGTATTCTTTTGTAAAAAAATATTTTTTATTTTTTTTTTGAAAATATTTTGTAAGCAAGGCAGTTGTTTCCCCGCAAGCGAGTACTTATGGGTATCCCCGCTTCGTCGTGCGCATCGCACCGGGATCCCTTCCCACCACTCTTAGAAAAGCGTGCATAGGCGGGGTTTCCAAGGCGATATGAACTTCGAAGAAGGAATTTGGGTGATTACCCGCTTCGTCGCAAGCGTCGTGACGCACTCCCTCCCACCACGCTAAGAAAAGCGTGTATAGGTGGTCGTTTTGTCCAGACAAATGCGTTGAAACGAGTTCTCGGAGTTTTAGGGTTTAGGAGTTATACCTGCGCGGGGTCGACGACGTTGACTCGAGGGGGAGAGAAACGAGCAAGCATTTATTACTATTTATATTAATTATGATAATAATTAAATAATTATTATTAATAATTAATCACTAATTATTAATTAATTATAATTAATAAGTTAATTATAATTATAATTAATTAATGATTAATTATAATTAATCGAAATTAATTATAACTAATTAAATAACTATAACTATAATTAATTATTAATTATTAATTAATTTACTATTAGATAATTAATTATTATTATAATTAGGTAATTATTAAACATAATTAATAAAAATTATAACAAATAAATAATATAAATAATATTTATATATATTAAAAAAGATTCCCTCACCCTCTCTCTGGTTCGGCCGAAGATGCGCGGGTAAGGGAGAAAGTTACGATCACAGCAAGCGCGCTCCTGTGCTTGCTTCGATCAAAATGATCGTGACTTCCGATCGGGCAAGGAAGGGTTGGCGTCGGAGGGGCAAGGTATGGGAACTCTCCCTCTCTCTCGGCTTGCGTAAGACGTCGGCACAGGCACAGGTTCGACCGACCAAGGAGCTGGCGTCGACTGGACCGAAGCCGGAGGAAGCGTCGGACTTGAGTTGAGGGAGGTTGTTGCGGCTTAGAGCTTTGGTTCGCGATCACAGTGTATCGGACAGAGGAGGAGGGAGACGAGATCTAGGAATCGGAAGAAGAGCTCGGTTTGGGTAAAGCTTCCTTTCCCATCTCTCTCTCTCTCTCTCTCTCTCTCTCTCTCTGTGATCGGGCTGGACGGGAGGAGGCGAGCTCGCCTGGGTGAAGTCGGAGAGGTCGGCAGAGGAAGGGAGGAGGCTGTGGTTTGGAGTCGAGAGCAGAAGCAGCGAAGAAAGGCTTCATTTGGGTTGGTATTTAACTGCGGGAACAGGCCTCCTCGAGCGGGGTTTGGGCATAAATCGCGGAGAAGCGATGGATTCGGCGCTGATGTACAGTACCTCGGCGGAATTTTGGGGATTTGGACGGCTTCTCGACGGATACGAGGATTCCATCCGGAATTTCGGGCAGATATTGTGGATCCGCCGGGTATGATTTTTGATTTTTTTTTTCTACCGGTTAATACATAGAGGTCAACAAATGCCCCCCAACAAATGTGGTACGCGTCTAGAGCGAATCATGTTTGTTGTAAGATGTTCGGCCTTGTGGATCTCCAGATATTTATTATAAATATCACACTAGGGCTTCCATTTAGTGGATCTCCAAGAATTTGCTTGGAAGTTCACACTAAGATTCTCATTTAGTGGATCTCCAAAATTTATTTGGATGTCACACTAAAACTTTATTTCTCCATAGATCTCTTTGATGTATCAATAGATGGTTGAGATACTGATTTCTTTTGCCCTGTGCTTTGTGCTGCGGACATTGATGGATAATTGCTTGATTTGTCTTTGTTGACTTGTCAGGTGATTTTTGTACCTTCGGCCCTATGCTTCTAGCTTTGGCGGGCTTAATGAAGGAGTAGATGCCAGTGACCCAAACCCTTGGGTTTGTTTTAGGTCGATGGCGAAAAGTCATCGGTCCAGAGCTTTGTGCATAATAGACTTGTTGATGACAGAATCCTCTTAGTTCAGCCTTAGTCTTTGTGTGAACTTTGGGATAATTTTCTTCGATCCTTTGCTTTGTGCTTTGGCAGATTTGTTGAAGAAAAATTCCTTCGATCCTCGCTTTGTGCTTTATGGATTTGTTGAAGGATTTGCAGGTTTTGGATTCAATTGATAGTACCGAATGTAGGTAGTATCTTGATCCTTAACCACTTGAGAAGACTTTAATCTGAATCACTTGAGTTCGTCAGATCGGGAGAGCTAGAATTTGATAGCTCTTTGTCCTCTGGTTGCTGAGATGGGGGTTCCTCTACTACGGCCTTTCTTATGGCTTGTTGAGTAGATGGAGCTGCCAGCGATCCGGCCATATTTGAGCTTGTTGGATCCGACCTTTTACACCAATTCAGGCTTCAGACTTGAGCTATGGGAATTGCGCTTCCCAATGCTGATTTTGCTGAAATTGATAGATTTAGAGTCATCCTTCGTGGTTGTAGATTTTGGAGCCTACGAACATTCAGTGGTTGTTCGAGACTCATCCTTCCACTGGAACTTTGATTCTTCAGTCATTTAGGAGAATTTTGTAGACTACGATCACTTGAACTGGTCGAGTCAAATCTGCCTTCGTGCTTCCTATAGTCCCTACTAACGGGTTGAAGAAGTGGGGGTTCCGCTACTACCGCCTTTCTTATGGCTTGTTGAGTAGACAGAGCTGCCAGCAATCCGGCCATATTTGGGCGTGTTGAATCCGACCTTTTACACCCATTCGAACCTTAAGCTTCAGGATGTTGGAAGACTTCAAGCTTCTTCAGCTCAATTTTGTAGGAGTGTGTAGTCACAAAAATCTTTTTCTTGACTTTTGAGTCTTGGTTTGTTGTAGAAGGTGTTGTCTCTATCTTTTGAAAGATCACCTGCATATGCTTTGGAAAACAACTATTTGTATTCTTTTAGCACAAAATAACATTTGGATTGATAATTTTAAATATTTATTCGGGGATCTCAGCATGCAGCGCGATGTCGACCCGAATAAATATTTAAAATGCCCCCTGTCTCGCAGGGACATTTTAGAATTGAATAAATTTAGAATATAAAATTTTAAATATTCATTTGAGGATCTCAGCGTACAGCACGATGTCGACCCAAATGAATATTTAAAATGCCCCCTGTCTCGTAGGGACATTTTGGATAGGCCTTTCTATTTTGAGATTTTAAATATTTATTCGGGGATCTCGGCATGCAGCGCGATGTCGACCCGAATAAATATTTAAAATGCCCCCAGTCTGATGGGGGATTTTGAAACGCATTCTTGCTATACAAGAGAATTTCAAAATATAAATATATGCATGGTCTGATAGCTATGTATATAAAACTTTGATGATTGCAAAGTACATTAGTCATGGAATTTTCATGCATGATACTTCTTTAAATGTCGGTCGTTGATAGGTGGCATAGGCCTCTGACCGTTCAGATCGATTAACTGATATGCTCCTCCTTGGTACACCTTCTCGATGACGAAGGGGCCTTTTCAATTGGATACGAATTTGCCACCAATTTTTCGGTGTGGAATGATTGGTCTTCTCAGCACCATGACCAATTCCCCTTCTTGAAATGCCCGAGGACGTACCATACGATCGAAGGATTTTACCATTCTTCTTCGGTAGATTTTTAAGTTTTGTTGAGCTTGTAACCTGAGTTCATCAAGTGCGTCGAGCTCTTCCATTCTCAGGCAAGCATTTTGTTATTGGGTCAACTCATTATGTATAGCGACTCGAAGAGATGGGAGTTCGAATTCTAATGGCAACACTACTTCAACTCCAAATATAGAATATATGTGCTGACAATAATGTATTCGACCCATGCAAAGATCTTCCTCAGTCAGAGAATATATAGTTGAAAAGTGATGAGATTTCTTGAAGGATTCCTCAAGGCACCGAACATCAAGAATATTTTCAGTAGGGGTTCTCGTTGCAACCCAATTTTGATAAATTTCTTTAATGGTGGATCTCCAAGGGTACACACCAGATGTCACACCATTATTTGAACTCTTTTTTTTTCTAGAGATTTGAGTCTCTATATTTGTTTTTCCCTTATGCCGGGATCTTTTGGCAGTGGATTCTTATATATACATCCAAGTGCTACACCCCGACGCTCACCATATATATCTTGAATTTTTATTTATTTAACCATCATAATATATGGTTGTTTTTGCCTCTATCGGGACCTTTCAGTGATGACTTTATGGACATAAGGACTAAATTCCACATCCTGATGTTCACCGCATAGAGCATAGTATTTTAGATGCTACTATAGCATTTAAATGACTAGCCAAAGATGGAAAGAGAAACCAATCCCCAGCGGAGTCGCCAGAAATCTGTGGGCTCCGAAAATTCGGCCTCGGCCTCCACTCGCTTTTCTTTTTTTTTTTTTGATGGAGTTTTAACTGAATAAGTTCCGAGGTAAATTTTGGAAGGCAGATGGGTTTGTAGATAAGACACTACCCAGAGATTTCGCCCTCATTTTGTGAGGACTTTATGATCTGAGTTCTGGTTTCCTATAGGCGCAAGCCCCTATAGTTAATTACCTCTCCCGATCACGAGAGAGAACTTTCGATTAAGGCTAGTCGTCCATCAGATACGTAGAACATACGTGTATCTGGCATATAGTAGCAGCAATAGGTTTGGAATTTGGAGAACTGGATTTGGATTTGGGAATTGAGTTAAAATATTTGGAAAATTTGATATTTAAAATAGGAAATTTCACCATCTTGCACTTAAAGCGAATGGTGGGGGAATGGATGATGGACCCGATCAAGATCCCATGGTTCCGAAGTCCCGGGCCATCGTGGTCCCTGGTCTACTTAGTCAGAGGAGGTAGTCGACCCAACCTGACAGAAGGATCCTTGTCGGCAGCCATGGATTGCTTCGTCCAAGAGGACCTTGTAGACCGGGGTTGAATGTTTGTCTAAGTGGATAAATTTGAATCCACCTTAGCTGACATAGGGCTTTGTGCCCTATCGATTCATATCTCAAGGATTTGATGCCAATAAGAAGCGTATTGGCGCTGGCCATAACCGGTATTTTGTGGTGCCATTTGACGGCAAAACCACTCGGTTCAGAGGGCCCCGGGTCATAACCGTTTATCCTGCGGTGCCATTTGGCGGCAAACCGCCGGTTAGAGGACACATACCACGTCCTTACTAGCAGGAGATTGTCTTGAGAATGGATCCTAGTGATATTTTCGACTAGGCATTTGACTCTTTGTGAGCTAAAGTAAATTTTGATTTGTCTACCTCGGCAAACTGTTGCGGAGAGTTGATGGATTGATTTCATTTTTAAATATATGGAATTTGGGCTTTTTGTGGAGCTTTGGATTTTGGGGATTTTTGAATTTTTGTAGATATTTGGATAGAGCTTTGGAATATTTGGAATTTTTTCGGAATTTTGGATGGAGCTTTGGAATATTTGAAATAAAACTTTGAATATTTGGGAGATATTTGAAAATATTTGGGGAACCCCTCCAGTTAAGATCTGCATTCAACACGGCCATCATCGGGGTGTTTGGGGGTCATTTCTTTTTATGGATTGAACCTTGTCAACTCTGTCGGACTGTCGACAGAGGATTGGGTTTTTTAGGCTTCGTGTCTTTATTAGTGAATTCATATTGTTGTAGGCCTTGATGGCCTAATATGAATGTTTTAAAGCAAATATACCGGTCGCCACAACTTTATATTTGCTTAATGGTTCGAACCCTGTCGACTTTTATTGACCTGTATAGAAGGATCGGTTTCGAATCTGAATTCACTTGTCAACCCGCGCAGCATCCCTAGACGTCACGTGTGTACCAATAACACGCTCGTCGGAACCCATGCGGGTTGAGAATATATTTCCCCTTTTAGTGTACCTATGTGTATACAATTTATTGTGCACGTGCAGGGGGTATTTAGAAATCATTTGTATACGCCTTATGTCCGCTTACATAGAAGTTGCGGATCCGGTGGCATGGCGTAGCAGCTTCTGAATAGAATCATTCACTGCTTCGTACAGGTAGACTGTCGTGCACTACTCATGGCTTTTTGCAGGTGGATCATAGTGCACTAACGAATCTCCTGCTTTAGGTCGTAGGAGCTTACACTTGTCGTATTCTCAATGCATTTGATTTTGGTCCTTGGTCTTTTCAGTGCATCCGCCACTGCTGCATGTAGGTAGGTAGATGTCTTCCTTCACAGACTAGAATTGACTTCAGGATACTGCATTTACTGAAGTCTTTCTGCGTCTACCCATTGATGGCATGTTATACATACATCTGTATTCGTAGAGAGATTGTATGTATTGCAGATCATTTATAATTATAATGAATAAATTGTAGCTTACAGGATGAAGCTCATTCTCCACTTTTACTTGTAGGAGATTGATGTAACTAATTAGTGGACCTTCACATTCCGCTCACCTGTCTTTCAGCTTTCATAAGGACCAATTTGTATTCTGCTTGCAAGATAATTGGCCTTGGTCGTAGGAAAATTCACTGCATTCACACAATCGTCTGTTGGTTATTATCCCTTACATGTAAGGAGTCTCTTACTTATTCATTGCTACTCGTATTTGAATTCATATGCCGATACATCAATCGTTAGTTAAAACTTTTATGTTGTTGATTGCGAACGTAGCATGTCCCAAGTTCTTGATCGTGTATAGACCCTTTGCATTTTTGCACATGTATGTTGTTCTTTGTAACCAAATGAACATTTGAGCTAACATGGCAATTCTCCAATGTTGATTAAAAATCTCGCATAATTGATTTCAATCATGTGGTTGTGCTTTCATCTGACCATTCCCAGTGAGCGAATGATGCTATAGATTACAAACCTTTCATTATCTTTGGACACAGCTTGTAGTTTACAAGGGACTCATGTGTGGATGATAATTTCACTAAGCACCTTGTGTCGATTGCTTGGCCCCAATCATCTTCGATTCACCTTCAATCATTTAAGAGCATGATAGAGGCACATTGTTTGTAGACTTGTTATAATTGTGAACTCCTTGTCTCCACACATTATTTGCAACATGTATGAATAGGTCACATGCATCTTCCATTTGATCATAAGAAAAGTTATATCCATTGAGAGCTTATATCATTAATTTTAATGATTGATACTTGTGATCTTTGAGATGATTATACACCCATTGAGTTGAAGTTTGAACTTGGATCCACAAGTCCTTATCACCAAGTTTATGTCCTTTGCAAATTTGTACAGTTCAAGTCATGTCTACTTGATGTAGGAATCGAGTTCAAATTTGAGTTCAAATCTTGTTCTTTTGATGTTCAAATTGGTATTCAAAATAAGTTCATAAGTCCTCTATTTTAAGTTCAAGTTCATTTGTAGTTATAATGTGCCACTTTGCAAGTCCAAGTCTCAAATGTTTGCAAGTTTAATCCAAGTTTTATTCTTGTCCACTATGCTTGATTCAAAGTATGTCCAAACATACAAGTCTTCCTCATTTGATTCAAATTTAAGTTCAATTTGATTAAGCCTTTTATAGTTCAATTCAGATTCAAGTTCCAAAATAAATTCAATCTTGAATTCCAAGGTCTAGCACAAGTTTGAGTAGAAATATAGTTCAAGCTCAAGATGAGCTTCTTCCATTTAGTTCATTCAAGAACAAATCCATAAGTCCAGTTCATGTTCGTAGGTCCTCTGTTGTTGTTCGAGTACAAGTTCTATGTCTTCTACGGTTTTTTGAATTTGAGTATGAATTGTCCAAGTCCAAATTAAGACTTCTTGTACCAAGTTCATTGTATTCGAGCTCCAATTTGAGTTCATGTTATTGTTCTTTTCAAGTTCAAGTGCAGTTCAATTTGAGTCCAACTCAAGTTTTCTGTTGTTCTTCTGATTTGAGCTCAAGTTCTATCATTCTTCGAGTTCAACCAAGTCCAAATAAAACATTATGTTCACCCGAAATTTCGGCAGCCTTCTGGCGTCTCCCCTGTTTAGGGGAAAACTACGGAAAACTGGGTCTTTCCCACCACGCTAAGAAAAGCGTGCATGGTAGATGCCCTCTTTCGAGGACACTGCGGCCGTGTAATTTTTCGATCCCCCACCATGCTAAGAAAAGCGTGCATGGGTATTCTTTTGTAAAAAAATATTTTTTATTTTTTTTTTGAAAATATTTTGTAAGCAAGGCAGTTGTTTCCCCGCAAGCGGGTACTTATGGGTATCCCCGCTTCGTCGTGCACATCGCACCGGGATCCCTTTCCACCACGCTAAGAAAAGCGTGCATAGGCGGGGTTTCCAAGGCGATATGAACTTCGAAGAAGGAATTTGGGTGATTACCCGCTTCGTCGCAAGCGTCGTGACGCACTCCCTCCCACCACGCTAAGAAAATCGTGTATATGTGGTCGTTTTGTCCCGACAAATGCGTTGAAACGAGTTCTCGGAGTTTTAGGGTTTAGGAGTTTTACCTGCGCGGGGTCGACGGCATTGGCTCGAGGGGGAGAGAAACGAGCAAGCATTTATTACTATTTATATTAATTATGATAATAATTAAATAATTATTATTAATAATTAATCACTAATTATTAATTAATTATAATTAATAAGTTAATTATAATTATAATTAATTAATGATTAATTATAATTAATCGAAATTAATTATAACTAATTAAATAACTATAACTATAATTAATTATTAATTATTAATTAATTTACTATTATATAATTAATTATTATTATAATTAGGTAATTATTAAACATAATTAATAAAAATTATAACAAATAAATAATATAAATAATATTTATATATATATTAAAAAAGATTCCCTCACCCTCTCACTCTCTGGTTCGGCCGAAGATGCGCGGGTAAGGGAGAAAGTTACGATCACAGCAAGCGCGCTCCTGTGCTTGCTTTGATCAAAATGATCGTGACTTCCGATCGGGCAAGGAAGTGTTGGCGTCGGAGGGGCAAGGTATGGGAACTCTCCCTCTCTCTCTCTCTCTCGGCTTGCGTAAGACGTCGGCACAGGCACGGGTTCGACCGACCAAGGAGCTGGCGTCGACTGGACCGAAGCCGGAGGAAGCGTCGGACTGGAGTCGAGGGAGGTGGTTGCGGCTTAGAGCTTTGGTTCGCGATCACAGTGTATCGGACAGAGGCGGAGGGAGACGGGATCTAGGAATCGGAGGAAGAGCTCGGTTTGGGTAAAGCTTCATTTCCCTTCTCTCTCTCTCTCTCTCTCTCTCTCTCTCTCTCTCTCTCTCTCTCTCTCTCTCTCTCTCTCTCTCTCTCTCTCTAATCGGGCTGGACGGGAGGAAGCGAGCTCGCCTGGGTGAAGTCGGAGAGGTCGGCAGAGGAAGGGAGGAGGCTGTGGTTTGGAGTCGAGAGCAGAAGCAGCGAAGAAAGGCTTCATTTGGGTCGGTATTTAACAGCAGGAACAGGCTTCCTCGAGCGGGGTTTGGGCATAAATTGCGGAGAAGCGATGGATTCGGCGCTGATGTACAGTACCTCGGCGGAATTTTGGGGATTTGGACGGCTTCTCAACGGATACGAGGATTCCATCCGGAATTTCGGGCAGATATTGTGGATCCGCCGGGTATGATTTTTTATTTATTTTTTTGTTCTACCGGTTAATACATAGAGGTCAACAATCCCAAAAAAAAGGGCATACAATTCCCCTAACATGAGGTCAGAGAAGGGGTTGATTTATCAACATCAAATTTATGATTATTAGAGTATGTTCATATATATCAATGGACTCTAGAAGTTGGTACATCAAACCAAGGCTAACAACGGCAAGCACAAAGTAGTAATCTGAAATCTCAAGAACTGTAATAAAACTAGAGTAAAATTTTGTGAAATTCAATTGCCAGCACTTAGCATGCAGTGAATTAAATAAGATGCCAACATCAGTGGGAAAAAAAACAAAAATATTTTTGCTAGTAATGAAAGTAGATGTCATGCTAAGACAGTTATTAATTCATTTTAAAACTATTAGCATAAGCTTCCATTTGAAGCATTCTTCAGTGGAGTTGTGAGTTAAAAGCATACCATGCAGATGGGACTCAACACTTCCATTGCGAACAAGTTCATAAACCAGACAGCGTTTATTGCCTTCAATGCATATACCAATCAGTTTGACCAAATTACGATGATGCAGTCTGCTAAGCATTTCTACTTCCCCGATGAATTCTCGGTCACCATTCTGCTCTTTCCTTGTTAGCAGCTTAACAGCAATTTCATCTCCATCCTCCATGATCCCAAGGTAAACACGTCCAAATCCACCTTCACCCAACACTCTCTCAGAACTAAATCTATTAGTTGCTTTCTCCAGCTCAGCTAGTAAAAATGTCTTCACTGAGGATGGGCAAGTAGCCATTGTAGAAACAAGAGACATAGATGTTGAACTTGCAACGCTGCTTTGTATGGTAGTCTTAGCTCCTGTATCACACAAAAAGTATTTTCCAACGGCTTACAATCATTTATTTAATCTAAAGTTAGATAAAATCTATAAATATAAGAATCAATTTCAATATCATGTGAAATCATCAATATAATATGCAGTAAAAGAATCTAGATAGGGTAAATTTAGAAGTGAATGGGCCATGAAAATGCTCCATTTGAAAATCTTGTCCTCTTTTCATTTTTGAGATTTAACTATATAGAAATAGAAGGGAAAAATCTCATCTAAGAATTCCAAAATAATCTATACAAAGTAAGGGAAAGAGTAGAAGAGATAAGCATAAAGCACATAGTATATAACATTAGGATTCTATTTTAAATAGGACTTTTTCAACTTTTTGACCTATTTTATTCTTTTTGTGAAGAAAAAATTGTTTTTAATTTAAAAGAGAGGTCAGTTACATCAATCTAATCAATCTAATATCTAATCTAATCCATATATAATGTATTCTTCGATTTAATGATTCTCACCTTAATTGATAGGAAGAACTATTTAAAAATAAAATGGCATATAGTTTTTTTTTTTTTGTTTCTCCCTAATATAAAATAAAGTTCTCTTGAATTGTTAATTGAGCATACTCTATTTTTATTTATTCGTTTTCTCCTTTGTTAATAGAGATAATCAATTTAAAGAAAGAACTTTTTCTCCTAATTCTATAAGGCTTGGACTAATCTTAAATTAATATAATTTTACTTATTGATCTAATTTCAAATATTGTAACTTTTAAAATGATTATTTAAGTTGTTGGAGCGAGTGGGTGGCTTAAAACTGATAATGGCGAATGATCCTATATTGGGATACTTCGTGGTAGCCATCAGCCTAGACTGAGAAGATTTTTTTTTTTTGGCACTCGCCATCTTATGGTGAATTCATATGCAATGTTATGGGTGTATTTTATTTTATGAATAAGTTTTTATGTACTATCTTAATAAAATAAATATGATTCGTTCAATTATGAAGGCAATCTGTAATGAGAATGATATTTCGTTTTTGTTTCACGTTCTTCATCCGTGGTGAATGCTGTCAGAATAATGCTAATTATAGCGAGGGATGAAAATGAGTTTGTTATGAAGGGTAGACCCTATCCGGAAGAATGTGATTTTGTTCCTTATCCTGAAGGGTTTGTGCCGCCATCATTTAAAAGATTGGAAGCTCTAAAGAATAAGACATATTCATTTAAAAGAGAAGCTATCAAAAAGATCTTTAAAAGCTCTCTCAAGAAAGCAGAATTCAAACTTCCCGAACCAAAAAAGCCAGAAGATGTGGGTAAATCAGGACAACCAAAATATTGCCCATATCATCAAACGATCAGTCATGAGTTAGAGCCTAGAGGATTGTATAACTTTCAAGGAATGGCTTGAAAGAAATATCAAAGACGGATTGGTTGTAACACCCAAAGACTATTTGTTTACCCTAGTCAGGGATCCGTTAAATGCATGATTGGTGAGCCTTCTGAATCAATCTCAAAATTAAAATTTGATAATAACTGGGATATAGCTTTATCCCTCCAAGAAAATTCAAAATAAAATTTATCATTCATCTATTCACGTATCTCAAGGAGTGCAGAGTCCCCCGAGTTGATCTAACAGCTCCTAAAGAAAAAGTTCATAATAAATTCCTATTGAAGAACCTAAGAAGATATCATCTAGCCAATCTTCAACAGTTCAGAAAGAGGAACTCGAGAATAAAAATAGCTAAGTAAATAATAAAGTAATGGTTTCTTCCAAAGGCAAAGCAAAGAATCTTGTACCTCATTTTACATTGTATAATTTATATTTTGTCCTGTCAGGGGCCAAGAAAGCAATGAAGAAAGATTCATTATATATCTTGTTTATATCTGCTAATGTTCAAACAAATGATGCAATATAAAATAATTTTATAGAACCTAAAATAAACTTAAATGAGTTAAATTAATCTCTTAAATATTTCTCTGATAATGATTCCCATGTTTTTGATATTCAAGATGATCTTATTTGTATAAAAATTGAGACGTTTTATTATGATAATTCATAAGATGAAGCATTAAAGATAAGCGAATATATTAAATCAAAAGAATCCATGGTATTTTTCTCTGAAGAGATAGTCCAAATAAATATGTGCAGTAGTAAAGTGTTACCACCATCAATATCTACAACTAGCAAAGGAAAGCAAGTGGCTGATAATCCAAAAACCTCAACACCAATTCAACCAGATTCAGTGTAGCTAATCCATATATTCCTAAAGTGGATTATGATGTATTAGCACATCTTAAAAAACTGCCAGCAAAACTGAGTATCTATGATGCTTTAGTTCTTTCCAAAGAAATGATGGAGGCTTTAATCAAAGCTTTACTCGATCCAAAGATCTATATAGCTCCGTTAGCATCGATGCAGTTTAAAGAAAAACTGAGTTGCAAAGAAGTCTCAGAAGTTACATTTTCAGACGATGATTTACTGCTCGGAACTCCAGATCATAATCATCTGTTATATATATATAGTGAACGTAGACAATTTCAAATAATACTATGACTCTTAGAACTCCCGTATATCAAGGGTGGATACTCACAAACTCAGATCTAATAAAATGATATTGTGAGGACTTGATGAAAAAAGTAAGAGGACTTTGGATTCAATTACCTTGCTTTTGGAAGTATGAAATTTAAAAAATTGAAGTCAAGTTCCATAAAATTGATTTTGAAACTTCTTTTAGTGCTATTTTGAGTAGACCCTATCTACATACATATAAAATGATGCCTTCCACCCTTCATTAGTGTATCAAATACTCTTATAAGGGAGCAGAGCAATATATTAAAGGTGATTTGCAACCGTTTTCAATTCATGAAGTCAGTATATATGAAGACGCTTCATACAATATGCCTAAAAAGCAAACCGTCTTCTCTAAAAATCTCAAATTGACTGAAGAAGAAGCAAAAGAAAGGAAAGAGAAAAGAAAAAGAAAATGAAAAAAGTAAAAGAACTCCAATCTTGAACACCGTGTCCGTTGGTAACCTGCTCCTCACTCACAAAGAGACGATAGAATGGCTCAACAATCTAGAGGAAGAAGTCGATGATGGAAAAATCGAGTGACAAAAGAAAATGAAAAGAGAAATGTGCAAATAAAGGCGCCTGCAATATCGATTTTGAATCTAGTTCGGAGAAGGAATCATATGTGATTGATAAAAAGCCACAGGCCTATAGAATATAGGAACAATATAAAACAGTCAAAGTTTAAGATTTCTATAGAAGCGGATAGTGATGAGGACAGGGACCAAGTCACTAGGGAAGCTGATTCAAATCTATCTACTATGGAGAGATTAAAAATGTACGTGAAAAAAGTTACCCTTACTCCCCTCTCCCAAAGTAATGTAAAAAGTTAGAGATAAAAGCCTCACTTCCTTTAAACCCAGACACCAAAGCCAACATTTTTGTACCTTCTACTAGTCAAACCATTGAAACTGATGTACCCTTCAATGATCTATTTATGAATGAAATAGTGGAACTCCCTTTTGACTGGCACTCTGTGTAAACAAGTTTGCCAAGCAAGGTTTAACACCATCAAGTTGGACTAGAGATGAAAATCAACAATTCAAATATTTGTGGAATACAAAAATATATATGTATAAATATGTCAAGACTAGGCATGGGCATCACTCATTAGTGTTCAATCGGATGTAGATCAAGCCTGTTAAATTTCTATAAACCTTTAAAAAGCTGAAGGACGAACTTCATAAACTTTTAATTGGCATTTGTTGTCAAATCAAAGAGCTGAAAATTACTTCTAATGCAGGGTCCTTTAAGATGAGGATTCGGACAACAATAATCTTATTCAATGGGCATCGTAATTTAATAGTATCAGCTTCATAAAAACAAGCACATCAGGGGGATCAAAGCTAATTTAAGCATTACGGAATTAAAATGGTAACTATCAAGCTAGGATGTCAAGGAAAATGAATAATCTAAACTATTTGTAGCTCATACATATAATGGCATGGCTTTACCATCCCTGCATACTCATGGAATTTGACCTAATAGATTATTTATCTTTGACAAGAAAAAAAAAAACAGACTGAAGCTTTTTTGCAGCAAAACTTCCTAGTTATTGATGATCGATATGACGGATAGAAATCTGTTCAGATATCTAAATGTTCAACTATCAAATGCTAAAAGATACACTTTAATTTCCAAAAAAAAAAAACACTTTTAAATCAACATGACTGTTACAAACAAAATTAGTTATTTGTGTAGAGGTGTTTCAGTTGCAATGGGAGAAAATATAAGTCAATTATGTTAAGCTTTTGCATATATGTTGTGGTAATTTGTTAGACGTCATTTTAACCCAAGCCATCTGAACTAAAGGATATTCCTGACTCGAAAAATCTAGTGCACATATACATTACCATGCAATTGATGCATATATTTATTCTGAAAATGTAGGTTTCATTTCGAGAGAGAAATGTAAGAAGCTTATGAAATTGAGCAAAATTTACAAAATTTGAATTAGGGCAAGGTTAGCTTGTGGGTGAAAACTTCGCAATGAAAAATATCAACATACCAGATCTCTTAGCCAAAGGGGCAACACCAGAACTGCTACTAGTAGGCTGCTGTTCCAGCTTCCTCAATTTCAAGATTATTAAAACCACTCCAATGCAGACTGAAATAAGCAAAAAAGAGGAAAGAGAAACTAGAACAATTATCCTATCGTTCATGTTCTCTTTGTTGCCTGCAGGTACCTTTGCTGTAAATGGGTATTGCTGACTTCCCATGGGGCTGATACCCGACAGTCCCCAAGGCATGGGTGGTGGAGAGGAAGGAAGCCCTGTTTATATCAAGTAATTAAAACAATATAGGGATGCGATCAATTATGGACATAGCATAAAGAAGATATTTAACAGAATACCGGGATAATGAACAGATATCACTTGGTAATCGCCAAAATTGGATGTGCTTATTCGAACCTTTTTCTGCCAAAACCTTTCATATATAATAAAAGCAGTCATTTTGTCAAATTTTTCACCCAAAGGCACCAGGTAAATTGAAATTGTTGTCTTGTCTTGACTATAGATACTCGCATCAGCACCCATGATTCGAACTTGACTTTGCTTCAGAAATGTACTAGCTGCTACCTCAATTTCAAGTTCTGCTATCTCAGGAAACAGTAAAATCGGAGCTACCCCTACATCAATAACCACTTTTATAGGGTAAACACAACCACAAGGTGAACCGATTGGTGTCCGAGTAAAGGGATCAGAGCATGTTATTCTATCACAATTTTCTGCAGAATAGAGAATAAATTCAATCAAGCATGTCAATTCAGCTCAAGATGAGCAACAGAAAGAATTGCTGCAAATAAAAAGTACTAGATTGGCAACACAAGTTAATAAGCCTTCGATATGGCCAAATCAAATGGAATTTTACCTTTTGGAGGAGAATATGGGGATGGTGAAACTTTATGATGTTTCTTTGCACGGGCATGCCTTTCAGCTTTTCCTGAAACGTGTTAAATTTTCAAATAGAAACTATGAAACAGAGAAATCACCAGTGAAAATAGATCAAATACCACTACCTCTTGGTGGAATTTTTGGTGAAGACTTTGGTGCCCATGGTGCCATGGCCCAATTTTCAGGTACCCTGGATGGAGCCATAGTCAGGCTAACAGGTATTGGTTTCACTGCAAACAGTATCCTGACAAACTTAAAAAGTAGTTTTTGATAATGGATTACAGTTACCCATACATTTATACAGAAAAGAGAGAACTTAGCATTATAGGCATTATTGATATCCTATGCATACAAAAAATAAATAAGGTTTTTGCGAATTCACCAAAGAGACGTGTTTTTCAAAAAATGAAAAAAAACATGAGTTAAATGTGATAAAAGCATATGCATGAAGAATATGGTAGACAAACTCAAATGCAAAAGCAGTTTAAATAAATTGACATCATCTGCAATTACAAATGTTGTTAAGAACATATGTTTTAGTGGGAAAAAGGACTGTGTGCTGTACTTGGTTGCTCCTTTGATCTGAAGAGAAAGTAAGATTGAAGTCCATATGAAGCAGCCCCTGCCAAAAAAGAAAAAAACTACGTCATGTGCTAAAAAATTTCTATTTCTTATATAAAATCAGTAATATAGTTGGTCCCAGATAGAAATTACAGAAACATTGCAATGCAGGAAAACGATGTGAAAGGATTTATTGATCAAGATGGATGTCTTATGTAGAAATAATATTACCAAACCATCACCAAATAGTAAAGGAAAAAGAGTTGACAAAATTAATTGAAACAAATTGAAAGATAAAGAATGATGATGGGGGTTGCATGGTGGGACCTTAAGATCATTAATGTGATCAATTGGTGAATACGGGGGACTATTCTAATATAATTAGAATAGTTAAGATTAATTTTTATAGTGGAATTATTTTTAAGTTGGATGAAATTTGGAGGTATGTTACAAGCTCTGTAACCTATCTAGAAAATGTAAATCTAACTTTTACCAATTGATTCTCCCTCCATAGATGTTCAAATCTAAAAATTATGGATTGATTTCAAGGTGATGTTGTCAAATTTATTTTTGGAAGGTTTGGCAGGCATTGAAAAGGTATGAGTGGTCCAAATATGTTTTGGGCACTGTCTAGAACAGATCATGTTAAGGATTTTGTTATGATTTCGTGAAGAATCAGTAAAAATCAATCATTCTAATTATAAATGGTCAAAGAAATGCCTTAGATGTGATATGAAAGTTTAGAGATTTTTTTATAGCTTTAGTCTTTTTTGGGGAATTTATATGTGACTGAAAAGAAAAAAACAGGATAGAAATAATAAACAGACTTGAAAACTGGGGTTTGATTTGTTATCTAGGAATTTAACTAGAACTACCTTAAATAAATTTAGGATTATTGTAACATGAGATGTGAACTAATGATCTGTAGAATTTGGTGGAATTTTATTAAGTATTGGTTGGTCAAACATAAAAAAGGAACAAAACTAATCTAATAAAGTAAGATATCTTGGCTAAGTCTAGTAGGTAGGATTAGACTTGGAATAAGAGAGAGAATTAAAATTTAAAATTTTTTATGATGGATTACACACACTTGAACAAAATGATAGAAACTTATTGTAAAAATAAAATGCATAAAATTAAAAACAACTCACCACAGTAAAAAAAACCAAGAAGGTTACCCAATCTTCTTGGAATGGCTGGCCATCAAACATTCTAGCCCTTTAGAATTCAATCCAAAATGTGTATGCACAAACAATAATCAATTCATTTAAGTCTTAGAACATTTTATACAATTTGTTGTAATAATTAAGTGCAGAAAATTAAAAACTATTTACCACAATAAGCCGAGAAGATACCCAATCTCCTTGGAATGGTTGGCCATCAAGTATTCTAGCCCTTTGGAATTCACTCCAAAATGTGTAAGCACAATAATAATCACTTCATTTAAGTCTTAGAATGTTTTATACAAGTAAAACATATATGAAGAGACACATCCCTTCATTTAAATTCAAAAACAAAGAGGGAAAGGAGAGGAGAGAGAGATTGGTCTCTTAATTGAGCTAGCTAGCAATCACCATAACTACTCCCTCCCTCATGTTTGGTTATGCCACCACTCTCTAGCCAATTGCTTGGCTGGCCACATTACTCTCTAGCCACTTAACTCCACACTCCCAAGCACTTTTACACATAAAATAGCTATTTGACACTTAAAGTCCACATAATTCTAAGTCATTATACACATACAATTTTTAAACATGAAAAAAAAATGAAATGATATAAATCATTATAGCTCCTTCATAACTGGAGCTTTATATGCTTTTGCCCTTGATTTGGTGATAGGGTCACCTCCATGTGCTACATTATTTCCATTAGACCCTAAAGAATTTTTCTCTAAAGGGTTAAATATCTAAGTAGTTAGCTGACAGGTTTGGAGCTAGCTTCTCCAAATCCTCATTGGTCAGCCAAGTATCCACCTCACTAGGATCCTATGATCACCACTGATCCTTCTCATATGTGATGATGCGGTCCACTTCAAAAGATGAGTGTCAATTTGGCTCCTATAGAGAATGGTCAGGTGTTCCTGCAAAAGAAGTTTTTGTATATTTGGAGATTGGATAACTGCTTTATATCATATAAGATCTTTCACATTAAAAATTGGACCGATAAACATATCTTTTGACAATTCAATGGCATAAGCATGTGTCAAATTTCCTAATAATCTCAAATGTCCCACATAACCTAACCTATAACTTTCTAAATTACACTGAAAGGATAATTCTCAAGCAGGATTCTTATTGACATGTTATCTCAAACATTAAACTCCTTAAAAGTTTTATTTTTATAGAAAGGATACAAAATGAGTATATACGTGAATAGGTTGGAGTAGCTCAAGTGGAAAAAGATTGGAGAGTGTCGTCTTAGATGGTTTGGTCATATAAAATGGCGGCCTTCCAATGACCCGGTTAGGAAAGTAGATGTATTAGATTTGACTAATGTTAAGAAAGGTAGAGGTAGACCTAAAAAGACTTGGTTAGAAAATATTAGAAATAATCTTTCTTTATTAGATTTAGATGAGAATTTAACTTTTAACATGGCACAATAGAGAAAAAGGATTCCTGTAGCCGATCACATATGGTGGGATAAAGGGTTGATGTTATTGTTGTTATTGTAGCACAAACTTATTGGCCTGCGCATATTGCTTGTTTTTTATTCAATTATATTCTTATATAATTTGTTGATCATAATTTTCATGTTCAATTTAATGTTCGATGATGCTAAAGAGAAAATATTATGAAGACTATGAAATATCAGAGATAAGAGCTTGAAGCCTTTTAAGATTTATTTATTTATTTTTGCTTAATTATGAAATTTTCTTAAATATTTTCAGTTAGATTTTCTGAAATAGTGTGATGATATACTAAAATAGTGAAATTTATGTTTTTTTTTTGCTCTAGTTTTTTTAATTTGAGATTCATTTACTTTATTTATGTTTTATTTCAAGTGTAATTTGATAAGCAAGAGTAATGCATAGTAATTTTATATTTATTTAAGTTTTAATTCATATTTAATTATGTCATTTAAAGAAAAAATTTAATGTATTAGTTGAAAATATACTTTATCAATAAATTGTAAGTAAAATTCTTTTAAAAAAATGACATTATAATTTAAAATCAAGAAATATATTGCAATTTTACATTTATTTAAGTTTTAATTTCATATTTAATTACTTTATTTAAAATGAATATTTAATGTATCGGTTGACAATATATTTTCTATAAATTGTAAGTAAAATTCTTTAAAAATGACATTTATAATTTATAATGAAGAAATTGAGCTCAATAAACGAGTCAAGCTCAAGCAACCAAGCCGAGTTCGAGCTTGAATTCCTTTCAACGTGTTGAGTTCGTGCTTGAGCTCAGTGGAAATTAAACTAGCTCAACTCGATAAGCCAACTACTTGACTCAACTCAACTCGTTTACACCCTTAATCTCACCACTCTCTAGTCATTTGCTTGTTCGACCACATCACTTCTTAGCCACTTAATTCCACTCTCCCTAGCTCTTTTAGACAAAAATAGCCATTTAACACATAATGTCCACACAATTCTAAGTCTTTATACACAAACAATCCATAAATATAAAATACATTAAAAAATAATATTAAATGATGTAAATCATTATGGCTCCTTTATAGCTTGTGTATCATATGCTCTTGACTTTGACCTGGTAATAGGGCCACCTCCATATGCTATATCAAATAATTAAAATGGCAAGATGCGAGTCCATCTGGTTCTTTTCAAGCTTTACACATGGAATCAAAGTAATTCACATCCATTGCAAATAATTTTTACTTTTCCACTAATCATGACATAATTGACTTGTCCTAAGGAATCATATTATAGAGCAGGATTCTCTATGACAAGCTGACCAACTCAACAACAAATGTCTAATATAACCATAAAAACAACAAAAGGGCTATGAAGTACAAAAGACATTGAATTCAAAAATAAGCGTTCCTATCAAATCTCCTAGCTGCAATGTTCTCTAACTCGGAGAGTAAAAGTCACAATATACCAGAGGTGAGAAGCACGAACTATGAATAAAATTTCAGAAAATTAATGGCAAGTTGCCTGAAGGAAGCAGCAACGATCTCATCTAGAAGTGATAAATATAGAGATTTGACTCTGATATACTCTTAGCAAAACAAAAAACTCGTATAGATATCAAAATCAAATACAAACTTGAAAAATTCTTCAATTAGGTACAATTATTTATCGTGGAAAGGAAGTCTAATAATAATGTCTATAGACAAGTCCAAGGCATAAACATTGAAACAATGGGTTAAAACAACCTAATCTAAGAAGGCATAGATGCTTTGACAAAATAGTTTCTAGCAAGGAGGAAATATAAATTGTGTAGTACACTATTCAATATCCCTATGTTGTAAAAGATGAAATAACTAATAATAATAAATTTAAATTATGGGTTGCACTAAAAGTCACCACTAGAGTTTAAGTGATTAAAAGTTGAACATATATATATATATATATATATATATATATATATATATATATATATATATATATATATATATATATATATATATATATATATATGCACTCGCTCGCAAAACTAGATGTTAAACACGATTTAGGAGTCAAGTGTTTAAAATAAAATAGTTGTGGGTTTCAATTTAAATTCAAATTTAAAAATAATGGCATGCATGATATGATAGTTAAGTATTAATTAAAATAGTTAGTTCTAAACTAATTTACGTTATGTGTCATATTCAAATTTAAAAGTAATGATTTCTGTGATGTAATAATTAGCTTTAAAGTATGTTTGAATTCAAATTCAAATTGTCCCATCAAATGTCAACTTCTGCACTCAAGCACAATAGTAGCATATATAAAAATATATCAACTAAAATAAGCATTACATTATTATAACCCAAAAATATTAGGCACATGAGCAATGACTATAAAATCATCATCATGAATGGCATTCCAGTTCCTAAAGTCCACAACTTAACACATGCGACGAACAACAAGGCAATAGAATAGGATAAATGAAAGAAAATGAAGAAAAGCATACAAGTTTTCAAGGTGATAAACTAGAAGTATACCATAGAGAAGGAATGTTCAATAAAATTAAAAAACATACCAATAAGATTCTCCAAAAGCTTACTATCATAACTAAAAAAGTAAAATAGACATATCATGGAGGCTGACAGCATTTTTTAAAAAAACGTAAGAAAATCATTAGTCTTCCAAAATTGGAGTGAACAAGGTAAACTATGACGAAAAGTTTAATGAAAAAAAAAAACATAAGAATAATACCTGTGAATGCAGGGATACAACTCAACATATAGTCTATGATTTTCCTATTAGTTGAAAAGCTAAGAAATCAAGAACCAAATACAAAGTCTCAAGGGAGCATTGAATTTCATGCAAATTAGCAATTTAAATGGGTAATCAGTTAATGTTAAAATATGAGGGTTCTCAAATAAGATAACAGCTTTAGAATGTTTGAGGTGCTTAAAATACAACTTTTCTTACGGTCCTGCTTGGGCAGGTAAGAAGGTGGCATAATTAGCTCCTCATTTTGCTTAGCACTTAAAAGATGCCGCTAAATGGAGTTATATTTTTATAGAACCACATGAACTCCTTTAGTGAAACAGCTATGTGCACTAATATATTTTCCTTGCTTTTGGAAAGATATGCTTTGCTCTCTCCTATAATTAACAGTATCTCTATCTCACAAATAAGGATTCCCTAGAACTACATAACATATCTTAGCGAACCACATCATGGATAAATTCAACTATAAATTTTCCATTGAAGGCAAATTTATAGTGCATTGCTTATCCACAGAACAAGGTTTTCTTCTCAATGATTTCTTCATCATTTTCCCACAACCTTCTCAATGATTTCTTCATCATTTTCCCACCTATAAAAATCAGAATTCATAGTTCTTCCTGATGGTCCCTTTGCCTCAAATGCCATCGTTTGGATTTTATTTTCCAATAACTTCCTCACCATCAAATGAAGATCAGAAACTGTCTTCCAAGGATGAAACCTTGTCTTCCACAGATGAAACCTTGTCTTCTACGGAGGAGATTCAATCTTCCACTGTGGATTTTATTTCGCTCATCTCTCCTTAAAAATATTCTTCCAACGCATCTACCTTCTTAGCCGCCATCAAAAATTCTGATTTTTGCTCCAAAAATCAACAAGGTTTTCTTCCTCCGGATGGAATTTCGCTGCTGAAATTTCAGAAAAATCAGCCCCCGATGGTCCAAGGACTTACTCTGATACCAATTTGATAGGAAATACTTGAGTTCGCTAGTAGCCCTAATGGGAAATACGTGAACTCACAAGCAAACCTAACAATAATTGGTAAAAACAGTGAGAAATACGCAATAATTGCGATGAAAACAATCCAAATCAGTAAATTATATTATAGGAATCAAATCAAGACAAGCATAAAGCAAAGATACAATTGATCCCCAATTCAAGAGGAGCATCGTTCTCTTCCAATCTCTAGACGATGATTTTAGAGCCCAAGTGATGCAATCAAAATTTAGATTAATGGGCATTTGTTAGTAGGCTGAAATTAGCTAAATGGGCATGGCCCGTATTTCTTTGGATGTTTGGTGATTGGGGTGTTATGGCTGATAGAGGGCTGGATTTTTTAGCACTTGGCTGCTCGGTTCTTGAGCATGCCGTGCTCTTTCCTTGGTGTCTGTTGGGCTCCTGGCTGTTATGATTATGGCTGGTTGTTGGGTTGCTTGTCCATTCGGTTCTTGGGCTGGCCGTGCCTTTTTTCTTGGGTTTATTCCCTCTGTTTTGGTTGGCTAATTTTGGCAACTTCTTTGGGTGACTATTGGTTTCTTTTTCCTATTTATAGGGTTATTTTCTATTGGAAATGCAGGAGATATGGACTGATTTTTGGAAATAAAACCAGAGGGTTTTGTAATAGCTTACGAGCTATTGTCTTCTCCTTCTCTTGTTCTTCTAATTCATCTCGGATTTCTATCTACTTCTTCTCTCCACAAGTTACCCTTCCAATTGTATCTTTCATCTCTAAACTAAAAGTATCGTTATCTTGTTGCAAGTTTCTTTTTTAGTTTGTGATATTTTCTAAATTATATCAATTTGGTATCAGAGCCCTTGGTTAGTGTGGGGGTCTTTTTCTTTATAAAAAAATAATAATAATAAAAGCAATCATAATGGAACCTCATCTAGAAGGCATTGAATCTGTTGATGGTGAAAATCGTCCAACAAATCTTGAAGAAAGAATTCCAACAAGCCGCTGGGTTCTGTCCCAAGGTAGTTCTACCAATCCGATCCAAAAATAATTATATAAAATTTAGGTGAGAATGAGCTTGTGTACAGAAAAATACGAGAAGAGAAAGCGACTTCTTCAAGCCCAGTTTAAGCAAGAAAGAAAAAAAATCCAAAGAAAGTACGCAACTTTAATTCGGGAGTTAGATAAGGCTCATTCGACGCGTAAGGGAAGTTTATATTAGAACTCATCAGGAGATGAGAACTCTATCCCAGGGGAGAATTGATGCAATCAAAATTTAGATTAATGGGCATTTGTTAGTAGGCTGAAATTAGCTAAATGGTCTTGGCCCATGTTTCATTGGTTGTTTGGTGTTTGGGGTGTTATGGTTGATTGGGGGCTGGCTTTTTGAGCACCAGGCTGCTCCGTTCTTGAGCATGTTGTGCTCTTTTCTTGGTGTATGTAGGGCTCCTGGCTGTTCCGATTCTGGCTGACTGTTGGGTTGGTTGTCCGTTCAGTTCTTGGGTTGGTCGTGCCATTTTTCCTGGGTTTATTTCCTCTGTTTTGATTGGTTGATTTGGGCAGTTGCTTTGGGTGACTATTGATTTCTTTTTTCTATTTATAGGGGCAATTTTTCTATTGGAGGAGATATGGACTGATTTTTGAAAATAAAACCTGAGGGTTTTGTAATAGCTTGCAAGCTATTGTCTTCTTCTTCTCTTCTTCTTCTAATTCGTCTTGGATTTCTATCTATTTCTTCTCTCCACAAGTTACCCTTCCAATTCTATCTTTCATCTCTAAACTAAAAGTATTGTTATCTTGTTGCAAGTTTCTTTTTTAGTTTGTGCTATTTTCTAGTTTACATCACCAAGAAACCAAAGAGAGCTCCAAGAGAAACAATAATCATGCATCACCCTAACCCTAATCTCCCCTCTCATATTTAAGGCATACAATTACAACAAGAAGCCAAATGACCTCCTTGCCCTTGCCGCCCCCTCCTTTGGCTCCTAAATTTGAATTTGAACTCTAGTTGATACAATCAAAAAGTCACATAGAGTATCTTGATTGCCTAAAAACAATTGTCTTTCAGTGAAGATAAGAAAATACCATAAACAGACAAAAAAATAACACTTAAACAAAACATAACTTAACTTTCATATTATAAAGACGAAGCATACAAACTTATATCATAAAACACCTAAAACTGCTTTTATATCGCTTAAGAAGAAAGATACAAATTGGGTGTCAACTTGCGGATAGAAAAATTAGATAAGAAGCCCGAGACAAAGTCATAGATAGGAGAAGAGAAAGGGGGACATAGCTCGCAAGCTTTCCCAAGAAAAACCCTCATGTTTTGTTCCAAAAATCCTCACATAATCTCTCTCTTTTTTTTTCTTACAAATCAACACACATAGGTAAAAAGAGGAAGCCAAACAGCCCCAAATAACTCCAGCCGAACCAATCAGGAAAGGGGGAAACAAAAGGCCAGCAGGCGGCTCCAAGAGCAGCAGCCGAAGGGACCACACCGGGGAGAGGAACGGGCAACCACAGGGAACTGAAACAGCCAGCCACAGGACAGGAGCCAGGCTGAGCAACCGAACGGGCAACAGAGAGGGGGAGAAGAACCAGAACTTGCATTATAAGCTAAAAAGGCATTCCAAATAACATAATGAGCTGAATTTAGAATAAGAACACAGCAGCTCACCAAAGGGATAGTTGATGCGGACATCCAACCGTCCATGGCTATCCGAGGAGCTGAAGATCAACGACTGTCATCGTCTCACGTTATCTTATATTTTATTTGTAATTTTTAAATTTTTATTATGAATTTTCTGTTTTTACCCTCACTTAAGAGGGTCGTCCTATGTAAGCCTTAGGGGCATCTGTGTCTTGTTTTAGTTTCTTATGCCTATATATAGAGGCCCTTTCTTATGTAATGGGATGATGAATTGTTAATGAAAATTTGCTTTTTGCATTCTCTTTGTGAGTTCCATCTTTTAGATCTCTTAGTGAGTTCTTTTTCTTTTGAGATCTCTTAGTGAGTTCTCTACTTTGTGTTCTCTTTGTGAGTGCATCCCTCTCCCAAATCTCTTAGTGAGTTTTGGGAAGAGCTATATCTCTTTGTGAGTTCTAGACCTTCCTTCAATTTTTCTTTGTGATCAATTAGTGTGAGAATTCAAGGAGAATCTGTCCGGATCGCATTCTTCCTTGAACTCCATCCCTTTACCCGTTTTCACCCAGCCCTTCTGCCGCCCCTCCTCCAGCCCGTCGACCTCCAGGCCACTGCCTCCCGCCGGCCAACCACCTTCCACACCGTGGCCGCCCCTTTCCTCCCTCCTCTAGCCGTTGGCTTCCCTCTCCTTGAATTTCAAAATTTGAAATTCAAATGTTTTATGGGCCATTAATTGTTTCCTAAAGTAGCTCCTTAATTTACGCCATCAATTTAATTGATTTTAATTTCAAATTTGAAATTCAAATTGCTTAAATTGATTGCCCTCCTAAATGGAAGTTTTCTTTCCTTAAGAAAACTGAAAATTTATTTCAGATTTTTGTAAAAATCTGAAATTAAATTGGTGGTCCCCACTTATTCCAAAACTCACCCCTCTCCTCCTTATGTGGCCAGCCCCCTCATTAAGCCTCCATAATTACCTCCCACAATTCCCTCTCATCCAATTTAATTCTCCCCATTAAATTTGAGTTTAAATTCAAATTCATCCCGCCAATTCCACTTAATCTGAAATTTAATTTCAGATTTCCATTCTCTCTCCCCAAATTGATTTGGGATTTAATTAATCTTGCCACCTAGGCAAGTAAATGACATTTACGATTCACATCAATAGCCCAAACCAAAAACAACTAAGCCTAAACAAGGAACCTAATCAACCCAAAACTAAGGCAAATCAATTACCCCACCCCCCGGGGAGAGGAACGGGCAACCACAGGTAACCGGAACAGCCAGCCACGGGACAGGAGCAAGGCGGAGGAACCGAATGGGCAACAAAGAGGGGGAAAAGAACCAGGACTTGCATTTATGAGCTAAAAAGGCATTCCAAATAACATAATGAGCTGAATTGAATAACATAGCAACTCACCAAAGGGACAACCCAAACCCAAAACAACCAAGCCTAGACAAGGAACCTAATCAACCCAAAACTAAGGCATATCAATTGCCCCCCCCCCCCCTACCTTCATCAATAGTGGACCCCACCCAAACTCTCTTTCTTCTTATTGCCGCCGCCCCTTCTCTGATACATGCGAACCGGCCCCTTAGAAGGGCCGGCTGGACCGGTCTACTAAGGACCGGTCTAACACTCCCATTGTCATTTATCAGCATTCATAGATCATAAACCAATGAGCAATTCGAAATGTTTGCTTGAGGTATTGTTTTGAAAATATGTGATAGCATGGACAAGAAATCTGTTAAATTACCATGTCTAACAAACTCAAGGATAAAGCCCAGACGTGGGTGCCAATTATCCAGTGCAAACAGATATTCAATAATGCATCTTAATTTTGATTCACCTGTTATCTTTTTTTGCAGTTTATTAGCCTAAAAAAAATAATAGGGGCAATGGATTCTTCTTCAAGCTACTTATTTTCATGCAACATCAATAATCTACAGTTTATTTCATACCAATCTGTGCATGTGATTTGGCCCTTACTAATGTACCAAACACAAGCCATTACTAAATCCTTATTTGAAATCAATAGACACCAACGCACTCCAAATCATACGATAAGCTATATCATCAACTCTTTATAATCAATTAGATTCCCTTTAGATCCATAAATACTCTAAATACATCCAAATAATTTGACATGTTCGCTCTACTGTAGCATTTCTACATTCAAACAATTATTAAGATTTAACACCACAACAATTAAACAAATCTAGATTTACTAGAATCTGATTTACTAAATGCTATTGGCATCCAGAAGGAGTCGCTTCAGTAGCACAAGCATTGGATGCCAATTCTTATATATTTTTGTCCAAGCATTGGAATCTTTGCGAATTCAACGAAATCCAACTGCCAGTTGCCCAAGCATGTCATCTCTTGAGCAATGCAGCAAAATCTAAAAGAGGGATCATAAGCATAACAACAAACTTCCCGTAAATCTCAACAAGAAAAGCAGATCTACAGTTCGATGCACGAAGAAGCACATCAAAACCAATACTTTTGCAGGGAGAAGAGGGAAATAAATCAAAAGAAAGTGTGGGTGGGAGGCACTGAAGGAGGAATTACCAAGTGGAAGCAGACAGAGGGAAAACATCAGAAGTACGCGCATCTTTCCCCTGAAACAAGCCACGGGCAACATTAAGTTAGGGATCACCGGCCGTAAAGGCGACTTCTCGCATCCATGGCCGACCAGGATACCGGCATTCACACTGCTGACGCTGGAGGGCGTCTACACCTAGCTGAAAGGAGTTACCCAGATCCAATCGGACGGCGAAAGTTACTTTCTCTCTGGCCGTGCACAGCAAAGCACAGCAGTAGAGATCCGGGTGAAAGGAAAAGAAAGACCAGGAAGAATGGGGTCCAAAAGCGACCGGAGGCGAGTGCGAGTGCGAGCGCCCCGAAGGAGAGACGAGAGGGGTTTGTCGGAGTGCATTAATGAGGTTTAACATTTTTTTTTTTTTTTTTTTTTTTGAAAAATTACACAGCTCGTTTTATTCTGTTGAAGGGAGATAATTAAAAAATTTGGATTTAATATATATATATATATATATATATATATGAATTTATAATATTTAAAAAAAAAGTTGAAAAAATTTTTAACACTCGCTCAATAATGTGTGACGCCCGCTCTCTCTCTGTATGTTATTTTACGTCGGTTCAGTTTCTCCATTCGATGCTATAGAAATATTGTGATTGAGTTTTGGATCAGAAAAAGGCAAGCATATAAAAAGATGGCTCAGATTCAGCAGTATCGGACCTATCACCCATTATGAACGGTGTACCAAGTTTGAAGTTTGTATATGACTATATATTTTTAATCAATTTTAGAACAACTTTCATCACTTCAAGCATGCAAGTCAAAAATATTAATTATTTTATCACGAGCAAAAAATATGAACCTTTACTCGCATCAACTAAATTTAACATTAAAAAAAATTCTTCTTTTACTTGTCTATCAACTTAGAAATATTCCAGGGCCAAAATAGATTGAACCTTTTTATTTTTTTATAATTTTAATTTTCTTCCTTTTTTTTCTCTCGATTAGCATCCAAATAATTTAAGAAGCCAACTCAGTCAGGCTTAGGTTGATCCAAGACAATTTGTTAGGATAGAGGAGACAAAGATTGATGAGATCTTAAGCAACTCAACAAGCCTATAATTAAAACACAGAAGTATACAATATCTTGCCAAGGTTGCCCAGACAAGACCTGCTTACTCAATTTTAGGGCCAAGTAGCTGAAGCTTAGAGAGATCGTTCACTCAAGACTAGGAATTACTCACTAATGTCCAAATAAGGCCACCAACTTCAATAGAAAGTAGGCAACATCGTCCAACAGATTGGCAACTTCATTTATAGACCAACAACCTCGACCATCTAGCAAGTAATTTCTATCAATAACAAAGATGATTATCCTAATGAACTCTTTGAGTGTTCTGACCATATGACACCACATATAATAACAAAGTCGATTATCCATGCAGCTTGAATAAATAAATGAGAGGTGTTGAACCGAGATTTATCTAGTGGATGATGCGACCGTACTTTATGATATCTGTAAGCTTGGGAGCCTGTGGGTAAGGACCATGAAGACAGAGAAAAAGAAGAAGTGGAATAGAAAGAGACCAAAAATAGATCTAGAAGAAATATTTATTCCCAACCAAAAGTACAAAAATAAGAGGAACAAGGGCTCTGTTAGCAAAGCTCAAGATAGAAAAAGAAAAATTGACACAATATCTTTCTCTATATTTTGGTAGACTCTTGACACATACTTTTTGTCACCTTTTTCTCTCTTTATTCCCTTTTTCTACTGCCTCTTCCCCTCCTTATTTATAGGGTTTGGAAAGTTACTATGGAATTTCTACGGAGTACAAGAGTTGTACTATTGTCTTATTACTATCTGGGAGCTCGACCTTATATTTTGATAATAACAAATATTATTAAATGGTTATTTAGTTTCCCATACTTTATATATTACATATTTTTCTATGTGCAGGACTAACATTTTAGGTTCAGCATACATAAAGTATCATAAGATAATTAGAGCTCAAGAAAGGGTTGTATATGTTAAACTTATTTAAAAGAGTCTGTAATTTTATTTTTTATTGAGTTAATGTATGTAAAAAGATATATGTTAGCTTAGCAACCATGCACACGCATAAAGGGAGTGAAAACTAAATATTTTTATTTCTTTGTTACTCGTACTGTATATATTTATATCGTATTGCACTACAAGAAAATCACCCAAAACCGGCGGTTTTTTCCGACGATTTCGATAGTAACACCGTCAGTTTGCTCAACCACCGGAGGCTTTCGGCGGTTATCCAACCGCCAGAAAAAATGGCGTAGGAAACAATTTGCAGGTAGTTTTTTCCGGCGGCTTTAGTAGCCGACGGTCTTCCGGCGGCGTATACCGCCGGTTATTACCCGGATTTGTGCCGGCGGTTTCCTGGTCGTTATGCCGCCAGTAATGTTACCGACGGCGTACCGACGGTTTATTCACCGACGAATTTATAGCGGTTACAGCGGCCGGCGTTCATTAGATTAACTGCCGGCACGCGTCGGTACTCCGCCGGTACGACACCGACGGTTTCCCGTCGGTCCTAGCGTCCTAAACGTCCCAAACCCCCGGTTTGGCCGCCGGTAATAGCCGGCGGCAAAACCGCCGTTGTTGCCGGCGGCCATATAACCGCCGGTCAAGGCCGCCGGTATTGGGTATTTTTCCTGTAGTGTTGCATGATCAGGTCTAATAGACATTAACTAAAATATTTAATTTAAAAAGGAAAATAATAATAATAAATTTTAATTATAATTATTCATATTGTACTAACAACACATCATCATGACAATCAGTTATTACCAGAAACCCTATCATCGAATCCAACATACTTGAAATAGGCAAATTTGAATTTTAAAAATTTAATGATTCATTATGTATGAAACTATTTATACCATACGATCTTTTATAATATTAACTAATTTAAGTTAGATAATTAAGTAATCAAATTAGATATGAATTAATTACAAATCGTACTAGAAGATCATGTATCATACAATACGAATCACTCGAGCACTCTCTGGATGAACATTGGTTTGTCCTGTATGATTAGAAGTTTGATTTGAACTAATTATACTAGAGGGTTTCTAATTATATAGGATGATCTCTGACAGTGTTGAACTAATCGTACTATAATATCGCTAAATCATATTCTACAAATAGAGTTGGCAAAATTAAATAATTAAGATTCTTGTAAGCCCGTTATTTAAATTCTTATTATAACCTTTGTAGAGGTCTTTTGATAGTTAGAGGAGTGTTTCTTCTTGAGAGGGTTTAAAGAGAGGGCATTGAGTAAAGAAAGAGAAAGGGTGAGGTTATGTGAGGGGGAGAAAATTCGTATGGGTTTCAAGGGAGTGTGAGAAGGGTTTTCACATTGTTACTCCATCCAACTTGTAACTAATTTTCTTCATATGTCAGTAATTGTCTTAAGGGGAGCTCTGTGAATAATCCTTTGGTGTCAAAGGCCACTAGATTCTTCGTTGCACCAAGGAGGTGAAAGGATTTTTAGCTCTATGCCGCACATAGAAGGTGAAAGGAATTTAGGTTCTCTATCACACCAAGGATGTGAAAGGGATTTTAGCTCTTCGCCATATCGAGGAGGTAAATGGATTCTGACTCTCTGCCATACCGAGGAGGCGAAAGGGATATATGGATCTCCATTGTACCAAGGAGGTGAAAGAGATTTTGGCTACTCTGCTACACTAAGGAGATGAAAGGGATTTCGATTACTTCACCACACCGAAAGGTGAAAGTGATTTTGTATGGCCTTCTCTGCCTAACTGTGAGGACTGAAGGATAATCACTATTGTTTAGTTCAATACCCAAGATGAGGACTTCGGGGAGTGGATGTAGGTCAAGCTAACCATATAACTATAAAAATTCATTTTATATTCTTTTTTCTTTTTTGCACTTACTATCTTTAGTTTTACTTTTTTGTAGGTTTATTTTTTGTCATCTGGTTTGCATTTAGTTATTATTGTGAGACAAAAAGTATTTATAGTTAATTGAAGTTAATCTTTGTTACAAAAAAATAAAAAATATCAGAAAAATAAAGAGGATAACAAATTATTATTTTCCATTTCTATAAAAATTAAAAAATATATTTTTTTGTTTTTTTTTTTGCATTAAAATTCTGAATTTTGTTCTTTAATTTAAAACTATTTTAAGAAAGTTTGTTTAAATATCAATTCACCCCTTTCTTGGTGTGTCATTCCAACATTCAATTAGTTTTACAATAAATTATTGAATTTTTAATTGGTATTAGAGAGGGTTCTCTTATTTTTATGATTTTAACACCTAGAGTTTGATCCAATGGCACACTTTGGTAATTGTAACACAACAAAAGGATATTTCCTTACCCGTCCACCTCTGTTTGATAACATACCTCTTATTTTTTGGAAAATACATCTGTCTACTTTCTTGCAATCGATTGCTTATTGCATATAGCATATGATTAAAGCAGGATATGCTACTCCATCTTGTATTGTTAATGGCTTGAAAGTAGAAATCCCTGTTAATGAATAGAGTATAGAAGATTGAGATTTAGCTCAACTAAATACAAAATGTTTGAATAATTATTTATGTGCTTTAAAAATCTAAAGATTATATGCATGTATCAACATGTACTACTGGAAAGAATATTTGAGATAGATTGTGCATTACATATGAAGGCTCCAATGAAGTTAAACAATCACGCTTAAACTTGATATTACATGAATATTAATTATTTTGCATGAAACCTAGTGAAATAATATCATATATGTATATTAGGTTCACAAAGATAGTAACCTCGTTGCATGCCTTAGGTAGAGAACTATCAAACTCTAATAAAGTGAACAAAATATTATATTATTTGTTTCATTCCCCCGATACAAAAGTCATTGCAATATGTGAGTCTAAATATCTTAGTGTGTACTCTATTGATAATTTATTGGGCTCTCTTATTTCTTACGAGCAAAATGTGAGCCAAAGACTTTAAGATGTAGGTGACAAGAAGAAAGAAAGAATCATGCTAGTAAATGACTATGAGAGCAATGATTCAAGAGCTGATGGGAGTGAGGGTATATCATTGATGACTTGCTAATTCAAAATGTGAGCCTAAAACTTTAAGATGCAGATAACAAAAAGAAATTAATAACTGTGTAAGTAAATGACACGAAGAGTAGTGATTCAAGAGCTGATGGGAGCTAGGAAATAACATTGATGACCTGCCAGTTTAAAAATCTTCATGAAATGGAAATAGATGCACTACCATAAAAAAAAAAGAATGCAAAAATGGTAAATTCAATAAGTTTTCATCTGACATAATTTTATTTGAGTGTAAGAAGCCTTAATATTTAAGAATTGATTACCACAACCTCAGGACCACCCTAAAGGGTGAATAAAAGTCAAATTTTAAAAAGGGCAAGCAGAAGATGCAAAAAGCATTCTAGGCAAACTCAGCTTAAAACTCCTTCGAACCAAAACTTAAAGATAAGGTAACCAATATGTGTTTAATGGAAAATGTTTGTATTGAAAACTCTAACCAAGATGAGAAATTCTCTCACAATAGGTCCATTGAGAGCATGTGGTACCTGGATAGTAGCTGCTCGAGACATAAAATGAGAGATTTGAAGTAGTTATAACAATGGAAGCCAGGAGTGGAGGTAAAGTAATCTTGGGAGATAATATTCTATAAAAGTGATAGGTATATTTATGATTTCCAAATCTAATGGTTTCACTATAAAAAATTGTTCTTTTTGCAGAAGAGTTGAAACATGATTTGCTTAGTATTAATTAATAGTGTGATAAAGACTTTAACATTAAGTTTCTTTCTAAAAAATGCCTTATTTCTATAAATGGAAAAATTACATGCTTGACTTGAATTGCATTTATACATCTGATAATATTTTTTTCGTTAAACCAATATAAATGTGTCTTTGCTATATCATTGTCGACTATATCATACTAGTATAAATACACTTTGAAAGATAGCTCAACAGGATCTAGTTAGAGGCGTCTCTAAATCAGAGTTCACTAAGGATCACCTATGTAATGCTTATCAGATAAGAGAGCATAATAGATCTTCATTTCATTCTATTAAGGAGATTATAACAACTAGACCATTAAAAATGCTTCATATGAACCTGTTTGGACCTATTAATACAATTAGTCTAGGTAGTAAGTGTTTTAAATTTATGATTATGGATGACTACTTTAGATTCATATGGGTTAGATTTTTAGCAAATAATAGCGAGTCAATTGATGAATTTAAGACCTTATCCACTTAGATTTAGAGGAAGTTTGGAATTTTTAATTTCTAAAATTCATAGAGATCATGTTGAAGAATTTGAAAATGCGAAATTTGAATTATTCTATAAGGATTTTAAGATAGAACATAATTTATCAGCCCCTAGGACCCCACAACAAAAGGGCATATCTAAAAGAAAAAAAAAATATGAAGCTAGGATAATATTGGGAGTCTATAGCCCACCTAAATATTTTTGGACAGAGGCAGTGAATATTACCTATTACTGAATTAGGTGAACATTAGGTCAAAGCTGAGTAAAACACCCTATGAACTACTTAAGTTTAGGACACTCAATTTATTACATTTGCATATTTTTTGGTTATAAGTGTTTTGAAATGGTAAATCTCATTTAGGAAAGTTTAATTTTAAGGCAATTGAAGGTATTTTTCTTAACTTATTCCTCAATAGGTAAAGCCTATAGAGTATTTAATAAAAGAACCTTAGTTGTAGAGGAACCCACCCACTTAGTCTTTAATGAGTTAGATGGATAATTTAAGACTAGGATAAATAATGATGATGAGGCTATGATTACCCATGGAGCAGAAAGTATTAGCCTAAAAAATAAAGAAAAACCTAATCAGGATCCTTTGCCTATAGAATGGATATACTTTTGTAGTCACCCTTGAGAGCTCATCATAAGAGATCCATTTGTAGTGGTTAGAACTAGGCAAGGCCTTAGGAAAGAAGTTAGTCACATTGCACTGATTTTAATGTTAGAACTAACTAGTATAGAATAAGCTCTAAATGATGAATTCTAGATCTTAGCAATGTAAGAAGAGCTGAATCAATTTGTTAGAAAAATATGCTTGGGAGTTGGTTATTAGAACCAATGCTCAAAGTGTAGTCGGTACTAAATAGGATTTTAAGAATAAGTTGAATGACTCAGGGTCAGTGATTAGAAATAAAGTAAGGTTAGTAGCTAAGGATTATAATAAGATAGAGGGTATTGATTTTGAGAAAACTGTTACCCTAATAAATAGATTAGAAGTTACAAGAGTTTTGCTAGTATTTACATGTTTTAGATGCTTCAAGTTGTACCAAATGGATGTAAAGAGTGCATTTTAAAATAGTGTTATAAAAAAGGAAGTGTATGTAGAATAACCCAGGGTTTGAGAATTCTTCATTTCCACTTGATGTTTACAAACTTAAGAAAGCAATATATAGGTTGAAATAAGGATCTAGGACATGGTATGTTAGGCTCATAAACTTTCTTTTAGAAAAATCATTTGTAAAGGGTGGTGTAAACACAACTTTATTTCTTAGAAAAGTTGGAGATGACATACTTAGTCTAAATTTATGTTGATGATATACTATTTGGATTCATAATTGAAAATATATGTAATGAGTTTTCTGCCACTATGAAAATCTATGATGGGTGAGCTAACTTATTTTCTTGGGTTTAGTATAAAACAAAGAGAAGATGGTGCCTTCCTTAGTTAGCTAAAATACATTAAAAAATCTTGAAGAAATTTGATATGGAAGGTTCTAAAAGTATAAATGCACTAATGAGTCCAACCATCCACTTAGATAAAAATATAAATGGAAAAGTAATTAATTATAATAAATATAGAATGATTATAAGATTATTACTTACTTGACTGCTAGTAGATTGAATATCATATTTAGTGTCTATTTATGTGCTAGATTTCAAGCTGATCCTCGGGAGTGTCATATAATTGCTATTAAAATAATCCTATTTTAATTGATACCCAAATTATAAGCATATGGTATCCTAGAAATAGCCCCATATTTGAGCTTGTAAGATATTCAAATTCAAATTTTACAAGGTGTAGATTAGACATGAAAGCATATTTGAAACTTGTCAATTTATAGGAAAATATTTAGTCTACTAGTCAAGTAAAAATAAAAATTTATAGATTTATCCACCATTAAAGAAAAATATATAATTATAGGAAGTGGTTTTTTTCCAAATCTTATGGCTAAAGCAATATATCTTTGATTTTGTAAAAACTATAGGCATAATCACGGGCAAAACTAGCTTCAATTTTGAGGGTGGGCAAACTCATTATTAAAAAAATTAAAGTCTAAAAAATAAAAAAATATATATAAGATAAAATTCAAAGAAAAGCCTTATATTTGATTATAATTTATGAATTAAAAAAATAATTATAAGCTCTGTATTCTATTTTGTATTTTCTAATAATGTTGCACATTGACTTTGTTAACAATAAAGTCAATTACTTCCTTCTCAAAATATGTTACTAGACAGCCATTATGCTGGATATCAGGCATTTTGCTATGAAATTGATGCTTAAAAATCTTTATTACAAAATATACTCTCTACTATAGCAATTGTATCTAGCAAAGTTAATGCCAAATTTTAAGCTTATAAAGAAGGGGGTACACAATATTCTTTTCAGCCTTAATAATTTATTTTGCAAGAGGAGCAAAACTAATTAAAGATGTAACTCATCACTTGTACATATATCAAAAATATAAGTAGATAGTTAGTGTTCAAGAGCCACAATATCAACTATAAAAAAATCTTCTAGATATAGCTCTAAAAGATGAATAAATTTTCCCTTATCTTTGTGATTCAAATGTAGTTGTTTAATGTAAATTTTTTAGTTTTTATTTTCTTAAATATTAGTAAAATATTATTTTTAGTTATTATTATGCAAGAACATCTCAGGAAAAAGGAGAAAAATTCATATGTATTGAATTAGCACCGCAGTGCTCTAGCAAATTGTGATGTAGTATCCACAATGCCTCAATATAGATCAGAAAATGACACCACCAGAGTTTTAAAAAATGATATTTAATATAGTGATTTGATAGAGCTAAGGTCAATGTTGTAGTGCTTCTTAACATTGCAAAGCTACAAATCAGCGCCACAACACCCAGGTCTCAAGAATTTGAGTGCTAGTGCATCAAACTTAATAATGTTGTAACATTGGATTGGACATTCAAAAATTGTAGTGCTCAACTTCTGGAGCATCATGGCATAGTAATTGATTAAATATGGTGCCAAACTAAGCCAAGCGACACACCAGTTTAGCCCTTAGATAGTTGAATTAGTCCAACGCTGCAGCAGAGCAAGTCTAGTAGCACTGAGGCATTAGTTCATTTTATAACATCGTGACACCACCATGTCAAGTATCATGACACCTGAGTCCATTTTTGTATAAGTATAAATAATTTTTTAGTTCATTTGAGTAAGAGTTCTATCATAATTCTATCTATTTTAGTCTAGACTATAGTGCCCCCTTAGAGTAAAGTCTAAGGGAGGCTAGGGGAAAGAATGATACTATTTTTAGGAATTGTTAGCCTATCTTTTAGTAAATAATCAAATATTTGCAGGAGAAAGGAGCATGGAGGGTTCATTTTTACTATTCAGGTGACATATAAAATATCTTTTACTCTTATATTTTCTCTTTTTATGCAATTAATGAAATTTGAATTATTTTCTTCGGATTCCATGTCTGGATAATTCCATAGTTTTGGCCAATCAGACAATATAATGTTAATAATGTTTGAATAGTTGCTATTTGAATAATTTATATTTGTGCAACTTATGTAGTTTTGATGATTCCAAACATTATTGTTCAAATGTATAGTTATCTCCTAACAATTTTAGAAGATTTGCATTTGCTCTTGTGTGTACTAACATTTCAGGAAAATCAGACTCCAGACTACGATAACTTCAAATCAAATTCAACATGAGATATTTTGTTTATTTGAAGTTTGCATTTTCTTTGAATTAGTTTTGAAAGGGAGTGATTTTAATTGAGTGAATAAAATCTCACACACACAAATAAGGAGATCTTAAAATTCTATACTGATCGTACAGAACGATATTTATCGTACTGGACGATCTGTCAGTTATCTCCTATTGAGCACTTGGAACGAATAGGAACTTGCTCGAGAAAAATATTTCTAAGTCCTATTCGTACAGGACGAATTTTATTATCGTCCCGGACGATGAGTTCTCTGTAAAATTTTCGTCCAGACGAATTTTATCATCGTACGAGGCGACCAGTCCTCTGGAAAATTTTCGTCCCGACGAAAATAAATATCGTACCGGACGATCAGCTCTCTGGAAAATTTTCGTCCAGACGAAAACAAATTATCGTCCGCGGCGATTGGTCCTCTGGAAAATTTTCATCCAGACGAAATAAATAATCGTCCAGGACGATCGGCTCTCTGGAAAATTTTCGTTCAGACGAACATATTTTCGTCCAAATGATTAACCGACTTAGAACAGTTTTCAGCAGTTTCTAGAACCGACCTTGTAATAACCGTTCGTACTGGACGAACCTAGTTCATACAAGACGATCAGTTGTACGAAGTCCTTTCGTACACATATACAAATTGGGTCGTTTCAGATCGTTTAAGTAAAATCGTCCAGGACGATCCAGGATCGTACAGGACGATCCACTGCGTACAGAATTGGAAACTTGCAGTTTTTTGGGCGGTTTTTCATGTATTTTGTATAAATAGTCCAAATTAGACTGCCACCCAATCTTTTTGTCATTTGATCTTCGTGCCTCTTGAGAGAATAGCCAAGGAGAGAGTGGAAGAGAGCATTCAAAGGAGGATTCCTACCATTGGAGCGAGAAGGCTTCACTTGGATTACTAAGGTAAGAGTCTCTACTTGTGAAATTGGATTTCTTCACTTTTTTCTTTCTTCCTTCTAGATTCTTGTGAGAAGATCAGTCAAGGAGATCCGGTTCTCTGCCGACACTTGGAGAGTGTGAACAGACGAAGGGTTCTCTGCCCACACTAGGAGAGTGTAAAAGGACGAAGGTTCTCTGCCTACACTTGGAGAGTGTGAACAGCCGTAGGATTCTCTGCCCACACTAGGAGAGTGTAAAAGGACGACGGTTCTCTGCCAGCACTGTAAATTGTGTAAAAGGATGACGGTTCTCTACCGCACCGGGTAGTGGTGAAAAGAGTGTTTTGTACAGGCTTCTCCGCCTTGCTGTGGGTGCTAAGGGAGAGTCACTTTGTGGTATTAGTGCAATACTCAGAGGGTGCCTCTGAGGAGTGGATGTAGGTCTGGTTATAGACCAAACCACTATAAATCTGGTGTCATTTACTTTATTGCTTTTACGTTTCCGCACTTTAAATTTCAGTTTTAACAACTCTGTGGTTGAAAAACATTTTTCTACAAACTTTAAAAGAAAATTTTATTTCGGTTCAACTTTATCATTAAGAGGGTTTAAAATTTTTTAAAACTACCAATTCACCCCCCTCTTGGTAGCCGTGGGACATTTACTTAGGCTTAACAACCTAATTACTGGACTCAACAAGTGGTATCAGAGCATAGTTTCAAAATCATAAGTTTGAACTACTTTTTGATTAACGTAGATGGCTACATTTGGAAACTGAAACACACCTGAGGGTTACTCTATCACTAGACCTCCACTGTTTGACAATATTCCTTTTGATTTTTGGAAAACACGCATGTCTACTTTCTTACAGTCACTTGATTATCGCATGTGGATACTAGTCCAGGAAGGTTACTCAAAACAAACTAGATTAGTTGATGGAATTAGGATAGATACACCCTATGCAGATTGGACTATAGAAGAATGTGACTTAGCACAATTAAATGCGAAATGTTTAAATAGTTTCTTTTGTGCTTTAAAATCTGAAGACTACATGCGAGTTTCCACTTGTAAAAGCTGAAAAGACATATGGGATAGACTTTGTATTACTTATGAAGGGACAAATGAGGTTAAGCAATCAAGAATAAATATCTTGTTACATGACTACGAATTATTTCGCATGAAACCTAATGAATCTATATCTGACATGTACACAAGATTCACTCAAATTGTCACCTCTTTGCATGCACTTGGTAGGGAATTAACAAATGCTGAAATGGTTAATAAGATTCTTCGTTGTTTACCTACTACATATGATGCTAAAATTACTGCAATTACAGAGTCTAAAGATCTGAACATTTATTCAATTGACAATCTTCTTGGTTCACTCATTGCTTACGAGCAAGGAGTAAGTCAAAGAAAGATTGATGCAGGTGAACCAAGAAAAGACAAGAATATTGCACTAAATGTGGAAGAGTCAGAAAGTGAACACTCACAACCTGAGGATGAAGACGATATAGCACTGATGACTAGACAATTCAGAAGCTTTTTAAAGAGGAAGCAGAAGAAACGCCAGCAATGGAATAGAGGTAAGTATAACAGAAATGACAATGTTTCTAATGAAGTGATTTGTTATGAATGCAGGAAACCAGGTCATATAAAGGCTGATTGTCCAAAACTCAAAACCACTCCTAGCAAGGAGAAGGTAGAGGAGAAACCAATGGTAAAGAAGGGCAAGAAGAAGTTTCAAAAGGCTTTTTGGGCGGACTCAGCTTCAGACTCATCTGAGACTGAAAAAGAAGAAGAAGTCACCAACCTTTGCTTGATGGCAGATAAAGCTGAACAATCAGATCAAGAAGAGGTATGTGATTTAACCTATAATGAATTGTTTGAAGTTTCTGAACACATGCATGACGCATATAGGAAAATGAAAAGGATGCATGCTAGTGTAGTTTTAGAATTAGAAGAGCTTAATAAGGAACACGAAATCCTTAGGAAAGATCATGCTTTAATTGATAGCAACCACATGAAACTACTTGATGAATATGATGACTTGAATAAAAATTTTGAGAATTTAAAATCATCCTATGCTGAACTTGAAAAAGAATTTAAGAAATTTATGGATGAATCTGAGAGCAAGACATATAGAATCAATTATACCAATCGAATCTTGGAGGATATGAATTCATTTTACAAACTCACTATAAGATCTCTCGAGGATAATAGGAACCCCCCTAAATCTGAAGATTTTACAAATCCTAAATATTATCCTAAATTCATGAAATCCCTTAGAAGACAATCATATTAAAGAAAACATAGGAATATTTCTCCTAATGTTAAATGTAACAATTGTGAATTTTTGGGACATATATCTCACACCTGCACTTTAAAGATGAAACCTAATTTAGTGTGGAGAACTAAGATACATAAACCTAGACATATCATACATGCATCTGATTATAAATTTCATAAAGGTGAACCCAAACTAGTTTGGGTTCCCAGGTCTAACATTTGAGAATTTTGCAGGAATGCTCTCACACAAGACCTCGTGAGAGTATATGGTACCTGGACAGTGGATGTTCAAAGCACATGACTGGAGATACTGCTCAATTCATAACGCTGGAAGCCAGGAGTGGAGGCAAGGTTACACTTGGAGATAATACCACGAAGAAAGTGGTTGGATCAGGTATGATTGGAAATTTGAAAAACTTTTTCATAGACAATGTTTTATTAGTTGAAGGCTTAAAACATAATTTGCTTAGCATAAGTCAGCTATGTGATAAGGGCTATAATGTTTGAATAGTTGCTATTTGAATGATTTATATTTGTGCAACTTATGTAGTTTTGATGATTCCAAACATTATTGTTCAAATGTATAGTTATCTCCTAACAATTTCAGAAGATTTGCACTTGCTCTTGTGTGTACTAACATTTCAGGAAAATCATACTCTAGACTACGAAAACTTCAAATCAAATTCAACATGAGATATTTCGTTTATTTGAAGTTTGTCTTTTCTTTGAATTAATTTTGAAAGGGAGTGATTGTAATTGAGTGAATAAAATCTCACACACACAAATAAGGAGATCTTGAAATTCTATACTGATCGTACATGACGATATTTATCGTACTGGACGATCTGTCAGTTATCTCCTATAGAGCACTTGGAACGAATAGGAACTTGCTTGAAAAATTTTTTCTAAGTCCTATTCATCCAGGACGAATTTTATTATCGTCCCGGATGATGGGTTCTCTGTAAAATTTTAGTCCAGATGAATTTTATCATCGTACGAGGCGACCAGTCCTCTGGAAAATTTTCGTCCAGACGAAAATAAATATCGTACAGGACAATCAACTCTCTAGAAAATTTTCGTCCAGACGAAAACAAATTATCGTCCGCGGTGATTGGTTCTTTGGAAAATTTTCGTCCAGACGAAATAAAGAATCGTCCAGGACGATCGGCTCTGTGGAAAATTTTCGTCCAGACGAACATATTTTCGTCCAAACGATAAACCGACTTAGAACAGTTTTCAGCAGTTTCTAGAACCGACCTTGTAATAACCGTTCGTACTTGACAAACCTAGTTCGTACAGGACGATCAGCTGTACGAAATCATTTCGTACACATATACAAATTGGGTCGTTTCAGATCGTTTAAGTAAAATCGTCCAGGATGATCCAGGATCGTACAGGACGATCCACTGCGTACAGAATTGGAAATTTGCAGTTTTTGGGTGGTTTCTCTTGTCTTTTATATAAATAGTCTAAATTAGACTGCCACCCAATCTTTTTGCCATTTGATCTTCGTGCCTCTTGAGAGAATAGCCAAGGAGAGAGTGGAAGAGAGCATTCAAAGGAGGATTCCTACCACCGGAGCGAGAAGGCTTCACTTGGATTACTAAGGTAAGAGTCTCTACTTGTGAAATTGGATTTCTTCACTCTTTTCCTTTTTCCTTCTAGATTCTTGTGAGAAGATCAGTAAAGGAGATCCGGTTCTCTGCCGACACTTGGAAAGTGTGAACAGACGAAGGGTTCTCTGCCCACACTAGGAGAGTGTAAAAGGACGAAGGTTCTCTGCCTACACTTGGAGAGTGTGAACAGCCGTAGGGTTCTCTGCCCACACTAGGAGAGTGTAAAAGGACGACGGTTCTCTGCCAGCATTGTGGATTGTGTAAAAGGACGACGGTTCTCTGCCGCACCGGGTAGTGGTGAAAAGAGTGTTTTGTACAGGCTTCTCCGCCTTGCTGTGGGTGCTAAAGGAGAGTCACTTTGTGGTATTAGTGCAATACTCAGAGGGTGCCTCTGAGGAGTGGATGTAGGTCTGGTTATAGACCGAACCACTATAAATCTGGTGTCATTTACTTTATTGCTTTTACGTTTCCGCACTTTAAATTTCAGTTTTAACAACTCTGTGGTTGAAAAACATTTTTCTACAAACTTTAAAAGAAAATTTTATTTCGGTTCAACTTTATCATTAAGAGGGTTTAAAATTTTTAAAACTACCAATTCACCCCCCTCTTGGTAGCCGTGGGACATTTACTTAGGCTTAACAACCTAATTACTGGACTCAACAAGTGGTATCAGAGCATTGTTTCAAAATCATAAGTTTGAACTACTTTTTGATTAACGTAGATGGCTACATTTGGAAACCGAAACACACCTGAGGGTTACTCTATCACTAGACCTCCACTGTTTGACAATATTCCTTTTGATTTTTGGAAAACACGCATGTCTACTTTCTTACAGTCACTTGATTATCGCATGTGGATGCTAGTCCAGGAAGGTTACACAAAACCAACTAGATTAGTTGATGGAATTAGGGTAGAAACACCTTATGCAGATTGGACTATAGAAGAACGTGACTTAGCACAATTAAATGCGAAATGTTTAAATAGTTTCTTTTGTGCTTTAAAATCTGAAGACTACATGCGAGTTTCCACTTGTAAAAGCGGAAAAGACATATGGGATAGACTTTGTATTACTTATGAAGGGACAAATGAGGTTAAGCAATCAAGACTCAATATCTTGTTACATGACTACGAATTATTTCGCATGAAACCTAATGAATCTATATCTGACATGTACACAAGATTCACTCAAATTGTCACCTCTTTGCATGCACTTGGTAGGGAATTAACAAATGCTGAAATGGTTAATAAGATTCTTCGTTGTTTACCTACTGCATATGATGCTAAAATTACTGCAATTACAGAGTCTAAAGATCTGAACATTTATTCAATTGACAATCTTCTTGGTTCACTCATTGCTTACGAGCAAGGAGTAAGTCAAAGAAAGATTGATGCAGGTGAACCAAGAAAGGACAAGAATATTGCACTAAATGTGGAAGAGTCAGAAAGTGAACACTCACAACCTGAGGATGAAGACGATATTGCACTGATGACTAGACAATTCAGAAGCTTTTTAAAGAGGAAGCAGAAGAGACGCCAGCAATGGAATAGAGGTAAGTATAACAGAAATGGCAAGGTTTCTAATGAAGTGATTTGTTATGAATGCAGGAAACCAGGTCATATAAAGACTGATTGTCCAAAACTCAAAGCCACTCCTAGCAAGGAGAAGGTAGAGGAGAAACCAATGGTAAAGAAGGGCAAGAAGAAGTTTCAAAAGGCTTTTTGGGCGGACTCAGCTTCAGACTCATCTGAGACTGAAAAAGAAGAAGAAGTCACCAACCTTTGCTTGATGGCAGATAAATCTGAACAATCAGATCAAGAAGAGGTATGTGATTTAACTTATAATGAATTGTTTGAAGTTTCTGAACACATGCATGATGCATATAGGAAAACGAAAAAGATGCATGCTAGTTTAGTTTTAGAATTGGAAGAGCTTAATAAGGAACACAAAATCCTTAGGAAAGATCATGCTTTAATTGATAGCAACCACATGAAACTACTTGATGAATATGATGACTTGAATAAAAATTTTGAGAATTTAAAATCATCCTATGCTGAACTTGAAAAAGAATTTAAGAAATTTAAGGATGAATCTGAGAGCAAGACATATAGAATCAATTATACAAATCGAATCTTGGAGGATATGAATTCATTTTACAAACTTACTATAAGAGCTCTCGAGGATAATAGGAACCCCCCTAAACTTGAAGATTTTACAAATCCTAAATATTATCCTAAATTCATGAAATCCCTTAGAAGACAATCATATGAAAGAAAACATAGGAATATTTTTCCTAATGTTAAATGTAACAATTGTGGATTTTTGGGACATATATCTCACACCTGCACTTTAAAGATGAAACCTAATTTGGTGTGGAGAACTAAGATGCATAAACCTAGACATATCACACATGCATCTGATTATAAATTTCATAAAGGTGAACCCAAACTAGTTTGGGTTCCCAGGTCTAACATTTGAGAATTTTGCAGGAATACTCTCACACAAGACCTCGTGAGAGTATATGGTACCTGGACAGCGGATGTTCTAAGCACATGACTGGAGATACTGCTCAATTCATAACGCTGGAAGCCAGGAGTGGAGGCAAGGTTACACTTGGAGATAATACCACAAAGAAAGTGGTTGGATCAGGTATGATTGGAAATTTGAAAAACTTTTTCATAGACAATGTTTTATTAGTTGAAGGCTTAAAACATAATTTGCTTAGCATAAGTCAGCTATGTGATAAGGGCTATAATGTAAAATTTTTACCTACTAGCTGCATAATTAGCCTAAATGGGAAAATTATTTTTAAATGGAAAAAGGGTGAACAATGTCTACATGCTAGATTTAAATTGTATTCAATCTCCTACTGCTTTTTGTTTGAAAACTGTTTCTGATGAATCATGGCTTTGGCATAGGAGACTTTGTCATTCTAGTATGAAAAATCTTAGAAAAATTACCCAAAAGAATTTGGTGAGAGGAATACCTAAACTAGACTTTACTAAGGACCATCTATGTGATGCATGTCAACTAGGAAAACAAGTGAAGTCCTCTTTTAAGTCCAATAAAGATCTTAGGACCAGTAAACCATTTAGAAATTCTTCACATGGATCTTTTTGGACCTGTAAGCACGTAAGTCTAGGAGGAAAGGTATATGGATTTGTTATAGTAGATGATTTTTCAAGATTCACCTGGGTTAAATTTCTTTTTCATAAGAGTGAATCATTTGAGGAATTCAGAAATTTTTCAACTTGGATACAAAGAAAACTAGGATGTGAAATAATTTCTATACAAAGTGATCATGGAGGAGAATTTGAAAATGAAAGATTTGAAGATTTCTGTAAAGAAAAGGGGATTGATCACAATTTTTCTGCACCTAGAACTCCTCAACAAAATGGAGTAGTTGAAAGAAAGAACAGAACATTAATAGAAGCCGCCCGAGCAATGTTAGCAGAATACTCGCTTCCTAGATATTTTTGGGCTGAGGCGGTTAGCACTGCATGCTATGTTCTGAATAGGGTGAATGTGAGATCAAATTTGAATAAAACACCCTATGAGTTGCTAAAAGGTAGAACACCAAATTTGTCTCATTTGCATGTATTTGGTTGCAAGGTGTTCATACATAATAATGGAAAATCTGCCTTAGGAAAATTTGATCCAAAATCAGATGAAGGAATTTTTGTTGGATATTCAAGTGTTGGAAAATCTTATAGAGTATTCAACAAAAGAACTTTAGTCATTGAAGAAACCACACATGTTGTTTTTGATGAAAATGGAAACATGGAAGAGCCAAAAGTTGTTGAAGAAGAAATTGAAGAAAACTCCCAAAAGATTGATAGATTAAATTTGGAAGAAAATGTGGAAGAAAATTTAGAAAGAGAAGACCCTTTGCCTAGAGATTTGAGATTTTCTAAAAACCACCCAAAGGAATTAATCATAGGTGAACCAAGTGAGGGTGTTAGAACTAGGCGTGGATTAAACAAGGAAGTCAATCATTCAGCCTTTATTTCAACTATTGAACCCACTAACATTGATCAAGCACTTTCAGATGAATTTTGGATATTGGCCATGCAAGAAGAGTTGAATCAATTTGTAAGAAATAAAGTTTGGGAACTAACTACAAGGCCAAAAGATCAAAGTGTTGTTGGAACCAAGTGGGTGTTCAAAAATAAAATGAATGACTCAGGAGTAGTCATTAGAAATAAGGCTAGATTAGTAGCTAAGGGGTATAATCAAATTGAAGGAATTGATTTTGAGGAAACTTTTGCCCCTGTAGCTAGACTTGAAGCAATTAGGGTTTTACTAGCCTTTGCCTGTTTTAAAGGTTTTAAATTGTTTCAAATGGATGTCAAAAGTGCCTTTTTAAATGGGGTAATTGAAGAAGATGTTTTTGTAGAACAACCTCCAGGTTTTGAAAATTCTAAATTTCCAAATCATGTTTTCAAATTAAAAAAGGCATTATATGGATTGAAACAGGCACCTAGGGCTTGGTATGAGAGGTTAAGCACCTTCCTACTTGAAAGATCTTTTGAAAAAGGAAGTGTGGATACAACTCTCTTTTTAAGGAAAATTGGAAAGGATATACTTATTGTTCAAATTTATGTGGATGACATCATCTTTGGATCTTCAAATAAACATCTTTGTGATGATTTTTCTAAAACAATGAGTAGTGAATTTGAAATGAGTCTAATGGGAGATTTAAATTACTTTCTAGGATTTAGCATTAAGCAACTTGAGGAAGGTACTTTTCTTAGTCAAACCAAATATATTAAGGACATCCTCAAAAAATATGAAATGGACAATGCTAAACCTGTTAGTACACCAATGAGTTCTTCAGTTCAGTTGGATAAAGACCTTAAGGGAAAATCTGTTGATCAAAAGAATTTAGAGGGATAATTGGATCTTTACTTTACTTGACTGCTAGCCGACCAGATATTATGTTTAGTGTTTGCTTATGTGCTAGATTTCAATCAGATCCAAAAGAATCACATTTGACAGCAGTGAAAAGGATTTTAAGATATCTACTAGGAACTCAAAACTTAGGAATTTGGTATCCTAAGTTTAGCTCTTCATTTGAAATTATTGGTTACTCAGATTCTGACTTTGCAGGCTGTAGAGTGGATAGGAAAAGCACTTCTGGAACATGTCAATTCATTGGAAATTCATTAGTTTCATGGTCTAGTAGAAAACAAAATTCAGTGGCACTATCTACTGCAGAAGCAGAATACATTGCATTAGGAAGTTGTGTGGCACAAGTACTTTGGTTAAAACAACAGTTGATTGATTTAGGATTAACTATAGGCACTATTCCAATTTATTGTGACAATACTAGTGCTATTTGCATTTCCAAAAATCCTATTCAACATTCTAGAACCAAACACATTGATATAAGGCATCATTTCATAAGGGATCATGTATCCAAAGGAGAAATTGAACTCATACATGTTTCAACTGAAAATCAACTTGCAGACATTTTTACAAAACCTTTAGCCTTTGATACCTTCAGTACTTTAAGAACAAGGCTTGGTGTTATTGATTTGAATGCTTAACCAAAATGTCTTTGCAACATTGATACTTGTTGTGTTTTGTTTTTGTGATTTTGTGAATTTTGTGTGTTTTTGAATGAATTGTTTTTGGATTTATGATTTTGTTTTATGTTTTCTGTGTTTTTGAATGTTTTTGTTGATTTTCTTAATTTAAAAAAAAAATCAAAATTAAATTTTTTTTGGAGGAAATCGTCCAGGACGAAATTGTTTTCGTACGGGACGATGTGTGAAGGAACAGTTTGCGCGAATTTAAACCGTTTTGAGAGCAGTTTTTAATTAGATCGTCTGTACGATATGTGATCGTCCAGGACGAATTTTTCTCTCTCAAACGTCGGGACGATTGAATGCAGCGGTTGAGTGGATAAGACAGTTTTTAATATGAACTTCGTCTGTACGAAATTTTCGTTCGTCCAAACGAACATGTGTCGGTTCATTGTAGGGGACGGTTTTCAAGAGTCATTAAAACGATTCACTTTTTGATCGTCTGTACGAAATTTTTTCGTCTGTACGATCGGTCAAGTCAAAAAGCCTGTACGAAGGGACGCATCGTAAGTTGTGTTGAATACGAAAAGCCGTTACATTTTGGACGAATTGGATCGTCTGTACGAAATTACTTCGTCCAGACGAACGATAATTTTTCGTCCAGGATGAATATTTTCGTCCAGGACGAACGTATCATTTTTTCTTTAAATAAGAAGGCTTTCAAACTTGACAATCACACTTTCAAACTTCTTTTTCAATCCCTTTCTACATCAAATCAACAATGGCCTCCTCTAGCAAAAGACAAAAGGTTTTGGTGAGGAAACCAAATAGGAATGCCCCAGACAACTTTCTTTCCAAGGCAAATGAGGAATCTTTTCCTCGTTTTGCATCCGCAAAAATCACTCCGTCTCGCATTCTTATCCAAACAGAGTTGAAATTTCGGGTATTGCACCTCTTCGCCTCAACCCAATTTCAGTTCATTCTTTCTCTCGTCCACCTCTACAATAAACAAACCTACCACTACTTTCTAGCCAACATGAGTTTCAATTCTGACCACTCTATCATTAGTTCTTATGTTTTTAAACAAAAAGTTGAGATCACCAAGCACGACCTTGGTGCATTTTTAAACTTAAGAACTGAAGGATATAGAGCCCACACCCTAATGTCAGAAAACTCCTTCAAATGGTTTGAAATCAATAGGGTGATTAGAGAGATAGGCATAACCTATCATGTTGCTAGAGTCTCCGGTATGACCCAAGATGCCCGAATCATCCAGCATATCCTTAGATCCTCAATTATTCCTAAAGCTGGTGATAGGATTAACATTACTCCTCTCCTTTCTGTTCTAACCTTTTTAATCATGCAAAGACATCCTATTGACGAAGCCCAACTCATCATAGACCATATCTATGGGCTTTCAGAAATAGGACATGCAGATCAGAAGAGGAAGAAGAACATTTCATTAGGGCACTTAATTACTTATATTTTGGAAAAGAAGTACAATATAGTGCATCCTGATGAAGAATATGAAGAGCCAGTTTACTATAACGATGCATCATTCAGATTGCTCTTCAAGGAGGAAAAAGAAAAAGAAAAAGCACATGCCAGTGCTTCAGAAGAAGAAGAAGAAGAAGGAGTGCAAGCTTCTTCTTCTCAATCAGATTACCAGAATCTGATTGAGAGATTTGATAGACTAGAGACTCACATTGATCAAAGGTTTGATCAATTTGATGCTCAACTTACGCAGCAGCAACATGACATTGGTAATATTAAAGATGAAGTTCATGAAATAAATACCAATGTAATGTTGATGGTCTCTTACTTCAACCTCTTTGGCGGCATTCCTCCTCCTCCTCCAGAACAGTAGAAATTGTTTTTATGTCTGTGTCTGTTGTATTTTTTTTTGTTGTTGTTTTTGTTTTTGTTTGTTTTATTTTTATCTTATCTGTTTTATTGTAATGTGTTTGTTTTTATCTTTTTAAGTTCAATGTATTTTTTTTGTTTTGTAATCTGTTTCTTTAATATCAATGAAAGTTTGTTTCTATTAGATTTGTTTAGAAATGTGGTTAATGTGTGTGAATTTCATTAGTATTATTTAATCTACATAGTGCTTAAATTCAATTGTAATGTGAGATTATCTATATTAGAAAATCTAGACTTTCTAAATTTATAATTTGTTTATAACTTGTTGTAATTAGAACTTTTAAATTCATGTCTATTCATTTAGACTACATAAAAGTTAATATTATTATTGCAATTTTGATATTTTCTTATTTTGTATTTCTATGCTCAAATGATATTTATGCACCTAGAAATATTTGAAATTTTAGATTATAGATTTTGGAAAAAATTGGTCAAATTACTCTTGAACATTGTACAAATGTACAAAAATCAAAAGGAATTCGCAAAAATTTGCAAAGTGAAAAAGAGGCACAAAATAAGCCCAACCAAGAAAAAATGCACAAAAATGTGCTCCAAAACTTTGAAAAGATGCGCAAAGCGCCACATGAGGTAATTCTCTTCTTTCCAAATTCGTTCAATCTCTTAATTCAAATTAATCTTATGTTCATTTATATTCTATTGAACTTTGAAATATAGAATTTTTATACATCTCTCTTGTAATGATTTTCTATAGTCAAATGTCTAAATTGAATCATGTCTTTGATAAATTCTTCTTACTTTCAATGTTATATCACTTCTTAAATTATATGAATCTCTATGATTGACCTAATATCTTTAGTTTAAAATTGCATACCCTATGTCAATCACAATTTAGATTAAATTTTAAAAAATGAATTTCATACAATTACTTACATTTCTTGTCTATTTCTTCTCCACTTTTTGTTGCTGTCAAAAAGGGGGAGAAATTATTTTGTTTTCTATTGTGTTTTGTGTTTTTCTATTTTTAATTGTTCTGTTTGCAAGTTTTTTTTATTGTGTTAAAATTTTTTGAAAAACAAAAATATTGTTCTTAATGCCTCCTTATTTTAATGTTCTCATAAATTCAGGGGGAGTTTAGGAGATAAGAGATTTGTTTTAACTTGAAACCATACAAATAATAATTGTTTTGCCATCATCAAAAAGGGGGAGATTGTTTGAATAGTTGCTATTTGAATGATTTATATTTGTGCAACTTATGTAGTTTTGATGATTCCAAACATTATTGTTCAAATGTATAGTTATCTCCTAACAATTTTAGAAGATTTGCATTTGCTCTTGTGTGTACTAACATTTCAGGAAAATCAGACTCCAGACTACGATAACTTCAAATCAAATTCAACATGAGATTTTTTGTTTATTTGAAGTTTGCATTTTCTTTGAATTAATTTTGAAAGGGAGTGATTGTAATTGAGTGAATAAAATCTCACACACACAAATAAGGAGATCTTAAAATTCTATACTGATCGTACAGGACGATATTTATCGTACTGGACGATCTGTCAGTTATCTCCTATTGAGCACTTGGAACGAATAGGAACTTGCTCGAGAAAAATATTTCTAAGTCCTATTCGTCCAGGACGAATTTTATTATCGTCCCGGACGATGAGTTCTCTATAAAATTTTCGTCCAGACAAATTTTATCATCGTACGAGGCGACCAGTCCTCTGGAAAATTTTCGTCCAGACGAAAATAAATATCGTACCGGACGATCAGCTCTCTGGAAAATTTTCGTCCAGACGAAAACAAATTATCGTCCGCGGCGATTGGTCCTCTGGAAAATTTTCGTCCAGACGAAATAAATAATCGTCCAGGACGATCGGCTCTCTGGAAAATTTTCGTCCAGACGAACATATTTTCGTCCAAACGATTAACCGACTTAGAACAGTTTTCAGCAGTTTCTAGAACCGACCTTGTAATAACCGTTTGTACTGGACGAACCTAGTTCGTACAGGACGATCAGCTGTACGAAGTCATTTCGTACACATATACAAATTGGGTCGTTTCAGATCGTTTAAGTAAAATCGTCCAGGACGATCCAGGATCGTACAGGACGATCCACTGCGTACAGAATTGGAAACTTGCAGTTTTTGGGCGGTTTTTCATGTCTTTTGTATAAATAGTCCAAATTAGACTGCCACCCAATCTTTTTGTCATTTGATCTTCGTGCCTCTTGAGAGAATAGCCAAGGAGAGAGTGGAAGAGAGCATTCAAAGGAGGATTCCTACCATTGGAGCGAGAAGGCTTCACTTGGATTACTAAGGTAAGAGTCTCTACTTGTGAAATTGGATTTCTTCACTCTTTTCTTTCTTCCTTCTAGATTCTTGTGAGAAGATCAGTCAAGGAGATCCGGTTCTCTGCCGACACTTGGAGAGTGTGAACAGACGAAGGGTTCTCTGCCCACACTAGGAGAGTGTAAAAGGACGAAGGTTCTCTGCCTACACTTGGAGAGTGTGAACAGCCGTAGGGTTCTCTGCCCACACTAGGAGAGTGTAAAAGGACGACGGTTCTCTGCCAGCACTGTGGATTGTGTAAAAGGATGATGGTTCTCTGCCGCACCGGGTAGTGGTGAAAAGAGTGTTTTGTACAGGCTTCTCCGCCTTGCTGTGGGTGCTAAAGGAGAGTCACTTTGTGGTATTAGTGCAATACTCAGAGGGTGCCTCTGAGAAGTGGATGTAGGTCTGGTTATAGACCGAACCACTATAAATCTGATGTCATTTACTTTATTATTTTTACGTTTCCGCACTTTAAATTTCAGTTTTAACAACTCTGTGGTTGAAAAATATTTTTCTACAAACTTTAAAAGAAAATTTTATTTCGGTTCAACTTTATCATTAAGAGGGTTTAAAATTTTTTAAAACTACCAATTCACCCCCCTCTTGGTAGCCGTGGGACATTTACTTAGGCTTAACAACCTAATTACTGGACTCAACAAGTAATAATGTAGAATATTGTACTTTAAATGAGAAATAGATTCTTTCAATATTTCTTAATATTAATTTATTGAATATAATGGCTATGTGCGTATTTAAAAATTAGTGTAATATATTATGTTAATAAGGGAATATTGGAACAAATATGAGTATTGTAATGAAATGTTTGTATGCCTAGGCATAGGATGCTTATCCTTATAAATTCAATGGATACATAATCACTATATGAAGGCCATAAAACTCTCTTATATCCCTACAAGCTCAACAAAGATCTAGTAATGTATATATGCTGATCCACATCAACAAAAGAGAGTCTCATCAGAAAAAATTTGTTAATTTATATTCATTAATTGAAAATATTTTATTATCTAGTATCTTATATTTTATTTTGTAATCCTCTATTGTGACAAAACTCAAACCTTATTTTGTTTCAGTAGGATAAATATTATAGCTATAATAGATAGTACTAGTTTAATTGTATGTCAGTATAACACTTTTTCGTGGGATCGATGAAAGTTCGTTAGGGATGTTAAGCCCTATAGAACTGGCCCGAGGCTAACCAAGAGGGGGGGTGAATTGGTATTTAAAAATTTCTTTAAGCAAAAAGAACGATTATCACAAACCAAGTCACCACAGGAACAAGTGCAGAAGAAAATAAATGCGGAAGCAGTAAAAACAAGAACTCAAGGATTTATAGTGATTCGGTCAACTCGACCTACATCCACTCCCCGGAGGTGCCCTCTGAGTATTGCACTACAAACGTGACTCTCCTTTAGCCCCCACAGCTAGGCGGAGAAGCCTTCACAAAAACACCTCCTTTTTGCCACACCCAACAAGGCAGAGGACCCAACTCCTTTTGCTTCCTCCTGAAGCAGGAAGAGAACCACGATTACTTATTGAAACTTACCTCTCCCAACCATTCCAAGGACAAGAGACTCTAGGAAAGAAGAAGTGGAACGATGCTTGGAGCAACCCTTGTGAATCCCCTCACAAGCTCCCCCTCACTGTTGAATCTAGTAATTAGGTTGTTAAGCCTAAGTTAATGTCCCAAGGCTACCAAGAGGTGGGGTGAATTGGTTGTTTGAATAGTTGCTATTTGAATGATTTATATTTGTGCAACTTATGTAGTTTTGATGATTCCAAATATTATTGTTCAAATGTATAGTTATCTCCTAACAATTTTAGAAGATTTGCACTTGCTCTTGTGTGTACTAACATTTCAGGAAAATCAGACTCCAGACTACGAAAACTTCAAATCAAATTCAACATATGATATTTTGTTTATTTGAAGTTTGTCTTTTCTTTGAATTAATTTTGAAAGGGAGTGATTGTAATTGAGTGAATAAAATCTCACACACATAAATTAGGAGATCGTGAAATTCAATACTGATCGTACAGGACGATATTTATCGTACTGGACGATCTGTCAGTTATCTCCTATAGAGCACTTGGAAAGAATAAGAACTTGCTTGGAAAAATTTTTCTAAGTCCTATTCGTCTAGGACGAATTTTATTTTCATCCCGGACGATGGGTTCTCTATAAAATTTTCGTCCAGACGAATTTTACCATCGTACGAGGCGACCAGTCCTCTGGAAAATTTTCGTCCAGACGAAAATAATTATCGTACCGGACGATCAGCTCTCTGGAAAATTTTCGTCCAGACGAAATAAATAATCGTCCAGGACGATCGGCTCTCTGGAAAATGTTCGTCCAGACGAACATATTTTCGTCCAAACGATGAACCGACTTAGAACAGTTTTCAGCAGTTTCCAGAACCGACCTTGTAATAACCGTTCGTACTGGACGAACCTAGTTCGTACAGGACGATCAGCTGTACGAAGTCATTTCATACACATATACAAATTGGGTCGTTTCAGATCGTTTAAGTAAAATCGTCCAGGACGATCCAGGATCGTACAGGACGATCCACTGCGTACAGAATTGGAAATTTGCAGTTTTTGGGCGGTTTTTCATGTCTTTTGTATAAATAGTCCAAATTAGACTGCCACCCAATCTTTTTGTCATTTGATCTTCGTGCCTATTGAGAGAATAGCCAAGGAGAGAGTGGAAGAGAGCTTTCAAAGGAGGATTCCTACCATTGGAGCGAGAAGGCTTCACTTGGATTGCTAAGGTAAGAGTCTCTACTTGTGAAATTGGATTTCTTCACTCTTTTCTTTCTTCCTTCTAGATTCTTGTGAGAAGATCATTCAAGAAGGTCCGGTTCTCTGCCGACACTTGGAGAGTGTGAACAGACGTGGGTTCTCTGCCTACACTAGGAGAGTGTAAAAGGAAGAAGGTTCTCTGCCTACACTTGGAGAGTGTGAACAGCTGTAGGGTTCTCTGCCCACACTAGGAGAGTGTGAAAGGACGACGGTTCTCTACCAGCACTGTGGATTGTGTAAAAGGACGACGGTTCTCTGCCGCACCGGGTAGTGGTGAAAAGAGTGTTTTGTACAGGCTTCTCCGCCTTGCTGTGGGTGCTAAAGGAGAGTCACTTTGTGGTATTAGTGCAATACTCAGAGGGTGCCTCTGAGGAGTGGATGTAGGTCTGGTTATAGACCGAACCACTATAAATCTGGTGTCTTTTACTTTATTGCTTTTACGTTTCCGCACTTTGAATTTCAGTTTTAACAACACTGTGGTTGAAAAACATTTTTCTATAAACTTTAAAAAAAAATTTTATTTCGGTTCAACTTTATCATTAAGAGGGTTTAAAATTTTTAAAACTACCAATTCACCCCCCTCTTGGTAGCCGTGGGACATTTACTTAGGCTTAACAACCTAATTACTGGACTCAACAAGTGGTATCAGAGCATTGTTTCAAAATCATAAGTTTGAACTACTTTTTGATTAACGTAGATGGCTACATTTGGAAACCGAAACACACCTGAGGGTTACTCTATCACTAGACCTCCACTGTTTGACAATATTCCTTTTGATTTTTGGAAAACACGCATGTCTACTTTCTTACAATCACTTGATTATCGCATGTGGATGCTAGTCCAGGAAGGTTACACAAAACCAACTAGATTAGTTGATGGAATTAGGGTAGATACACCCTATACAGATTGGACTATAGAAGAACGTGACTTAGCACAATTAAATGCGAAATGTTTAAATAGTTTCTTTTGTGCTTTAAAATCTGAAGACTACATGCGAGTTTCCACTTGTAAAAGCGGAAAAGACATATGGGATAGACTTTGTATTACTTATGAAGGGACAAATGAGGTTAAGCAATCAAGACTCAATATCTTGTTACATGACTACGAATTATTTCGCATGAAACCTAATGAATCTATATCTGACATGTACACAAGATTCACTCAAATTGTCACCTCTTTGCATGCACTTGGTAGGGAATTAACTAATGCTGAAATGGTTAATAAAATTCTTCGTTGTTTACCTACTGCATACGATGCTAAAATTACTGCAATTACAGAGTCAAAAGATCTGAACATTTATTCTATTGACAATCTTCTTGGTTCACTCATTGCTTACGAGCAAGGAGTAAGTCAAAGAAAGATTGATGCAGGTGAACCAAGAAAGGACAAGAATATTGCACTAAATGTGGAAGAGTCAGAAAGTGAACACTCACAACCTGAGGATGAAGATGATATAGCACTGATGACTAGACAATTCAAAAGCTTTTTAAAGAGGAAGCAGAAGAGACGCCAGCAATGGAATAGAGGTAAGTATAACAGAAATGGCAAGGTTTCTAATGAAGTGATTTGTTATGAATGCAGGAAACCAGGTCATATAAAGACTGATTGTCCAAAACTCAAAGCCACTCCTAGCAAGGAGAAGGTAGAGGAGAAACCAATGGTAAAGAAGGGCAAGAAGAAGTTTCAAAAGGCTTTTTGGGCGGACTCAGCTTCAGACTCATCTGAGACTGAAAAAGAAGAAGAAGTCACCAACCTTTGCTTGATGGCAGATAAATCTGAACAATCAGATCAAGAAGAGGTATGTGATTTAACTTATAATGAATTGTTTGAAGTTTCTGAACACATGCATGATGCATATAGGAAAACGAAAAAGATGCATGCTAGTTTAGTTTTAGAATTGGAAGAGCTTAATAAGGAACACGAAATCCTTAGGAAAGATCATGCTTTAATTGATAGCAACCACATGAAACTACTTGATGAATATGATGACTTGAATAAAAATTTTGAGAATTTAAAATCATCCTATGCTGAACTTGAAAAAGAATTTAAGAAATTTAAGGATGAATCTGAGCACAAGACATATAGAGTCAATTATACAAATCGAATCTTGGAGGAAATGAATTCATTTTACAAACTTACTATAAGAGCTCTCGAGGATAATAGGAACCCCCCTAAACTTGAAGATTTTACAAATCCAAAATATTATCCTAAATTCATGAAATCCCTTAGAAGACAATCATATGAAAGAAAACATAGGAATATTTTTCCTAATGTTAAATGTAACAATTGTGGATTTTTGGGACATATATCTCACACCTGCACTTTAAAGATGAAACCTAATTTGGTGTGGAGAACTAAGATGCATAAACCTAGACATATCACACATGCATCTGATTATAAATTTCATAAAGGTGAACCCAAACTAGTTTGGGTTCCCAGGTCTAACATTTGAGAATTTTGCAGGTATACTCTCACACAAGACCTCGTGAGAGTATATGGTACCTGGACAGCGGATGTTCTAAGCACATGACTGGAGATACTGCTCAATTCATAACGCTGGAAGCCAGGAGTGGAGGCAAGGTTACACTTGGAGATAATACCACAAAGAAAGTGGTTGGATCAGGTATGATTGGAAATTTGAAAAACTTTTTCATAGACAATGTTTTATTAGTTGAAGGCTTAAAACATAATTTGCTTAGCATAAGTCAGCTATGTGATAAGGGCTATAATGTAAAATTTTTACCTACTAGCTGCATAATTAGCCTAAATGGGAAAATTGTTTTAAATGGAAAAAGGGTGAACAATGTTTACATGCTAGATTTAAATTGTATTCAATCTCCTACTGCTTTTTGTTTGAAAACTGTTTCTGATGAATCATGGCTTTGGCATAGGAGACTTTGTCATTCTAGTATGAAAAATCTTAGAAAAATTACCCAAAAGAATTTGGTGAGAGGAATACCTAAACTAGACTTTACTAAGGACCATCTGTGTGATGCATGTCAACTAGGAAAACAAGTGAAGTCCTCTTTTAAGTCCAATAAAGATCTTAAGGACCAGTAAACCATTAGAAATTCTTCACATGGATCTTTTTGGACCTGTAAGCACGGTAAGTCTAGGAGGAAAGGTATATGGATTTGTTATAGTAGATGATTTTTCAAGATTCACCTGGGTTAAATTTCTTTTTCATAAGAGTGAATCATTTGAGGAATTCAGAAATTTTTCAACTTGGATACAAAGAAAACTAGGATGTGAAATAATTTCTATACAAAGTGATCATGGAGGAGAATTTGAAAATGAAAGATTTGAAGATTTCTGTAAAGAAAAGGGGATTGATCACAATTTTTCTGCACCTAGAACTCCTCAACAAAATGGAGTAGTTGAAAGAAAGAACAGAACATTAATAGAAGCCGCCCGAGCAATGTTAGCAGAATACTCACTTCCTAGATATTTTTGGGCTGAGGCGGTTAGCACTGCATGCTATGTTCTGAATAGGGTGAATGTGAGATCAAATTTGAATAAAACACCCTATGAGTTGCTAAAAGGAAGAACACCAAATTTGTCTCATTTGCATGTATTTGGTTGCAAGGTGTTCATACATAATAATGGAAAATCTGCCTTAGGAAAATTTGATCCAAAATCAGATGAAGGAATTTTTGTTGGATATTCAAGTGTTGGAAAATCTTATAGAGTATTCAACAAAAGAACTTTAGTCATTGAAGAAACCACACATGTTGTTTTTGATGAAAATGGAAACATGGAAGAGCCAAAAGTTGTTGAAGAAGAAATTGAAGAAAACTCCCAAAAGATTGATAGATTAAATTTGGAAGAAAATGTGGAAGAAAATTTAGAAAGAGAAGACCCTTTGCCTAGAGATTTGAGATTTTCTAAAAACCACCCAAAGGAATTAATCATAGGTGAACCAAGTGAGGGTGTTAGAACTAGGCGTGGATTAAACAAGGAAGTCAATCATTCAGCCTTTATTTCAACTGTTGAACCCACTAACATTGATCAAGCACTTTCAGATGAATTTTGGATATTGGCCATGCAAGAAGAGTTAAATCAATTTGTAAGAAATAAAGTTTGGGAACTAACTACAAGGCCAAAAGATCAAAGTGTTGTTGGAACCAAGTGGGTGTTCAAAAATAAAATGAATGACTCAGGAGTAGTCATTAGAAATAAGGCTAGATTAGTAGCTAAGGGGTATAATCAAATTGAAGGAATTGATTTTGAGGAAACTTTTGCCCCTGTAGCTAGACTTGAAGCAATTAGGGTTTTACTAGCCTTTGCCTGTTTTAAAGGTTTTAAATTGTTTCAAATGGATGTCAAAAGTGCCTTTTTAAATGGAGTAATTGAAGAAGATGTTTTTGTAGAACAACCTCCAGGTTTTGAAAATTCTAAATTTCCAAATCATGTTTTCAAATTAAAAAAGGCATTATATGGATTGAAACAGGCACCTAGGGCTTGGTATGAGAGGTTAAGCACCTTCCTACTTGAAAGATCTTTTGAAAAAGGAAGTGTGGATACAACTCTTTTTTAAGGAAAATTGGAAAGGATATACTTATTGTTCAAATTTATGTGGATGACATCATCTTTGGATCTTCAAATAAACATCTTTGTGATGATTTTTCTAAAACAATGAGTAGTGAATTTGAAATGAGTCTAATGGAGATTTAAATTACTTTCTAGGATTTAGCATTAAGCAACTTGAGGAAGGTACTTTTCTTAGTCAAACCAAATATATTAAGGACATCCTCAAAAAATATGAAATGGACAATGCTAAACCTGTTAGTACACCAATGAGTTCTTCAGTTCAGTTAGATAAAGACCTTAAGGGAAAATCTGTTGATCAAAAGAAATTTAGAGGGATAATTGGATCTTTACTTTACTTGACTGCTAGCCGACCAGATATTATGTTTAGTGTTTGCTTATGTGCTAGATTTCAATCAGATCCAAAAGAATCACATTTGACAGCAGTGAAAAGGATTTTAAGATATCTACTAGGAACTCAAAACTTAGGAATTTGGTATCCTAAGTTTAGCTCTTCATTTGAAATTATTGGTTACTCAGATTCTGACTTTGCAGGCTGTAGAGTGGATAGGAAAAGCACTTCTGGAACATGTCAATTCATTGGAAATTCATTAGTTTCATGGTCTAGTAGAAAACAAAATTCAGTGGCACTATCTACTGCAGAAGCAGAATACATTGCATTAGGAAGTTGTGTGGCACAAGTACTTTGGTTAAAACAACAGTTGATTGACTTAGGATTAACTATAGGCACTATTCCAATTTATTGTGACAATACTAGTGCTATTTGCATTTCCAAAAATCCTATTCAACATTCTAGAACCAAACACATCGATATAAGGCATCATTTCATAAGGGATCATGTATCCAAAGGAGAAATTGAACTCATTCATGTTTCAACTGAAAATCAACTTGCAGACATTTTTACAAAACCTTTAGCCTTTGATACCTTCAGTACTTTAAGAACAAGGCTTGGTGTTATTGATTTGAATGCTTAACTAAAATGTCTTTGCAACATTGATACTTGTTGTGTTTTGTTTTTATAATTTTGTGAATTTTGTGTGTTTTTAATGAATTGTTTTTGGATTTATGATTTTGTTTTATGTTTTCTGTGTTTTTGATTGTTTTTGTTGATTTTGTTAATTTAAAAATTTCAAAATTAAAATTTTTTTTTGGAGGAAATCGTCCAGGACGAAATATTTTCGTACGGGACGATGTGTAAAGAAACAGTTTGCGCGAATTTAAACCGTTTTGAGAGCAGTTTTTTATTGGATCGTCTGTACGATCTGTGATCGTCCAGTACGAATTTTTTCTTTTTCTCAAACGTCGGGACGATTGAATGCAGCGGTTGAGTGGATAAGACAGTTTTTAATATGAACTTCGTCTGTACGAAATTTTTTCGTCTGTACGAACATGTGTCGGTTCATTGTAGGGGACGGTTTTCAAGAGTCATTAAAACGAAACACTTTTCGATCGTCTGTACGAAATTTTTTTCGTATGTACGATCGGTCAAGTCAAAAAGCCTGTACGAAGGGACGCATCGTAAGTTGTGTTGAATACGAAAAGCCGTTACATTTTGGACGAATTGAATCGTCTGTACGAAATTACTTCGTCCAGACGAACGATAATTTTTCGTCCAAGACGAATATTTTCGTCCAGGACGAACGTATCGTTTTTCTTTAAATATGAAGGCTTTCAAACTTGACAATCACACTTTCAAACATCTTTTTCAATCCCTTTCTATATCAAATCAACTATGGCCTCCTCTAGCAAAAGACAAAAAGTTTTGGTGAAGAAACCTTACAGGAATGCCCCAGACAACTTTCTTTCCAAGGCAAATGAGGAATCTTTTCCTCGTTTTGCATCTGCAAAAATCACTCCGTCTCGCATTCTTATCCAAACAGAGTTGAAATTTCGGGTATTACACCTCTTTGCCTCAACCCAATTTCAGTTCATTCTTTCTCTTGTCCACTTCTACAATAAGCAAACCTACCATTACTTCCTAGCCAACATGAGTTTCAATTCTAACCACTCTATCATTAGTTCTTTTGTTTTTAAGAAAAAAGTTGAGATCACCAAGCACGACCTTGGTGCATTTTTAAACCTAAGAACTGAGGGATATAGAGCCCACACCCTAATGTCAGAAACCTCCTTCAAATGGTTTCAAATCAATACGGGTAATTAGAGAAAATGCGATTGACAATCATGTTGCTAGAGTGGCCGGTATGACCCAAGATGCCCGAATCATCCAGCATATCCTTAGATCCTCAATTATTCCTAAAACTGGTGATAGGATTAACATTACTCCTCTCCTTTCTTGTCTAACTTTTTTAATCATGAAAAGACATCCTATTGATGAAGCCCAACTCATCCTAGATCATATCTATGGGCTTTTAGAAATAGGACATCCTGATTAGAAGAGGAAGAAGAACATTTCTTTAGGGCACTTGATTACTTATATTTTGGAGAAGAAGTACAATATAGTGCATCCTGATGAAGAATATGAAGAGCCAGTTTACTATAATGATGCATCTTTCAGATTGCTCTTCAAGGAGGAGAAAGAGAAAGCACATGCTAGTGCTTCAGAAGAAAAAGAAGAAGGAGTGCAAGGTTCTGCTTCTCAATCAGATTACCAGAATCTGATTGAGAGATTTGATAGACTAGAGACTCACATTGATCAAAGGTTTGATCAATTTGATGCTCACCTTACGCAGCAGCAACATGACATTGGTAATATTAGAGATGAAGTCCATGAAATAAATACCAATGTAATGTTGATGGCCTCCTACTTCAACCTCTTTGGCGGCATTCCTCCTCCTCCTCCTCCAGAACAGTAGAAGTTTTTTTTTTTATGTGTGTCTGTTGTATTTTTTTTGTTGTTTTGTTTTTTTTTTTTTTTTTATCTTATATGTGTTATTGTGATTGTTGTTATGTTTTTGTTTAAGTTCAATTTTTTTTTATGTAATCTTTTTTTTAAATCAATGAAAGTTTGTTTGTTTTAGATGTGTTTTGAAATGTGGCTAATGTTTATGAATTTCATTAGTATTGTTTTTAATCTACATTGTGCTTAAATTCGATTGTAATGTGAGATTATCTATATTAGAAAATCTAGACTTTCTAAATTTATAATTTGTTTATAACTTGTTGTAATTAGAATTTTTAAATTCATGTCTATTCATTTAGACTACATAAAAATTAATATTGTTATTGCAATTTTGATGTTTTCTTATTTTGTATTTCTATGCTCAAATGATATTTATGCACCTAGAAATATTTGAAATCTTAGATTATAGATTTTGGAAAGAATTGGTCAAATTACTCTTGAACATTGTACAAATGTACAAAAATCAAAAGCAAGTCACAAAAATTTGCAAAGTAAAAAAAAAAAGAGAAGCACAAAATAAGCCCAACCAAAGAAAAATGCACAAAAATGTGCTCCAAAACTTTGAAAAGATGTGCAAAGCACCACATGAGGTAATTCTCTTCTTTCCAAATTCGTTTAATCTCTTAATTCAAGTTGATCTAATGTTCATTTATATGCTATTGAACTTTGAAATATAGAATTTTTTTTACATCTCACTTGTAATGATTTTCAATAATCAAAATGTCTAAATTGAATCATGTCTTTGATATATTCTTCTTACTTACAATATTGTATCATTTCATAAATTTTATGAATTTCTATGATTGATCTAATATTCTTAGTTTAAAATTGCATACCCTATGTCAAATCACAATTTAGATTAAATTTTAAAAAATGAATTTCATATTATTATTTACATTTCTTGTCTTTTTCTTCTTCACTTTTTGTTGCTGTCAAAAAGGGGGAGAAATTATTATGTTTGTGTTTGTGTGTTTGTGGTTTGTGTTTTCTTTTTAATTGTTCTGTTTGCAAGTTTTTTTTTGTGTGTTAAAAATTTTTGAAAAACAAAAATATTGTTCTTTAATGCCTCCTTATTTTAAATGTACTCATAAATTCAGGGGGAGTTTAGGAGATAAGAGATTTGTTTTAACTTGAAACCATACTAATAATAATTGTTTTGCCATCATCAAAAAGGGGGAGATTGTTTGAATAGTTGCTATTTGAATGATTTATATTTGTGCAACTTATGTAGTTTTGATGATTCCAAACATTATTGTTTAAATGTATAGTTATCTCCTAACAATTTTAAAAGATTTGCACTTGCTCTTGTGTGTACTAACATTTCAGGAAAATCAGACTCCAGACTACGAAAACTTCAAATCAAATTCAACATATGATATTTTGTTTATTTGAAGTTTGTCTTTTCTTTGAATTAATTTTGAAAGGGAGTGATTGTAATTGAGTGAATAAAATCTCACACACACAAATTAGGAGATCGTGAAATTCAATACTGATCGTACAGGACGATATTTATCGTACTGGACGATCTGTCAGTTATCTCCTATAGAGCACTTGGAACGAATAGGAACTTGCTTGGAAAAATTTTTCTAAGTCCTATTCGTCCAGGACGAATTTTATTTTCGTCCCGGACGATGGGTTCTCTGTAAAATTTTCGTCCAGATGAATTTTACCATCGTACGAGGCGACCAGTCCTCTGGAAAATTTTCGTCCAGACGAAAATAATTATCGTACCGGACGATCAGCTCGCTGGAAAATTTTCGTCCAGACGAAATAAATAATCGTCCAAGACGATCGGCTCTCTGGAAAATGTTCGTCCAGACGAACATATTTTCGTCCAAACGATGAACCGACTTAGAACAGTTTTCAGCAGTTTCCAGAACCGACCTTGTAATAACCGTTTGTACTGGACGAACCTAGTTCGTACAGGACGATCAGCTGTACGAAGTCATTTCATACACATATACAAATTGGGTCGTTTCAGATCGTTTAAGTAAAATCGTCCAGGACGATCCAGGATCGTACAGGACGATCCACTGCGTACAGAATTGGAAATTTGCAGTTTTTGGGCGGTTTTTCATGTCTTTTGTATAAATAGTCCAAATTAGACTGCCACCCAATCTTTTTGTCATTTGATCTTCGTGCCTATTGAGAGAATAGCCAAGGAGAGAGTGGAAGAGAGCTTTCAAAGGAGGATTCCTACCATTGGAGCGAGAAGGCTTCACTTGGATTACTAAGGTAAGAGTCTCTACTTGTGAAATTGGATTTTTTCACTCTTTTCTTTCTTCCTTCTAGATTCTTGTGAGAAGATCATTCAAGAAGGTCCGGTTCTCTGCCGACACTTGGAGAGTGTGAACAGACGTGGGTTCTCTGCCTACACTAGGAGAGTGTAAAAGGAAGAAGGTTCTCTGCCTACACTTGGAGAGTGTGAACAGCTGAAGGGTTCTCTGCCCACACTAGGAGAGTGTGAAAGGACGACGGTTCTCTGCCAGCACTGTGGATTGTGTAAAAGGACGAAGGTTCTCTGCCGCACCGGGTAGTGGTGAAAAGAGTGTTTTGTACAGGCTTCTCCGCCTTGCTGTGGGTGCTAAAGGAGAGTCACTTTGTGGTATTAGTGCAATACTCAGAGGGTGCCTCTGAGGAGTGGATGTAGGTCTGGTTATAGACCGAACCACTATAAATCTGGTGTCTTTTACTTTATTGCTTTTACGTTTCCGCACTTTGAATTTCAGTTTTAACAACACTGTGGTTGAAAAACATTTTTCTAAAAACTTTAAAAGAAAATTTTATTTCGGTTCAACTTTATCATTAAGAGGGTTTAAAATTTTTAAAACTACCAATTCACCCCCCTCTTGGTAGCCGTGGGACATTTACTTAGGCTTAACAACCTAATTACTGGACTCAACATTGGTAGTTTAAAAATTTAATCCCTCTTTGAAGATTAAGTTGAACCGAAATTAAAACTTTTCTTTTAAAGTTTTTCTAGAAAATATTTTTCAACCACAGAGTTGTTAAAAATTAAAATAAAATACGGAAACATGAAAAACTGTAAATGACACCAGATTTATAGTGGTTCGGTCTATAACCAGACCTACATCCACTCCTCAGAGGCACCCTATGAGTATTGCACTAAAACTAATAGTGACTCTCCTTTTGCACCCACAGCAAGATGAAGAAGCCTTTACAACACACTCTTTTCACCACTACCCAGTGCGGCAGAGAACCGTCGTCCTTTTACACAATCCCCAGTGTTGGCAGAAAACCATCTGTCCTTTCACACTCTCCTAGTGTGGGCAGAGAACCCTTTCATCCTTTCACACTCTCCTAGTGTGGGCAGAGAACCCTTTCGTCCTTTCACACTCTCCTAGTGTGGGCAGAGAACCCTTCTGGCTGTTCACACTCTCCAAGTGTAGGAAGCGATCCTTTCGGCTATTTACACTCTCCAAATATCGGCAGCGAACCGGATCTCCTTGACTGATCTTCTCACAAGAAATCTAGAAGGAAGAAAGAAAAGAGTGAATATATCCCAATTCACAAGTAGAGATTCTTACATTTGAACTCCAAGTGAAGCCTTCACGCTCCAATGATAGGAATCCTCCTTTGAATGCACTCTTCCACTCTCTCCTTAGTTATTCTCTCAAGAGGCATGAAGATCAAATGACAAAAAGATTGGGTGGCAGTCTAATTTGGACTATATATACAAAAGACAAGAAAAACCGCCCAAAAACTGCAAGTTTTCAATTCTGTACGCAGAGGATCGTCCCGTACGAACGTGGATCGTCCTGGACGATTTTACTTAAACGATTTAAAATGAACCTATTTAAATATTTGTACGAAATGTCTTTGTACACACTGATCATCCGTATGAAATAAGTTTGTCCGGTATGAACGGTTATTATAAGGTCGGTCTAGAAAACTGCTGAAAACCGTTCTAAGTCGGTTAATCGTCTGGACGAAAATTGGTTCGTCTGGACAAAATTTTTGCAGAGAGCAGATCATTTTCTGACGATAATAATTTCATCTGGACGAAAATTTTATAGAGACCAGATCGTCCTGGACGATAATTAATTTCGTCTGGACAAAAATTTTACAGAGAGCAACTCGTTTTCTGACGATGATTAATTTCATCTGGACGAATATTTTATAGAGACCAGATCGTCCTGGACGATAAAAATATCGTCCCGTACGAATAGGACTTAAAAAATTTTTCAAGCCAGTTCCTATTCGTTCTATGTGTTCAATAGGAGATAACTGTCTGATCGTCCCGTACGATCGGATATCGTCCCGTACGATCAGTATAAAATTTTTATGATCTCCTTATGTGTGTGTGTGTATGTTTTTATTCACTCAATTACAATCACTCCCTTTCAAATTGAATTCAAAGAAAAATGCAAGTTTCAAATTAACAAAGTATCTCATGTTGAATTTGATTTGAAGTTTTCGTAGTCTGGAGTCTGATTTTCCTAAAAGGTTAGTACACACAAGAGCAAATACAAATATTCTAAAATTGTTAGGAGATAACTACACATTTGAACAATAATGTTTGGATTCATCAAAACTATACAAGTTGCAAAAATGTAAGTCATGCAAATAGCAACTATTTTAACAATCTCCCCCTTTTTGATGATGGCAAAATAATTATTGTTTGTATGATTTCAATTTAAACAAATCTCCTAAACTCCCCCTGAATTGATGAATACATGAAAATAAGGAGGCATTTTGAACCAAAGAAATTTTTTTTTTAACAAAATTACAAAGTTAAACACAAAACTAAAATGCAAACAAAACAATTAAAACAAAACAAAACATACAAACACAATAATTTCTCCCCCTTTTTGACAACAACAAAAAGTGAAGAAGAAATAGACAAGAAATGTAGGTAATTATATGAATTTCATTTGAAAATTTAATCTAAATGGTGATTGTGATAAGTTATGCAATCTAAAACTAATAGTATTTGGTCAATCATAGAAATTCATAAAATTTAAGAAGTGATATAACATTGTAAGTAAGAAGAATTTATCAAAGACATGATTCAATACATTCGAATATAGAAAATCATTACAAGAGAGATGTATAAAAATTCTATATTTCAAAGTTCAATAGAATATAAATGAACATAAGATCAATTTGAATTAAGAGATTGAAAGAATTTGGAAAGAAGAGAATTACCACATGTGGCGCTTTGCGCATCTTTTTCAAATTTTTGGGCACATTTTTGTGCATCTTTTGACAGGGCTAATTTTGTGCCTCTTTTTCATATTTGTGAAGCTTTGCGCATTCCTTTTGATTTTTGTACTCTTTGTACAATTTTCAAGAGTAATTGAGACCAAATCTTTCCAAAATCAATAATCTAAAATTTCAAATATTTCTAAGTGCATAAATATCACTTGAGCAGAGAAATATTAAATAAGAAAACATCTATATTGCAATAATAATATTAACTTTTATGTAGTTTAAATGAATAGACATGAATTTAAAAGTTCTAATTATAACAAGTTATAAACAACTTTTAAATTTAGAAAGACTAGATTTTCTAATATAATTAATCTCAAATTACAATCTAATTTAAGCATAATTAAGATTAAATAAGACTAATGAAATTCATAAAAATTAACCACATTCCAAAAATGAACCAAAATTGAATCAAGTACAACATGCATTGATATTAATAAAAAGGATTACATATTCTTTTCATAATATTAAAAAACAACTAAAAAAAATACACTGAACTTTTTAATAAAGACAAACTAAAACAATCACAACAAAAAAAATAAACACTAACATTCAAAACATAGAAAACAAAGATAAAACCACAGAATAAAAACACAAAAAAAAATCATAAAATTCAAAACAAAAATTCAAAGACAAATAAACAAAAAAAAAACATAAATATCAATGTTGCAAAAACATTTTTATTTAAGCATTCAAATCAATAACAACAAGCCTTGTTCTTAATGTACTGATGGTATCAAAGGCTAAAGGTTTTGTAAAAATGTCTGCAAGTTGATTTTCAGTTGAAACATGTGTGAGTTCAATTTCTCCCTTGAATACATGATCCCTTATGAAATGATGCCTTATGTCAATGTGTTTGGTTCTAGAATGTTGAATAGGATTTTTGGAAATGCAAATAGCACTTGTATTGTCACAATAAATTGGAATAGTGCCTATAGTTAATCCTAAATCAATCAACTGTTGTTTTAACCAAAATACTTGTGCCACACAACTTCCTAATGCAATGTATTCTGCTTCTGCAGTAGATAGTGCCACTGAATTTTGTTTTCTACTAGACCATAAAACTAATGAATTTCCAATGAATTGACATGTTCCAGAAGTGCTTTTCCTATCCACTCTACAGCCTGCAAAGTCAGAATCTGAGTAACCAATAATTTCAAATGAAGAGCTAAACTTAGGATACCAAATCCATAAGTTTTGAGTTCCTAGTAAATATCTTAAAATTCTTTTCACTGCTGTCAAATGTGATTCTTTTGGATCTGATTGAAATCTAGCACATAAGCAAACACTGAACATAATATCTGGTCGGCTAGCAGTCAAGTAAAGTAAAGATCCAATTATCCCTCTAAATTTCTTTTAATCAACATATTTTCCCTTAAGGTCTTTATCCAACTGAACTGAGGAACTCATTGGTGTACTAACAGGTTTAGCATTGCCCATTTCATATTTTTTGAAGATGTCCTTAATATATTTAGTTTGACTAAGAAATGTACCTTCCTCAAGTTGCTTAATGCTAAATCCTAGAAAGTAATTTAAATCTCCCATTAGACTCATTTCAAATTCACTACTCATTATTTTAGAAAAATCATCACAAAGATTTTTATTTGAAGATCCAAAGATGATGTCATCCACATAAATTTGAACAATAAGTATATCCTTTCCAATTTTCCTTAAAAAGAGAGTTGTATCCACACTTCCTTTTTCAAAAGATCTTTCAAGTAGGAAGGTGCTCAACCTCTCATACCAAGCCCTAGGTGCCTGTTTCAATCCATATAATGCCTTTTTTAACTTGAAAACATGATTTGGAAATTTAGAATTTTCAAAACCTGGAGGTTGTTCTACAAAAACATCTTCCTCAATTATCTCATTTAAAAAGGCACTTTTGACATTCATTTGAAATAATTTAAAACCTTTAAAACAGGTAAAGGCTAGTAAAACCCTAATTGCTTCAAGTCTAGCTACAGGGGCAAAAGTTTTCTCAAAATCAATTCCTTCAATTTGATTATACCCCTTAGCAACTAATGTAGCCTTATTTCTAATGACTACTCCTGAGTCATTCATTTTATTTTTGAACACCCACTTGGTTCCAACAATACTTTGATCTTTTGGCCTTGTAGTTAATTCCCAAACTTTATTTCTTACAAATTGATTTAACTCTTCTTGCATGACCAATATCCAAAGTTCATCAGAAAGTGCTTGATCAATGTTAGTGGGTTCAATAGTTGAAATAAAGGCTGAATGATTGACTTCCTTGTTTAATCCACGCCTAGTTCTAACACCCTCACTTGGTTCACCTATAATCAATTCCTTTGGGTAGTTTTTAGAAAATCTCAAATCTCTAGGCAAAGGGTTTTTTCTTTCCAAATTTTCTTCCACACTTTCTTCCAAATTTAATCTATCAATCTTTTGGGAGTTTTCTTCAATTTCTTCTTCAACAATATTTGGCTTTTCCAAATTTTCACTTTCATGAAATACAACATGTGTGGTTTCTTCAATGACTAAAGTTCTTTTGTTGAATACCCTATAAGATTTTCCAACACTTGAATATCCAACAAAAATTCCTTCATCTGATTTTGGATCAAATTTTTCTAAGGCAGATTTTTCATTATTATGTATGAACACCTTGCAACCAAATATATGCAAATGAGACAAATTAGGTGTTCTACCTTTTAGCAACTCATAGGGTGTTTTATTCAAATTTGATCTCACATTCACTCTATTCAAAATATAACATGCAGTGCTAACCGCCTCAGCCCAAAAATATCTAGGAAGTGAGTATTCTGCTAATATTGCTCGAGCGGCTTCTATTAATGTTCTGTTTTTTCTTTCATCTACCCCATTTTGTTGAGGGGTTCTAGGTGCAGAATAATTGTGATCAATCCCCTTTTCTTTACAGAAATTTTCAAATCTTTCATTTTCAAATTCTCCTCCATGATCACTTTGTATAGAAATTATTTCACTCCCTAGTTTCCTTTGAATCCAAGTAGAAAAATTTCTGAATTCCTCAAACGATTCACTCTTATGAAAAAGAAATCTAACCCAAGTGAATCTTGAGAAATCATCAACTATAACAAATCCGTATACCTTCCCTCCTAGACTTATAGTGCCTACAGGTCCAAAAAGATCCATGTGTAGAATTTCTAATGGTTTACTGGTCCTAAGATCTTTATTGGACTTAAATGAAGACTTCACTTATTTTCCTAATTGACATGCATCATAAAGGTGGTCCTTAGTAAAGTCTAGTTTTGGTATACCTCTCACTAAGTTCTTTTGGGTAATTCTCCTAAGGTTTTTCATACTAGAATGACAAAGTCTCCTATGCCAAAGCCATGATTCATCAGAAATAGTTTTCAAACAAAAAGCAGTAGGAGATTGAATACAATTTAAATCTAGCATGTAGATATTGTTTACCCTTTTTCCATTTAAAACACTTTTCCCATTTAGGCTTATTATGCAGCTAGTAGGTAAAAATTTTACATTATAGCCCTTATCACATAGCTTACTTATGCTTAATGGATTATGTTTTAAGCCTTCAACTAATAACACATTGTCTATGAAAAAGGTTTTCAAATTTCCAATCATATCTGATCCAACCACTTTCTTTGTGGTATTATCTACAAGTGTAACCTTGCCTCCATTCCTAGCTTCCAGCGTTATGAATTGATCAGTATCTCCAGTCATATGCTTTGAACATCCACTGTCCAGGTACCATATACTCTCACGAGGTCTTGTGTGAGAGCACTCCTGCAAAATTTTCAAATGTTAGACCTGGGAACCCAAACAAGTTTGGGTTCACCTTTATGAAATTTATAATCAGATGAATGTATGATATGTCTAGGTTTATGTATCTTAGTTCTCCACACCAAATTAGTTTTCATCTTTAAAGTGCAGGTGTGAGATATATGTCCCAAAAATCTACAAACATTAGGAAAAATATTCCTATGTTTTCTTTCATATGATTGTCTTCTAAGAAATTTCATGAATTTAGGATAATATTTAGGATTTGTAAAATCTTCAAGTTTAGGAGGGTTCCTATTATCCTCAAGAGCTCTTATTGTGAGTTTGAAAAATGAATTCATATCTTCCAAGATTCGATTGGTATAATTGATTCTATATGTCTTGCTCTCAGATTCATCCTTAAAATTCTTAAATTCTTTTTCAAGTTCAGCATAGGATGATTTTAAATTCTCAAAATTTTTATTCAAGTCATCATATTCATTAAGTAGTTCCAAGTGGTTGTTATCTATTAAAGCATGATCTTTCCTAAGGATTTCATGTTCCTTATTAAGCTCTTCCAATTCTAAACCTAAACTAGCATGCATCTTTTTCATTTTCCTATATGCATCATGCATGTGTTTAGAAACTTCAAACAATTCATCATAGGTTAAATCACATACCTCTTCTTGATCTGATTGTTCAACATTATCTACCATCAAGCAAAGGTTGGTGACTTCTTCTTCTTTTTCAGTCTCAGATGAGTCTGAAGCTGAGTCTGCCTAGAAAGCTCTTTGAAACTTCTTCTTATCCTTCTTTACCATTGGTTTCTCCTCTACCTTCTATTTGCTAGGAGTGGCTTTGAGTTTTAGACAATCAGTCTTTATATGACCTGGTTTTCTGCATTCATAACAAATCACTTCATTAGAAACCTTGCCATTTCTGTTATACTTACCTCTATTCCATTGCTGGCGTCTCTTCTGCTTCCTCTTTAAAAAGCTTCTGAATTGTCTAGTCATCAATGCAATATCATCTTCATCCTCAGGTTGTGAGTGTTCACTTTCTGACTCTTCCAAATTTAGTACAATATTCTTGTCCTTTCGTGGTTCACCTGCATCAATCTTTCTTTGACTTACTCCTTGCTCATAAGCAATGAGTGAACCAAGAAGATTGTCAATGGAATAAATGTTCAGATCTTTAGACTCTGTAATTGTAGTAATTTTAGCATCATAAGCAGTAGGTAAACAACGAAGAATCTTATTGACCATTTCAGCATTAGTTAATTCCCTACCGCATGCAAAGAAGTGACAATTTGAGTGAATCTTGTGTACATGTCTGAAATAGATTCATTAGGTTTCATGCGAAACAATTCATAGTCATGTAACAAGATATTGAATCTTGATTGCTTAACCTCATTTGTCCCTTCATAAGTTATACAAAGTCTATCACATATGTCCTTTCCGCTTTTGCAAGTGGAAACTCGCATGTAGTCTTCAGATTTTAAAGCACAAAAGAAAATATTTAAATATTTGGCATTTAATTGTGCTAAGTCACGTTCTTCTATAGTCCAATCTGCATAAGGTATTTCTACCCTAACTCCATCAACTAATCTAGTTGGTTTTGTGTAACCTTCTTGGACTAGCATTCACATGCTATAATCAAGTGACTGTAAGAAAGTAGACATGCGTGTTTTCCAAAAATAAAAAGGAATATTGTCAAACAGTGGAGGTCTAGTGATAGAGTAACCCTCAGGTGTGTTTCGGTTTCTAAATAAAGCCATCTACGTTAATCAAAAAGTAGTTCAAACTTATGATTTTGAAACGATGCTCTGATACCACTTGTTGAATATAGTAATTAGGTTGTTAAGCCTAAGTTAATGTCCCAAGGCTACCAAGAGGGGGGGTGAATTGGTAATTTAAAAATTTAATCCCTCTTTGAAGATTAAGTTGAACCGAAATTAAAACTTTTCTTTTAAAGTTTTTATAGAAAATATTTTTCAACCACAGAGTTGTTAAAAATTAAAATAAAAAGCGGAAACATGAAAAACTGTAAATGACACCAGATTTATAGTGGTTCGGTCTATAACCAGACTTACATCCACTCCTCATAGGCACCCTCTGAGTATTGCACTAAAACCAATAGTGACTCTCCTTTTGCACCCACAGCAAGGCGGAGAAGCCTTTATAACACACTCTTTTCACCACTACCCGATGCGGCAGAGAACTGTCGTCCTTTTACACAATCCCCAGTGTTGGCAAAGAACCGTCCGTACTTTTACACTCTCCTAGTATGGGCAGAGAACCCTTTCGTCCTTTCACACTCTCCTAGTGTGGGCAGAGAACCCTTCTAGCTGTTCACACTCTCCAAGTGTAGGAAGCGATCCTTTCGGCTATTTACACTCTCCAAATATCGGCAGCGAACCGGATCTCCTTGACTGATCTTCTCACAAGAAATCTAGAAGGAAGAAAGAAAAGAGTGAAGTAATCCCAATTCACAAGTAGAGATTCTTACCTTTGAACTCCAAGTGAAGCCTTCACGCTCCAATGGTAGGAATCCTCCTTTGAATGCACTCTTCCACTCTCTCCTTAGCTATTCTCTCAAGAGGCACGAAGATCAAATGACAAAAAGATTGGGTGGCAGTCTAATTTGGACTATATATACAAAAGACAAGAAAAATCGCCCAAAAACTGCAAGTTTTCAATTCTGTACGCAGAGGATCGTCCCGTACGATCGTGGATCATCCTGGACGATTTTACTTAAACGATTCAAAATGACCCTATTTGAATATGTGTATGAAATGTCTTCGTACACACTGATCGTCCCGTATGAAATAAGTTTGTCCGATACGAACGGTTATTACAAGGTCGGTCTAGAAAACTGCTGAAAACCGTTCTAAGTCGGTTAATCGTCTGGACGAAAATTGGTTCGTCTGGACGAAATTTTTACAGAGAGCAGATCGTTTTCTGACGATAATAATTTTGTCTGGACAAAAATTTTACAGAGACCAGATCGTCCTGGACGATAATTAATTTTGTTTGGACGAAAATTTTACAGAGAGCAACTCGTTTTCTAACGAAGATTAATTTTGTCTGGACGAACATTTTATAGAGACCAGATCATCCTAGACAATAAAAATATCGTCCCGGATGAATAGGACTTAGAAAATTTTTCAAGCCAGTTCTTATTCGTTCTATGTGCTCAATAGGAGATAACTGTCTGATCGTCCCGTACGATCGGATATCATCCCGTACGATCAGTATAAAATTTTTATGATCTCCTTATGTGTGTGTGTATGTTTTTATTCACTCAATTACAATCACTCCCTTTCAAATTGAATTCAAAGAAAAATGCAAGTTTCAAATTAACAAAGTATCTCATGTTGAATTTGATTTGAAGTTTTCGTAGTCTGGAGTCTGATTTTCTTGAAATGTTAGTAAATACAATAGCAAATACAAATCTTCTAAAATTATTAGGAAATAACTACACATTTGAACAATAATGTTTGGAATCATCAAAACTATATAAGTTACAAAAATGTAAGTCATGCAAATAGCAACTATTTTAACACTCACAAGATCCTCTCTCTCTCTCCCCCTCTCTCTCTCTCTCCTTTAGGTTTTCTCAGGTCAAGAAAGCAGCCAAGGATGTTCAAAAACATTGAACTAAAGCTCTTAAACAGAAGATCTTCAAAGGAGCTTATTAATTGCAAGTTGCCGACTATATCATCTAAGACGATATGGACATCATCCTGGCCGATTAGTACAAATCTCAGAAGATCGGCCAGAGCATCGCCCTGAATGCAAACTGGATGATTAAAAAATTGGCTTGATCATCTAGGACGATCTCACGATAGTCCCGGCCGATCAGTTCAAATCAGAGGAGAATCGTCCTGAGAATCGCCTTGAATATAAACTTGCCGATATTCATCGTCCAGGAGTAACTAAGGGTTTTTGAATATATCGTCATGGCCGATCCTGAGATCGTCCAGGATGATGTGATCATTTCAATCATCCTTAATTACTTCCTTGATTGTCTGATTAATTAAGTCATAATTATGAATATCATCCAGGCCGATCCAAGATCGTCCTGGCCGATTACCAAAAATATAGAATACCTTAATTATTTATGGTGGTAATTTCTTTCTGTTTTGAGCCTATCGTCCTGTCCGATACAAGTATCATCCAGGCCGATTGGCTAATAACGGCTGCCTTAATTAAGAACCCCTGATTAGATTCTCTGTTTTAAGCCAGATCGTTCAGGATGATGTAAATATCGTCCTGACCGATATGAGCAAAAAATAGAAATTCTAAGTCTCTCAAGTGTGTGTGTGTGTGTGTGGAGTTACTTTGCATCAGTCACACCAAAGATTACAATTGACTCAAGAAGGAAAAAAATAAAATTACAGACTGACTCAACCCTAATGTACCCATTCTTGAGCTGGCTCCATTTTTCCGTCTAATCTTTGATTCCTGAAAAGTCAGTAGTAAAAGGCAGTCCATGACAAGTAAGAGTGTTTGCCAATCATCAAAACATAGTTCATGGATCTGAATTTGCAACAATCTCCCCCTTTTTGATGATGACAAAACACTACGACAAATATTTAAAAAATAACAATGTAACACACGGAATTAAATGTGCAAGAAACATCCTAAAACTACTCCCCCTTTTGACATCTCAAAAAGGAGGGAATTAAGAACTAAAGCAAACCACAAGACACTCCTTTTTTTTACCAAGGTATGAAGATGATGTAGTATTCTATTTGATTGATTTTAAAAACTTATGAGTTAATGAGTTAACAACATCAATAATCTAAAGATTGGTAGAATATCCGATCATGGTTACTCTTAGCTCGGACTTTCTCTTAGGGTAGAATCATCTTTTGAATTCAATGACCTAACTCAAAAAATCAATTGGATATTGTTGACCTCATTTTTGTATGAGGTCACTAAGACCCATCCAGAATCCAGATTTAATCCTAGACCCTAGGATCCACTCTAGACTTTAGGATCTTTCATAGGACTAGACTTTAGAGCCTATTCTAGAGCCTAGGATCCCTTTAAATCCTAGATCTTAGGATCACTCCAACTTCAAATCAACCTCCACCTTTGATCAACCTCAATTTTAAATCAATTCCTATACTTAATTCACTCCAATTTCAATTTGATTCCTACCTATGACCAATTTGAATCTCAAACTCCATCCAATTCAAATCCAAATTAATTCAAACTTCAAATCAAATCCAAACCCAGAGTTTAAACTCAAATTCAAACCCTTAAGGCCCTGTCCTAAACACCCTTTTCAGAGATTTTTCAAACATTTCAAAACCCAGTCAACTGGCCTCTGATTCAGGGTCTATCACTTGCAAAGTGATGAGACATGTCTCTAAAGGCTACCCTCCAATTTTGAGCTCATTCTGAGGGCTCTAACCCCAGAATCTCAATTAAAATTCAAAGGTTGTAAAACCTTCAAATATTTACAGCCTATGCCACTGAGCATAACCCTTTTGAGATTTTGACCTTGGAACCCTTATCCAAGCCTTCAATCACTTCCAGACCTTTGAATTTAACCCATTGAGCAGTAAACTGCATTTTTTTAGACCCTTTTGACCTTAATTGACCCATAGGTCAAAATTGACCAAAATGCCCCTATGGGGCTCAAATGGGGATTTCAAACCAAATGAGCTCCAAATGGGATGCAACCACCTTTAACAAATTTCAAATGCCATTTCAAAACTTTTGAACCTATTTCCAACCCTTGAGTCAACCTGGTTGACCAAGTCAACTGGTTTGACCCAAGAGGCCCTTTAAGGGTCCAAACATGTGTTTTGACCCAAATGACCTCTTTAAGTCACCCAACCACTTCCATTGACCTCAAAATATCATTTTAAACCTGTTGAGCCCAAACCCAGACCCTGGGTCAACCTGGTTGACCAAGTCAACCCAGGTTGACCAAACAGACCCTTAGGGGCCCAAATAGGGATTTTGATCAATTTGACCTCCCCAGACCCAGGAACCACCCTCAATGGTCTTAAAATATCTTTTCAAATTTGTCCAGCCCAGATTCACCCATTGGGTCAGCCTGGTTGACCCAGTCAACTTAGGTTGACCCATTAGCTCTTAGAGGGTCTAAATGGGTTAAATCAACTCATCTGAGCTCTTCAACCCCTATTACCTACTCAAATCAATTCTTGGTTAAGGATCAAGTGTCACTTGACATTTGGTCAACTTGACTCAACTTGAGTTGACCAAGTCAACCCTCAATTCTTAGTGACATTGGCTCCCATTTTCCCTACCCTTGACTTTTGACTTTTGACTTTTAATCAAACTATCTTAAATGACCTTTTACCTCTTCAAATGCCACATCACTAGCTTTGACCTTGTTGACTGGTCAAACCAAGTCAACAAAGCCCTAAATCCCTCTTTGAAGTAGTCAAACTTCCCATTTTGACCTCAAGGAGTGTGAGATTAGGCTTGGAAGCTCTCCCATTGGCTGCTCCTATTTCCCTTCATGCCACATCAGCTCCATTGACCAGTTGACTGGTCAACTTTGTCAAACCCAAGCTTAAACCTCTTCTAGAAGGTCTTATCACATGCCAAACCCTTTTCCTTGATTTAAGCTGCTTTAGGCCGACCCCTTTATGCCCTAAAGCTCACTTGGAGCTCCCCTAACCAAGCTCAGGGCCTGGTTTAGCCATAAGTGGCAATCCCTCCTCTCACTCATCCCAAGTCCACCCAATAGGAGCAAGGCTTGTCCAGCCCTTTCCGCAGCCTTCCAGCTTTCCCAGGGAGAGGTGGCATCATCTGGAGAGCCCCTGCATCAATCCTAGCCGTCCAATCTAGCCCAGCCCGTTTGAATAGGGAGAAAGGCACCTTTTGAGGTTAATTGATCAAGGCAGCCTCTCTCACCAACCCTAGCCTCCCAGACCGAGCTCTCAGTTCGTTTCGAACCTCCAGAGTTTCCTCTACCTCCCCACTACAAAACCCAGGTGGTTGCACGTCACCGGCGGCGAGTTCTCCGGCGAAACCACCACCTAGACCGTCCCAAGCCCATAGCAGCCGATCCAGACGCGTTCGAGCTTGGATTTTCGCTGGGGATCTTCACTTGGACAATCTACAAGCTCAACCATCCAGAAATTCCGAAGATCTAACGGTATAACTCCCTAAAACCCTAGATCTAGGTCACACTAGTTGGATTTAAATAGCTTCACGCTTTTAGGGATTTAGCTAAAACTAATTACTCCCCATGGTTTCTGTTCATCCCCTTAATCTACGTTTAAAATTTCAAGTGAAATGATCGATCCGGTCGAGAGAACGAGGCGAAATACGTTTTCTAGGGCGTCACTCACGGTCTCCGGCGAGTGTACGTTTTCTGGACCGTTGATCGTTCGATCAACGGTCCAGATCGAGCCCTTCCGCGGTCTGATCCGACCGCGCGTTCGATCTCTCGCTCGATCAGCCGTCCGGCGAGATCTAGGCCGTCCATTCGGAATAGCGGGATCGAATCTTCGCCGTCTGATCTTCTCCTGGTGAAATCAGACCGCGCGATCTGATCTCAGCCGTTGGATCGAACCCGTGGTTAATCCAACGGCTGTAGCGCGCCGCTGACGTGGTTAAGTGGAAACCGCGTGAAGCGGCCAGCGACCGACGCGTGTCCCCGCCGCCGCGCGGTTTCGATCCCGCCAATCCTAGCGCGCCGCGTGTCTGACCGCCGCCATTTAATTAAAAATAATGTATTTTAATTAGTTTTAATTGCTGAAACTTAAATAAATCATAGTAAATCAAATATATAACCAAAAATTAAGTATAATATATCAAACTTTTCAGTTTTTTATCTAGTTTATTTTAAAAATAAAATCAGTTTATTTTGACCATTATTTTACTGGTAATTTAAGAAATACAGAAATGTGTATTTCATTTTTAATTAATTATATACAAAGTATTTTTATCTGAAATTTGGCATGCATGTTGTTGAGTGCATGGCTGGTCTCATGAAAAATTTTCAATACTGTTTGAATAGGTTTTGAAGGTAATTTGAATTATTGGAGTATTTTCATCCTTTCTTTATATTTAATTAAATATTAAGTATTTGAAAATTACAAGAAATATATTTTATTACTTCCAAACTTCTATGGAGATCAGTGGATCCTTCAACCCATTAACATGTATTTTGATAATATATTTAATTATTTTATAATATATATTTCTATTTATATATATATATAATTCATTTATATTTATGTATTTTAAATATCTATTTTGAAATTCTATATATATATATGTAAATTCTTAAGTGTTCAAGAGTCATTTGAGATCTTAAATGTTGATTAAGCATGTTTGAATAGAAATGAAGGGGATGATTAGTGAATAATCATTCTGTCTTAATTATGTTAATTAGTTAATTGCATGCTTAAGGTGCACACACCACTTAGTCTAAGGCTCTCCTAGATTTAGGTGTTGATTATGTTTATGTGATTCATGCATGTCATGTTTATTCAAAGGGTTAGAGGAACTATGATTTGAACCTATTCAAAACTAGTGACATAATTAAGGACAATAATTAAGGACTCATGTATAGAAAACTTAGAAAAATTTCAATAATTAGGATTCACTTCCCCTTGAGTTGAAACTTTGAACATTTGAACTTAGTGACACCCTCAGCCCCTAGGCAAATTTTCACTGATTTTTGAGGTCTTTAGGTCCCCTAATTAATTTTCTAAGTCTTAAACCCTTAATTAAGCCTTTAAAACTTCTAAAAATTGTAATAAATCCAATTTAAATCCAAAAATTACATATAAACCCTCAAACTGACCAGAATTCAGTCCTTAATCTATGATAATTAAAAGCCCCTTGATTTGACAGCAATTTAAACCCTAATTTAATTTTAAGTGAAAACCAATATTTAATTAAGATAATTAATTAATAATAATATAAAAATCCAAAAATCTCCCAAACACTTGGGGATCCCTCCTTAGGTTGTTCCTGACCTTTGGAGGTGTTTTCAAGAGATTGGGAACTTGTTTGGAGCAAAACCACAAAAGAGACCCTCTAATTAAGAAATTCCTAAAATCCATTAAAATGTCCAAACTTCGATAATTCATAACTAATTCAAATAAAATCCAAATCACCCAAATTCACTTGCATTCAACTCCTAATAAGCTCTAGTATTTATTAAAAATATTAAATTCCAGAAATTTGCAATATTTTAAAAAGTCAACAAATCGGTCAACTTTAAGTCAAAACTAGTTCAAAACTTCAAACCTTCGTAATAAAATGTAGAAAAATCCGATTTCAACGTACTTACCTCCTAACTGATCGTAGTAAGGTCTAGTATTTGAATAAAATGCAAACATTCCAGAATTTGAGGTTAATCAAAATTTCAACTTTTGACCCTTTAATCAATTCATTAAAATATTCTAAAATATTCATAAAACTCAAATTTATTCTAAAACTCTAGAAAATACTGGTTTAATGCTTAAAACACTTAACAAACCCTTCAAAACACAACAACCACCCTAAAGTTGAAGTTTATTGGCTGGACTACTCCGGGCTGCGGGGCTAAGTGTCCTAAGGAGGCTGGTTCCTCGAGCCTGGTGGCACAACGCCACGAATGAATTCTAAGGGGTGTTAAACCTTAAAATAGATTAATCTTTAATTATTTAACATTTTTTTAAAAATCTCTATTTCAATTACATTAATTTGGTTTATCGGCTGGACTACTCCGGGCTGCGGGGCTAAGTGTCCTAAGGAGGCTGGTTCCTCGAGCCTGGTGGCACAACGCCACGAATCAATTAATGGCAGACCTAAATTAATCAAGCTTTAAAAATCAGCAACTAACCCCTTTTTTTTTTATATATTAATCCACTCTTTTAATTCCAACCAATTTAAATAACTTAATCAACCCCGATTGCTACTGGGTAACCCAGGCCTACGAGGCTATTAGCTTAGCCCCAAGGAAGGTGAAATAAACTTCACGGCCTCGGTGTGAAACAAAGGTAGCAATCAATTAATTTTTAAAATATATGTTAATTGAAATTCTTAATTCATTAATATTTAAATTTTAATCTAAATCCCCTTTTAAGCCTTAACAAACCCAGACTTTTAGATAACTTCAACTAATAACCCACTTTAGGATCTATCCCAGCCGCACGACCTTTCTCACACACTTTAGATGATGTGCTAGGACAACCAACTCTAGATCTAGGTTAGGCCGGTGTTTACTTTACTGCTGTGTGCCGGATTTTTCGTAGTTTTCACTGCATGTTGTGGATGAAATTGCTTTGCTGTGTCTGCTTACTTTTTCTGTACTCTGTGGATGGATTGATGTGTTTGACGACTAGACTACCCTTAGGTTAGGTACGATCTGGATGTTGACACAGTTTTCTGCAGGTGGCCACGCTCATGCAGGGCAATATAAAAAGGGGGCAAATAAAAAATGCATAAATATTATAAACTCTTTGCACAGGTGCTACAGCTGCTGAAGCCCCCAAATCATAAAAAGAGCGTGGCCAGTGTGTTTACTTTATTTTCTGCTCATATACAACTGCTTGGGAATAACTGCTTTTTATATATTAATTGCTTAGGATAACCCTGCAGGTGAGTCTAGATTTTTATTTTGATATCAATGTAATTTGTGTAAGTGTCAAGTGTTGTGAAAGTTTATTTTGAGTTGGGATACATAGATCCAAAGCTTGGATTCCAAAGAGGAAAGGATACCCCTTTGGGGAACACTCCTTTTCCATTTGGAAATCCAAATTTGGATCATACCTCTTCCTTACCCAAAGAGGAAAGAGTGGCCTTCCCCTTAGAGGGAAGTGCCCTCTTGTCCATTTGGGTAATCCACTACGAAGATTCCAAGAAGATTGAAGAAAAGGAGTCCAAAGAAGAATGAGATTGAAGACTTGAAGATTTGAAGATTGAGAGTATCCCACTCAAAAGAACTTGCGTCATTACTAGGCTTAGAATCCGGGTTGTTGTCAGTGGTGCCCGGCCACTTTACTTTCTGTAATATTCTGGTTTGTAATAAGCAAGGCAATTCTGCCTATGGACATTTACTAATTAATTTGTATTTGATTTGATGATTTGATTGCCTTTAGGATTACTTATTTTTACTAGTTTTTTGGCGATTGCATGCCGCTCTTTGTTTTCGCCTGGATACGTGAGGCTCGTGAGGGTGTGAAAGTTTTATACTCATAATCTTAAAAGTCTAAAATTTTAGTGAGTCTAAATAACATAGAAAGATAACGAATCTAGGGAATTAGCCGGGGATCGACCCCGGGGTCGCATGCATATTTTTGCATTACTCTTTCCTTGCTTTAGACCCTTCCCCGCCTGCGGGTAGAGTCCGGATAGTCTGACCTATGAGGACGAGGTGCCGGACCTGGGGAAGTCCAGTCTTCTAAAAAATTATTTTATAAGCCTGTTTTTAAAAATTTCAAGCATATTTGATTTGAGGTTGTTAACCAGCATGCATTGCATTAGATACAAATTAAAGAGTCTAAATTTTAATTTCATAGTCCTTAGCATTTTAGCACCCAACATAAGTCAAAGGGGCCAATTAGGAAAATCTCTAGATGTCGGCCCCGCCTCCCCAAAACTTTAATTATAACATCCTTACCACTCTTTCATAAAAGACCGGATTCATCTCTTTTAAATCGATTAGGTGGTTAGCTGGCTCCCCAATCCAGGCCGGGGTAAGTCCAGATCTTGCACTGCATTAGTTAGGATCGGACGACTGTGGTCCAGTGTCCAAAATAGATTTAAGATCTGGGGCAGATCTTTGATTATAAGACCCCAAATTTCGAGAATATAGTCTCAAATTTCTAATAAAATACTTAACTCTAATTAAAGCTTCATTTCAAATCCAAAACATAAAGCCCAACACTTAGACTAAGTTGGGACACTTCCGGATGGTTCTGGAATCTCAAAGTGTCCCCTACCTCTCATCCTTTAACTCCGTTAATAACTGTTCAATTTTGATCCATTCCCTTTTGATTTTCCAATAATTCTATTCATACTTTGATATCACTCCTAGAAATTCTAAACAAAATTTTGCCACTATTTTAATCGAGAGTTTTCGTAGGGGATTCTATCTCCCTACGATGTAATTAACTACGAGGGCTTGCGCTCGTAGGAGATTTAGAACCACACACACCTGATTTTAAAAATTGATTTTTCAAAACTCAATTGGATTTCTTTGGAAAAACTTAAATACTAGTGATCATTATTATCATATTCAAAGAATTATCATCGAATGATATTTTCTCCCTTCGGGGAGATACATCTTTCTTTGATAAGGCTTTGGATGTGAACCTAACGATCACACTTCTTGAATATTGTAGCTGGATATTCAGTTGAACCTCATTTTGACCCTTCGGGGCCATATGAAGTTCTCTTTAGCATCCGGTCATAATATTTAAGATGAATTTCGTAATTCTAAATCTGAATACCGTTATGAAATTTTATTCTCACCTCTCGAGGTGATATACTTTTTCTAACGAAACAATTCGATTTTAGAATTTAATTTTAAGTCCCAAAGAAACCCAATATTTTTAAAATATATTTTCAAAATTCCACCAACAGATATGAGAAAAAAAAATCCATTCATCACTTGGTTTAATAAAAAATATCTTATAGAATAATGAACCAAAGTAAATTTGTTACAATCACAAAACAATCGAAATCAAGTCTTCGATACATGAAAACTTCTAAGTTTTAAAAGATTTGAAAAGAGAGAATAGCTTGTCTTTTAGTGGGCTCATTTTATGCCTCTTGTCACTTTGATTGGCTCTTTGAGCATCTTGATTTTTGATACACTTTCGTGTATATACTTTTCTTTTCAATTTGGCGTCATTTGTCATATATTTTTTTTATTTTTGCAAGCTAAATTCTTTTTTTCAATCTCTTAAAAAAGAATTCTTAGTTGTGAGTATATCTTCTAGATATTAGAGAATATGAGCTCTCTCTCTAACATAGGGAAGAACTATCCACAAAACAGAATCAATAACCAATTACAAGAGTAACGAGGAATCTTGATGTGACAAAAAAACTTTAAGCATTATAAATACATGATAGATTTGCTTAAGCAAGTTTAGAAAAGATCTTAATTTCATACACAATATTTAATTTGAAATAGATTTTTGATTAGAAAAGAAAACTATGCCACTAAAATAGGTTAGAGAAAGAGACACAATCAACGAAATATTTTTACCATCTAATAGATTAAGAGATGTAAAATATTGACTACAAATTCTCAAAAGCAAGGACATGACATACGATATCATTTCAGCGATGGTTTTTTGAAAGCTAAATTTATGAAAGAAAAGCAACCGAAAAGAAAGTATACCAAATCAAATAAAAACTAAGAGAAAAAAAAAAGAAAAGAAAATAAAGAGCAAAAAGAAAAAGCAACTAAAAGAAAAAGAACAAAAAATAAAATGAAGCAAATGGAATATCATGTTTATGCAGTTATCTCAATCACACCCAATCTGGTCCTTAAAGAGCTAAAAGTGTCGAAGGCCAGTGGTTTAGTAAAGATGTCATCCAATTGATTTTCAGTTGTCACATGGTGTAACTCAATGTCTCCCTTAGTCACATGGTCTCTAATGAAGTGATGCCTAATGTCAATGTGCTTAGTCCTTGAATGTTGGATAGGATTTTTAGAGATGCATATGGCACTAGTGTTGTCACAAAAGATTGAGATGGTGCGTACATGTAATCCTAAATCCAATACATGTTATTTCAACTAAAGGACTTGGGCCACACAACTTCCAAGGGCAATGTATTCAGCATCAGCAATGGAAAGTGCAACAGAATTTTGCTTCCTACTAGACCATGAGACCAAAGATTATTCTATGAATTGACAAGTTCTTGAAGTACTTTTTCTACCAACCTTGCATCCTACAAAATCAGAGTAAGAAAATCCAATAATCTCAAAAGAAGTGCTGTGTCTAGGATACCAAATCCCTAAGCTTTGGTCCCCAAACGATATCTAAAAATTCTCTTAACAGCAGTCAGGTGGGATTCCTTAGGGTCGGCTTGAAATCTAGCACCAAGGCAAACACTAAACATTATATCGGGTCGGCTAGCAGTCAAGTAGAGTAAAGATCCAATCATGCCTCTGTACTTCTTCTGATCAACAGACTTACCACTTGGGTTCTTATCCAATGGAACACTAGAAGTCATTGGAGTATTAATTAGCTTAGATTTATCCATCTCATACTTCTTCAAAATATTCTTTATGTATTTTGTTTGATTAATAAAGGTTCCATCATCCAATTGTTTTATGCTAAACCCCAAAAAGTAGGACAACTCTCCCATCATACTCATCTCAAACTCACTACTCATTGTCTTAGAGAACTCATCACAAAGTTTTTTATTAGAAGATCCAAAGAGTATATCATCCACATAAATCTGAACAATGAGCAAATCATCTCCAATTTTTCTAAGAAAAACAGTGGAGTCTACGCTCCCCTTAACAAACTCCCTTTCTTGTAAAAATGTGCTAAGCCTCTCATACCATGCTCTTGATACCTGCTTTAAACCATACAAAGCTTTTTTTAATTTAAAAATATGATTTGGAAATTGAGAACTCTCAAAACCTTGGGGTTGTTCTACAAACACATCATCTTTTATATCCCCATTCAAAAAGGCACTCTTGACATCCATTTGATAAAGCTTAAATCATTTATAACAGGCAAAGGCTAATAACACTTTAATGGCTTCCAATCTAGCTACAGGGGCAAATGTCTCCTCAAAATCTATCCCTTATATTTAGTTATACCCCTTAGCCACCAATCTTGCTTTATTCCTAACCACCACTCCTAAATCATTCACCTTGTTCTTAACGACCCACTTTGTCCCAACTACACTTTGTCCCTTAGGTCTTTCTACAAGCTCCCAAACTTTATTCCTAATAAATTGGTTCAACTCCTCCTACATGGCTAAAATCCAGAACTCATCAGTAAGGGCTTGGTTTATGTTGGTGGGTTTAGTCATTGAGATAAAGGCAGAGTGGTTCACCTCCTTCCTAAGTCCATATCTAGTCTTAACTCTATTAGAAGGGTCTTCTAAGATCAATTTTCCTTGGAGTGACTTGTAGAGTATCTCCAATCTCTAGGTAAGGTGTGAGAAGGTCCAACCCTTTCCTCTAGATCTAAATTTTCTACTCCTTGGGTGACATCTCCTACTCATTCTATGTTTTGGTGACCTACTTCCTTCTCCAAGTTTTCTACTCCACTAGTAATCTCTCCAATATCATCATTATCCTCAACTCCATGCTTTTTTAGGACCAGACACATCAAATACTACATGGGTAGTTTCTTCCACCACTAAAGTTCTCTTGTTAAACACCCTAAAAGACTTCCCAACACTAGAATATCCCAAGAACACTCCTTCATCGGATTTAGGATCAAATTTTCCCAAGTGAGACTTCCCATTGTTGTGAATAAAAACCTTACAACCAAAGATATGAAGGTGGGAAAAATTGGGTGTCCTACCCTTAAGGATCTCATAGGGTGTCTTTTCTAATTTGGCTCAAACGTTCACCCTATTTAACACATAACAAGCTGTGTTAACCGCTTCAGCCCAAAAGTATTTTGGAAGTGAATACTCAGCAAGCATGGCTCTAGCGGCTTCCACCAAGGTTTGGTTCTTCTTTTCGGCTACCCTATTTTGCTGAGGGGTCCTAGGAGCTGAGAAGTTGTGGCTAATCCCCTTGTCCTCACAAAAATCTCCAAATCTTTCATTCTCAAACTCTCCCCCGTGATCACTATAGATGATCAAGAACTCACAACCTAGCTTTTTCTGAATCCAAGTAGAAAATGTTTTAAACTCCTTAGAAGACTCATTTTTATGTGTAAGAAATCTAGTCCAAGTGAACCTTGAGTAGTCATCAATAATCACAAAATAATAGACTTTCCCTCCCAAGCTGATAGTGCTAATGGGTCCAAACAAATCCATGTGAAGGACTTCTAAAGGTCTAGAGGTGCTAATATCCTTAATGAGGTGAAAGGTGGAGTAAACTTGCTTTCCTAGTTGGCAGGCATCACAAAGGTGGTCTTTTGAAAACTTAAGTTTGGGGACACCTCTAACTAGGTCTTTTTGGGTCACTTTCCTAAGGGTTTTCATACTTGCATGACATAGTCTCCGGTGTCACAACCATGAATCATCAACCATTATTTTTAAGCAAAATGAAGCATCACATTCAATGTTATTTAAATCAAGCATGTAGACTTTGTTGATCCTCTTTCCCTGTAAAATAGTGTTGTTACTTAAACTTACAAGGCATGAATTTGCAAAGAAATGCCCGATGAATCTATACCTGAGCCTATCACCTTTCTGGTGGTGTTGTCTCCAAGAGTAACCTCGCCTCCAGTCCTGGACTCCAGCAAAACAAATTGATTGGCATCACCAGTCATATGTCGAGAGCATCCACTGTCCAGGTACCACATACTCTCACGAGCCCTTTTGTGAGAGCCCACCTGCAAGATTTTCAAATGTAAAATATAGGAACCCAAACAGGTTTGGGACCTTTCTTATGAAAAGTAGAATGCAATGCATGTGTGGTATACTGTGGATTATGCAACTTAGGTCTCCACACCCAATGTGTACTATGGTGAACTGTGCAAGTGTGTGAAATGTGTCCTAGCATGCTACAGGAAAAACATCTAACTCCAGGAAAAGGGTTTCTTAAGTGGTTTGAGTTATAATGTCTCTTCCTAGGTTTTGGCTTTTGATCAAAAGTAGGTGTCATCCTTGTTTTCTTACATGTATCTAATTCATTCTGAATCTTCAAATTTGTGCTTTTTAAGACTTCATTCTCAATCCTCAAGTTTTTCTCCATCTCTTTAGACTTCTTAAAATCAGAATCAAGTGAGGTGAGTGTGACTTTTAGTGTCTCAAGCTCTTCAATTAATTCATAATGTTTTTTGTTTAGCTCATGAAATTCATCAAGTAGAGCCATAGGATTTGAATCAATTGTAGAATGATCTTTAGTCATAATTGCATGCTCTTTTTGTAACTCCAAAAATTCCAATTTTAGGCTTGCATGTGTTTTCTTGAGTTTTCTATATGATGCATGAATTTTTTCAAAAACTTTAAGAAGTTGATAGTTGGAAATTTCACATACATTTTCTTGATCAAGATTATCGTTTGCCATCAAGAACAATTTTGTTGTCTCATCTTCTGGTTCCGTCTCCAATGAATCCGATGCAGAATTCACCCAAAATGCTTTTTGAAGTCTTTTCTTGTCCTTCCTGAACTTGGGTTTCTTCTCACTCTTTCTTTTGCTTGAGTGATCTTGAAGTGTAGGACAATCAGCTCTCACATGTCTGGGTTTCCTGCATTCATAACAGACAACATCAGAAGATCCCTTTGAATATTTATTATCCTTACATTTTCTTCAATGATGCTTTTGCTTCTTCCTTAGAAAGATTTTGAATTGCCTTGTGATTAAGGAAAATTCATCGCTTTCAGACCCAGAAGAGTCAGAATCTGATTTGTGCGCCTTCAGTGCCACCATTTTCTCCTTCTTCTTCTCACCTGCATTGAGATTTCTTTGATTCACTCCTTGCTCGTAAGTAATGAGTGAGCCAAGTAAGTTGTCAATCGAATATATGTTTAAATCCTTAGATTCAGTTATAATAGTGATTTTAGCATCAAACGACGAAGGCAAGCATCTTAAAATCTTATTCACTTTTTCATAGTTTGAAAGTTCTCTTCCTAATGCATGCAATGAAGTAACAATCTGAATGAACTGTGTATACTTGTCAGAAATAGATTTAGAGGGTTTCATACGAAAAAGTTCGTAGTCATGCAAAAGAATTTTCAAACGGGATTGTTTAACTTCATTAGTTCCTTCATAAGTGATACACAATTTATCCCAAATTTCTTTACCAGTTTTGCAAGTGGAAACACGCATGTCGTCTTCTAATTTTAAAGCACATAAAAAGCAGTTAAAACATTTTGCATTCAATTGAGCTAAATCTCTTTCATCGAAAGTCCATTTAGTAAAAGCAACTTCTGTTTTAATTCCATTAATTTCACGAGAAGGTGGAGAATACCCTTCTTTAATAAGCATCCACATGCGATAATTAGTAGATTGTAAAAATGTTGCCATACGGGTTTTCCAAAAATCAAAAGGTAGGTTATCAAATAAGGGAGGTCGTGTAATCGAATATCCTTAAGTAGTTTTACAATTCCCAAAGTTAGCCATGGATCAAATTCAAAAAGTTTTCAAACTCTGTTTTTATGAATCTCACTCTAATACCACTTGAAAGTTTGTTAGGGATGTTAAGCCCTATAGAACTGGCCCGAGGCTAACCAAGAGGGGGGGGGGGGGGTGAATTGGTATTTAAAAGTTTCTTTAAGCAAAAAGAATAATTATCACAAACCAAGTCACCACAAGAACAAGTGCGAAAGAAAATAAATGCGGAAGCAGTAAAAACAAGAACTCCAAGATTTATAGTGGTTCGGTCAACTCGACCTACGTCCACTCCCCGGAGGTGCCTCCGAGTATTGCACTACAAATGTGACTCTCCTTTAGCCCCCACAACTAGACGGAGAAGCCCTCACAAAAACACCTCCTTTTTGCCACACCCGGCAAGGAAGAGAACCCAACTCCTTTTGATTCTTCCTGAAGAAGGCAGAGAACCACGATCACTTGCTGAAACTTACCTCTCCTAACCCTTCCAAGGACAAGAGACTCTAGGGAAGAAGAAGTGGAACGATGCTTGGAGAAACCCTTATGAATCTCCTCACAAGCTCCCCCTCACAAGATCCTCTCTCTCTCTCTCTCTCTCTCCCTCTCTCTCTCTCCTTTAGGTTTTCTCAGGTCAAGACAGTAGCAAAGGATGTTCAAAAATGATAAACTAAAGCTCTTAAATAAAAGAGCTTCAAAGGAGCTCATTAATTGCAAGTTGCCGACTATATCGTCCTGGACGATATGAATATCGTTCTGGCCGATCAGTACAAATCTCAGAAGATCAGCCAGAACATCGCTCTGAATGCAAACTAGACAATTAAAAAATTGGCTTGATCATCCAAGATGATCTCACGATCGTCCCGGCCGATCAGTTCAAATCAAAGGAGAATCGTCCTTAGAATCGCCCTGAATACAAACTAGCTGATATTCATCATCCAGGAGTAACTAAAAGTTTTTGAATATATCGTCCTGGCCGATCCTGAGATTGTCCAAGATGATGTGATCGTATCAATCATCCTTAATTACTTCCTTGATTGTCTGATCAATTAAGACATAATTGTGAATATCGTCCAGGCCGATCTAAGATCGTCCTTGCCGATTACCAAAAATACAGAATACCTTAATTATTTATGGCGGTAATTTCTTTCTGTTTTGAGCCTATCGTCCAGGCCGATTGGCTAATGATGGCTACTTTAATTAAGAACCCCTAATTAGATTCTCTATTTTAAGTCAGATCATCCAGGATGATGTAAATATCGTCCTGGCTAATATGAGCAAAAAATAGAAATTCTAAGTCTCTCAAGTGTGTGTGGGGGGGTTACTTTGCATCAATCACACCAAAGATTACAATTGACTCAAGAAGGGAAAAAATAAAATTATAGATTGACTCAACCCTAATTACCCATTCTTGAGCTGGCTCCATTTTTTCGTCCGATCTTTGATTCTTGAAAAGTCAGTAGTAAAAGGCAATCCAAGATAAGTAAGAGTGTTTGCCAATCATCAAAACATAGTTCATGGACCTGAATTTGCAATAATCGACACTTTCTCAATTCACTTTATTACGTTATCGATACGTACATTCATGTAATTAGTGGGTATTACAAATCAATTAAAGCTTAAGCATATTTCAACTCATAGCATAAACATAATTCATGTACTGAATGCAAACCTATACCCTGTATCAAGTTTTTGGCATCTTTATCGGGGAAGTAACGTGCGTATTGCAAGTTGAACTATATTTTTGAACTAGTTGCATATTAAGTCTTCATTGTATCATGTATCCTATTAGTAGTTTTTTTTTTTGAAATGTTTTAAAAAAGAAAAAAAATGGTTTTCATGTTGTTAAGTTTCATTTTATATTATTTAATTTCTATTTTATTATTACATGTGCAGTAGATCTAGTAAGGAGCTCTTATTATTTGACATTAAAATTAAAAGGACACTTACAAAAATTAGAAAATCAAAAGTGATTTTAGCTATTGGTATGGCTAAAGAAGCTCAAGATCAGGACCATCCTAAACCTCTTAGGGAGTATGTTAGTCCTATAGTATATGAAATTCACCAGAGTATCAATAGACATACTATCCAGTGCTAATAACTTTGAGCTGTAATTCGCCATGATTTAGATCATTTAAACTTACTAGTTTGGGGGAACTCCTATTGTGGCTCCCAACCTACACTTAGCTACCTTCTTAGAAATCTGTGTAACATTCAAGTATAATGGTGTTAGTGATGATGCTATTATGCTTTATTTGTTTCCATTTTTGCTAAGGGAAAAAACTAAGTTGTGGTTGAATTTCTTACCCCAAGGATCTATAACCACTTGGAATGAGTTGACAATAAAAAATTAGCTAAGTATTTCCCATATTTCAAAACTATCAAGCTTAGTAATGATATCACATCTTTTTTTCAATTTGAAGGAGAATTAATAAAAGTTGGGAAAATTTTTAGTAGATGTTTAGGAAATGCTCTTACCATGTTTTACTAGTTTGGCCGGTTATTTAGACTTTTTATAATGGTAGGATTCCTTAGGTATATAATTAATACTACAACCAAGGCATCTTTAATGTCTAAGCTATTTCATGAAGCTTATAAATTTTATGAGGAAATGGATACAAAGAAGTTTTAGTGACCTTCTGATAGGGTGAATAATAAGAGAGTAGCTGAAGTTTATGAGTCAGATGTCTTATTTATTTTGATTACTTAGATAATTATTATATTTAAAAATGGGATAGTTTTGGAGTTAGTTCAGAATCAAGATCACCTATGTAATCACCTATTTGGAGTTAGCATAATTTTAATTATGTTGGAGACAATAGTCTTCAAGGGATTGTGAATGAGAATGTCATTGGAAGACAAAATAAACCTTACTTAAATACTTATAATCTAGATTGGAGGAACCACCCTAATTTTAGTTGATCTAATAATAATGTTTATGGTAACAATAAGTGGAATGCAAGTAAATCAAATTATGTAGGAAATTAGAATAATCCTAAGCAACCTATAGTAAACCCTATACCTTCTTATTCCTTAGGTTTAAATCAAATAATCAATTTAGAGATATGAAGACACCTTTGGAAAAGGTAGGGAACTCAATTCTAAAGTTGAGTTACTTCAATTAAAAACTTAGAAAATTAACTTCAACAACTTTCAAATTCTTTTAGTAGCAGACCCCATGGAAAATTTCCTAGTAATATTGAAATTAATCCAAAATAAAAGTGGAAGGATCTTAGTATGGACCAATTTAGGAGTGATAGTGATACATCACTTCCAAAATGAAAAATCTAAGTTAGTCTAGTTTTCTTTTTTTTGAAAAGAGCAATAAATGCATTAATCTAGGTTAGTCTAGTTAAAAACATAAAACTTAGCATTGATGGGAGGAACCCAAATATCTTATGTGTTATTGTAAGCATTATTGTTTTCTTTTTAGTATTTGGTTCTCTTATATTTATCATTGGTGTAATTTACTTGTTATATTATTTTGTTTTGTACTTATGTTATGTTGTAGTTCAATTTACATTTAAGTAAAATTCCTATTAATACTTAACTGTTGAAATTGTTCTCTACATAGCACTTGCACTTTAATTGCTTATTTAGCCAAAAAAAAAAGTAATTAAAAATTATTTAAATTTAGGAATAATACTAAACTTTAGGTGAAAATATGGATGAATAAAGAATCACCATTTTTAAAATTGAAAATCATAGTAACTAACTAAAGAAAATCATCTAATTTATTGACTTACTTTGAACTTAAAAGCTATACATTTAAGCATGAACTATTGATTTAAAGATTGAATAATTGAGTTTAGAGAAAGGGAGTGTGTAGATTAAATTATGAAAATCATTATAAACTTGAATTTAGAATTATTGAGTTTACTAATATCCTTACATTAATTCAATTTAGAGTTACTTGAAGGAAGAAAGTAATCAGATATTCAAAATCATTATTTTGTACACAAAAAAAAAAATATAATAAAATATGAAAACAAAAAAAGGAATAAAAAGTAGAAGAAAGATGAGTACTTAAAAAATTGGTACAAAGCTCTATTCCTATAGGTATTCCAATACTAAAATCAAATATGAAAATGTAAGAAAAACTAATATATAGGATGGCTTATTAATGAACTTCTAATTTAACTTCAAGCATAAATAATTTCTAAATGATATGTTATTCATATCTAAAATTAGTAGTCATCATTGCACTTACACATGTAGTAGATAAGTTCAAATTTGAGCAATACCAAAGCTGATTGATTAGGATAATTAATTATGACCATTCAAATTAAAATTACATAACATAAATTCAATTCTAACTACATCTAAGTGGTGAAGTATTTCAGAAAGAGCCATTTTCTAGAGTGAGAAAGTGATTTTCAAATTCCATCGTTCTTGGTTATCCTTGCTGATCGTTTGCACCGGTGATCCATCTCCGATCAACGGACAATGAAGGATGGGTGATGATCGTCATTCTACTGCTATGGCTAGGAGGACTGATCCTCCAAATTCAAATTCTACTGAAAGAATTTCATCATCTGATTTCTTGTCAGGAAGAAATCGTCAGCTGATCATTAAAGAGAAGCCTCTGATTATTATTGAAGGAGCCTTTTTAAATTCTAAAAAGGTAATTCCAGTAGTTGGAAAAGGAAAAAAATGTTCTTATTGATGATGGAATGAAAAGCTCAAAAGGTTTGAGAAATCTAAAACTGAACTCTGTAAGTCCGAATGTGTCAACATCTTCAGATTTTAAATTACTGTAAGTAGATTCTGTAATTCTACTCCTTGTAGTCTTGGCGAACATATTTCAAATTGTGCAAATGCGAATGACTGTGCTGATGTGATTGAGAATATTCAGGAAGATGCAGATAAGATGTCTGCTGCTGTGCCGCAACCAGATAAGAAGGTTTCATTGTCATCTCAAAATGACTTGGAGCATGTTAGGCATTGTATCTCAGGAGAATTGAACCATGAAAAACAACCATCCAATAAGGTATCTCCTCCTGAGATAGCTGATAAAATGGGTAATATGAAGACAAATGCTTGGACTAGAAGTGCAAATGTTAAAGTGGAGAACTTGAACTTAGGTTCATTTTTGGCTGAAGGTGGAAAAACAGTGAAATTGCATAAGGAAAATGTGTTGGAGAATTCTAGAAGATTGGAGAATGCTCTAATCATCAAAGTTTTTGGTGACAATCTGCCATTCTATGTGATTAACAGTGAATTAAGAAGACAATGGAGCTGCTTTGGGAACTTTAGACTTACCATGTTGGGACAAAATTGGGTTCTTTGTTCATGTGAAAATTCTGAGACTATTGAATCTATTTAAAGTGAAGGACCTTGGTTTGTTAAAGGTCATATTGTGGGCATTGATAAATGGTCACCCAACTTCTCCACAATCTCTTTGAAGGGTCTTTCGGCTCCAGTGTGGATTAGACTCCCTAATCTACCACTATATTGATGGGATGATATCAACATTTGCATAATCACATCTCAAGTTGGGAAGCCTTTTTTATTATATGGAAACATGTATCAATGGAATAGAAGAGAATTTGCTAGGATTTGTGTTCGCATAAATCTAGATGAACAACTGCCTTTAGGAGTGTGGGTGGAAGGTGAATCTAGCAAATTTTATCAAAAAGTTGAATATGAAAAAGTGATAAATACCTTGTTGCGGTTGAAAATGCTTCTATTGCAATAGTTAATGATACAAGCCTGGAAGATGGAGAAATCATGGAAGAAGCCAATGTTGCTGAGCTATCTATGGACGAAAATGAGAATTCGTCAAGTAAGAATATTATTACTTCTTAACATGTTATTTTGAATAAGAATATGTTTGATATTCATAACAATGTTGATGAGGATGGGAGAAATGTTGAAAATGTTATGGGAAGAAGTATAGATGATGTGTGAATGTGTCATCTTATATATTGAAGGATATGGCTTTAACAGTAGAAAATGTTAGATTGGATAATAATTCTGTAAAAAGGAAATTGGAAAAGGAGCTCAAAACTCTTGGACCAATTAAACTAATGACTAGAAATAGAATATTGGAGATGGGAAATAAAGAAAAGAGGGTTGGGGCTAGTCCCCTTTCTAATAAATGAATTCCATTATTTTTTGGAATTGTAGAGAAGCTAGGAAAGTTCATGCTTCTCTATATATTAAAGAATTTGTCAAAGAAAATGGTGTGGGTTTTATTGGTGTGGGTTTTATTGGTTTGATAGAAACCAAAGTTTCTTCTATGAATAGAAAAGATATCAATGCTCTAATCGGGATGGATTGGGATTTTTTTCATTATCCTTTTGAGGGCTTGTTAGGAGGGATCTTAATTCTTTGGAATACAAGGTTTGCTTCTTTTAATACCTTATTCACTTCTTATCAATGTGTAATTTGTGATTTAGAAATTCATAATAAAGGAAGTTTGAGAATTTCTACTATTTATGCAAACAAAGACACTTATAAAAGAAGGGATCTTTGGAATCAATTGGAGATGTATATGCTTGTTGATAGTCCTTCTGTGGTGGGTGGCGATTTTAATTGCCTTTTATCCAAAAATGATAAAAAAGGAGGAAGAGGATTTGAGTTTTCACAAGGCTCAAAGGAAAAGAAATTATTATTTGTTAACCTTGATTATCATGAATTAAATTTTATTGGCCCAAGGTTTACTTGGTGCAATAACAAATCAGGTGGAGCTCGAATATTAGAAAGACTAGACATGTGCTTTGTTAATTCATCTGCTCTTGAGTCTAATCCTTTATTGGCGGTTCATCATCTCCCTCATGTGGCTTCAGATCATTACCCTATTATGATGAAATTATGGGAATATCAACTGAAATCAAATGGCTTCATCAAGTTTGAAGATAGTTGGGCCTCTCATTATGCTTCAGATGCTATTGTTCAAAAGGCTTGGAATAGAAAAATTACTAATTAGCATTCTGATAGTCTTGATATCAAATTTAAAAGCTCCTTTTTTTGGAATAAAGCAAAATTAAAAGATCTCAATATTGTGAAAGACAATCTTATCAAAGATATTCTTGATCTGCAAATGGAGGAGTCTGTGGTTGGAAGCCTTTCTGAAGAAAATATCTTGCTTCTAAGATCCAAAATTAGTGAACTAAATTGCACTATAGCTCGTCTAAACTCTTGGTGGAGACAAAGAGCAAAGGTAAGATGGATAAAGGATGGAGACTTGAATACAAAGTTTTTTGATCCATTTGCAAATGCTAGAAGAAATGCAAATTATATTTTCAATATTAAAGATGAGAATGGAGACTTGGTGTAGGATCAAAATCAAATTGAAAAGATTTTTTTTCAAGTTCTTCCAAACAAAGTGGAATTCTAGATCTTGTTCTTTGAATAATTGGCCTAGGCCGAGAGAGACTTTAACAGAATCTGATAGAGAAACACTTAGTTCCGAGCTCAAGATGGAGGAAGTTCAAGCTGTTGTTACCCAAATGGAGGGAGGTATTTCCCCAGGTGTTGATGGTATTACTCATTCATTTATTAAATTCTATTGGCACATCATTAAACTAGATGTTTGGAATGCTTTGAAAAGGTTTTTCTCTATGGGTATTGGAATCTAGTTGGAAAGATACATTGATTATACTCATTCCAAAGGTGGAGTTGCCTATGATACCTTCAAATTTCAGGCCTATAAGTCTTTGTAAAACAATTTATAAACTTGTGGCTAAGATTCTTCTAAACAGATTTGTGAATCTATTTCCAAAACATATTTAAGAAAACCAATCCGCTTTCATTAAAGGCTGGTCTCTTTCAGATAATGTATTAATTGCTCAAGAAGTTTTCTATAAATTCAGGTTTTCAAAATCTTTAAAAGGTCTAGTTTCTTTCAAAATAGACATGGAGCAAGCTTATGATAGCATGTCTTGGGAAACTTTGGAGAAGATTTTGAGTTATTTTGGCCTCCCTTTACACTTTTCAAAGCTTATTTTGGAATATGTACATTATCCAAGGTTCTCTATATTGATCAACGACAAATCTTCTAATTGGATCAATGCTTACAGTGGTTTTCGCCAAGGTTGTCCCTTATCTCCTTTTCTCTTTGTTTTATGTTCTCAACTATTATCTAATGCATTAATTCAAGAAGAGAGGGAGATAGGGATTAAGATTCATCATAATGCTTCTAGGATATCTCATCTTCTTTATGCAGATGATATCTTGATTTTGTTTGAAGCTAAAATGAAGATGGTCAAGAGGATTAGGAGTATTTTATTGAACTATTGTAATTGGTCTGGACAAAAAATCAATTACAATAAGTCTTCTATTTTTTGTGGGAAAGCCGTTAGTAGAAGAAGAAAGAAGAAGATTGCTCGGGTAATAGGATTCAAGAATGTGAAGGAATTCTATTACTTAGGAGTTAAAATTGCATTAAGAAGATTGGTGGCTTCATATTTCAATTTTTTGTTGGAAAGAGTGCTTGGGAAGCTAGATACTTGGGGAAGCAAGTTTATTTCTCTTGCAGGGAGATTTACTCTTTCTAGATCAACGATCCTTTCTATTCCAGTTTTTTTTGCACTCACTCTTGGGTTCCAATTGGAATCTTGGCTGAAATAGAGAAAGCTTGTAGAGAATTTATTTGGCATAAGGAGAATAATGAAGTCGGTTTACATTTTGTTAGTTGGGAGAATTTGTGTAAACTGTTGCATCTAGGGGGGTGTGGACTTCAGTCTTGTGTGCAAAGGGTGGACTCTTTAAGAGCTAAAATTGCAGGGAAATATGTAAATGAAGAAAATTCTTTTTTGCATAAATGCTTGAAGCCGAAGTATGGGAATTCTTGTTGGCTGCCTGATTGGAAGCAAAATGTATCAAGTGCATGGAAAATTATAAGGAGTGGGGCAAAGGCTCTTAAACCGATTATAAGATGGAAAATTTCTAATGGTGAAAATGTAAATGTCATGGAGGATGTATGGATTCTAGATAAAGCCTTATGTAAATGGCCTACGTTCCTTGATAACTTACAATAACATAATTTATTTGTAGATCACTTCATTGAAAATGGAGGTTGGGACATGGTTAAACTACAAGAAGCTTTCGGAAGGACCTGCTTCAGATTATTTGCAACATTAATATTGAACAGGAGGCCGGTAGAGATTAAATAGAGTTGATTTCTCATAATTCAGAAAAGTCTTTGATAGCCTTATCATTTGAAGCTCAGTTAATTGTTTCAAATGGGGAAGAATGTTGGAATTGGATGAAGAAATTATATCTTAATCCAAGAACTGAAGTCTTTTGGTGGAGAATATACCATAAAGCCAGTCCAACTTTTCAATTTCTGGAATATAGAAGAGTCAAGGAAGGATGCCTATGTCCTAGAGATTATTTGGAAATTGAAGACGTTAAGAATGTGGCGATGAGGTGTGATAAACTCAATCAAATTTCAAAAATTTTGAATCAACGGGGCTTTCAAATTCCTATTTTTCATACCTATGCTGAGTTGATTTCTTGGTTGAAGTATAATGCTATTAAAAAAACATTTATTACAAATGTTTATTATACCGTGGCATTTCTTTGTTTGAAGTCTACAAATAGACTTATTCATGAAGGTAAGGAGGATAGCAATTTAAATATTGCAACTAATGCTCTTAGTATGACATCAATTTCTATTTCTAATAGAAATAAATCGGGCCTATGGGATGTTAATCAACCATCTCGGTTGTTTAATAAGTCTTGGCATCCTCCACCACCCGATTGGATCAAAATAAATGTTGATGCTTCATTGTTACCTTCTTATAAAACTGGAATAGGAGCTGTTTGCCGTGATCATCAAGGAAGGTTTCTATTTGCTTTTGGGACAAAAGGAATTCATTGGGATATTGCTCGGCTTGAATTGGATGCTATTTTCTCTCTACATGGTATTATCAAGGATTGGATCACTCAATGCAAAGGTATTATCATTGAAGGAGACAATGAAAATGTGATTAAAAGTATCCAAAGTAATATCAACAAGAAGGGATTGCAAAAACCGGAGATTGATGTAAGGTTCTCTTCTTTTGTTAAAGAGTTTAATCTTGTTATTTTCAAATATGTTAGTAGGGAAAGTAATAAGTTCATAGATATGTGTGCTAACTATGCTCTTAATGGGGATTTTGCTTGGGATAATCTTAGTATGGAACACATTCCTCCTCAGTTTTTTCTTTTATTAAAGGAGGAATGTGATGCTATTAGCTTGTACTAGCTTCTTTCATTTGTAATGTTATTGCTTTATGCATCTTTCAAAAAAAAAAAAGTGGTGAAGTATTTTCTTACATTTTGAAAATCTTAAATTTTTAATTTTTATTTGGTTTAGCATGCTAATAAATATGTTATTACACCATTACATGAGAATAAGTAAGACTTAATGCTAGGGAGAATTTATTAAGTGTAAATTTAGTAGTATTTTATTATCTTAAATATTAATAAAATATTATTTTTAGTTGTTGTGGTGTAGGAATGTCTTTTGAAAAAAGGAGAAAATTCATAAGTGTTGAACCAACATCGCAGTACTCCAAAAATCAGTGCCACAACTTCAAAATGCCTTAGCGCCATATCAGGAAATTGTAGTGTCAGAGCCAAAATAAAAAGTAATTAATTCAATACCTTAATAGAGCCAAGGTAAGTTCCATAGTGTTTCTTAATGACGCAATGTCAGAAATCAACAACATAGCACCTGAGTCCTGGTAATTTGAGCATCGGAGTGCTGAACTTTATAATATTCAAGTGTTGGATTGTACATTCAAGCACAACAGTGCTCAACTTCTAGAGTGTCACTGCGAAGCAATTAACAAAAGATGGATCCACATAAAATTAACCAAGAGATTCACTAGTTCAACCATTAGATGTGCGAATCATCCTAACACCACAGCGGAGTAAGCCAAACTGTGTCGAAACACTAGTTCATTCTATAACACTGTTGTGCCACCATGTTGAGCTTCTCAATGCCTAAGTCCAATTATGTATAAGTATAAATAAATTTTGGTTCATTTAAGTTGGAATTCTATCATAATTCTATCTAATTTAGTTCAAACCATAGTTTCCCTTTAAAAGTAAAGTCTAAAAGAGTTCAAGGGAGAAAAGGATACTACATTTAGGAACTATTAGCATGTATCTTTGTAAGAAATCAGATATTTAGAGGAGAAATGAGTGTGGAGAGTACATTTGGACTATCTGGGTGACATCTAGAATAACTTTTACTCCTATATTTCCTCTTTTATGTAAATAAAAAAAAATGATTTATTTTCATGATATTCTATGTATGACAAATTCCATAATTTTGGGCTAAGTATGTGAATTTTATGTTAGTATGAATGTAGACTCTTATGCTTTGAATGAGAAATTGATGGTTTTAATATCTCTTGATCTTAATTTAATACATATAGTGATGATGTGTATAGTTTAAAACTAGTGTAATATTTTACCTTGACGGAGGAAATTAGAATAAATAGGATTATTGGAACATAATATTTACTTGCCTAGATATAGAATTTTTAACCTTCTAGGTTTTATGGAGAGACAATCGGTATAGGAAGGTTATAAACCTCTTTTTACATCCCTACAAGGTTGATAGAAATCTTGGGATGCATATGTTTAGATCCACATCAACAAAAGAGATTCCCTTTAGAATTTTTTTATTTGTATCATCAGTCTAAAATATTTTATTAACTGGTATCTTTTCTTTTTTTTTTTTCATTCCTCTATAGTGACAGAACTCAACTCTTATTTTTATTCAATATACTAAATATTATAACTGTAGTTTGAAATACTAGTTTACTAGCATGAGCATGTCAGTAGAACACTTTCTCTTGTGATCAACACTCTCTCAATTCACTTTATTACTTGATCAACATGTATATTTGTGTATTTAGTGGTTATTACAAATTAAAGAAAACATAAGCATATTTTAACCCATAGCATAAACATAGTTCATGCATTGAATGAAAACCCATACCCTATATCAGTAATCAAGGAATACAATCAAGTTTGCAATATGAAACATTGTTGTTTGTGATTAATAGTAGAAGAAAAATCAAAATGCACCTATAAGAAATCCTAACATGTTTAGCTTGATGAACCCTTCCTAGCAATTGGTATGAGCACCTATGCTCAGTATCAAGAAGGAGCTTTTCTGGGAGATCTATCTATAAGCCTACTAGTTAACAAAATTCAAGACGAGAAACATGATAATGGTAGCATGCTTGAAGTGAATTTATTTTTGGTGGCTTGTATTTTTTGGCTGCTAAATATTATTCAAAATATTGTTGACACTCTATTACTATATGTTTAGAGGATAACGTGTCATTTTCAATCTAATTCTGTTAAATTACATGATACACTATGAATTAGCTAACTCTAGTCTAATTAATCTTAGGAAAAATTAGGAATAATATTGAATGGTATACGCTATAAGTAATGGTCAAGTGAATATTCATGACTTGATAGTTCTTCAAAATGAAAAATAAATTATTTATCTTATTTTTCTTGTGGACTAAGCATTCAGTCTCCTACAGGGTAGCAGACAAATAATTTATATCAATCTAATAAACAATTTATATATGTTGTTTGAGTCAAATTAATTATATATTTCAAGTCAAAATAAGAAAAGATAATAAAGTTAAAATTAGATAGTCCAAAAATACTTTTTATTGAGAAAAATGAGACTCACTACAAACCAATTTTATTAAAAATAATTATTACTATTAAAGATTACACTTTAACTATAAAAATGACAAAAAAAATAAAAATTACTATAAAAACTTCAAAGAAGATAAATATATAATCAAAATTATATTAGTAAAGAAGAAAATTAAGTGAAATATGAACATAAATAGATAGACACGATGAACATGAACTCCATTTAAGATTATATAGAATATGATGGCAACAATGAGAAATGATAGTCCTACAACTATTAAAAATTCAATACAACCCTCTATTTAACTTATTCTTCTTTTTTTAAGATAAAAGGATAGAAACAAATATTAACACCAAAACAATAAACTTAGAATCATCAACTCATACAACATTATTCAATAATGACCTCACCACTTAAGGGGGAGATAGGGGATGAAACAAGTGGCATGAAGAAAAAAAAATCAAAACTTACTTTAGGAAGATGACAAGGCAGAAGAAATTGCTTCTCCCATGCTAATTTTTCATGTTTATGGCTTCAAACTTCAAGGGTTATTGCAAGATGCATGATTACACGAAGAAGAGGGAGTCGCGAGGAGAAAGCTCCTCATGATTTAGTGAATCAAGTGTGAATATGGTAGGCTAAGGAAAACGAGCAAGATATAAGGTGTAGAGGGGGCAAAATTACAAAATTATCCTCATTATAAAGGAAATTTTATTTTTGTTAGGGTAGGAAATTGCTCACCCTAGGCATAGTGTTGGTCTTCCCATAAAAAAATTCCTATCATGTGTGATAATACTAGTGCAATTTGCATCACTAAAAATTCAATCCAACATTCACATGCTAAACACATAGATATCATGCATCATTTCATTAGGGATCATGTAGCCAACGACATATAGAACTTTTGTATGTTGATACAAAAAATCAATTGGCATCTTTAACAAAATCCATAATTATAATATATTTAGCACACTTAGGACAAGACTAGGTCTCATTGACATTCATATTTAGAAAAATTGGGTAATGGTATATTAAGGTCAGATTGTTTGTTTATTTTTTTTAGTTTTTTTTATGTTATATGTTTGTGTTTTCTTCTGTTACGTTTATTTGATTCTGTTACAAATTTTATTGTTTATGTGTATGCTTTTATTTGTGGAGTTATCCATAATTATCACTAAAAAACTCTAATTTTTAGTTCACATGGTACTATATGATACACCCATCGTACTGTACGATACATGTAAGATTTGATCATTGGGCACCAATAATTATCATATTAACTATTTTGGGTGATCTATTATTGTTGATCATACAATATGAATTATTCATCATATTGTATAAACTATTTTAGTCAATAGTCATACCAATGACTCATTGAGATGATCAAGATAACACTGATCATATTGGATGACCCTAATCGTACTATATGATTTCAACTTTGATTGCACATTCTCAATGATATTTTTAAATGGACTTGATTTTATATAATCCACCTATTGTACTATATGATTGCCCCGAGTTATAAAAGGGAGGGTAATCCCTTCATTTTCTTCACACCTCAAATTTTATAACTCACTTCATTCTCTAGATATATTCTCCTACTCAGTTTCCATGGCCCCAAAGTGTACTCAGTTAGATTTCTGTTAGTGGGTGGATGATAGATTTCAATGTGAGGAGGACAAGGATGCTTATGCTTGGTATAGAGGAGCCTCCATTACATACACAAAAAAATTTAAATATGTAAAATCTTTCATATCAGGTACTTGAGTTATTTGGTACTTCCACTCTTTAGTTCATTATCCTCCTAGCTTTCCCCTAGAAAACAAAACTTCTTTAAGTTTTTTCCAACCTACACACCACTTCTGATTGTACCAACTTACAATACCAAGTTTATTAACATTAAATAACTATCACCATAGATGACTTGCATTAATACCTACACTTGTCCAATGATGGTCCATCCCTACATTTTATTTCAGTATCCTTAGAATTTAATTAGATCACTATTAATACAAAAATTAGGAACTCTCTCCCCTACCATAACTTTATCCCTTAGTGAGTTCCTTGGTCCTAAATATACATGTTATTGATTATATTGCCCAAAATAGTATTATTCCTAAAGTTGATGACCACATAAATATCACGCCTTTATTATTCTGTATCACTTATTATTGTATGTTTGGCACATAATTTAATGCTTGTGATATGATCATTAGATACATAGAAAACCTCACTTCTATTAGAAATCCATGAGCCTATTGAAAACACAACTAAGCCTTAAAACACATAATTATCTAGTTTCTAAAAACTAAATTCAAATTGACCCTCCCTGCACCACCATACCACCTACCTACTTTCTTTACAAATAATTCCTTTCATATTATCTATAGTGAGCATTGTAGGGCCCCAACAGATGCATCTTATTCTAAGGAAGAAGCATATGCAGGGGAAGCACTAGCATAACATGCTCCTTATATTGAGTACCACTACCCTCAGAATGAATATATATAACATTTTTCCCTCTTAGAGCTGAAGGTAGATACACACATTGAGTAGTCCACTCAATGCAAGAAGCAAATGCAATAATAATATAAGGCTGACCATGCATAGTTTAGTGATTAGTTTACCTACATTCACCTCTACTTCTATCCATAACTACCAAATATTGTGTGGGCAAGCACCTCACCCTTTGTACTTACAATAAAGGTGACTCTAGAGTTTTGAAAAGACTTTGTAACATCAAATGAGAAGCAAAAACTCATATTAAATAGGGTGCTAGTCATGCTAATTTATTTTTTTGGCAGGATCATTGGTTGGGTCATACTTCTATTGATTAAATGCTCAATACTTTTACTACTGCTGCTATAAAATGAACGCTTATTAATAAATAATTGTTGGGATTATAAAAACCTGGCTGAGGTTATTCTTGCATCTATCATTAATCACGTTATGCAAATTCCTTTAAATATGGACGCTGATGATTTGTTATTATATAATTTGGCTAGTAATGGCTTCTTTAGACTTGAGGATTCTTGGAATGTTATATTATAACTAAAAGTAATGTTTCTAAAATCTTTTGTATGATATGGCATAAAAGTATCTTGACCACTATTGCTTCTATTATTTGGAGCTTGTGCATAAATATGTGTTGACTGGTGAAAACTTAATTAGAAGAGGTTTTGTTTTATTGTTTAAATGCCAATGTTGCTACATGTGGAAAATATGCTTAATGTTTTCATTTTTGGTCTTATTGCTTCTAAAATTTGGATCCACTTTGATGCTATTTTTAAGTTTAATCATTTCTATGGTAATATTAGCATCAAGGGCATCTTAGATCTTTGGTTTACTACTTTGAGGGGACATATTAGGAATCTCATTCCTCTTCTTATTTTGTGGTATCTTGATTTTCTAAAAAAAAAATCCCTTTTCAATAATGTTGTCATGGATCACCAATGTAATATTAAGAATATTAAAGATAAAATTCTGAAGCTTGTTGACTTTTAAGAACTTTACTAGTTTTTTTCTTTGTTGCTAAGGATTTTGGGATTGTCCTTCAAGACATGCATGGAAATGATGGCCCTAAGCTTATTTACTGGTCTAAAATGCCCGATAACATTTTTAAGCTTAATAGTGATGTCTCGATTAAGAATAACTCAAATGGTTGTTGTGGCATTATTAGAGACTCACATGTCAATTTTATTATAGCTTATTCTCGACCTCTTAAAATTTCTTATGTTATTTTTGCAGAGCTTTCGGCTATTCTTCATGGTTTAAAATTGTGTCTTTCTCTTGGAATTATTAACATTTGGATTGAGGTTGATGCTTTGTATTGTATCTACTGTTTAAAAGATAATGAAGACAATATTTATAGCCTTGATATTTTTTATCTTCTAAAGGAAATTAAACAGTTGATGACCCTTTGTAATGTCAATGTTTCCCATATGTTTCGTGAAGGGAATGTTTTTGATGATTGGTTAGCTAATTTTGGGTGTAATCTCCAATTCCTTACAGAATTATCCTATCCTAATTTACTGCCTTTCTTAAAAGCCATTATAAGACTTGATAAACTTGGCTTACCTTATGTTAATAATTAAATCTTGTGTTTCTTCCACCTCTCCCCCGCTCTTGGTTTTGGTTTGTGGTGGTTTTGTTTTCTCTCCTTTTGGCTATGATTGTAATGCTCTTCCTGATGGCTGATTTTCCAACTGTTGATTATCTTGTCCATTTCCTTTCAACATATGCGAGGGGAGGCTGCCAGTTTCTATTTCTAGTTATAATTTTGGATTGGGATAATCAAAACTATTATAAGTATTTTTTTATTTTGGGCAAATGAGGAGTTCATTATGTGGTTAGTCAATCATATTTATTTTTTATGAGAGTCTATTTTTGAGTCATTTCAGGTATGTTGGGGCTGGTGTAAGTTGTATTGGCATCTTTTAGTATTACAACAACTACATTAATCTTTGTATGAGAATTTGGTCTAGTAATTTCCCAATTTGGATTAGATTTGGATCAAATTTGAGTGGCAGTGGTATCTTTGGCTTCATGATGTTACTTCACACCTGATTTGGAAGTTGATTCACTGTTATCTCAATCATCTTGTGATCCTTGAGCTTTACTTTATTTGTTTTGATTTGCTCTTAGATATCATTATGTGGTTAAACTATGCTTTATGTGGGTTTAACAATTTCAGTAGCTATAGTTTTCTTATTGCTATGAGTGGCCGATTCGGTTGTGTTAATATTTTTTGGTGGTAATTTTATAACCTATTAGGTGCAATTCTATTTCCTTGCTATTTATTTTGATGCAGATTTGGCAAAGATGGTTTTATAATATAATTGGTATATAGTAGTCCTTTTTCTCATCATGTTCTTATTCAAATTTAGAATTTTTTGAACATCATAAGGAACTATAATTTATATTTTGATTATCTTGATAGGCACAGACATCTAGCTCGTTGGTGGTCTTTTTGGATAATTATTGGTAACTGTTATTGGGGGTGTGCTCCTATTATTGGTTGGAGCCTGGATCATGGATAGGGTTGGAGTTCTTTAGATGTTACCTTTTTGATAATTACAATCATTATTGATGTTTGGATGCTATTCATTCTGCTCTATTTTTTCTTATATGTGGCGGAGGATAATTTCCATATGCTCTTTTTTTTTCTTTTTATATGGGTGTGGTACTCTCTCCATAAAGATGCTATGTCTATTAGTTTTTATCATTCTACATTTGGCTAGAAGGGATTTTTAGCCAATTATTGGAATATGTTCCTTGGGTTTAATCATGGTAAGTCTCGGGTGATGGCTACTTCCTATAATCGATTATGTTTTACTGTTGTTCTATTCAATTTTCCTCTTGGGTATAACATTAACATGAGACATTATTTCTTAGATGAATTCATGGTTAGTAGTTTGAGCTTACAAATTATCAACAATTGTGAAATGTTCATGATTTCTGATTGGGTTTTCTGCACCATTAATATTTATAATTCTAATTGGCTTCAAGTATTAACTATATATAAATTTTTAGTTATTACTATGTTTTGTATTATTTTGTTCTCTTTTGCAGTCCTTTCTTTCAGGCTCCTTGGACTGAGGTTTGTTGGGTGAATCTGAAATTTTTTTGTTGGAAGATTGTTCTTATTATTTTGATTTTATCTTCCTTCTTTGGGTGCTGTTATCTTGCAGCCCTAGAATGTTATTAGGTTTTCTTTTAGTTTTAGTACAGGGGACCATCAGCTTTTAGGTTTTCTTTTGAATTTTTTTTGTACCTCAGTCGACCATTAGCAAGCTGAAGGTTTCCTTTAAGGACCTTATAGTCTTCTTTTTTATTAACACGTAGGCCCTGCCATGGGGTTTCCCCAAAAAAAAGTAATAGGGAGATAAAAAGAATCTTGAATAAAATTGTAAGTTCTAATAAAAAAGACCGATCTATTAAACTAGATAATGCATTATGGGCCTATAGAATTTCTTTTAAAATACTTGTTGGAATGTCTCCCTATCGGTTAGTATTTACAAAAGCTTATCACCTTCCTATAAATTAGAACATAATGCATTTTGGGTTGTGAAGGAATTAACTTTAATTGTAAGGGAGTAGTAAAAAAAAAAAGGCAAATACAGTTTAATGATTTGGAGGAATTTAGAAATGAAACTTATAAAAATGCTAGGAGTTAAAAGAATAAAATAAAAAAATGGCATGACCATAATCTATTAAGAAAAAAATTACCCCTATATAAGAAGTTCTTGTTATTTAATTGTAGATTGAAATTATTTCTAGGTAAACATAAGTCCAAGTGCTGAAGTACATTCACTGTTATAAATGTCTTCCCTTATGGAGCTATAGAAATTCAAGACAAAATGACCATTCACATCTTTAAGGTAAATGTCCATTGGTTGAAGCCATATTTAGGAGGAGATATAAATCATTTGAGGAATATCACTGAATTGGGTCAACCTCTAGGGAAATAGTTGTCATAGTTTGGCTAAAGACTGAAAACTTAGTGCTGATAGGTGGCAACCCAAATATATTATGTATTATTGAGAGCATTTTTAATTTATTTTAAATATTTGGTTATAATCAGTTTATCAATGGTATACTTTACTTATTATAGTAATTTATTTATGTTATTGATGTTGTAGTTCAATTTACATTTAAGTAGAATTCCCATAATTGCTTAAATGTTAAAAATGTCCTTTACATAGCGCTTGCACATTGATTGATTATTTAAATAGCAAGTAAAAACTATTTAATATTAAGAATAATACTAAAATTTAGGTGATAATTTTGATTAATAAAGCATCTCAAAATTTAATTTAGAAATCATAATACTTAATTAAAGAAAATCATCTAAGTTATTTACTTGCTTTAAACTTAAAAGCTATTTAAGCACAGACTAAATATTAAAAGATTGAATAATTAAGTTTAGAGAAAGGAAGTGTATGGATGAAATTATGAAAATTATTGTAAACTTGAATATGGAATTACTGAGCATATTAATATCTCTACATTATTTCAATTTAGGGTTACTTGAAGAAAGAAAGTAATTATATATTTAAAATTATTATTATGTACTAAAAAAATATGAAAAATATGAAAATCAAAAGAAAGAAAGAAAAATAAAAATAAAAAAGAGTACTTAAAAAAATGGTATCTGATAAAGCTCTATTCCTAAGGGTATTCTAATGCTACAATCAAATAAGAAAATGTAAGTAAACTAATACATATGACGGGTTACTAATGAACTTCTTTTTAAGAGAGTTGTTACTTAGCGTTTTGCATGCTTTATATTCTTACAACTTTTTATTTTGATGATTCCAAATATTTTTGTATTGATTATTAATTTCTCCTAACACATTTTGGAAGAAGTGTTTTTGGATCTTGTGTGTACTAACATTTTAGGAAAATCATACTCTAGATTATTGAAGACATCAAATAAATATCTGATTATAATATTTTGTATTTTGGAGTCTGTATTTTGTTCATTTTTTTATTCAGAGAGTATGGGATTGTAATTAAGTAACTAAGCACACACACACTGGGGGAGATCTTTAAAAGTTAAAATTTCTTATACTGATCGTACGGGACGAACCATGTTCGTACAGGATGATCAGGTCAGTTATACCCCTCGGTGAGCAATGGAACGAACAGTAAGTGAAAATTTTTTTTAAGTCCTGATCATCCAGACAAATTTCCCATTCATTCCTAGATGATGTCCTCTGAATTCTCACTTTAAACTATTCATCCATATGAATTGTCCCATTCGTCCCTGGATGATGTCCTCTAAATTCTCACTTTGAACTGTTCGTCCAGACGAATTACCCCATTCGTCCCTGGACGATGTCCTCTGAATTCTCACTTTGAATTGTTTGTCCAGAAGAATTGTCCCATTCATCCCTGGGTGATGTCCTCTGAATTTACACTTTGAACTGTTCGTCCAGAAGAATTGTCCCATTCATCCCTAGGCGATGTCCTCTGAATTCACTTTGAACTATTCATCCAAAAGAATTATCTTATTCATCCCTGGACGATGTCCTTTGAATCCATGACTTAATTAATCGTTCAGATGAATTATTCCAATCATCTCAGGATGATGTTCTCTGGATCCATGACTTGAACTAATCATCCAGACGAACTTGTACCTTCATCCCAGGATGATGTCCTTTATTCCTTAAACTTTTGGACCACCTTGTAGTTATCTTCAAACAAAGTATGGAAATAACTATTCGTACTGGACAAACTATGTTCGTACGGGATGATGATTGGGTACGAAGTCATTTCGTAACAATGCACATTGAGTTCATACGTAACAGTTTTTACATTGTACGTATGCACGAATTACGATCGTACGAGACGATCGAGTACGTACATAATTAAAAATTTACTATTTTTGGATGGTTTTTTTTATGTATTTCATATAAAAGGGCCAATTAAAACTATCTTGTAGTCTTTTTATCCACTGATCTTCGTGCAAACTGAAGAGAGACTAAAGGAGAGAGTGTAAGAGAGTGTTTGTAGAAGATTTCTTAGTACTGGAGTGTGAAGTGTTCACTTGATACTCAAAGGTAAAGATCTTCATTTGTGAATTATGATTACTTCACTCTTTTCTCTTGTCCTTCCTGATTTATCGTGAGAAAATCCTTTCAAGGAGATCTGGTTCTCTGCCGACACTCGAGGAGTGTGAACAACGAGAAGGTTATCTACCTAAACTTGGAGAAGTGTGAAAGGGTGAAGGGTTCTCTGCCCACACTTAGAGAGTGTGAAAGGATGAAAGGTTCTTTGCCTATACTTGGAGAGTGTGAACAGTGGGAGGTACTCTGCCTACACTTAGAGGGTGTAAAAGGATGATGGTTCTCTGCCGCATCGGGTAGTGGTGGAAAAGCATTTTTATGAAGGCTTCTCCGCCTTGCTGTGAGGGCAAAAAGAGAGACACTAATTGGTAATAGTGCAATACCTGAAGTGGGAAACTTCAGGGAGTGGATGTAGGTCGTGTTTGACCGAACCACTATAAATCTTGTGTCTTTTTATTTTTGGCTGCTTATTTACTTTACTGTTTCTGTGTGATTTGTGGTTGAAAAATCCTTTAAAAAAAAAAAAACTTCATTAAAAGTTTGAATCGATTTAAAATTTTAAGAGGGAAAATTTTTAAATTACCAATTCACCCCCCCCCCTCTTGGTTAGCCGTTGGGACATAAACTTAGGTCTAACAACCTAATTCATAATTAACAAGTCTCAACACTTCTAATTTCACTATATACACAAAAAATTTATAAATGGTATATTATTCATATCTAAAAATTAGTAGTCAATATTGCACTTACACTTGTAGTGGATATATTAAAATTAAGCAAGAATAAGGATGATTGATTAGGATAATTACTTATGAGCATTTAAATTAAATTTGTATAACTTTGATCATTCCAAATTACATCTAAATGATGAAGTATTTTCTTACATTTTGATAATCTTAAATTGCCAATTTTTGTTTGGGCTAATGAGCTAATTAATAAGTGATTGTAGTATTGCTTGAGAGAAAGAAAGAGTTTAAGTTGGGGGAAATTTTTTAAGCGTAAATTTTGTAGTACTTTCTATCTTACATATTACTAAAAAAGTTGTTTTTTAGTTCTTGTCATGTATGAATATATTAAGAAAAAGGATAAATTTTTCATAAGTGTTGAACCAGCACCGCAGCGCTCTAACCACCAACATGTAGCACCCACAATGCTATAGTGCGAGATCAAAAAATCATAGTATTGGAGCCTGAGGAAAAATGGTAATTAATTCAATGCCTCGATAGATCCAAGGGTAGTGATGCAGTGCTTCGTAACATCGCAACACCATAAATTAGTGTCATAACACTTGACTCTCAAGAATTTGAGTCCCAGGGTGCCGAACTTTATAACACCATACTTCCAAATTGCACATTTAAGCACTACAGCTCTAAACTTTTAGAGCATCATCATGGTGAAGCAGTTGATGAAAGATGGAGTAATACAAAATTAGCTAAGTGACACACCAGTTTAGCCATTAAATGTGCTAAATCAACCCAACCACGTGGCGGAGCAAGCCCAACAATGTTGAGGTGCTATTTCATTCTATAACTTTAAGGTGACACCATATCGAGTGCCAAGGCCCCTCAGTCCATTTTGTTTAAGTGTAAATAGTTTTTCAGTTTATTTGGGTGTGGTTCTATCAGAATTATATTAGGGATTTTCAATTTCAGTGAGTATTGAGTGCTTACGTGTAGTTCCCACTTGTAGTCAAGTCTAAAAGAGGCCAAAAGAGAAAAAGATACTTTATTTGGGAGATAATCAGCCCATATATTATAAGCTTATATATTTAGAAGAGAAAAGAGAATGGATAGTTATTTATGCTATCCAGGTGATATCAAAGTTCACTTATACTCTTATACTTCCTCTTATATGCAAGCAATGAAATCTATTTTACTTTCTTGTATTACTTTAGCTAACTACTTTTTTAGTTTTAGGCTAATGATGTGAATCATTTACAAGTGCTCATTTATATTCTTGTGCTTTGAATCAATAATGAATATTTTGAATAACTCTCATTCTTATTTTAATGAATATAATGGTTATGTGTAATTAAAATTTAGTGTGATATATTATCATGATGGAGAAATATTAGAATAATTAGGAATGTTGGAATGAAGCTCTTACATGTCTTAGTGTTCTAGGTTTTATGGAGATACAATAATTATAAGAAGCCTCCCTTTATGTTACTACAAGGTTGATAGAGATCTAGGGATGCATATATTCTGATCCAATTTAACATAGAATAGTCCACTTAGGAAAACTTAGGTAATTCATAGTCATTACCCCAAAATATTTAATCGTATGGTATTATATCTTTTATTTGGCATTCACTAATAGTGAAGGAATCTTAACCCTTATATTTATCTAGTAGAATAAACAATATAGTTGTAATAGGAAATACTAATTCAATTGCATGTTAACAAAACACTTTCTTGTGGGATTTTCCTCTCTTAATCACTTTATTACTTGTTCAACCCATGTACTTGCATTTCTAGTGGGTATTGCATATCAGAGAAAATCTAAGCATACTTCAACCTAGAGCATAAAGCTTTAAAATAGTATTCTTAATAATCCTTAGTAATCTTGTGAAATTATGAAATAATAAAATCTTACATAAGAGCTAAATTTGTTATCTACTAATAAAGTAGTGTGTGTGTGTGCGTGCGTGTGTGTGTGTGTGTGTGTGTGAATGAAAATAAAAGAAAAATCATTGATGAGTTAGATTTCTATTATGTTAGAAGTTAATCATTAGTTCTGTGATTTGTTTTAAATAAACAAAATCTAAAAAGTCTCTTGAGCTTGGTCTGCCACCATCTTGCATGATATGATATACTTTATATGTGGGTTATATTTTAGTTGGGTTTTTGCATAAGGGAACCTATAAGACTATTATAAAATATATAAATGATAAGTCAATCATGTAAAGCATGGTGTGGACACATTCTAAGCAATTCCTTAAATCTCTTCCAAGATTCATGTACTAATTCTCCATTTAGTTAGGTGAACGAGGTTATGTCACTCCTAAGGTTTATATTCAAGGATGGGGGAAAATACATGATTAGGAATTTTTTATTTAAGTGATTCCATATAGTGATTCATCTTGGGGATAAATTATTTAACCAAAATAATCTAAATCTAATTGTATTATCTGAGACTCAGTTATACTTAAATGTAACCATATCTCCAAGAAATTAGCTATATGGAATATAGGATCCTCTACAGACATTTTCCCAAATTGGAAATATTGTTTCATTTAGATAATAGTAGGTTTTATCTCAAATTTGTTAGCTCTAATATTTCATTTATTAATGCTTAGGTAAATACCCTAAACCATGGGATTTACATATTCTCTAAATGGCCTGAGTTGGTTATTCTCTAAAATTGGATAAGCCATTTCTTATTCCTCTTATGATTTTTAAAACTTTTTTAATTTTTCTAAGGGTCTTTTAATTTTAAAATCAAGGAACATTTCTCTTAGTTGATTCTTATTATGCATGCAACAGTAACACACACAATATGAAAAATATAAATCATAGCACTGCTGAATAATTAACAAGATTATAAAACTAAATTTTAACGAAAATAAATAACAATGCCAACATAAAATAAGTTAATTAAAGATAATGCTAAATTAAATAATTTAACCTTTTATAAATAAAAAGTGAATAATAGGATACTTAACTAAGAATCCTCAACAAACATGCCAAAAACTTGACAATACTTCTACTACTTTTATTGTTCATGTTATATTAATTATTATAATGTGATATAAATCATACTCTATAGAAGTATACGTGTTGTGTCAAATAATAAAGTGATGAGGAGTATCATTCCCACGAGGAGCTGAATTATCCTAAGGTCACTTTAGTGTTTCTTTTATGAACTACTTAATTTATCTTATCAATCAAATAAAAAGGGTTATGCTATTGATAATTAATATATATGGTTTAAAGAAACAAATTCTATATTTAATGTACTCTAAACCTATGATATTTAAAAATAGATATTTACAATAGTTAGATTTTTTATATTGATATGAATCAAAGCATAATTACTCTTCATTTCTATGGATTTCATTAGAATGTTTAGATAAGATTTCTATCAACTACAATGTTAATATCTCCTTAAGATCTCAAAACCCTAACCACCATATGTCTATGCATGGAAAAGTTAAGTTTAAATCCCCTAATTGTTCATCTATTTCTCCATCAAGATAGTAAATCACATTAAATTTTAAGTTTATGAAATGCATCTACATAAACTAAATGAAGCACGAAGAAATTAAAAAACACATTAAGCAATTCATGAAATAATAAATCTTGACTAGAGCAAGCATGTTTCTAAACTTTCATAGCCTAGAAAAAAGTTTTAGCTAGAAATGGAGATTAAACTGAACAACACAAACTCCATTGCAATATAAAAAAAAAGTACAATAGATGAGTGAGGATATCAATAGGAAATCTTTTACAACTACTGCTACGAACTTCTTGCACTCCTTTCGCTCTTCCCTCTAGACTCTCCCTAGATTAACACAAAGTGGCAAGCCTTCTCAAGTAGTAGCATCCTCTTACATGTAAAATGTGCTCTATATTTATAGTTTTTGTAAATAATTGATTAAGCACCGTGGCGACGACTAGGTACAATTGTGATGCTATTGAAACATCATGTCACTGCATTATTCATTGCATCGATTTGTCAGTTCAACTATTTGTAACTATATTTCATTATGATGCTTTGGCGATTTAGCACTACGTCACTTATTCTAGTGTTGCGGTGCTACATCCTTAGTGCCTCATAGCCATGCTCTTGAATGAATTTCAGTCTTCTTCCACTTTGGAGCCGAACTAGTAGTACTGGGTAAATGTAGCACTATAACACTCTATTTATGGCAGTGGTGTTGCTTCAATTTTAAAATATTTTGCTTATTTGATACACAAAAAGATAGAATTAACTAGCATTTTTATAAAAATTGATGTAATTTAGACTATACACTCACTCGTTTAACAGACGACTAGCTTTCTTCTGAAAAAATAATATATATATATATATAAAGAACTAGCAGCTCATTGAACGAGTGATTGGTTGTGTGTATATAATAATAATAATAATAATAGTAATAATAATAATAATAATAATAATAATAATAATAATAATAATAATAATAATAATAATAATAATAATAATAATAATAATAATAATAATAATAATAATAAAGTTATCTATTTAATGGAAGACTAACAAACCTCATCAGCATTCATTTCCCTTTAAATGGGCGATTAAACCTATTTTTAAATTTCCTCTCATGAGGTCTGATTATTAAAAATTATATTTTAAGTGCTAGTTTTTAATTTTTTCCTAATCAACTCTTTCTCAAGTCATTAGAATTTACTTGTCGATATTTATACTCAAATGATGTCATTTTTTACTTTAGCGAGGGGACAATTTGGGGTATGTAAAGTCGATTACTTTGGTGGATTTGCTTTTGTTTTGCTTGCATTGTAAATCCTTAAGTCATTCCAAATTGGAATGTTGTATCTTGCATCCACATTTAACTCAATCCCAATTGCAAAGGGAAGTTCAATTCCTACTGCTTTTATGCCGGATTTAGGGAATAATGCTGTTATTAATTCGAGTCCAAATCTACTTGTTCTGTCTCCTGTTGCTTTACCGCCTATGAATCATGTGGTGATAAATTATTCCCATGTTGTGTTGTCTATTAATATGGGAAATTGTACTAATGATGTGGCTATGATAGATTGTGAACTTGTTTTGATTCCAGCTGAGGATGTGGTGGCATCTGAGGGAGATTTACGTGCATTTATTTCACCTCAAGCGAATTCTGTGTTGTCGGGCTCGAACCTGTTGTCCCGGCCTCTCATTTTTGTGCTAGTGATGTTGATGGTGGTTTTAATTCTAAACCAGCTTTGTCTTGTTGGGTATTGTGTATGCCCCGTGTGTTTTGGTTGAGGCTGATGCGCCTGGTGTGGTTACTGAGCAATCTAGTTCCTCTGTTTCTCCTATTCGGGTTACTATTGTTTATGGTGTTCCCGTTAATCAGGATTCTGCTTTCTCTTCAGTTAAATTGGTTTTGGATAAGCCAGTGCAATTGGATTTAGCTTCTAATGATGGATTTGAGGGTAATGGTAATTTTTGTTAATGTCCCTATTTCTTTTTTGTCTAATGCTGAAATGCAAGATCAAGTAGTGGCTATGTCCGTTAAAAACTCAATTTTGATTCAAACTGACTGGCTTATTTTAGAGGATTTCCTTTCTTCTCCTTTTCCTGAGGAAGAAGGGGATTGTCTTGACTTTGAGAAAGATGTCGTTGGTCATTTTGCTGGTTGTGGTCATGATAAATATAAACACAGAGTAGGAAGTAATTGGGCTGATGGTTCTGGTCGGTTGTTTCGATGGTTTTGGTGTTGAATGGACTATGATGAGGAGGCCCTTGTTTCCCCTCTTTGGCTTGGTTGATTGGCAACTTGGGTTCCTCATTTGCTGCTTGGTGTCTTAGTTCGATTTTTGTCACCTATGGATGGTCCGTGCTAGCCTCGTGGTTGGTGTTGGGGGCCTCCACCCTGAGTCCCCTCTTGATGCTTTCTTTGGTCTATTTGGAATTTTTGGGTTTTTTAAATTTGTACCTTGTGCTATTTTGGCTTTTACTTGTTGTGTCTCGGGTTGCTACCTATACCTGTAGCTGATGTACTCATCTTATCCTTTTATTTGAATAAATACATGTTTTGAGAAACTCCAGCCATTAGAGAGAGAAAATTTTGAAAATTTGAAATTTTTGAAACCGATTTCCGTTCCTGCTTCTCAGGATCGAAGGAGAACGATGGCGGCGGACTGTCGCCGGCAAGGGCATGTTGTAGAAACTGATTATAAAGGAAAACAGATGTCGACTTCATCGTCTACGAGGTCTCCGTCGCTTATGGTTAATTCAAAAATCAACACGTCTAGTGATTATTTGTCAAATTTGAATTCAACTCAGAGAATTCAAAGTCCTTTGACTAAACGTTAAGGATCGTTGGTGATTAAGGAGGTATCTGATTTATCTCCTTTGAGGATTCAACATGTGGAAGGAAAAGGTAAGGCTCCAGCTGAAATTTTGAATTCGATTACACCTGCTAGTTTCAAATCTACAGCTTTTCCGTCTCATCATACCGCCTCAACTTCTGGAATGAAAATTTTCGTTAATCGTTTTGGGAATTCAAATGCAATCCCTGGACTATGTCGCAGCGTGATAAATAAAAATTCCCAAAATATGTTTGATAAAAATCTTCATTCAGAACATGATATAAATACTAAGATAAGAGTAGAGAAGCTAAATGATGGAATGCCAAAGAGCTCGGTTGGTTCGGGTAATGTCAACCCTTGGAGAAATAAACAATACATAAAGTTGGATTTCAAAATAGAGGATGTGGTCTATTCTAATGATGGTATTGCTGTCAAGTTGAATGAAGAAAGAGAGAAGATGAATTCTAAAATTCTATCCAATTCTTTAGTTATTAAAGTTTTTGGTAATACTTTACCTTCTCATTTAGTAGCTTGGGAAATAAGAAAACAATGGAATCATTTCGGACAATTCCACTTTACTACATTGGGTAAAGGATGGTTCTTATGCTCTTTATCTTCAGAAGAAATGGTTGAAGCAGTGCATTCTGGTGGCCCGTGGTTTGTAAATGGACACATAATAGGTATGGAGAAGTGGACTCCTGAATTTAATACTTCTTCTATTAAGGGACTTTCTTCTCCAATATGGATTAGAATGCCCCATCTACCTTTACAATGTTGGGATGAGAAGAACATAGCATGTATAGCTTCAAGAATTGGAAAACCAATAATGATGGATGGCAACATGTTCCATTGGGGGAGAAGAGAATTTGCAAGAGTATGTGTAAGAATCAAGCTTGATCAACCCCTTCCAACAGGAGTTTGGTGGATAGCATTGCTGGAAGATTCTTCCAAAATGTGGAATATGAGAATGTAACTTTTGCTTTGTATTTGGAAAGATCGGTCATGTGAATAAGGAATGTGGTCAAAAAGAAAATATTCCTAAAATAGTGGATGTTGATAATGGAGGTGGTATTGATAAGAAAATGGAAGGAACACAAGAAAATCCAACCACACCATCTTATGGTCCATGGATTTTAGTTAACAGCAAAAGAAGAAGAAATATTACAAAGAAAAAAGTTGAGACCAAACCAGCCATACTTAAATATGTTAAAAAAGCTGTTATTCCTGTAGCAACTGAGAAGGAAGTGCAGATTATGGTAGCTGCTGATACAAGAGAAAACTTTTCTCTTGAGAATACCGGAAAGCCATGTAATATGGATAATCATTTAGAAGATGGGGAGTTTATGCCTGTACATAATAATGAATTATCTCAGGATAACACCTTGACATTGGAAAAATTTTCTAACAACAGAGATGGGAAGGGTTGCCTGCGAACTCAAGTAAATCCTAAGGGATTACTTGCGAACTCAGGTATTCCCTATCATGATTCAGAGGTATATGACAGCAATAAATCTGGGAAGAATGCAGATAATAAATTAACCGTGGAAACTCATCCGGTTAATAAGTTTTCTATCTTTCAATCAGTCAATGAGTATGGTTATGAAGATGTATCTATACAAAACTCTATGATGAGTAAGGATGATGTTATTGAAGTTGGGAAACAGTTAATTGAAACAAAAACTGTTAATGGCACAGATGAAGTTGTCCCAGTTTTGGAATCTAGAAATAGTCTAAAAGAAGAATTGCCTAAATGCAAATTGGCAAAAGAACTAAAATATTTAGGACCCATTAAAAGCAAAACCCGTGGAAGACTTGGTGATGGAGGTAGTAGGAGGAAGGTTGGGGGCTACTCCCCAAATAAACTTTAATGAATTCCATAGCCTTTTGGAATTGTAGAGGGGCAAAGAAGAAAGAAGCCTCTCTATACATGAAGGAGTTTATAAAAGATCATAATGTTCTTTTGTGGGTTTAGTAGAAACTAAAATTAGCACTTTTGATAAAGCTGATTTTGATAAAATCATGGGTCCTAATTGGGATTTTTTTATTTTACCATCTGAGGGATTATCTGGAGGGATTATGATTCTTTGGAGAAATTATATTGCTTCATTTTTCAGTTATAAAGACTTCAGAACAATGTATAATTGGAGATCTCAATGTCTTTAATCAAGGAAGATGGATGATTGTTACGGTATATGGGAGAAAGGAGGTTCACAAGAGAAGTCTGTTATGGGAGTGCATTCAAGAGCAATCTAGAAGGAAGATTCCAACAGTTATTGGAGGGGACTTTAACTGCATCTTATAAAAAAAGGAAAAGAGAGGAGGTAGGAAGTTTATTTTCTCTAAAGGTTCCTTTGATATGCTCAAATTTATGAATGATAATGACTATCATGATATTGGAGTGGTTGGTCCAAGATATACTTGGTGCAACAATAAAGTGGGAAGTGGAAGAATTCTAGAACGTTTGAATAGGTGCTTGTTGAACTCAAAGGCTCTTCAATGTATCTGAATTGTTGTGGTAAGACACTTAGCAAGAGTGGCTTCTGACCACTGCCCTATAGTGCTGAAATTATTTGAAGTAGTTAGAAGAATAACAAGGTCTATCAAATTTGAAGATGTTTGGCAATCTTTTAAAACAACTGAGCACATTATTTCTAAAACTTGGAAGAAGAATTTTGTTGGAGATGACATGGAAGTTCTCAACAAGAAGTGCAAGAGAGCTTCGAATGATTTATATTATTGGAGCAAGAACAAGCTAAAAGACTTCTCTAGTGAAAAAGATAGATTGAAAGCTGAAATTTTACTACTCCAAGAAGAAGAAGCAAGGGTTGGATGGCTGGATGAAGATAAGTTGTGGAAATTAAGAGCTAATGTTAGAGAATTAAATGTTATTCTCAATTACTTGAACATTTGGTGGAGACAAAGAGCAAAGGTGAAATGGGTGGTTGAGGGAGACTCAAATACTAAATTTTTTCATGCCTTTGACAATGCTAGAAGAAATGCTAATTGGATCTGTCAAATCAAGAATCTTCATGGCTTGCTCACCGAAGACCCAAAAGAAGTGGAAGGAATTTTTTACAATTTCTTTTAAGAGAAATGGAAGGAAAGATATTGCAGTCTTGATAACTGGTCGAAACCTTGGATGGTGTTGAATGAAGATGACAAGAAATGGTTGAAGATTGACATTTTAGAAATTGAAGTTAAGGAGGTGGTTATGAGGTTAGGTAACAATAAATCCCCTGGATGTGATGGATTGACACACTCCTTCTTCAAAAACTTTTGGAATATCATCGGAGGAGATGTATTTAAAGCAATAAGGCTTTTCTTTTGTACAGGTAAAATGAGTAGTGAATGGAAGGATACTCCTGTAGTGTTCATTCCAAAAACTACTAATCCTTTAACTCCTTCATTCTACCATCCAATCAGTTTATGTAACACAATTTATAAAACTGTGTCCAATGTGATCTTGCATAGACTGGTTTTAGTTATTCCTAAAATTATATCCGAAGAACAAGTGGCTTTTGTAAAGGAGAGATCCATTTTTGAGCATTTTTTATTAGCACAAGAAATCTTCAACAAAATGAGGTTTTCAAAATCTAGCAATGGTTTCTTGGCCATCAAATTGGACATGGAACAAGCATACGATAGTATGTGTTGGCTTACTTTGAAGAAAATGTTGATGGAGTTGGGATTCCCGGAAAGTTTTCTAAAACTTGTTTTGGACTGTGTTTCTTTTCTCAGATTTTTAATTCTTATTAATGAGAATAGATGAAAATTGTTTCTTTGCTCTCAGCTTTTGTCTAATTCTTTTTGCAGCAGGACTGATAATTTGGGAATTAAAGTTTGCTCCAATGCTCCCAGTATTACACACCTTATGTATGCTGATGATGTTTTATTATTCTTAGATGCAAGTTTAAAAAATGTGAAGAATATTAAAAGTATTGTTAAACAATATTGCAGCTGGACGGGTCAGAGTATAAACAAGCACAAATCCTCACTGATTTTTGGAAAATCTGTACCGAGAAGAAGGAAGAGAAAGATATCTAAGCTGCTGGATTACAAACCGTTAGAAGAGTTTGTTTACCTGGGAATTAAAATTGCATTGAGACGGTTAAGAAAGGAGGATTTTCAAGTGCTGCTAGATAAGACTATGAAAAAAATGAATGAATTGAGTATTAAACATTTGTCCCTAGCAGGCATATTATGTTTGATTAAAAATGTTATTCTTACTCTACTGATTTTTATGATAACTCATTGTCTTGTTCCTCTGAAAACTTTATATGAGTTAGAAAAACTATGTAGAGATTTTATATGGAATAAAATGGATAACAGCCATGGGTTACATTATGTAGCATGGGAGCTGCTATGTACACCAAAGAATTGTGGAGGTTGGGGTCTTTAATCTTCGATTTCTAGAATTGGTTCCCTTAGAGCAAAGTTTGCTTGGAACCTCATTGAGAAGCCAAACACTCTATTAAATAGAAACTTGTTAGCCAAATACGGTGATTCATGGTGGAGTAAAGAAGATTTCAAAGGTGGATCAAACTCTTGGAAAATAATAATAAGCGGATGGAAAGCTCTTAATAAATTTGTAAGATGGAGAGTAGTTAATGGTTCCAGCATAAGAGTGATTCAGGATACTTGGATTCTTGAAAAAAGTCTCCTTAAATGGCCTACTTTTGTAGGATGCATTGATGAAGATAACAATTCTCTTGATCATTTCATCAAAGATGGAAAATGGGATTTCTACAAATTGGGATGTTTTTTTGGAGGAGATCTTCTGAATATCACTAAGGATGTGCAGATTTATCACAATGCTCCTCAAGATCAGATGGAATTAAAGCTACTTTATTCCTGTAAAACATTATATGCATTGTTAACAGAAGATAAGCTGAGAAATTGTTCTTCTTTTATAAAATTTTCCTGGATTCAAAAGATAAAAATCAATGCTAGGGTAGAATTATTTTTATGGAGATTATTTAATGAAGCTATCCTGACTGAAGCTTTTCTTTTTAAAAGAAAACTTTTAACTAACAGCTTTTGTCCTATGGGGTGTGGAGTGATTGAAGACCTTGATCATGTTACTTCTAATTGTTCTAAACTTCTAGAGGTTTGGAAGGTTATACAAGATTGGGGATTCAAAATTCCTCATTTTTGCAATTGGATTGAATTCAACATTGGTCTAACAAAATTAATAAAGGATGATTTAATGGCTGCAAGGATTTATATACTTATTGTGTGGATGGTTTGGAACAACATATGCAAGATTAAGCACGGGAAAACTGGTAATAGCAAGGTATTCATTTCTTCTTCCATCCTTAACTTTCTTATTTTTGCAAAACAGGATTTCTTCCGCTCAGATCACTGGGATGCTTATCAATCCAATGGACTGTTCCTTCATTATTGGCATCCCCCTCCACTTGGGTGGCTGAAAATTAATCTAGATGCAGCTCTTAAAGAAAATTACATTGCTGGAATCGGTGGGGTGGTAAGAGATGACAAAGGAAGATTGATCTAGGCTTTTGGAAGGGAAAAACTGCATGTGGGATAGTGCACAAATGGATCTCTCCTCTTTCAAAATTTTAGATGAAATATGTCATGAATGGACTAGAGAACTTAAAGGATTTGTATTGGAAGGTGATAACAATAATGTTCTCCAATATCTTCATAACTTGTACAGCAAACCGAAGATCATTAGAGAGAACTTGGATAAAGAAGAGCTCTTATTCCTTAGTAAGTTCAACTACTTTATCTTTAATTGTGTGACACGCAAGTGCAATAAGTTAGCTGATTATTGTGCTAACTTAGCTTTATCTTTTGATTTTGATTGGGATATGTTCATTGAGAATAACCTTCCTTCTTCCTTTGTGAAATTAGCAAAGGATGATAGTGATAGATGGTTGATTCCTCATTAGCTTGTATATAGGCTTCTTTTGGTGACTTTTTATATATTATGCTACTTAGCATTTTCTATATATATATATATATATATATATATATATATATATATATATATATATATATATATATATATATATATATATATGTTTTTGTTAAAAAAAAAAGAGGGGATGTACACTAACAAAAGTTAGTTTTCTTTTTAAGAACTAAATAGTAGGCTTTTCAAAAAAGTTGCTTATTACAAGTTCATGTTTGATTCATTTGTTAAGCAAATTGAAATCAAACATATGATTTGAACTCATTTCAAACGAGTTAAATCTAAAAAGATCATTGTCTAATAATTTTTGACTAGTTACTCTCTCTCTCTCTCTCTCTCTCTCTCTCTCTCTCTCTCTCTCTCTCTCTCTCTCTCTCTCTCTCTATATATATATATATATATATATATATATATATATATATATATATATATATATATGTTTATATGTTTGAAATTATTGTACCAAATAACATTAGAAGTTCTTTCTCATCATATATATTTTAAGATTTTTTAAGTTCTTATGTTCGTTTGTAAGTGAGCTTACATATAAGTAGAATGATTTTAATATATTTGTTTTTTTTTTTTTTTTTTTTTTTTTTTGCAAGAGGATGTACCTGATGTATGCTTTTTGCTGATGATATTCTTCTTAATGATAAGACTAGAGAGGGAGTTGAATACATTTGAGTCTAAAGGTTTTCATTTGAGTAGATATAAAACTGAATACATTGAGTGTAATTTTAGTAGTAAATGATGTATTGGAGGTTTGTGACTACTTAATTTATCTTATCAATCAAATAAAAAGGGTTGTGTTATTGATAATTAATATATATGGTTTAAAGAAACAAATTCTATATCTAATGTACTCTAAACCTATGATATTTAAAAATAGATATTTACAATAGTTAGATTTTATATATATATATGAATCAAAGCATAATTACTCTTCATTTCTATGGATTTCGTTAGAATGTTTAGATAAGATTTCTATCAACTACAATGTTAATATCTCCTTAAGATCGGCCAGAGCATAGCCCTGGATGCAAAATAGGACGATTGAAAATTGGCTTGATCATCTAGGCCGATCTCACGATCGTCCTGGCCGATCAGTTCAAATCAGAGGAAAATCATCCTGAGAATAGCTCTGGATACAAGCTGGCCAATTTATATTGTCCTGAAGTAACTTAAGGTTTTTGACTAGATCATCCTGGCCATTCCTGCGATCGTCCAGGACGATATGATCGTATCAATCATCCTTAATTTATCCCTTGATTTCCTGATCAATTAAGGCATAATTTGTGAATATCGTCTAGGCCGATATAGGATCGTCCTGGACGATAATTTAAAAATACAGTATACCTTAATTGTCTTTGGCGGCTACTTCTTTCTATTTTGAGAATATCGTCCTGGCCGATACACGTATCATCCAGGCTGATATGTTAATGACGGTTGCCTTAATTAAGAATCCTTATTTAGACTTTCTGTTTTAAGCCTAATCGTCCAGGCCGATATAAAAATCGTCCTAGCCGATATGAGTAAAAACTGAAATTCTAAGTCTCTTAAGTGTGTGTGTGAAGGGTTACTTAGCATCAGTCTCTTTGACCATTACAAGTAGACTTAAGAAGTGAAAAATAAAAGTACAGACTGACTCAACCCTAAACCTACGTAATCTTGAATTTGCTTCGTCTTGTTCGTCCGATCTTCGATTCCTGAAATGTTAGAAGCAACAAGCAGTCCAAGAGAAATAGTGTTTGTCAATCATCAAAATATAAGCCATGAAAATAGATTTATAACAATCTCCCCCTTTTTGATGATGGCAAACACAAGTAGGAAAATATCCAAAAATGCTTATTAGAATTTCAAAGTTACAAACAACTTTTTCTACCACACCCTACTCCACCTTTTGTCATCACAAAAAGAGGGTCCGGAAACAAATAAAGACTAAAAAGCAAACTACAAAAAAAAATAAGAAACAAACAACAGAAAGCACAGACTAAAAGAACGAGGGATCCTGATCATCTGATGGAGGAGGTGGAGGTGGAGGAGGCTGCTGAAAGTAGCTGGCAAGCGTGGTAAACTGAGCATTGAACCAGGTGATGTCCTGGTCATGCTGCTGCTGCTGGTGAGTAAGGAAACTATCAAAGAAATTTAAATTCTCAGTGCGAGGCTGCTCGTAACGGGCAATGTCCTCAGAGTGTTGCTGCTCCTGTGCAGCAACATAGGCGTCAAAGCGGGTCTCCCATCGATCAAACCTCTAAATCAACTGATCAACCTGTGAGTGCTCGTGGAGAGGAACAGGGTCAAGAAAGGGAGCGGGAGTGGGAGCCTTCTCCTCTCTAGCCCCCTGAGGTTCCTCGGGGTGGAGACGAGTACTGTGAAGGGTACTGAAGGAATTATTTGAGTAGAAGGGAGTTGAGAGGTTTGATGGAATAGGATACTGAAGTTGGTATTTGGTTTCAAGGACATAGGCTATGATGTGTCCTAAGGCTAGATTGGGTTTCCTTTTGTGGCCTGGATCACAGATTGTGGTTAAGTGATCAATGTATCGAAAAATTAGGTCCGCAGTATTAAATTCCCTATGAGCCATGATGTAGAAAGTAGTGAGTGAAAGTAGAGGGGTGATGTGGATTCGGTCGCCGGCTTTTGGAATTACGGAGGTGTGAAGGACATGTTAGATTGTCCTAGCATCTTTGACTAAAGAGCTAGTCTCTCCAACATGGTAAGGTACATTGGTTTGGCGAAGGAAGTGATTCGTCGTGGACCAGTCAAGATCAGGATCAGAGGCGATTAAGTGCAGCTTATCCCCGGTGGCGGATAGCTGTAAAAGATCAACATAATCCTGATATGTGATTTCGATAGGGCGTCGATTCACATAGGAGGCCAGGGCTGTGAAAGTAGGGTTGATGCGAAGGTTTGCGAAAAACTCTCGAAGAAACTCGGAATTAAAAGGGAAAGCAAGAGACAGAATGAAGCAAAGGGAGGTGTGAGCGAAAAGATCCATTACCGGGTATGAGATAGGGGCAGGATTGATGATTCTTGAGACAGTTATCCCACGTTTTTTATAATGATGGTAAGCGGCTTCATCTTTTGCTTCCCTGAAACGAGGGTCAATCCTTGCCCTCGAAGAACTCCCAGAAGTTTGTCGGACACGTTTCTCACCAGCCATAGAGAGAACTAAGTAAAAAAACACAAGAGTAGTAATTTTTCTCAATCATGAAAATTGAAATCAAGTCTTTGAAAGCATCACATAATCCATGAGTTTCTCTAAGTTTTAAGAGTTTTAGCAAAGAGATGATAGCTTGTATTTAGTGGGCTTATTTTATGCCTCTTATTTACTTTGATTGGCTCTTTGAGCATCTTTTGATTCTTTGATACACTTTTGTGTATATAGCTTTCTTTTCAATTTGGCTTCATTTGCCTCTTTCCTTTTTAACTCTTGCAAGCTAGAAACTCTTTAATATACCCTTAAAAAAACTTAGTTGTGAGTATATCCTCCAAATATTAGAGAATAGGATCTCTCTCTCTAACATAGGGAAGAACAATCCACAACACAAAATCAAAATCATGTGATAAATGCAATGGCAAGATTTTAAAAAAAACTTGAAAGATATATAAGAACTTTGGCTATTATGCACAAGATAAATTAATGTTGCAAGATAAGAAATGGATCTTAATTAAAAAACCATTGGTTAAAATGAGTTTAGACTTTTGTTTAGAGAAGAAAATCATACCACTAAACAAGGTCAGAATGAGGGGAACCATCAACAAGATTTCTCCTTTAACCGATTTAGAAAAGCTAAACACTATCTCCAAAAACTTCCAAAATTTAAAAACTTGAAAAGATCTAATATATGAAAATCAATCATAAAAAACAACATGAAAACAAACTAATCTAAAATAACGAAAAGCTATCACATAACAAAACAAATAAAAGAATCTTAAAACAAAATAATTTCAAAAAATTATTTAAATAGCACGTTTAAGCATTTATGAGCTACGAGCCTCCTTATGTCCAGTTATCATATGCTCCCATGAGGTCTTTGGTGAGAGCACACTTGCAAAGCTCAACAACAGTTAGATTTAGGAACCCAAACAGGTTTGGGCTCCTTCTTAGGAAAAGTAAAGTGCAATGCAGATATGGTATGCTGTGAATCATGCATCTTAGGTATCCACTCCCAATGTGTACTACGGTGAATGGTGCAAGTGTGTGAGATGTGTCCTAGCATGCCACATGAGAAACATCTAACTCCAGGAAAAGGGTTTCTTAAATGGTTTGAGTATTAATGCCTCTTCCTAGATTTTGGCTTAGGATTAAAAGTAGATGTCATCCGATTTTTTTTAATTGTATCCAAATCATTTTGAATCCTCAAGTTAGTTCTTTTTAATGCCTCATTATCAGACCTCAAATTTTTCTCAATCTCTTTAGACTTCTTAAGATCAGAATTAAGTGAGGTGTGTGAAACTTTCAATGCCTTATATTTATCAATTAATTCTGAATGCTTTTTGTTCAATTCATCAAATTCATCAAGAAGAACCATGTGATTAGAATCAATCGTTGCATGATCTTTGAGAATGACTTCATACTCTTTCTGCAAATTTATAAGTTCCACTTTTAAGCTAGCATGTGTTTTCTTGAGTTTTTTGTATGATGCATGGATGTTTTCACAAATTTCAAACAATTCATCATAGGTTGGTTTACATACCTCTTCCTCATCACTTTGCTCAAGATGATCTTCCCCTATTAAGCACAGGTTCGTTGTCTTTTCCTCTGGTTCAGTCTTAGAGGAATCAGTACCAGATTCTGCCCAGAACGCCTTTTGGATTCTCTTCTTCTCCTTTTTAAACTTAGATTTTTTCTCAATCTTTTCCTTGTTTGTGTTATCTTGAAGTGTTGGGCAATCGGGTCTCACATATCCAAGTTTCCTGCATTCAAAACAAACAACATCAGAAGATCCTTTAACATGTTTATGTTCCTTACCTTTTCTCCAACTTTGATGATGCTTTTGTTTCTTCCTTAGAAAGCTTTTGAATTACCTTGTGATGAAAGAAACTTCATCGCTTTCAGACCCGGAAGATTCAGAATCCGATTTGTGCGCCTTCAGTGCAATTGTTTTCTCCTTTTTCTTCTCACCTGCATCAACATTTCTTTGATTCACCCCTTGCTCGTAAGCAAAGAGTGAGCTAAGTCCACTCAATGCAAGAAGCAAATGCAATAATAATATAAGGTTGACCATGCATAGTTTAGTGATTAGTTTACCTACATTCACCTCTACTTCTATCCATAACTACCAAATATTGTGTGGGCAAGCACCTCACCCTTTGTACTTACAATAAAGGTGACTCTAGAGTTTTGAAAAGACTTTGTAACATCAAATGAGAAGCAAAAACTCATATTAAATAGGGTGCTAGTCATGCTAATTTATTTTTTTGGCAGGATCATTGGTTGGGTCATACTTCTATTGATTAAATGCTCAATACTTTTACTACTGCTGCTATAAAATGAACGCTTATTTCTAATAATTGTTGGGATTATAAAAACCTGGCTGAGGTTATTCTTGCATCTATCATTAATCACGTTATGCAAATTCCTTTAAATATGGACGCTGATGATTTGTTATTATATAATTTGGCTAGTAATGGCTTCTTTAGACTTGAGGATTCTTGGAATGTTATATTATAACTAAAAGTAATGTTTCTAAAATCTTTTGTATGATATGGCATAAAAGTATCTTGACCACTATTGCTTCTATTATTTGGAGCTTGTGCATAAATATGTGTTGACTGGTGAAAACTTAATTAGAAGAGGTTTTGTTTTACTGTTTAAATGCCAATGTTGCTACATGTGGAAAATATGCTTAATGTTTTCATTTTTGGTCTTATTACTTCTAAAATTTGGATCCACTTTGATGCTATTTTTAAGTTTAATCATTTCTATGGTAATATTAGCATCAAGGGCATCTTAGATCTTTGGTTTACTACTTTGAGGGGACATATTAGGAATCTCATTCCTCTTCTTATTTTGTGGTATCTTGGTTTTCTAAAAAAAAAATCCCTTTTCAATAATGTTGTCATGGATCACCAATGTAATATTAAGAATATTAAAGATAAAATTCTGAAGCTTGTTGACTTTTAAGAACTTTACTAGTTTTTTTCTTTGTTGCTAAGGATTTTGGGATTGTCCTTCAAGACATGCATGGAAATGATGGCCCTAAGCTTATTTACTGGTCTAAAATGCCCGATAACATTTTTAAGCTTAATAGTGATGTCTCGATTAAGAATAACTCAAATGGTTGTTGTGGCATTATTAGAGACTCACATGTCAATTTTATTATAGCTTATTCTCGACCTCTTAAAATTTCTTATGTTATTTTTGCAGAGCTTTCGGCTATTCTTCATGGTTTAAAATTGTGTCTTTCTCTTGGAATTATTAACATTTGGATTGAGGTTGATGCTTTGTATTGTATCTACTGTTTAAAAGATAATGAAGACAATATTTATAGCCTTGATATTTTTTATCTTCTAAAGGAAATTAAACAGTTGATGACCCTTTGTAATGTCAATGTTTCCCATATGTTTCGTGAAGGGAATGTTTTTGATGATTGGTTAGCTAATTTTGGGTGTAATCTCCAATTCCTTACAGAATTATCCTATCCTAATTTACTGCCTTTCTTAAAAGCCATTATAAGACTTGATAAACTTGGCTTACCTTATGTTAATAATTAAATCTTGTGTTTCTTCCACCTCTCCCCCGCTCTTGGTTTTGGTTTGTGGTGGTTTTGTTTTCTCTCCTTTTGGCTATGATTGTAATGCTCTTCCTGATGGCTGATTTTCCAACTGTTGATTATCTTGTCCATTTCCTTTCAACATATGCGAGGGGAGGCTGCCAGTTTCTATTTCTAGTTATAATTTTGGATTGGGATAATCAAAACTATTATAAGTATTTTTTTATTTTGGGCAAATGAGGAGTTCATTATGTGGTTAGTCAATCATATTTATTTTTTATGAGAGTCTATTTTTGAGTCATTTCAGGTATGTTGGGGCTGGTGTAAGTTGTATTGGCATCTTTTAGTATTACAACAACTACATTAATCTTTGTATGAGAATTTGGTCTAGTAATTTCCCAATTTGGATTAGATTTGGATCAAATTTGAGTGGCAGTGGTATCTTTGGCTTCATGATGTTACTTCACACCTGATTTGGAAGTTGATTCACTGTTATCTCAATCATCTTGTGATCCTTGAGCTTTACTTTATTTGTTTTGATTTGCTCTTAGATATCATTATGTGGTTAAACTATGCTTTATGTGGGTTTAACAATTTCAGTAGCTATAGTTTTCTTATTGCTATGAGTGGCCGATTCGGTTGTGTTAATATTTTTTGGTGGTAATTTTATAACCTATTAGGTGCAATTCTATTTCCTTGCTATTTATTTTGATGCAGATTTGGCAAAGATGGTTTTATAATATAATTGGTATATAGTAGTCCTTTTTCTCATCATGTTCTTATTCAAATTTAGAATTTTTTGAACATCATAAGGAACTATAATTTATATTTTGATTATCTTGATAGGCACAGACATCTAGCTCGTTGGTGGTCTTTTTGGATAATTATTGGTAACTGTTATTGGGGGTGTGCTCCTATTATTGGTTGGAGCCTGGATCATGGATAGGGTTGGAGTTCTTTAGATGTTACCTTTTTGATAATTACAATCATTATTGATGTTTGGATGCTATTCATTCTGCTCTATTTTTTCTTATATGTGGCGGAGGATAATTTCCATATGCTCTTTTTTTTTCTTTTTATATGGGTGTGGTACTCTCTCCATAAAGATGCTATGTCTATTAGTTTTTATCATTCTACATTTGGCTAGAAGGGATTTTTAGCCAATTATTGGAATATGTTCCTTGGGTTTAATCATGGTAAGTCTCGGGTGATGGCTACTTCCTATAATCGATTATGTTTTACTGTTGTTCTATTCAATTTTCCTCTTGGGTATAACATTAACATGAGACATTATTTCTTAGATGAATTCATGGTTAGTAGTTTGAGCTTACAAATTATCAACAATTGTGAAATGTTCATGATTTCTGATTGGGTTTTCTGCACCATTAATATTTATAATTCTAATTGGCTTCAAGTATTAACTATATATAAATTTTTAGTTATTACTATGTTTTGTATTATTTTGTTCTCTTTTGCAGTCCTTTCTTTCAGGCTCCTTGGACTGAGGTTTGTTGGGTGAATCTGAAAATTTTTTGTTGGAAGATTGTTCTTATTATTTTGATTTTATCTTCCTTCTTTGGGTGCTGTTATCTTGCAGCCCTAGAATGTTATTAGGTTTTCTTTTAGTTTTAGTACAGGGGACCATCAGCTTTTAGGTTTTCTTTTGAATTTTTTTTGTACCTCAGTCGACCATTAGCAAGCTGAAGGTTTCCTTTAAGGACCTTATAGTCTTCTTTTTTATTAACACGTAGGCCCTGCCATGGGGTTTCCCCAAAAAAAAGTAATAGGGAGATAAAAAGAATCTTGAATAAAATTGTAAGTTCTAATAAAAAAGACCGATCTATTAAACTAGATAATGCATTATGGGCCTATAGAATTTCTTTTAAAATACTTGTTGGAATGTCTCCCTATCGGTTAGTATTTACAAAAGCTTATCACCTTCCTATAAATTAGAACATAATGCATTTTGGGTTGTGAAGGAATTCACTTTAATTGTAAGGGAGTAGTAAAAAAAAAAAAGGCAAATACAGTTTAATGATTTGGAGGAATTTAGAAATGAAACTTATAAAAATGCTAGGAGTTAAAAGAATAAAATAAAAAAATGGCATGACCATAATCTATTAAGAAAAAAATTACCCCTATATAAGAAGTTCTTGTTATTTAATTGTAGATTGAAATTATTTCTAGGTAAACATAAGTCCAAGTGCTGAAGTACATTCACTGTTATAAATGTCTTCCCTTATGGAGCTATAGAAATTCAAGACAAAATGACCATTCACATCTTTAAGGTAAATGTCCATTGGTTGAAGCCATATTTAGGAGGAGATATAAATCATTTGAGGAATATCACTGAATTGGGTCAACCTCTAGGGAAATAGTTGTCATAGTTTGGCTAAAGACTGAAAACTTAGTGCTGATAGGTGGCAACCCAAATATATTATGTATTATTGAGAGCATTTTTAATTTATTTTAAATATTTGGTTATAATCAGTTTATCAATGGTATACTTTACTTATTATAGTAATTTATTTATGTTATTGATGTTGTAGTTCAATTTACATTTAAGTAGAATTCCCATAATTGCTTAAATGTTAAAAATGTCCTTTACATAGCGCTTGCACATTGATTGATTATTTAAATAGCAAGTAAAAACTATTTAATATTAAGAATAATACTAAAATTTAGGTGATAATTTTGATTAATAAAGCATCTCAAAATTTAATTTAGAAATCATAATACTTAATTAAAGAAAATCATCTAAGTTATTTACTTGCTTTAAACTTAAAAGCTATTTAAGCACAGACTAAATATTAAAAGATTGAATAATTAAGTTTAGAGAAAGGAAGTGTATGGATGAAATTATGAAAATTATTGTAAACTTGAATATGGAATTACTGAGCATATTAATATCTCTACATTATTTCAATTTAGGGTTACTTGAAGAAAGAAAGTAATTATATATTTAAAATTATTATTATGTACTAAACAAATATGAAAATATGAAAATCAAAAGAAAGAAAGAAAAATAAAAATAAAAAAGAGTACTTAAAAAATTGGTATCTGATAAAGCTCTATTCCTAAGGGTATTCTAATGCTACAATCAAATAAGAAAATGTAAGTAAACTAATACATATGACGGGTTACTAATGAACTTCTTTTTAAGAGAGTTGTTACTTAGCGTTTTGCATGCTTTATATTCTTGCAACTTTTTATTTTGATGATTCCAAATATTTTTGTATTGATTATTAATTTCTCCTAACACATTTTGGAAGAAGTGTTTTTGGATCTTGTGTGTACTAACATTTTAGGAAAATCATACTCTAGATTATTGAAGACATCAAATAAATATCTTATTATAATATTTTGTATTTTGGAGTCTGTATTTTGATCATTTTTTTATTCAGAGAGTGTGTGATTGTAATTAAGTAACTAAGCACACACACACTGGGGGAGATCTTTAAAAGTTAAAATTTCTTATACTGATCGTACGGGACGAACCATGTTCGTACAGGATGATCAGGTCAGTTATACCCCTCGGTGAGCAATGGAACGAACAGTAAGTGAAAAAATTTTTTAAGTCCTGATCATCCAGACAAATTTCCCATTCATTCCTAGACGATGTGCCTCTGAATTCTCACTTTAAACTATTCATCCATATGAATTGTCCCATTCGTCCCTGGATGATGTCCTCTAAATTCTCACTTTGAACTGTTCGTCCAGACGAATTACCCCATTCGTCCCTGGACGATGTCCTATGAATTCTCACTTTGAATTGTTTGTCCAGAAGAATTGTCCCATTCATCCCTGGGTGATGTCCTCTGAATTTACACTTTGAACTGTTCGTCCAGAAGAATTGTCCCATTCATCCCTAGGCGATGTCCTCTGAATTCACTTTGAACTATTCATCCAAAAGAATTATCTTATTCATCCCTGGACGATGTCCTTTGAATCCATGACTTAATTAATCGTTCAGACGAATTATTCCAATCATCTCAGGATGATGTTCTCTGGATCCATGACTTGAACTAATCATCCAGACGAACTTGTACCTTCGTCTCAGGATGATGTCCTTTATTCCTTAAACTTTTGGACCACCTTGTAGTTATCTTCAAACGAAGTATGGAAATAACTATTCGTACTGGACAAACTATGTTAGTACGGGATGATGATTGGGTACGAAGTCATTTCGTAACAATGCACATTGAGTTCATACGTAACAGTTTTTACATTGTACGTATGCATGAATTACGATCGTACGGGACGATCGAGTACGTACATAATTAAAAATTTACTATTTTTGGATGGTTTTTTTATGTATTTCATATAAAAGGTCCAATTAAAACTATCTTGTAGTCTTTTTATCCACTGATCTTCGTGCAAACTGAAGAGAGACTAAAGGAGAGAGTGTAAGAGAGTGTTTGTAGAAGATTTCTTAGTACTAGGAGTGTGAAGTGTTCACTTGATACTCAAAGGTAAGGATCTTCATTTGTGAATTATGATTACTTCACTCTTTTCTCTTGTCCTTCCTGATTTATCGTGAGAAAATCCTTTCAAGGAGATCTGGTTCTCTGCCGACACTCGAGGAGTGTGAACAACGAGAAGGTTATCTACCTAAACTTGGAGAAGTGTGAAAGGGTGAAGGGTTCTCTGCCCACACTTAGAGAGTGTGAAAGGATGAAAGGTTCTTTGCCTATACTTGGAGAGTGTGAACAGTGGGAGGTACTCTGCCTACACTTAGAGGGTGTAAAAGGATGATGGTTCTCTGCCGCATCGGGTAGTGGTGGAAAAGCGTTTTTATGAAGGCTTCTCCGCCTTGCTGTGAGGGCAAAAAGAGAGACACTAATTGGTAATAGTGCAATACCTGAAGTGGGAAACTTCAGGGAGTGGATGTAGGTCGTGTTTGACCGAACCACTATAAATCTTGTGTCTTTTTATTTTTGGCTGCTTATTTACTTTACTGTTTCTGTGTGATTTGTGGTTGAAAAATCCTTTAAAAAAAAAAAAAAAAACTTCATTAAAAGTTTGAATCGGTTTAAAATTTTAAGAGGGAAAATTTTTAAATTACCAATTCACCCCCCCCCCCCCCTCTTGGTTAGCCGTTGGGACATAAACTTAGGTCTAACAACCTAATTCATAATTAACAAGTCTCAACACTTCTAATTTCACTATATACACAAAAAATTTATAAATGGTATATTATTCATATCTAAAAATTAGTAGTCAATATTGCACTTACACTTGTAGTGGATATATTAAAATTAAGCAAGAATAAGGATGATTGATTAGGATAATTACTTATGAGCATTTAAATTAAATTTGTATAACTTTGATCATTCCAAATTACATCTAAATGATGAAGTATTTTCTTACATTTTGATAATCTTAAATTGCCAATTTTTGTTTGGGCTAATGAGCTAATTAATAAGTGATTGTAGTAATGCTTGAGAGAAAGAAAGAGTTTAAGTTGGGGGAAATTTTTTAAGCGTAAATTTTGTAGTACTTTCTATCTTACATATTACTAAAAAAGTTGTTTTTTAGTTCTTGTCATGTATGAATATATTAAGAAAAAGGATAAATTTTTCATAAGTGTTGAACCAGCACCGCAGCGCTCTAACCACCAACATGTAGCACCCACAATGCTATAGTGCGAGATCAAAAAATCATAGTATTGGAGCCTGAGGAAAAATGGTAATTAATTCAATGCCTCGATAGATCCAAGGGTAGTGATGCAGTGCTTCGTAACATCGCAACACCATAAATTAGTGTCATAACACTTGACTCTCAAGAATTTGAGTCCCAGGGTGCCGAACTTTATAACACCATACTTCCAAATTGCACATTTAAGCACTACAGCTCTAAACTTTTAGAGCATCATCATGGTGAAGCAGTTGATGAAAGATGGAGTAATACAAAATTAGCTAAGTGACACACCAGTTTAGCCATTAAATGTGCTAAATCAACCCAACCACGTGGCGGAGCAAGCCCAACAATGTTGAGGTGCTATTTCATTCTATAACTTTAAGGTGACACCATATCGAGTGCCAAGGCCCCTCAGTCCATTTTGTTTAAGTGTAAATAGTTTTTCAGTTTATTTGGGTGTGGTTCTATCAGAATTATATTAGGGATTTTCAATTTCAGTGAGTATTGAGTGCTTACATGTAGTTCCCACTTGTAGTCAAGTCTAAAAGAGGCCAAAAGAGAAAAAGATACTTTATTTGGGAGATAATCAGCCCATATATTATAAGCTTATATATTTAGAAGAGAAAAGAGAATGGATAGTTATTTATGCTATCCAGGTGATATCAAAGTTCACTTATACTCTTATACTTCCTCTTATATGCAAGCAATGAAATCTATTTTACTTTCTTGTATTACTTTAGCTAACTACGTTTTTAGTTTTAGGCTAATGATGTGAATCATTTACAAGTGCTCATTTATATTCTTGTGCTTTGAATCAATAATGAATATTTTGAATAACTCTCATTCTTATTTTAATGAATATAATGGTTATGTGTAATTAAAATTTAGTGTGATATATTATCATGATGGAGAAATATTAGAATAATTAGGAATGTTGGAATGAAGCTCTTACATGTCTTAGTGTTCTAGGTTTTATGGAGATACAATAATTATAAGAAGCCTCCCTTTATGTTACTACAAGGTTGATAGAGATCTAGGGATGCATATATTCTGATCCAATTTAACATAGAATAGTCCACTTAGGAAAACTTAGGTAATTCATAGTCATTACCCCAAAATATTTAATCGTATGGTATTATATCTTTTATTTGGCATTCACTAATAGTGAAGGAATCTTAACCCTTATATTTATCTAGTAGAATAAACAATATAGTTGTAATAGGAAATACTAATTCAATTGCATGTTAACAAAACACTTTCTTGTGGGATTTACCTCTCTTAATCACTTTATTACTTGTTCAACCCATGTACTTGCATTTCTAGTGGGTATTGCATATCAGAGAAAATCTAAGCATACTTCAACCTAGAGCATAAAGCTTTAAAATAGTATTCTTAATAATCCTTAGTAATCTTGTGAAATTATGAAATAATAAAATCTTACATAAGAGCTAAATTTGTTATCTACTAATAAAGTAGTGTGTGTGTGTGTGTGTGTGTGTGTGTGTGTGTGTGTGTGTGTGAATGAAAATAAAAGAAAAATCATTGATGAGTTAGATTTCTATTATGTTAGAAGTTAATCATTAGTTCTGTGATTTGTTTTAAATAAACAAAATCTAAAAAGTCTCTTGAGTTTGGTCTGCCACCATCTTGCATGATATGATATACTTTATATGTGGGTTATATTTTAGTTGGGTTTTTGCATAAGGGAACCTATAAGACTATTATAAAATATATAAATGATAAGTCAATCATGTAAAGCATGGTGTGGACACATTCTAAGCAATTCCTTAAATCTCTTCCAAGATTCATGTACTAATTCTCCATTTAGTTAGGTGAACGAGGTTATGTCATTCCTAAGGTTTATATTCAAGGATGGGGGAAAATACATGATTAGGAATTTTTTATTTAAGTGATTCCATATAGTGATTCATCTTGGGGATAAATTATTTAACCAAAATAATCTAAATCTAATTGTATTATCTGAGACTCAGTTATACTTAAATGTAACCATATCTCCAAGAAATTAGCTATATGGAATATAGGATCCTCTACAGACGTTTTCCCAAATTGGAAATATTGTTTCATTTAGATAATAGTAGGTTTTATCTCAAATTTGTTAGCTCTAATATTTCATTTATTAATGCTTAGGTAAATACCCTAAACCATGGGATTTACATATTCTCTAAATGGCCTGAGTTGGTTATTCTCTAAAATTGGATAAGCCATTTCTTATTCCTCTTATGATTTTTAAAACTTTTTTAATTTTTCTAAGGGTTTTTTAATTTTAAAATCAAGGAACATTTCTCTTAGTTGATTCTTATTATGCATGCAACAGTAACACACACAATATGAAAAATATAAATCATAGCACTGCTGAATAATTAACAAGATTATAAAACTAAATTTTAACGAAAATAAATAACAATGCCAACATAAAATAAGTTAATTAAAGATAATGCTAAATTAAATAAGTTAACCTTTTATAAATAAAAAGTGAATAATAGGATACTTAACTAAGAATCCTCAACAAACATGCCAAAAACTTGACAATACTTCTACTACTTTTATTGTTCATGTTATATTAATTATTATAATGTGATATAAATCATACTCTATAGAAGTATACGTGTTGTGTCAAATAATAAAGTGATGAGGAGTATCATTCCCACGAGGAGCTGAATTATCCTAAGGTCACTTTAGTGTTTCTTTTATTAACTACTTAATTTATCTTATCAATCAAATAAAAAGGGTTATGCTATTGATAATTAATATATATGGTTTAAAGAAACAAATTCTATATTTAATGTACTCTAAACCTATGATATTTAAAAATAGATATTTACAATAGTTAGATTTTTTTATATTGATATGAATCAAAGCATAATTACTCTTCATTTCTATGGATTTCATTAGAATGTTTAGATAAGATTTCTATCAACTACAATGTTAATATCTCCTTAAGATCTCAAAACCCTAACCACCATATGTCTATGCATGGAAAAGTTAAGTTTAAATCCCCTAATTGTTCATCTATTTCTCCATCAAGATAGTAAATCACATTAAATTTTAAGTTTATGAAATGCATCTACATAAACTAAATGAAGCACGAAGAAATTAAAAAACACATTAAGCAATTCATGAAATAATAAATCTTGACTAGAGCAAGCATGTTTCTAAACTTTCATAGCCTAGAAAAAAGTTTTAGCTAGAAATGGAGATTAAACTGAACAACACAAACTCCATTGCAATATAAAAAAAAAAGTACAATAGATGAGTGAGGATATCAATAGGAAATCTTTTACAACTACTGCTACGAACTTCTTGCACTCCTTTCGCTCTTCCCTCTAGACTCTCCCTAGATTAACACAAAGTGGCAAGCCTTCTCAAGTAGTAGCATCCTCTTACATGTAAAATGTGCTCTATATTTATAGTTTTTGTAAATAATTGATTAAGCATCGTGGCGACGACTAGGTACAATTGTGATGCTATTGAAACATCATGTCACTGCATTATTCATTGCATCGATTTGTCAGTTCAACTATTTGTAACTATATTTCATTATGATGCTTTGGCGATTTAGCACTACGTCACTTATTCTAGTGTTGCGGTGCTACATCCTTAGTGCCTCATAGCCATGCTCTTGAATGAATTTCAGTCTTCTTCCACTTTGGAGCCGAACTAGTAGTACTGGGTAAATGTAGCACTATAACACTCTATTTATGGCAGTGGTGTTGCTTCAATTTTAAAATATTTTGCTTATTTGATACACAAAAAGATAGAATTAACTAGCATTTTTATAAAAATTGATGTAATTTAGACTATACACTCACTCGTTTAACAGATGACTAGCTTTCTTCTGAAAAAATAATATATATATATATATATAAAGAACTAGCAGCTCATTGAACGAGTGATTGGTTGTGTGTATATAATAATAATAATAATAATAATAATAATAATAATAATAATAATAATAATAATAATAATAATAATAATAATAATAATAATAATAATAATAATAATAAAGTTATCTATTTAATGGAAGACTAACAAACCTCATCAGCATTCATTTCCCTTTAAATGGGCGATTAAACCTATTTTTAAATTTCCTCTCATGAGGTCTGATTATTAAAAATTATATTTTAAGTGCTAGTTTTTAATTTTTTCCTAATCAACTCTTTCTCAAGTCATTAGAATTTACTTGTCGATATTTATACTCAAATGATGTCATTTTTTACTTTAGCGAGGGGACAATTTGGGGTATGTACAGTTGATTACTTTGGTGGATTTGCTTTTGTTTTGCTTGCATTGTAAATCCTTAGGTCATTCCAAATTGGAATGTTGTATCTTGCATCCGCATTTAACTCAATCCCAATTGCAAAGGGAAGTTCAATTCCTACTGCTTTTATGCCGGATTTAGGGAATAATGCTGTTATTAATTCGAGTCCAAATCTACTTGTTCTGTCTCCTGTTGCTTTACCGCCTATGAATCATGTGGTGATAAATTATTCCCATGTTGTGTTGTCTATTAATATGGGAAATTGTACTAATGATGTGGCTATGATAGATTGTGAACTTGTTTTGATTCCAGCTGAGGATGTGGTGGCATCTGAGGGAGATTTACGTGCATTTATTTCACCTCAAGCGAATCCTGTGTTGTCGGGCTCGAACCTGTTGTCCCGGCCTCTCATTTTTGTGCTAGTGATGTTGATGGTGGTTTTAATTCTAAACCAGCTTTATCTTGTTGGGTATTGTGTATGCCCCGTGTGTTTTGGTTGAGGCTGATGCGCCTGGTGTGGTTACTGAGCAATCTAGTTCCTCTGTTTCTCCTATTCGGGTTACTATTGTTTATGGTGTTCCCGTTAATCAGGATTCTGCTTTCTCTTCAGTTAAATTGGTTTTGGATAAGCCAGTGCAATTGGATTTAGCTTCTAATGATGGCTTTGAGGGTAATGGTAATTTTTGTTAATGTCCCTATTTCTATTTTGTCTAATGCTGAAATGCAAGATCAAGTAGTGGCTATGTCCGTTAAAAACTCAATTTTGATTCAAACTGACTGGCTTATTTTAGAGGATTTCCTTTCTTCTCCTTTTCCTGAGGAAGAAGGGGATTGTCTTGACTTTGAGAAAGATGTCGTTGGTCATTTTGCTGGTTGTGGTCATGATAAATATAAACACAGAGTAGGAAGTAATTGGGCTGATGGTTCTGGTCGGTTGTTTCGATGGTTTTGGTGTTGAATGGACTATGATGAGGAAGCCCTTGTTTCCCCTCTTTGGCTTGGTTGATTGGCAACTTGGGTTCCTCATTTGCTGCTTGGTGTCTTAGTTCGATTTTTGTCACCTATGGATGGTCCGTGCTAGCCTCGTGGTTGGTGTTGGGGGCCTCCACCCTGAGTCCCCTCTTGATGCTTTCTTTGGTCTATTTGGAATTTTTGGGTTTTTTAAATTTGTACCTTGTGCTATTTTGGCTTTTACTTGTTGTGTCTCGGGTTGCTACCTATACCTGTAGCTGATGTACTCATCTTATCCTTTTATTTGAATAAATATATGTTTTGAGAAACTCCAGCCATTAGAGAGAGAAAGTTTTGAAAATTTGAAATTTTCGAAACCGATTTCCGTTCCTGCTTCTCAGGATCGAAGGAGAACGATGGCGGCGGACTGTCGCCGGCAAGGGCATGTTGTAGAAACTGATTATAAAGGAAAACAGATGTCGACTTCATCGTCTACGAGGTCTCCGTCGCTTATGGTTAATTCAAAAATCAACACGTCTAGTGATTATTTGTCAAATTTGAATTCAACTCAGAGAATTCAAAGTCCTTTGACTAAACGTTAAGGATCGTTGGTGATTAAGGAGGTATCTGATTTATCTCCTTTGAGGATTCAACATGTGGAAGGAAAAGGTAAGGCTCCAGCTGAAATTTTGAATTCGATTACACCTGCTAGTTTCAAATCTACAGCTTTTCCATCTCATCATACCGCCTCAACTTCTGGAATGAAAATTTTCGTTAATCGTTTTGGGAATTCAAATGCAATCCCTGGACTATGTCGCAGCGTGATAAATAAAAATTCCCAAAATATGTTTGATAAAAATCTTCATTCAGAACATGATATAAATACTGAGATAAGAGTAGAGAAGCTAAATGATGGAATGCCAAAGAGCTCGGTTGGTTCGGGTAATGTCAACCCTTGGAGCAATAAACAATACATAAAGTTGGATTTCAAAACAGAGGATGTGGTCTATTCTAATGATGGTATTGCTGTCAAGTTGAATGAAGAAAGAGAGAAGATGAATTCTAAAATTCTATCCAATTCTTTAGTTATTAAAGTTTTTGGTAATACTTTACCTTCTCATTTAGTAGCTTGGGAAATAAGAAAACAATGGAATCATTTCGGACAATTCCACTTTACTACATTGGGTAAAGGATGGTTCTTATGCTCTTTATCTTCAGAAGAAATGGTTGAAGCAGTGCATTCTGGTGGCCCGTGGTTTGTAAATGGACACATAATAGGTATGGAGAAGTGGACTCCTGAATTTAATACTTCTTCTATTAAGGGACTTTCTTCTCCAATATGGATTAGAATGCCCCATCTACCTTTACAATGTTGGGATGAGAAGAACATAGCATGTATAGCTTCAAGAATTGGAAAACCAATAATGATGGATGGCAACATGTTCCATTGGGGGAGAAGAGAATTTGCAAGAGTATGTGTAAGAATCAAGCTTGATCAACCCCTTCCAACAGGAGTTTGGTGGATAGCATTGCTGGAAGATTCTTCCAAAATGTGGAATATGAGAATGTAACTTTTGCTTTGTATTTGGAAAGATCGGTCATGTGAATAAGGAATGTGGTCAAAAAGAAAATATTCCTAAAATAGTGGATGTTGATAATGGAGGTGGTATTGATAAGAAAATGGAAGGAACACAAGAAAATCCAACCACACCATCTTATGGTCCATGGATTTTAGTTAACAGCAAAAGAAGAAGAAATATTACAAAGAAAAAAGTTGAGACCAAACCAGCCATACTTAAATATGTTAAAAAAGCTGTTATTCCTGTAGCAACTGAGAAGGAAGTGCAGATTATGGTAGCTGCTGATACAAGAGAAAACTTTTCTCTTGAGAATACCGGAAAGCCATGTAATATGGATAATCATTTAGAAGATGGGGAGTTTATGCCTGTACATAATAATGAATTATCTCAGGATAACACCTTGACATTGGAAAAATTTTCTAACAACAGAGATGGGAAGGGTTGCCTGCGAACTCAAGTAAATCCTAAGGGATTACTTGCGAACTCAGGTATTCCCTATCATGATTCAGAGGTATATGACAGCAATAAATCTGGGAAGAATGCAGATAATAAATTAACCGTGGAAACTCATCCGGTTAATAAGTTTTCTATCTTTCAATCAGTCAATGAGTATGGTTATGAAGATGTATCTATACAAAACTCTATGATGAGTAAGGAAGATGTTATTGAAGTTGGGAAACAGTTAATTGAAACAAAAACTGTTAATGGCACAGATGAAGTTGTCCCAGTTTTGGAATCTAGAAATAGTCTAAAAGAAGAATTGCCTAAATGCAAATTGGCAAAAGAACTAAAATATTTAGGACCCATTAAAAGCAAAACCCGTGGAAGACTTGGTGATGGAGGTAGTAGGAGGAAGGTTGGGGGCTACTCCCCAAATAAACTTTAATGAATTCCATAGCCTTTTGGAATTGTAGAGGGGAAAAGAAGAAAGAAGCCTCTCGATACATGAAGGAGTTTATAAAAGATCATAATGTTCTTTTGTGGGTTTAGTAGAAACTAAAATTAGCACTTTTGATAAAGCTGATTTTGATAAAATCATGGGTCCTAATTGGGATTTTTTTATTTTACCATCTGAGGGATTATCCGGAGGGATTATGATTCTTTGGAGAAATGATATTGCTTCATTTTTCAGTTATAAAGACTTCATAACAATGTATAATTGGAGATCTCAATGTCTTTAATCAAGGAAGATGGATGATTGTTACGGTATATGGGAGAAAGGAGGTTCACAAGAGAAGTCTGTTATGGGAGTGCATTCAAGAGCAATCTAGAAGGAAGATTCCAACAGTTATTGGAGGGGACTTTAACTGCATCTTATAAAAAGAGGAAAAGAGAGGAGGTAGGAAGTTTATTTTCTCTAAAGGTTCCTTTGATATGCTCAAATTTATGAATGATAATGACTATCATGATATTGGAGTGGTTGGTCCAAGATATACTTGGTGCAACAATAAAGTGGGAAGTGGAAGAATTCTAGAACGTTTGAATAGGTGCTTGTTGAACTCAAAGGCTCTTCAATGTATCTGAATTGTTGTGGTAAGACACTTAGCAAGAGTGGCTTCTGACCACTGCCCTATAGTGCTGAAATTATTTGAAGTAGTTAGAAGAATAACAAGGTCTATCAAATTTGAAGATGTTTGGCAATCTTTTAAAACAACTGAGCACATTATTTCTAAAACTTGGAAGAAGAATTTTGTTGGAGATGACATGGAAGTTCTCAACAAGAAGTGCAAGAGAGCTTCGAATGATTTATATTATTGGAGCAAGAACAAGCTAAAAGACTTCTCTAGTGAAAAAGATAGATTGAAAGCTGAAATTTTACTACTCCAAGAAGAAGAAGCAAGGGTTGGATGGCTGGATGAAGATAAGTTGTGGAAATTAAGAGCTAATGTTAGAGAATTAAATGTTATTCTCAATTACTTGAACATTTGGTGGAGACAAAGAGCAAAGGTGAAATGGGTGGTTGAGGGAGACTCAAATACTAAATTTTTTCATGCCTTTGACAATGCTAGAAGAAATGCTAATTGGATCTGTCAAATCAAGAATCTTCATGGCTTGCTCACCGAAGACCCAAAAGAAGTGGAAGGAATTTTTTACAATTTCTTTTAAGAGAAATGGAAGGAAAGATATTGCAGTCTTGATAACTGGTCGAAACCTTGGATGGTGTTGAATGAAGATGACAAGAAATGGTTGAAGATTGACATTTTAGAAATTGAAGTTAAGGAGGTGGTTATGAGGTTAGGTAACAATAAATCCCCTGGATGTGATGGATTGACACACTCCTTCTTCAAAAACTTTTGGAATATCATCGGAGGAGATGTATTTAAAGCAATAAGGCTTTTCTTTTGTACAGGTAAAATGAGTAGTGAATGGAAGGATACTCCTGTAGTGTTCATTCCAAAAACTACTAATCCTTTAACTCCTTCATTCTACCATCCAATCAGTTTATGTAACACAATTTATAAAACTGTGTCCAATGTGATCTTGCATAGACTGGTTTTAGTTATTCCTAAAATTATATCCGAAGAACAAGTGGCTTTTGTAAAGGAGAGATCCATTTTTGAGCATTTTTTATTAGCACAAGAAATCTTCAACAAAATGAGGTTTTCAAAATCTAGCAATGGTTTCTTGGCCATCAAATTGGACATGGAACAAGCATACGATAGTATGTGTTGGCTTACTTTGAAGAAAATGTTGATGGAGTTGGGATTCCCGGAAAGTTTTCTAAAACTTGTTTTGGACTGTGTTTCTTTTCTCAGATTTTTAATTCTTATTAATGAGAATAGATGAAAATTGTTTCTTTGCTCTCAGCTTTTGTCTAATTCTTTTTGCAGCAGGACTGATAATTTGGGAATTAAAGTTTGCTCCAATGCTCCCAGTATTACACACCTTATGTATGCTGATGATGTTTTATTATTCTTAGATGCAAGTTTAAAAAATGTGAAGAATATTAAAAGTATTGTTAAACAATATTGCAGCTGGACGGGTCAGAGTATAAACAAGCACAAATCCTCACTGATTTTTGGAAAATCTGTACCGAGAAGAAGGAAGAGAAAGATATCTAAGCTGCTGGATTTCAAACTGTTAGAAGAGTTTGTTTACCTGGGAATTAAAATTGCATTGAGACGGTTAAGAAAGGAGGATTTTCAAGTGCTGCTAGATAAGACTATGAAAAAAATGAATGAATTGAGTATTAAACATTTGTCCCTAGCAGGCATATTATGTTTGATTAAAAATGTTATTCTTACTCTACTGATTTTTATGATAACTCATTGTCTTGTTCCTCTGAAAACTTTATATGAGTTAGAAAAACTATGTAGAGATTTTATATGGAATAAAATGGATAACAGCCATGGGTTACATTATGTAGCATGGGAGCTGCTATGTACACCAAAGAATTGTGGAGGTTGGGGTCTTTAATCTTCTATTTCTAGAATTGGTTCCCTTAGAGCAAAGTTTGCTTGGAACCTCATTGAGAAGCCAAACACTCTATTAAATAGAAACTTGTTAGCCAAATACGGTGATTCATGGTGGAGTAAAGAAGATTTCAAAGGTGGATCAAACTCTTGGAAAATAATAATAAGCGGATGGAAAGCTCTTAATAAATTTGTAAGATGGAGAGTAGTTAATGGTTCCAGCATAAGAGTGATTCAGGATACTTGGATTCTTGAAAAAAGTCTCCTTAAATGGCCTACTTTTGTAGGATGCATTGATGAAGATAACAATTCTCTTGATCATTTCATCAAAGATGGAAAATGGGATTTCTACAAACTGGGATGTTTTTTTGGAGGAGATCTTCTGAATATCATTAAGGATGTGCAGATTTATCACAATGCTCCTCAAGATCAGATGGAATTAAAGCTACTTTATTCCTGTAAAACATTATATGCATTGTTAACAGAAGATAAGCTGAGAAATTGTTCTTCTTTTATAAAATTTTCCTGGATTCAAAAGATAAAAATCAATGCTAGGGTAGAATTATTTTTATGGAGATTATTTAATGAAGCTATCCCGACTGAAGCTTTTCTTTTTAAAAGAAAACTTTTAACTAACAGCTTTTGTCCTATGGGGTGTGGAGTGATTGAAGACCTTGATCATGTTACTTCTAATTGTTCTAAACTTCTAGAGGTTTGCAAGGTTATACAAGATTGGGGATTCAAAATTCCTCATTTTTGCAATTGGATTGAATTCAACATTGGTCTAACAAAATTAATAAAGGATGATTTAATGGCTGCAAGGATTTATATACTCATTGTGTGGATGGTTTGGAACAACATATGCAAGATTAAGCACGGGAAAACTGGTAATAGCAAGGTATTCATTTCTTCTTCCATCCTTAACTTTCTTATTTTTGCAAAACAGGATTTCTTCCGCTCAGATCACTGGGATGCTTATCAATCCAATGGACTGTTCCTTCATTATTGGCATCCCCCTCCACCTGGGTGGCTGAAAATTAATCTAGATGCAGCTCTTAAAGAAAATTACATTGCTGGAATCGGTGGGGTGGTAAGAGATGACAAAGGAAGATTGATCTAGGCTTTTGGAAGGGAAAAACTGCATGTGGGATAGTGCACAAATGGATCTCTCCTCTTTCAAAATTTTAGATGAAATATGTCATGAATGGACTAGAGAACTTAAAGGATTTGTATTGGAAGGTGATAACAATAATGTTCTCCAATATCTTCATAACTTGTACAGCAAACCGAAGATCATTAGAGAGAACTTGGATAAAGAAGAGCTCTTATTCCTTAGTAAGTTCAACTACTTTATCTTTAATTGTGTGACACGCAAGTGCAATAAGTTAGCTGATTATTGTGCTAACTTAGCTTTATCTTTTGATTTTGATTGGGATATGTTCATTGAGAATAACCTTCCTTCTTCCTTTGTGAAATTAGCAAAGGATGATAGTGATAGATGGTTGATTCCTCATTAGCTTGTATATAGGCTTCTTTTGGTGACTTTTTATATATTATGCTACTTAGCATTTTCTAAATATATATATATATATATATATATATATATATATATATATATATTTTTTTTTTTTTTTTTTTGTTAAAAAAAAAAGAGGGGATGTACACTAACAAAAGTTAGTTTTCTTTTTAAGTGCTAAATAGTAGGCTTTTCAAAAAAGTTGCTTATTACAAGTTCATGTTTGATTCATTTGTTAAGCAAATTGAAATCAAACATATGATTTGAACTCATTTCAAATGAGTTAAATCTAAAAAGATCATTGTCTAATAATTTTTGACTAGTTACTCTCTCTCTCTCTCTCTCTCTCTCTCTCTCTCTCTCTCTCTCTCTCTCTATATATATATATATATATATATATATATATATATATATATATATATATATATATATATATATATATATATATATATATATATGTTTATATGTTTGAAATTATTGTACCAAATAATATTAGAAGTTCTTTCTCATCATATATATTTTAAGATTTTTTAAGTTCTTATGTTCGTTTGTAAGTGAGCTTACATATAAGTAGAATGATTTTAATATATTTGTTTTTTTTTTTTTTTTTTTTTTTTTTTTTGCAAGAGGATGTACCTGGTATATGCTTTTTGCTGATGATATTCTTCTTAATGATAAGACTAGAGAGGGAGTTGAATACATTTGAGTATAAAGGTTTTCATTTGAGTAGATTTAAAACTGAATACATTGAGTGTAATTTTAGTAGCAAATGATGTATTGGAGGTTTGTGACTACTTAATTTATCTTATCAATCAAATAAAAAGGGTTGTGTTATTGATAATTAATATATATGGTTTAAAGAAACAAATTTTATATCTAATGTACTCTAAACCTATGATATTTAAAAATAGATATTTACAATAGTTAGATTTTATATATATATATGAATCAAAGCATAATTACTCTTCATTTCTATGGATTTCGTTAGAATGTTTAGATAAGATTTCTATCAACTACAATGTTAATATCTCCTTAAGATCGGCCAGAGCATAGCCCTGGATGCAAAATAGGACGATTGAAAATTGGCTTGATCATCTAGGCCGATCTCACGATCGTCCTGGCCGATCAGTTCAAATCAGAGGAAAATCATCCTGAGAATAGCTCTGGATACAAGCTGGCCAATTTATATCGTCCTGAAGTAACTTAAGGTTTTTGACTAGATCATCCTGGCCATTCCTGCGATCGTCCAGGACGATATGATAGTATCAATCATCCTTAATTTATCCCTTGATTTCCTGATCAATTAAGGCATAATTTGTGAATATCGTCCAGGCCGATATAGGATCGTCCTGGCCGATAATTTAAAAATACAGTATACCTTAATTGTCTTTAGCGGCTACTTCTTTCTTATTTTGAGAATATCGTCCTGGCCGATACACGTATCATCCAGGCTGATATGTTAATGACGGTTGCCTTAATTAAGAATCCTTATTTAGACTTTCTGTTTTAAGCCTGATCGTCCAGGCCGATATAAAAATCGTCCTAGCCGATATGAGTAAAAACAGAAATTCTAAGTCTCTTAAGTGTGTGTGTGAAGGGTTACTTAGCATCAGTCTCTTTGACCATTACAAGTAGACTCAAGAAGTGAAAAATAAAAGTACAGACTGACTCAACCCTAAACCTACGTAATCTTGAATTTGCTTCGTCTTGTTCGTCCGATCTTCGATTCCTGAAATGTTAGAAGCAACAAGCAGTCCAAGAGTAATAGTGTTTGTCAATCATCAAAATATAAGCCATGAAAATAGATTTATAACAATCTCCCCCTTTTTGATGATGGCAAACACAAGTAGGAAAATATCCAAAAATGCTTATTAGAATTTCAAAGTTACAAACAACTTTTTCTACCACACCCTACTCCACCTTTTGTCATCATAAAAAGAGGGTCCGGAAACAAATAAAGACTAAAAAACAAACTACAAAAAAAATAAGAAACAAACAACAGAAAGCACAGACTAAAAGAACGAGGGATCCTGATCATCTGATGGAGGAGGTGGAGGTGGAGGAGGCTGCTGAAAGTAGCTGGCAAGCGTGGTAAACTGAGCATTGAACCAGGTGATGTCCTGGTCATGCTGCTGCTGCTGGTGAGTAAGGAAACTATCAAAGCGATTTAAATTCTCAGTGCGATGCTGCTCGTAACGGGCAATGTCCTCAGAGTGTTGCTGCTCCTGTGCAGCAACATAGGCGTCAAAGCGGGTCTCCCATCGATCAAACCTCTAAATCAACTGATCAACCGGTGAGTGCTCGTGGAGAGGAACAGGGTCAGGAAAGGGAGCGGGAGCGGGAGCCTTCTCCTCTCTAGCCCCCCGAGGTTCCTCGGGGTGGAGACGAGTACTGTGAAGGGTACTGAAGGAATTATTTGAGTAGAAGGGAGTTGGGAGGTTTGATGGAATAGGATACTGAAGTTGGTATTTGGTTTCAAGGACATAGGCTATGATGTGTCCTAAGGCTAGATTGGGTTTCCTTTTGTGGCATGGATCACAGATTGTGGTTAAGTGATCAATGTATCGGAAAATTAGGTCCACAGTATTAAATTCCCTATGAGCCATGATGTAGAAAGTAGTGAGTGAAAGTAGAGGGGTGATGTGGATTCGGTCGTCCGGCTTTTGGAATTACGGAGGTGTGAAGGACATGTTAGATTGTCCTAGCATCTTTGACTAAAGAGCTAGTCTCTCCAACATGGTAAGGTACATTGGTTTGGCGAAGGAAGTGATTCGTCGTGGACCAGTCAAGATCAGGATCAGAGGCGATTAAGTGCAGCTTATCCCCGGTGGCGGATAGCTGTAAAAGATCAACATAATCCTGATATGTGATTTCGATAGGGCGTCAATTCACATAGGAGGCCAGGGCTGTGAAGGTAGGGTTGATGCGAAGGTTTGCGAAAAACTCTCGAAGAAACTCGGAATTGAAAGGGAAAGCAAGAGACAGAATGAAGCAAAGGGAGGTGTGAGCGAAAAAATCCATTACCGGGTATGAGATAGGGGCAGGATTGATGATTCTTGAGACAGTTATCCCACATTTTTTATAATGATGGTAAGCGGCTTCATCTTCTGCTTCCCTGAAACGAGGGTCAATCCTTGCCCTCGAAGAACTCCCAGAAGTTTGTCGGACACATTTCCCACCAGCCATAGAGAGAACTAAGTAAAAAAACACAAGATGAGTAATTTTTCTCAATCATGAAATTTGAAATCAAGTCTTTGAAAGCATCACATAATCCATGAGTTTCTCTAAGCTTTAAGAGTTTTAGCAAAGAGATGATAGCTTGTATTTAGTGGGCTTATTTTATGCCTCTTATTTACTTTGATTGGCTCTTTGAGCATCTTTTGATTCTTTGATACACTTTTGTGTATATAGCTTTCTTTTCAATTTGGCTTCATTTGCCTCTTTCCTTTTTAACTCTTGCAAGCTAGAAACTCTTTAATATACCCTTAAAAAAACTTAGTTGTGAGTATATCCTCCAAATATTAGAGAATAGGAGCTCTCTCTCTAACATAGGGAAGAACAATCCACAACACAAAATCAAAATCATGTGATAAATGCAATGGCAAGATTTTAAAAAAAACTTGAAAGATATATAAGAACTTTGGCTATTATGCACAAGATAAATTAATGTTGCAAGATAAGAAATGGATCTTAATTAAAAAACCATTGGTTAAAATGAGTTTAGACTTTTGTTTAGAGAAGAAAATCATACCACTAAACAAGGTCAGAATGAGGGGAACCATCAACAAGATTTCTCCTTTAACCGATTTAGAAAAGCTAAACACTATCTCCAAAAACTTCCAAAATTTAAAAACTTGAAAAGATCTAATATATGAAAATCAATCATAAAAAACAACATGAAAACAAACTAATCTAAAATAACGAAAAGCTATCACATAACAAAACAAATAAAAGAATCTTAAAACAAAATAATTTCAAAAAATTATTTAAATAGCACGTTTAAGCATTTATGAGCTACGAGCCTCCTTATGTCCAGTTATCATATGCTCCCATGAGGTCTTTGGTGAGAGCACACTTGCAAAGCTCAACAACAGTTAGATTTAGGAACCCAAACAGGTTTGGGCTCCTTCTTAGGAAAAGTAAAGTGCAATGCAGATATGGTATGCTGTGAATCATGCATCTTAGGTATCCACTCCCAATGTGTACTACGGTGAATGGTGCAAGTGTGTGAGATGTGTCCTAGCATGCCACATGAGAAACATCTAACTCCAGGAAAAGGGTTTCTTAAATGGTTTGAGTATTAATGCCTCTTCCTAGATTTTGGCTTAGGATTAAAAGTAGATGTCATCCGATTTTTTTTAATTGTATCCAAATCATTTTGAATCCTCAAGTTAGTTCTTTTTAATGCCTCATTATCAGACCTCAAATTTTTCTCAATCTCTTTAGACTTCTTAAGATCAGAATTAAGTGAGGTGTGTGAAACTTTCAATGCCTTATATTTATCAATTAATTCTGAATGCTTTTTGTTCAATTCATCAAATTCATCAAGAAGAACCATGTGATTAGAATCAATCGTTGCATGATCTTTGAGAATGACTTCATACTCTTTCTGCAAATTTATAAGTTCCACTTTTAAGCTAGCATGTGTTTTCTTGAGTTTTTTGTATGATGCATGGATGTTTTCACAAATTTCAAACAATTCATCATAGGTTGGTTTACATACCTCTTCCTCATCACTTTGCTCAAGATGATCTTCCCCTATTAAGCACAGGTTCGTTGTCTTTTCCTCTGGTTCAGTCTTAGAGGAATCAGTACCAGATTCTGCCCAGAACGCCTTTTGGATTCTCTTCTTCTCCTTTTTAAACTTAGATTTTTTCTCAATCTTTTCCTTGTTTGTGTTATCTTGAAGTGTTGGGCAATCGGGTCTCACATATCCAAGTTTCCTGCATTCAAAACAAACAACATCAGAAGATCCTTTAACATGTTTATGTTCCTTACCTTTTCTCCAACTTTGATGATGCTTTTGTTTCTTCCTTAGAAAGCTTTTGAATTACCTTGTGATGAAAGAAACTTCATCGCTTTCAGACCCGGAAGATTCAGAATCCGATTTGTGCGCCTTCAGTGCAATTGTTTTCTCCTTTTTCTTCTCACTTGCATCAACATTTCTTTGATTCACCCCTTGCTCGTAAGCAAAGAGTGAGCTAAGTAAGTTATCAATAGAATAGGTGTTCAGATCCTTAGATTCAGTGATTGCAGTGATTTTAGCATCGTAAGACGAAGGCAAGCATCTCAAAATCTTGTTAACTTTTTCATAGTTTGAAAGTTCTTTTCCTAGTACATGCAATGAAGTAACTATCTGAGTGAATCTAGTGTACATGTTAGAAATTGATTCATGAGGTTTCATACAAAAAAGTTCGTAGTCATGCAAGAGAATGTTTAAACGGGATTGTTTAACTTCATTAGTACCTTCATAGGTGATGCACAATTTATCCCAAATCTCTTTACCAGTTTTGCAAGTTGAGACACGCATGTAATCCTCAAATTTTAAAGCATAGAAAAGCAGTTCAAATATTTTGCATTTAATTGAGCTAAATCTTGTTCATCAAAAGTTCTTTCAATAAAAGAAATTTCAGTTTTAACACCATTAATTTCATGAAAATGTGGAGAATAACCTTCTTGAATAAGCATCCACATGCGATAATCAGTAGATTGTAAAAATGTTGACATGCGAGTTTTCCAAAAATCAAAAGGTAGGTTATCGAACAGGGGAGGTCGGGTAATAGAATACCCTTCCGTAGTGTTACGATTCCCTAGGTTAGCCATGGATCAAATTCAAAAAGTTTTTAAACTTAAATTTTCGAATCCCGCTCTGATACCACTTGAAAGTTTGCTAGGGATGTTAAGCCCTATAGAACTGGCCCAAGCTAACCAAGAGGGGGGGGGGTGAATTGGTAATTTAAAAATTCTTTTCTCAAAGAATAAAAATTGTATAAACCAAAATCACGCCACAAAAATAAATGCGGAAATAAAAGTGCGGAAGCAAGAAATCAAGAACACAGGAATTTATAGTGGTTCGGTCAACTCATCCTACGTCCACTCCTTGGAGGCACCCTCCAAGTATTGCACTACAAAATGTGACTCTCCTTTAGCCCCCACGACTAGGTGGAGAAGCCCTCACAAGAACCTCCTTTTTGCCACCCCGGCAAGGCAGAGAACCTACCTCCTTTTGCTTCCTCCTGAAGCTGACAGAGAACCACAACCAAAAGCTAACTCCTTACCTCTACCGACCCTTCCACGGACGAGAAACTCTAGACGAAGAACAAGCAGATAGATCCTTGAAACAACCATTGTGAATCCCCTCACAAGATCCTCTCTCTCCCTCTCTCTCTTTCTCTCCTCAAGGTCTTCTCAAGTCAAGGCAATAGCCAAAGGTCATGAAAAACATTGAACAAGAGTTCTTAAATAGAAGAGCTTCAAAGGAGCTCATTAATTGCAAGTTGCCGACTATATCGTCCAGGCTGATATGGACATCGGCCTGGCCGATCAGTACAAATCAAAGAAGATCGGCCAGAGCATAGCCCTGGATGCAAAATAGGACGATTGAAAATTGGCTTGATCATCTAGGCCGATCTCACCATCGTCCTGGCCGATCAGTTCAAATCAGAGGAAAATCATCCTGAGAATAGCCCTGGATACAAGCTGGCCGATTTATATCATCCTGAAGTAACTTAAGGTTTTTGACTGGATCATCCTGGCCGATCCAACGATCGTTCAGGACGATATGATCGTATCAATCATCCTTAATTACTCCCTTGATTTCCTGATCAATTAAGGCATAATTTATGAATATCGTCCAGGCCGATACAGGATTGTCCTGTCCGATAATTTAAAAATATAGTATACCTTAATTATCTATGGCGGCTACTTCTTTCTGTTTTGAGAATATCATCCTGGCCGATACACGTATCGTCCAGGCCGATATGTTAATGACGGCTGCCTTAATTAAGAATCCTTATTTAGACTTTCTGTTTTAAGCCTGATCGCCCAGGCCGATATAAAAATCGTCCTGGCTGATATGAGTAAAAATAGAAATTCTAAGTCTCTTAAGTGTGTGTGTGTGAAGGGTTACTTAGCATCAGTCTCTTTGACCATTACAAGTAGACTCAAGAAGTGAAAAACAAAAGTACAGACTGACTCAATCCTAAACCTACGTAATCCTGAATTTGCTTCGTCTTGTTCGTCGTATCTTCGATTCCTGAAATGTTAGAAGCAACAAGCAGTCCAAGAGAAATAGTGTTTGTCAATCATCAAAACATAAGCCATTAAAATAGATTTGCAACAAAACTAAATGAAGCATGAAGGAATTAAAAACAACATTAAGTAATTCATGAAATTATAAATCTAGACTAGAGTAAGCATGTTTCTAAACTGTCATAGCCTAGAAAAAAGTTTTAGCTAGAAATTGAGATTAAACTGAACAACACAAACTCCATTGTAATATAAAAAAAAGTACAAGAGATGAGTGAGGATATCAATAGGAAATATTTTACAACTACTACTACGAACTTCTTGCACTCCTTTCGCTCTTCCCTCTAGACTCTCCCAAGATTAACACAAAGTGGCAAGCCTTCTCAAGTAGTAGCATCCTCTTACATGTAAAATGTGCTCTATATTTATTGTTTTTGTAAATAATTGATTAAGCACCGTGGCGACGACTAGGTAAAATTGTGATGCTATTGAAACATCATGTCACTGCATTATTCATTGCATTGATTTGTCAATTCAACTATTTGTAACTGTATTTCATTACGATGCTTTGGCGATTTAGCACTACGACACTTAGTCTAGTGTTGTGGTGCTCCATCCTTAGTGCCTCATAGCCATGCTCTTGAATGAATTTCAGTCTTCTTCCACTTTGGAGCCAAACTGGTAGTACTGGGTAAATATAACACTATAAAACTCTGTTTGTGGCAGTGGCGTTGCTTCAATTTTAAAATATTTTGCTTATTTGCTACACAAAAAGATAGAATTAACTAGCATTTTTATAAAAATTGATGTAATTTGGACTCTACACTTTTTATAAAAATTGACCAATCAAGTCATTAATAAGTGTACTCATTTTAGATATCTTGTGTTTATTGCTCAGAGTGATGATGAAATAGATGGGCATACTATTAGTGGAATTCAAGTTGGATGTTTGAAGTGAAGGAATACTTCAGATTTGTTGTGTGATAGAAAAGTACCACTCAAACTTAAAGAAAACTTTTATAAGATTGTGGTGAAACCTGCAATGCTTTGTGGTGTAAGATGTTGGCCATTAAAAGAGAAGCATAATATTATGTTAAGTAATGCTGAGATCAGGATGCTTAGGAGGATGAGTGGATTTACTCTTAGTGACACGATATGAAACGAGCATATCCGTGAAAAGGTTGGAGTAGCTTTAGTGACATATAAAATTAGAGAGAGTCGTCTTAAATGATTTGGTCATGTAAAACGACGGCCTTACAATAACCCTGTTAGGAGAGTAAATGTATTAGGTTTGGCCTATGTTAATAATGGTAGAGGTAGACCTAAAAAAACTTGATTAGAAAATATTAGAAATTACATTTCTTTATTAGATTTAAAAGAGAATTTGACTCTTAATAGGACACAATGGAGAAAAAGGATTCATGTGGTCGAACCCCGTAGCGAGATAAAGACATGATGTTGTTGGATGTTGTTGGTTGATTTTTATTTTTTTTATTTATTTGAATTTAACTTTGGTTTGAATTGCCTTTGATTTGAACCTTATTAAATAACATTGAAAGTTCTCTCATCACATATATTCTCATGACTTTTTTTTTTCTTGGCGCTTATTTTTGTTTGTTAAAATTTTTATTGATTTAATTTTTTTAATTAATAATAAGTAAACAATTCTAACCACATATGTTAAATTTTATCTCTAATTTTTAAAAAAATTGTGTCACAGCTGATTGTAACATGAATAAAAATATTAATTTTTTTTTTTTTAAATTGAAGAGGTCATCAATTAAAAGTAGAAGACCAAATTTTTTATATATATTATAATTCAAGACGTGATCAAGATACTCACATTTCTAGCAACAACAACCTTAAGCATGTGATGCGCGTTATTCCAGACAATATTGTTAATCATATAATTTTTTATAAACTGCGTGTAAGTTTAAAATAAATATTACCCTAGTGATAGTGGCTTATTTATTGTTGAATGGTGAAGTCCTTAACCATAACTCTTGCTCAAAATATATTTTTTATGAAATTATGATATATTCATTTAATGTTTTTAAAAAATAATATATAATTATTAATAACGGAGAGTTAGTTTAATAAAAGTTTTTTTATTTTTAAGACACTCAAGTGAAATATGCACTTAATAACTATTTTTTTCTAATATATATTTATTTATGTTTTAATTTTTATTCAAGAAGAAAAATAAAATTAAATATTATGTAATAAGAAATTTATATATTATATCTTTTGTGATATATATATATATATATATATATATATATATATATATATATATATATATATATATATATATATATATATATATATATATATATATATATATATATATATATATATATATATATATATATATATATATATATATATATATAAGTATATTAAAATTGCTTATTATCATATTTTGTACTTTTAATAATAGATATTTCAGGTCTATTATTCAAAACGATGGTGAAATATATGAAGATATTATTAGTAAAATTCAGGTTGGATGATTGAAGTGAAGGAATGTACTGGACAAAGTACCTTTCAAACTTAAGGTTACAAATAAACCAACCAGCAAAACATAGATTCCTAGAGAATTCCACTAAGGTTGCCAAAGCAATGCCAAGGCCACCGAGGGAATCAGGAAGGAAGCCTGCTTCATCATAATCCAGTCAGAATTAAATCCTTAGCATACGAAGAGCCAATAACACCAGAGAAAGGATATAGTAGACCAGCCAACTAATCAAAATAGATTTTAAAAAAGGAAATAAAATCATATATTAGTCTAGATACTTTAAAATTTTCTCTAAATTCTTCCAACAGCAGTATTTGGCCTGAATGGCTTTCTTAAGCTGAATTAAAATAGTATTGAAACAAGAGAATGAGCACCATATCTCTTCCCATTATGTTCATGCCAAAGATAGTAAATAGAAGCACAAATAACCATATAGAAGAAACTCTATATAGCCTTAGATAATTGATAGTATCCTTTGATATAAATAAAAACTTATTTGATGTTAGCTTGAAGCAGAAAATAGAAGACCCATGAATGAAGGTCATCAAGACTTTAAACATAAAATCATATTAAAAAAAAGAGAGAGATGAGAAATAGATTAATGGTGACAGTAATAGAAAAAGAAAAGAGGCCGAGTAGAGATACTTCTTAAAATAAGTTGATCAACCTCTTTTAAACCCCCAACCATAGCAAGCCAAGTAAAAGAGGAAAAATGAATAGAAGCACTCTTGTGCCATACAAAGTTAAACCAGCAAGGAACCTCCATATTGTTATAAAAATCTTCAATAAAGGATTTAAAAGTAGGATGTTCATAACCACACCGAAGAGGGCAATCAGCAATAGAATTAAAAATTTGATTAACAAAAGAACATTAGGTAGAGAATTAGGAAAATTATGGGGGAAAGGCCAATTACCACTAGCAACCAACACAAAAAGTCTTGCATATAGCAAAAATTATCCAATTGAACCTTGAACCTGTTTCTAGGAAGAGGAAAGTTGAAGGAAAAGGGAAAAAGAAGGGCGGGGACTCTTCCCCTTCTCATAATTAATGTCATCCTTTATTTTTTGGAACTGTAGAGGGGCCAAAAAGAAAGAGGCCTCTCTTTACTTGAGAGAAGTTGTGAAGGACAATGATGTTTTTTTCATTGGCTTAGCTGAAACAAAATTATCTGAAATTGACAGAAGAGAGGTTAACAGGATTATTGGCACTGAATGGGATTTTTTCCATCAACCTGCCATTGGCACCTCTGGAGGTATTCTGGTACTCTGAAAGAAAATTTTGGTTTCCTTTACTGTGATGTCTCACTCTTCTCAATTAGTTTTTGGCGCTCTAGATACTCCTAGTAAGGGTCGTTGGCACGTGGCTATGGTATACGGCCATAAAGATCATCAGCTCAGAAGAGTTCTTTGGGAGTGTCTTGATCAGCAAGTTTCAAGTGAGTTTCCTACTATTGTTGGTGGTGATTTCAATTTCCTTCTTTCTAAGGAAGATAAAAGAGGCGGGAAAAGGTTTCATATGTCCAAAGGGTTGAAGGAGATGTAGCTTTTTATGGTTAATCATGATCTCCATGACGTTGGTATTATCGGTCCTAGATTCACCTGGTGCAATAACAAGTAAGGGACGGCTAGGATATGGGAAAGACTGGACCGTTGAATATTGAACCCTACGGCCCTTCAGCTAGCTCCTTCTGCATCTGTTAGACATTTAGCAAGGGTGGCATCTGACCATTGTCCCATTGCCTTTAAAATTGATAAAGTGCAACGCTCTAGCTCCAAAATCTATCGGTTTGAAGACACATGAAATCTTATCTAGCAACTTGGAAGATCATCTCACAAGTCTGGGAGGAGCAGGATTTTGGTAGTGCCACTGATGTCCTAAATCATAAGATCAAGAGAACCATGAAGTCTCTATACTTCTGGAATAAAAACAAATGCAAAAACCTCAATCTGCTTAAGGATGAGTTGAAAGAAGAAATACTTAAATTCCAAACGGTTGAAGAATCTGAAGATGGTCTTAGCCATGATAATTTGATTCTTCTTTGCGCCAAAGTTCATGAACTCAACCTTGTCTTGTTCAGATTATCCACTTGGTGGAATCAAAGGGAAAAGACTACCTGGACTGAAGAAGGGATACAAACTCCAAACATTTCCATGATTAAGCCTTGGCTAGGAAGAATGGGAAGCTTATCAAACAAATTAAGGATGGTGATAATTTGATTGAGGATATGGAGCAAGTTGATACTGTCTTCATGCAGTTTTTCGGGAATAAGTGGTGAGCTAGAAAGTGTTTAAGTTTTAACTGGCCAACGGCTACTCATGACCATATGGTGGATGACTATGATAAAGCTCTGCATAATGCAGAATTCACTGAAACTGAGTTCATTTTTGTGGTTTTTTAATAAAGATCTAATAGATCTCTCGGTCTTGATGGAAGTACCTCCTTTTTCTTCAAATTTTTATAGCAAATTGTCAAAGATGCAACTTGGAATGCAATTAACGAATTTTTTAAAATCAAACATATGAATGAAGCTTGGAAAGACACCCTGGTTGTTCTCATTCCAAAAATTAAAAATCTGATTATGCCATCAAATTTTCGTCCCATTAGCCTTTGCCAAATAATTTATAAGGTTGCCTCAACCATGATTGTGAATAGACTGAAGTGTTGTATATCTAAAATCATCTCCGAGGAACAAGTTGCCTTTATTTCGGGTAGATCTTTGTCTAACCACTATTTACTAGCACATGAAATTTTTAATAAATTTAAAATTTCTAAGAATAAAAAGGGACTCATGGCCGTCAAGCTTGATATGGCTCAAGTGTTTGATAGTATGTGTTGGGACACCTTGGATCTTGTCCTAAAATGGTTTGGGTTTCTAGGCAAGATCTCTGATCTTATTATGGAATGCATGGCCAAGGTACACTTTTCAATTCTTTTAAATGGAAAAAATACAAGTTGGATTGAAGCAAACAATGGATTTCGGCAAGGTTGTCCTGTCTCCTTATCTTTTTATCATGTGCTCCCAACTTTTATCCAATGCTATAAATAAAAAAGGACATCATTTGGGTATTTAAACTTCAGCTGGAGCTTCAAGAATTACTCATCTTATGTATGCAGATGATGTGCTTTTATTTGGGATAGCTTCCTCTCGCACGCTTCATTCTATGATGGAATTAATCGGGGAGTATTGTAACTGGACAGACAAAGAATTAACAGTTCAAAATCTCTTATCCTTTTTGGGAAATCGGTAAGCAATCCTTTGCGGAGGAAGATTGGTAAGAAGTATGGTTTTAAGATAGTAAGTGAATTTTGAGAAGAATGGTTAAAAATGACTTTCAATCCATTATTGACCATGCATTAGAGAAAATAAATGCTTGGGGTCTAGATTTCTTTCTCTTGCTGGTAGGATGATTCTTACCAAATCATCTTTATTTGCTCTGTCTACTTTCATATCTACACATTTTTAGTACCAATATCGGTTCTTCAGGAGTTTGATAGAATTTGTAGAGATTTTATTTGGCACAAAGATCATCGTAGGAGAGGTCTCCACTACGTTGCATGGGCTGATTTATGCAAACCCAGAAGTATGGGCAGAAAGGGTTTATTCTCTGTTGTTAAAAAAACTGGTCCGTTTAGAGACTGATTATTCTGGAGATTTTTGCATAATCTTTCTTCCTTGTTGTACAGATGCATTGCTGACAGATATGGCACTGATATTTGGCAGGGTGGTTCAAAATATGTCCATTCTGCTGCTTGGTCCATACTCTTGGATGGGGCTTCCTCCTTAAAACCAATTGTTAAATGGTGAATTACTAATGGCAAGAACATCAACGTCATGAATGATATTTTGTTACTGGATAAGTGTTTTAACAAATGGCATGTGCTTGCTGACTGCACTGGTTTAGACGGGTTAATGTTACAGCATTTTATTCAGCAGGATGGCCATTGGGACATTAATGAACTGAATCGGTTCTTCATTTGGATATTGTGAATCTCATCCTACTGCATTGTGTCATCAATAAGAAACATGAAGATCAAATTGAACCACTTTTCCAACTCTCTAGCAAGTCTATTTCTGCATTGTCCTATGCCGAAGCTATCAAATACAATATACATAATGAAGATTTTGGGTTTTCTAATTGGTTAAGGATGCTGAAGCTAAAACCAAAAGTTAAACTATTCTGGTGGAGAATGAGCAGATTTCCATTACCCACCAATGAATTCTTGAAGTATAGAAGACTTCGGCATTGTGATCTTTGTCCTAAAGGTTGTTAAGAAATTGAAGATTGCGCCCACATTGTTGTCCATTGTAAAAATCTCATTGACATTATCTTCAAATTGCAAAGTTGGGGCTTTTTTATTCCTATCTTCCATTCTTTACAGGATTGCTTATCACAGCTTGGAGAAATTGCCAATGATCATGTGAACACGGTTAAAATCTACTACACTGCTATCTATTACTCTTGGAAATGTAGAAATGATAGTCAGCACGGTAATCCTATCTTATCGTTATCTTTTATTGCTGCCAACATTCTTTCCACCGCCACAACCAAGTTTCCAATGCTAGTTGACTGGGGTGTTCCTCTCCGTTTGGAGTCTATCTCTTCTTGGCACCCTCATCCACTAGATTGGATCAAAATAAATGTGGATGCTTCACTCTTAGACTCTAATAAAGCTAGTATTGGAGGAATTGTTCGAGATCATAAAGGTAGATTTCTACTTGCTTTCGGTAGACAGATGATGCATTGGGATATTAATCAACTCGAATTGGAGGCCATTGTGACTTTGAAAGATTTTTTACATGCAGGTATATTTGAATACAAAGGAGCAATAATTGAAGGAGACAACTACAATGTGATCAAATTCCTTCAAGACTCGATGATGAAATCAGAAACAAATTGTTTGATTTCAGAGAAGATGTCATTTCTCAATGACTTTAATAAGGTACTCTTCCATCATATCAATAGAAACGGTAATCAAGCTGCTGATCTGTGTGCAACTTTAGCTTTGGATAGCAATTTTTGTTTTGATGTTTCTTCTTTCTTTGATGTTCCTTATTCACTATTTTGTATTTTGAAGAAGGAATATGAGAGTTGCATTGATTGATTAGTTTGTAATAGTTTTCCTTTTCCTTTTTTCTTAATGCAATTTTACAATTTAAAAAAAAAACAAAAATTATCCAAAGAGGAAGATGCCACCTTAGAAAGGGAATTCCTAGAGCACCAGGGGTCCCACAATTGGGAAGTACGACTACCATCAGCAACCCTGAAGGAGATACTAGCTTAATCAACCCAACAAACTTAACCAATTGCTTCCAACATGATTTTTGCCTTTAAAATATAAGATTTTTTAAACCAGCAAATGAGAAGAGGATCAAAAGAAAAACATCTCCATATCAAAGAAACAGAGTAGGCGTGTTTTAGAGTAGAAATGGAGGGAAGACCCAAGCCACCATATTTCTTAGGCAAATAAGATTTTTTCAAAGATACGAAGCAATTTTTACCTTGAGCATCACCATGGAAAAGGAACTTTGCACAAAACATATCAATAAACTTGCAACAGTACATAGGTAAGGATGAGCCTCTAATCCAGTAGGCAATAGAGTTCCAAATAAGAAACCTAACAAATTGTAATATACTAACAAAAGACAAGAGCTTGGCCTTCTTTCCATCTAACATGTTAGAGATTTTTTTCATAAGAAGAAGAAAATCATGAACCCTAAGCCTCCTGGAGGAGAAAGGTATCCCAAAATAATTGAAGATTCCCTCCTCAAAGGCAAATTGAGAATGTTAGCAATGCCCTTAGTGTTAGCATAATCTTTAGAGAAGCAAATGAAGCACTTATCTTGATTAACCTTAAGACCAAAGGTCCTTCAAAAATTTATAACTTATTTGCCAATACTTGAGCATTTTCATAAGAGGCTTTTCTAAAAACCAACAAATCATCAACATAAAGTAAATAAGAGATAGTAAACCAAACATATGAAATCCCATCAAAAGGGACAAACCAATTATAGAAATCCACAAGATTAAAGAAAATATCTATAATGATATAAAATAAATAAGAGGAAGGGGGAAACCGTGCCTAAGACATGAAGTTAAATTAAAAAACCAGTTAAGACCATCATTATAATAAATGAAAAAATAAACCTTATTAATGTAAACATGGATTCATGACACAAAAACCTTAGGGAAACCTTTTTGAAGCATCCTATGAATAAGAAAACTCTTTGAAACCATATCAAAAGCTTTAAAAATGTCAATTTCAGCCAAAAAGAACTTAGCCTTCCCTTGAGTTTTAAATTTAGAGAGAATTTCAGAAGTCAAAATAATATTATAAATGCAAATCCTACCTTGAATAAACCCATATTGATTATGGTGAATGGTAAAGGGCATCATAGTCTAAAGTCTCAAAGCTAAAATCTTAGCAATAATTTTATAAAACATATTACATAAGGAGATAACCCTATAGTTCTAAATGTGAGAAGCATGAGGCCCCATAGGGATCAAAGTAATATTATAGGCTTTAACTTTTTTGAAAAGAAAGAAGAGTGAAAGAAATGTCTGATAGCCTTACATAGTTGATTACAAATCACTAACCAGGACTCTTATAAAGCTCAAAAGTTTAATCATCAGGGTCTAGGGTAGAAGGGTTAGGACTAAAAAAAACCTCCATCTTAATCTCCTTATCAATAATAGGATCAATCAGAGAAGGGATGAGATGGGGAGGAATAGAGCATCAGTGGGAAGAAAGGGACGGGCCCATCTCTAGATAAATATGAAGTGGCATTGAGTAAACTTTTAAAATGATTTATCATAACTTGGTTGATATCTTTAAGAGATTAGAATGCCCCCTCACTAGTAGAGATGCTTTTTATTCAATTAAAGTTCTACCTTACCTTAATACTACCAAAAAAAAATCAAGTCATCCTTACCTTGATGGAGCCACTTAGCCTTGGACCTTTGGATAGTCCAAGAGGCCGTAGAATCATGAAAAAAGGCAAGAATAATATTTAGACATTTTAAATGGCTATTAAGAGAATGAGAGCCAATATTGACATTAAGGTTAGAAAGATAATCTCTTTTTTTTTTTTGTGAAGGAAATTAGAGATTTTGTTAACAAGCAACTGAGAAGAGGCCTAATTTTTATACTTAATAGCTAGTTTGAGCTGATGTATCATCTTATACCAAATAAAAATAGGTGAAAGTTTGTTAGGGATGTTAAGCCCTTATGAACTAGTCCCAAGGCTAACCAAGAGGGGGGTGAATTGGTATTTTAAAAAATCTTTTGATCAAAACACAATCTTAAAATAAAAATCAAGATTCACCACAGAAATCAAAGTGCGGAAAATAAATGCAGAAGCAGTAATAAAGAACACAGAAATATATAGTGATTTGATCAACACGACCTACGTCCACTCCCCGGAGGCGCCCTTCGAGTATTGCACTAATCTTAGTGTCTCTTCTTTTGCCCCCACAGCAAGGCGGAGAAGCCTTTACAAACTTCTTTTCTACCAACCCAGGTGAGGCAGAGAACCCAACTCCTTTTGCTTCCTCCAGAAGCATGTAGAGAACCCAACTCCTTTTGCTTCCTCCTGAAGCAGGCAGAGAACCTTGATCAGATGCTGAAGTTTACCTCTTTAGAACCCCCAAGGAATTAAGGACGACGACTAGAGAAGACAAAAATGGATCCTTACTTTGAGCAACCTTTGTGAACTCCCTCACAAACTCCCTCTCACAAGATCCTCTCTCTCTCCCTTGCTCTTCCTCTCCTCTTGGCTCTCTCAGGTTTGAACAATAAAAAAAGTTGAGCTCTTGGGTAGAATAAGAGATTTTAAATAGAAGAGTTTCATAATAACTATTATTTTATATAAGCTGGCATTAACGTCCAGGATGATATACATATCATCCTAGATGATCAGCGTAAATTACGCTCAATTGGCCTAGACGGTTTGGGATGATCAAACAATTTTTGGTTATATCATCCAGGCCGATAAAATATCATCCTGCACAATCAGTATAAATCCATGAATATCATCCAGACAATCGCTCTTAAAGGATGTCTGGATGATGAAAAAATAGCTTTATCATCCAGGCCGATCTCATGATTGTCCCGGACGATTAGTTCAAATATGTGAAACTCATCCTGAGCATCACTCTGAATAGAAGCTAGCCGATTTCAATCATCCTAGAGATCATACCAGATGATCCTGCAATCGTCTAGGACGATATGATTGTGAAATCAAACCTTAAATGCTTTCCTTAATTACCAATTTAATTTAGGTATAATTATGCTGCTTCATTCAGGAAGATGTCCTAGACGATGTCCAAATTTAAAGAATACTTAAATAGATCTGGCGGATGATTCTTTCTTATTTGAGCCTATCGTCCCAGCTGATACTAATATTGTACATAACGATGTGCTTAATGATAGCTGCCATAACTAGGATGCCCTAATTTGGGTTTCTATTTTTAACAGATCATTTAAGATGATATTTGGATCATCCCGAATGATATGGTCAAAACAAAGAACTCTAACCAATAAATAAAAAATTTTCCCCGTGTGTGTGTGCAAGGTTACTTAGTATCAGGAACCATATCTTCTATAATAGACTTAAGAAAGAAAAAAATTACAAACTGACTCAGACCTAATCTACCAAATATTGAGCTAGCTTGAGTTACACTTGATCTTGTAGACCTGAAATGTTAGTAGGCAAGACAGTCGTAGACAAACATGAATGTTTGCTATCATCAAAATTCTATTCAATAAAATCATATTTGCAACAACGCCCCCCTTTTGATGATGCCAAATTAATAAATAATCTAAGCAGTTCAAAGTAGTTTAATGGAAATAAATCAACTATCCAATAACAGAATCAAACTACAAAGCAACCATTATAACTAACTACTCCCCCTTTTGACATCATAAAAAGGAGGAGAAAAGTAAAATAGAAACAATGAAGAGAATAAAAATAGAAACAAACTAAAAAGAAACAAAAAAAGATAAGAACAAAAGTAAAAGAAAGATTTTTTTAAAAAAAAATCAAAGTTTGAATATGATAAGTTTTCCATGTGATTGAGTTAAAAATTTGTAATAATCAATGAGTTAATATCATCAAAATCCGAGAAAATGGTAGAACAACCGATCTAGTTAGCCTTAACTCGGACTTCTCTCAGGGAAAAATCGTCTTTTAAAAATAAGAGACCTAACTCAGAACCAACCAATTGGATAAGAAAAATAGATCATTTCAAACTTTGGTTCCAAAAAAGATATCTTATAGAATAATATACCAAAGTGATTTGTCATAATCATGAAATTTGAAATCAAACCAATGAAAATATCAAGTGACACATGAATTCTTCTAAGATTTAAAGGTTTTGAAAGAGAGGGAAGCTTTTCTTTTTGTGGGCTTATTTTATGCCTCTTATCAATTTGATTGGGGCACTTTATGCATATTTTAATTTTTGATACACTTTGTGTATTTTTTAATTTTTTGCGATCATTGCATGTCTTTTGTTTTTGGCATTATTGACTACTTTTTTATTATTTTTCCAAGCTAGAACCTTTTTTAAAATTCTTAAATATTCTCAGTTGTGAGTATATCTTCTAGTTATTAAAGAAGAAAGTCTCACTCTCCAATAAATGGAAGAATAAACCATAAAAAGAATCAAATTCATATGATAAATGCAACAATCAGATTTCAAAGAACTTGAAAGTAATAGAAAGACTTTGAACATTATTTATATAAGATAGATTACTGTAGGAAGATAGAAAAGATCTTAATTGTAAAGTCCAGTTGTTAATTTGAGATAAAATTTTATTTAGAAAAGAAAATTATACCACTAAAGGAGGTTAGAGGGAGGGAAACAATCAACGGTGTTTCTCCCTTTAACTGATTTAGGGATGTTTAGTCTTTTGACTACAAAAATTCAAAAACTAAAAAAATAATAAAATGTCATTTTAAAGGAAAATAAAAATATTAGAGATGAAACAACTAAAAAATTAACAAACATAAAAAAGAAAATAATAATAATCAACAAAATGGTAAATATGTAATCTAGAATTTATTAAGCAGTAAGTTTAAGCAATTATGAGCCACAAGCTTCCGCTGTCCAAGTATCATATGCTCTCATGAGGTCTTTGGTGAGAGCACACCTATAAAAATCATCAACAGTCAGATTTAGGAACTCAAACAGGTTTGGGTCCCTTCTTATGAAAAGAAGAATGCAATGCATTTCTGTTATGCTGTGAAACATTCAATTTTGATCTCCATACCCAATGTGTACTATGGTGAACAGTGCAAGTGTGTGAAATATGTCCTAGCATGCCACATGAAAAATATCTAACTCTAAGAAAAGGATTTACTAATCCATTTGGGTTATAATACCTCTTCCTAGGTTTGGCTTTAGACCATGTGTTGATATATTCCAATTTCTCTCAAGTATATTCAATTTAGCTTTAAACCTCAAGTTAGCACTTTTTAAAGTTGCATTATCAACTCTCAAATTATGCTCCTTATACTCAAATTTATCAATGTATATCTTAAAATCATATTCAAGTGAAGTGTAGGATGATTTCAATGAACCATGCTCAATAACCAACTCAGAGTGCTTTTTATTCAATTCATCAAACTCATTAAGTAAAGACATGCGATTGCTATCAATTTGAAGGTGATCTTTAATCAAAACTTCATACTCTTTTTATAAATTCAAAAACTCCAATTTCAAACTAACATAAATTTTCTTAAGTTTTTTATATGATGCATGAATTTTCTCACATATTTCAAGTAGTTAATCATAGGTGGGTTGGCATACCTCTTCTTCATCAAACTATTCAAACACAAGTTTGTGGTTTCGTCCTCTACTTCAGTCTCAAAGGAGTCGGATACAGAATCCACCCAGAAAGCTTTTTGGTACTGCTTCTTGTCCTACCTGTATTTGGATTTCTCCTCATCCTTCTCCTTGCTTGAGCGCTCCTTAAGTGTAGGACAATCAGCTTTAACATGTCCAGGCTTCCTACATTCAAAACAAATAATATCAGAATAATTTTTATGATTTTTGCTATCCTTACCTTTTTTCCACTTCTGATGATATTTGTTGTTTTTTTCTTAAAAAGCTTTTAAATTGTCTAGTGATGAAGGCAACATCATCATTTTTAGATCTGGAAGAATCAGTGTCCGTGTTGTTGGCATTTAGTGACACAATTTTCTTCTTCTTTTTCTCACCTACATCAAGATTTTTTTGATTCATCCATTGCTCGTAAGCAATGAGTGATCCAAGTAAGTTATTAATCGAATAAGTATTCAAATCTTTAGATTCAATAATTGTAGTGATCTTAGCATAAAAAGAAGAAGGCAAGCATCTCAAAAATTTTTTAACTCTTTCATAATTAGTTAGTTCTCTTCTTAAAACATGTAATGAGGTGACAATTTGAGTAAACCTTGTATACATGTCAGAAATTGATTCAAAAGGTTTCATACAAAAAAGTTCATAGTCATGCAACAAAATATTCAACCTAAATTATTTAACTTTTTTTGTTCCTTTATAAGTTACACACAATCTATCCCAAATTTCTTTACCAGTTGCACAAGTTAAAACACACATATAATCTTCATATTTTAAAGCACAGAAAAAATAGTTCAAGCATTTTACATTAAGTTGTGTTGAATCTCTTTCATCAAAAGTCCATTCAATAAAATGAATTTCAATTTTAATGCCATTAAGTTCATGAGAAGGTGGTATATAACCTTCTTTAACAAACATCCACATACGATAATCAAGGGATTGTAAAAATGTAAACATGTGAGTTTTTCAAAAATTAAAAGGAATATTGTTAAACAAAGGTGGACGTATAATAGAATATCCTTCCATTTTATTATAATTACCAAAGTTAGCCATGAATCAAAATTTAAAAAGTTTTTAAACTTAATTTTATGAATCCCGCTCTAATATCACTTAAAAGTTCGTTAGGGATGTTAAGCCCTTTTGAATTAGTCTCAAGGCTAACCAAGAGAGCGAGGGGTGAATTAGTATTTTAAAAAATCTTTCGATAAAAATACAATCTTAAAATAAAAACCAAGATTCACCACAAAAATCAAAGTGCAAAAATAAATGTGGAAGCAGTAATAAAGACCACAAAAATTTATAATGGTTCGGTCAACACGACCTACGTTCACGTCCCGGAGGCGCCCTCTGAGTATTGCACTAAACTCAGTGTATCTCATTTTGCTCCCACAGTAAGGCGGAGAAGCCTTTACCAACCTTCGTTCCATCAACCCAGGTGAGGCAGAGAACCCAACTCATTTTGCTCTCTACAAGAGTAGGCAGAGAACCCAACTCCTTTTGCTTTCTCCTGAAGCAAGCAAAGAACCTTGATATACTGAAGTTTACCTCTCTAGAACCCCTAACGAACTAAGGACGACAATTGGAGAAGACGACCATGGATCCTTGCTTGAAGTAACCTTTGTGAACTTCCTCGCAAAGTCTCCCTCACAAGATTCTCTCTCTCTCTCTCTCTCTCTCTCTCTCTCTCTCTCTCTCTCTCTCTCTCTCTCTCTCTCTCTCTCTCTCTCTCTCTCTCCCCCTTGCTCTCCCTCTCCTCTTGGCTCTTTTAGGTTAGAACAGCTACAAAAGATGAGCTCTTGGGTAGAATAAGAGCTCTTAAATAGAAGAGTTTCGGAATAGCTCTTATTTTATATAAACCGACATTATTGTCCAAGACAATATACATATCATTCTGGTTGATCAGCGTAAATTATGCTCAATCAGCCTAGACAATTTGGGATGATCAGAAGATTTTTGTTTATATCGTTCAGGCCGATAAAATATCATCCTGTATGATCAGTACAAATCCATGAATATCATCCAAAAAATTACTCTGAAAGGATGTCTGGATGATGAAAAATTAGCATGATTGTCTCGGACGATTAGCTAAAATCTGTGAAACTCGTCCTGAATAGAAGCTTGCCGATGTCAATCATCCAAGAGATCGTCCCGGATGATCTTACGATCATCTAGGATTATATGATCGTGCAATCAAACCTTAAATGCTTTCTTAATTACCAGATTAGTTTAAGCATAATTGTGCTGCATTGTATAGGACGATGTCTAAAAATAAAGAATACCTAAAAAGATATGGCAGCTGATTCTTTTTTATTTGAGCCTATCAACTCGGCTAATACTAATATCATCCAGGACGATGTGCTTAATGACGGCTGCATTAACCAGGATGCCCTAATTAGGGTTTCTTTTTTTAACAAATCGTCCAGGATGATGTTTGGACCATCCCGAATGATGTGATCAAAACAGAGAACTCTAACCAATAGATAAAAATTTTCCTTGATTTGTGTGTGTGCAAGATTACTTAGTATCAATAATAACTTCTTTTACAATAGACTCAAGAAAGGAAAAAATTACAAACTGACTCAGACCTAATCTATCCAATCTTGAGCTGGCTTGAGTTGTACTCGATCTTGTGGACCTAAAATGTTAGTAGGCAAGGCAATCGTAGACAAACATGAATGTTTTCTATCATCAAAATCCTAATCCATAAAATCAAATTTGCAACAATAGGATCCGCCTGATAAGCCATATAAATAACATAAAAAATATCTTCTAATAATCATGAGCTTTAAACCATAAAGTTTAAAACATAGACCTATGATTAACTGGCATATAGATATTAAAATATAAAATTATAGGAGGGTGACTAGAGCAAGTATGGGTGGCAACCTCATAAAAGGATAAAGGATAGTTTTCAAGACAAAGACCATTAACTAACACTCTGCCTAGCTTAATGTGAATGAGATTATCAATCTTATGATTATACTAAGAATAAAATAAACTAGTAGATGCTAAATCATGCAAGTTATTAAAAAAAAACTTTGATATTAAAGACCATAACTTACTAACAGCTAAGGAGTGGCCACCAAATTTTTAATTAGGAAACCTATAGCAATTAAAATCACCCATCACAACCCATAAAGTGTTACTCATAAAAAAGGAATTATAAGCATAAATGATATAAGTATAAAAATAAAGAAAGATCCAAACCAATTTTCATGATGGCTAATTTGATTGTCTAAACAAAAAACTTTAAAATTGATACTAGATGGTTTCCATTTAACCCATATGCAACCAGGAGAACCAAATTCAAAATTACTATAGCTTTCTCATTCTCAAACATAATGGGTAGCTAAACAAAACTAAGGCTCATCCAATGATTGATGTTGAATTTTGGCATCCAAAATACAAAGTAAATCAAGTTTATGCAAAGGTTTTACACATAAGAACTTTATCCAGATTATTAAAGCCACAAATATTCCATACAATAATATTGGGCTTATTAATTATGTTTTTGAATTTTGTTTAGAGCATTTCTTAGCCCCTTTAGATCTAAGGTTAATGGTGCCAAGGAGCTGAGTATTAGAGATAGTGATATAAGCCACTATGGAAGAATCCTCATTATTTAACAAGTCAAATTTGTTTAAAATGTGTAACTATGCAACATCCCTAACAACTTTCCTATGTGGATAATTGAGGAAGATTGTGATAGTTTGTGTAGGTCGTTAAACCTAATAAAATTGTCCCAATGCTAACAAAGAGGGGAGAGGGTGAATTGATTATTTAAAAATTTCTTGGACTACTGAAAATCTTTTTAGAAATTTAAATCAATTATCCTCAAACATGCAGTTACTTAACAAAATAATTATCACATAATCTTTCAACCACAAAGATTTAAATGTAGGAAATAAAAATATGTAAAAATAAATAACATAAGAAGAACACCAGATTTTATAGTGGTTTGGTCAAACCCGACCTACAACCAGTCCATGGAGACTCCTCCAGGTATTGCACAAATTAATAGTGACTCTCATTTTGCCCCTACAATAAGGCAAAGAAGCCCTTACAAACTCTCTTTCACCCACTTGGTGCCTCAAAGCGACGATGACTTTTACACTCTCCAATTGATGGAAGCTTACCATTATGTCCTTTTTCACCCTCCTGCAAAAGGCAAAGAACCATCACATCCTTTTTCACCCTTCAGGTTAAGGAAAATAATCGTCATGTCCTTTTTCAGCCTCCTAGCGAAGGCAGAGAACTGTCACATCCTTTTTCACCCTCCTAGTGAAGGCAGAGTATCTTGATCTAATGTTGAAGATCTTCTCCCAAGAGCCTCCAAAGAAGTCAGGCAGAAACTTGAAGAAGAAGACCAAAAAGATCCTTAGCTTAGGTAACCTTATGAATCTCTCATAAATTTCCTTCACTAGATCTCTCACTCTTCACTCATAAAAGTTCTCCCAAACACACTCTCAATGGTCACTCTCAAAAGAATTTTACATCAAAGGATTCTCTCAGTTAGTTTTCAGAACCTAATTCATAGAAAGATCATGAAAAACTATCCAAAAATTAAAATTTACAAGAGATCTGTCCTATAATCGTATGGTACAATTGAATATCGTACGATACAAACTTTTCAAAAAATCAAGCCTTTTGTTTAGTACGATATGGTATGAACCTTATTTCGTACTTTATCAGTCGTCTGTATGAATAAATATCATACTATATGAACTGTTAAAAAAGGAAGAAGTTCATTTGGTATGATATTATACGAAATGAATTTCATACTATGTTATTCATCCGTATGAATTAAGATTGTACTATACAAATTATTAAAAAATGAAAAAGCTCATCTGGTTTGATATCGTACAAAAGGAATTTTGTTCTTTGTTTGTCATATACACAAATTGAGATCATATTGTATAAACTATTCAAAAATGAACAAGTTTGTTTAGTACGATATGGTACGAAAGGAATTTTATGCTATGTTAGTCATCTATACGAATTAAAATAATATTGTACAAACAGGTCAAAAATTGAATATGTTCATTCGATATGATCTAGTACAAACCTATTTTTGTACTCTTTCATTCATCTGTACGATGTGACATCTTATTGTATGACTAGTTCAAATAATTTAAGCCATGATTTGATTAACTGTGTTATGAGGAAAACTAAGTCAAATTATACAGTAAGATTAAATATTGTATAATATGAATAATGTTAAAAATTTAAGTTTTAACTATCTCTCTCGCTCGTCTATGTGTACATGGTTACCCAATTACAATCACATTCGCTTAGACTCAAGATATAAAAATTGAGATATACAAACTCTATTACATGAAATCATATTCTCTCTGTCACGAAGTATTCAATAATTTGTAGTATGATTTCCTAAAATGTTAGTACACACTGAAATAAGAAAACAAAAATATAGAAGATATGATAGGAGAAATAACAAAATTATCAATAAAATAATTAGTTTTATTATCATTAAAATCAGAAGCTCAATCTTGATTCCTAGGTTGTAATAATCTCCTTTTTTTAATGATGGAAAAATTATTATTGTTTAAACTACTAATTAACATTATTTTCTTCTAAGCTCCTCCTCAATGAGTGAAATAATAAAAATCATGGGGAAAAGAATTTTGTTGTATAAGAAATAAGAAATTTCATCTTATAAATCAAAACATAGATACAATACCAAAGACAAAAATATATTAAAAAACAAACACTACCAGAAATTAAACAACAACACACATAACACAAACAACAACACTAAATAACATAAGACATCAAACAATCACTTAATACAGATAGCACAAGACTTCAAACAATTACTTGATACCTCCCCTTTTAACATCAATAAAAAAGAGGAGAATTCCCTGAATAAGTAAGATTCTATGAACTAATCTAATAGTTGATAAAGAAGAGGATTTTAAACATTTTCAAAACATAATATTAAATTCCTTATGTGAAAAACTCATATTTTAAATTAAAGAACAACTAAGATAAAAATAGTTGAGCATGATCAATGTGCGTTCTAGAAAGCATGAATATCAAATAAAATAATTATTACAAAAAGAATAAAATAAAAATCATATAGTTTCAAATTCATGAGTTGAAGTAATTTTTAAATTCATGAGTTGAAGTAATTTTTAAATGCATGGGTTTTTCTAAGAATTAGATATTTAGAGGAAAGAAGTAGATGTAGTGTGGGCTCATTTTATGTCTCTTTCCAATTTTAGCAATCATTTTGCATCTTTTGATTTTGAATTTTATTTGTTGAACATTGCACATCTTTTCAGGTTGGGCCCATTTGGTGCCTCTTTTTAATTTTGGCACAATTTGTACATCTTTTGACATTTTGTTCTTTTTACAATCTAAATAAGCAAGTCTTATCTTGTGTGATTATCTTCCAAAAAGAAGATAAAAATCCAATAAATAATAATAAGATAACACAGTGAAAAAGAAAATAAGAGAAAAAATAAGAAATCTTTTTATAACAATGATAACTATAAGATGTATGTCTATTAGAACACCAAAGATGATCTCCTTATCTAAATGTAATTATATTTTGATTTAAGGTTTGAGAAAAACAAATTTATGGTAAAGAAAATAACATTGTAATGCAAAAACATCAAAATTTTCATTTCTTAGATCAACAAAGCAAAATTAGTCAATAGTAACTTAGAGACAACCCAGAGAATTAAAAATAGAACAAGTCAATCATTGCAATATTTTTTTAATGAAATAACAACATAACATAGATTCAAATAAAAAGTAATTGATCCAATACCACTAATACAACTAATCCAAAAACATCTAAGTATAATATCATAAAGATTAACATATCAAAACATACATCAACAAAAGCTAAAACTAACAAAACTAATAAGCTGGGGGATCTTGATCTGGATGTTGTTGTGGAGGATTAAATATGGTAAAGTAACTAATGATGGTAGCTACTTGAGTAATGATTGAATCAAACTATCCTCTAACCCAACCCATATATTCATTATATATGACATCCTTCAGGTCTAAGCAAGTCTTAATATGATTAAATTATTGGACAAATTCTTGATAGAAGTGATGCTCAGGTCCAGGAGCAGGTGCAGGTGCTAGAGCATGTCCTTCTTCTTCTTCTCCAATTTCATGTCCCTCACCCTCTTGATCCCGGTGAAAAAGAGTGTGAAATGAAGCATTAGTAAAATAGATTGGTAGATTATCTAGAGGATCGGGATGAATAAGATTTTACTTTTTCTCCAAAATGTAAGCAATTAAGTGACCTAAAGCCACATTCTTCTTTCTTATGGTGGAAGGAATCTGATGTTAGTAAGGTTGTAGATGAAGTCTAGAATTAATTTGTATTCATCAATAGGAGTATTTGAAATTATAAGATATGTGACAATAGAAAGCAAAGGAGTGATATTCATTCGATCACCAACTTTAAGAATAATAAATGTTCTTAAGATATGCTGGATGATCCTGTCATTTTGATTCAAGGTATAAACAAGGGGAAAATTGAGACTAAAGGTATACCCCTAAGTGTTTGATTAACTTGAGACCAATAAAAATCACTTGTAGAAATCATTGAATGAGCCTTAACTCCATCAGTTCTAAGATGGAGAAATGTACCTAAATCTTCCTTAGTAATTTTGACTCTTTGACAGAAAACTTGAGAGGACATTCTTATGGGATTTTCTCTTATTCTCAGGCTTGCAAGAAAATAATAGAAAGTGTTTGAGTGGAATGCATAGATCAAACTGAGAATAAAGGAAAAATGAGTAGAGTCGAACAGAGGCATTACAAAAAAGTTAATGTCCTTTTGGATGAGAAGATGGGATGGAGTGATTTTTGCAAGAAAAAATCGATCAAAAGCTTGTTCATTTTCTTTGGAAAGAAAGTCATCATCTCATTCAACATGTGATGAACCCCCCTTTGAAGTACATGATTGCTTGCTTCTGCTTGCCATTTTTAGAAGGATTCAACACAAGAGTTAAAAATGGAAAGGATTGTGAAGAATTTCAAGGAAAGACTTCCAATTTATAAAAAATGGAATATTTCATACAATATGAAGTTGGAATTGTACATATGATTTTTTATTTCTACCGTACGAATATGGGTTCGTATATATAAATGAAAACAGTCAAGGGCATTTATTTCAGCAAAATGTCTTTTCATAAGATTTGACTTTACATTGAGTCATTTTGAATGATCTTTGACCAACATGATTGTACATACGAACTGGTATTCATACAAGATGATCAGTTAATATTAATCTTACCTGGTAGTTAGGTTCATCCGCATGCAAATCAACACCTGGATTTTACAAACGAACAGGAGTTCATACATACGATATTTGAAAAATAATTGTCCTAGGAATTCTCGCCATTTTCATATAGATAAAAAAATAAATGGTTTGCATAGATGATGACATCATCATATAGTATGATGTCTTTACAAAATTATATTTTTTTGTTTGACTAACTAAAAAAATATCATGTAAAATCAAGTGATTTCAAACAGTACGAATGGAAGATGAACTTTAGATTTGCACATGATAATCAATATTCTTTTTTAAAAGAAAATCAAACAAGATCCATAAAACACAAAAAAAAAACAAAAATAATTTAAAAAAAAGAAATTAAATGCAAATTAGATAAAAAAAAATAAACAAAAAAAAATGAATAACAATAAATAACAAAACACAAACATCAACATAAAATAAATACACTACAAATGAGATTTATAGAATTATAATTGTTAAGCATGAATATCAATAACACCCAATCTAGTTCTTAAGATGCTAAAAGTTTCAAGAGCCAGTGATTTTGTGAAAATATCTGCAAGTTCATTTTCAGTAGCTACATGATGTAGCTCAATTTCTCTCTAAGTGATATAGCCTCAAATGAAGTGATGCCTTATGTCTATATGTTTGGTCCTAGAGTATTGCATTGGATTCATTGAAATATAAATGATATTGGTATTATCACATAAAATTAGAATAGTACCAATTAAAAATGCTAAATCTACAAGTTGTTATTTTAAACATAGAATATATGCCACATAACTTTCTAAGGCTATATATTCTACTTTAGGAGTAGAAAGGGCTACTGAATTCTATTTTTTATTTGACTAAGAAACTAAAGAGTTTCAAATTAATTGACTAGTCCTAGAAATACTCTTTTTATTAACTATATATCCTGCAAAATTTGAATTAGAATATTTAATGAATTTAAAAGAAGAGTCGTGTCTAGGATACCAAATCTTTAGGTTTTAAGTTCCTAAAATATATCTCAGAATTCTTTTAACAACAATCAACTGGGATTCTTTTGGATCAGCTTGAAATATAGCATAAAGACAAAATACTAAACATGATATCATATCTACTAGCAGTTAAATAAAGTAATAATTCAACTACCCCTCTAAATTTATTTTGATCAACATATATTTGGACAATGAGAATGTCATCTCCTACTCTTTTTCAGAATAGAGTGGTGTCTACACTCCATTTAGCAAATGATCTTTCTAGTAGGAATGTATTTAGCCTTTCATACCATGCCCTAGGTGCTTATTTTAATCCATATAATATCTTTTTTAATTTAAACACATGATTAGGGAGTTATGAATTTTCAATACCTGGAGGTTGCTCAACATAAATATCCTCTTGTATCATCCCATTAAGAAAGGCATTCTTGGGGTTTAGCATAAGACAATTGGATGATGGAACCTTTATGAATCAATCAAAGTACATCAAGGACATATTGAAGAAATATGAAATGCATAAAGCTAAGCCAATAAATACTTCCATGACTTCCAATATTTAATTGGATAAGGACTCAAATGGAAAATCTGTTGATTAAAAAAATTATAGAGGGATGATTAGATCTTTACTTTACCTAACTACTAGCCGACCTGATATAATATTTAGTATTTATCTCTGTGCTAGATTTCAAGCTGATCATAAAGAATCCCACCTGATTACTGTTAAGACAATTCTTAGATATCTTTTGGGGACCTAAAACTCAGAAATTTGGTATCCTAAGCACAACACTTCTTTTGAGATTATTAGATATTTTGATTTTAATTTTGTAGGATGTAGGGTGGATAGAAAGAGCACTTTTGGTACTTACCAATTCATAGGACAGTCTTTAATCTCCTGTCTAGTAGAAAATAAAACTTTATTGTACTTTCTACTGTTGAAGCTGAGTACATTGCCTTAGAAAGTTGTGTGGCCCAAGTCATTTAGTTGAGGCAACAAATTCTAGATTTATGATTACCTATAGGCATAAATTCAATCCTTTGTAATAACACTAGTGCGCTCTGCATCTCTAAGAATCCTATCCAATATTCAAGGACCAAACACATTAACATAATACATCACTTTATTAAAGACCATGTGATCAAATGAGACATTGAGCTACACCATGTGACAACTAAGAATCAATTGACTAACATCTTTACTAAACCACTAGCTTTTGACACTTTTAGCATCTTAAGGATAAAATTGGGTGTGATTGACATAAATGCATGAACTTGATGTTTACTAAATTTTAAAATTTCTTTTTTGTTGCTTGTTGTTACTTTTCTACTCTTTTGTTTGTTTTAAATTTATTTATTTCACTTTTTACTTGCAATTATTTTTTTGTGTTTTATTTATGTTATTTTAGTTTTTCTTCTTTTTCTTTGTGATCACTACTGAAATGATATTTTATGCATTACTTTTATTGTTGAAAATTTGTAGTCAATATTTTACATCTCTAAATCAGTTAAAAGGAGAAACACCGTTGACTGTTTTCCTTCCTCTAACCTCCTTTAGCAGTGTAATTTTTTTCTAAATAAAAATCTATCTTAAATTAATAACTGGACTTTGCGATTGAGATCTTTTCTATCTTGATACAGTAATCTATCTTATATTTATAATGTTCAAAGTCTTTATATTACTTTCAAATTTTTTTGTAATTTTGTTATTGCATTTATCATATGAACTTGATTCTATTTTGTGATTTATTCTTTTTTATATTAGAGAGTGAGCTTTTCTTCTATAATATCTGAAAGATATACTCACAACTGAAAGTTTTTAGGAGTCTTAAAAAGAGATCAAGCTTGCAAAAAATGATAAGGGCATAAAATAAACCCCACAAAGAAGAAGAATTGAAAAGATGTGTAATGACCACAAAAAAAATGAAAGATACACAAAGTGTATCAAAAATTAAAAGATGCACAAAGTACGCCAATCAATTGATAAGAGACATAAAATATGCCCACAAAAGGCAAGCTTCATTCTCTTTCAAATCTTTAAATCTTAGAAGAATTCATGTGTCACTTGATATTTTAAAAGGCTTGATTTCGAATTTTGCGATTATGACAAATTACTTTGGAATATTAATCTATAAGATATTTTTTTGAAACCAAGTTTTGAACGGATCTCTTTTTCTTATCCAATTAATTTTTCTAAATGAGGTCTTTTATTTTTTAAAGACGATTTTGCCCTGAGCGAAATTTGATTAAGGACTGACAGGATCGGCTATCTACCGTTCTTTGGATTTTGATGATGTTAACTTACTATTCTTATAATTTTTTAATTTAATCACATGAAGACTTTATCATATTCATGCTTTGATAAATTTTTTTTTTTTTTGCTTTCATTCTTCTTTTTAATTCTTTCGTCTTGTGTTCTGCTTTTTGGTTTCTTCCTCCTTTTTGTGAAGTCAAAAGGGGGAGTAGTATTTGAGTTGTCTTTGTCATACTGTTTTACTATTATTCATATTTTATTTAGTTTTGATTGTTTTCCATCATCAAAAAGGGGGAGATTATTGTGAATCTAGTTTTAAATTAAAATTTTGATGATAACAAATATTTCTATTACTTCTGTTTTTCTACGACTTCCTTTCCTACTAACATTTCAGGTCTACAAGATCAAATTACAAATCAAACCAGCTCAAGATTGTGTAGATTATGATTGAGTCAGCTAATAATATACATCAAGTGTATTTTACATTTTCTTGAGTCCATTATAACATTGTGGGTCCTGATGGTAAGTAAACTTGCACACAAACACTTGGGGGAAAAATTCTGACTATTTTAGAGTTGTTTATTTTTGATTATATCGTCCAAGACGATCTAAAAATCATCTTAGACGATCAGTTAAAAATAAAAACCCTAATTAGGGCATTATGGTTAAGGCATCCACAATTAAGTGAATCGTCCTGGATGATATTTACATTATACGGGATGATAAGATCAATTCAGAAAGAATCTACCACCATAACCTTTTAAGCATGTTTTATTTTTGGACATCGTTCTAGACGGTGCATTATTATTATGCCTAAAATAGTTTGGTAATTAGAGAAAGTAATTAAGATTTGATTGCTCAATCATATCATCCTGGACGATTATGGGATCATCCGGGATGATCAGTTAACCAAATCTTAGTTCTTCCTGGATGAACCATAATTGACCTGACTCCATCCAGGGCGATATTCTGAATGATATGTGATGTTTTGTACTAATCATCTCAAATGATCGTGAAATCAACCTGGATGATCTAGTTTTTTTTTCATCATCTAGAAATCCATCTAGGATGATGGTCTAGACGATATATGATGATTTGTACTAATCAGCCCGAACAATCAAGTTATTTTTTCATCGTCTAGACATCCATCCAGGGCGATGGTTTGGACGATATACGACAAATTGAACTAATACTATAGGACGATGGATGATATGAACAAATAATCCTTCTAATCATCCAGACTCTCCTAAATCATCCTGACTGATTAAACTAAATTTGAACTGATCGTTCGGGATGCTCGGTCGATCATCCTGGATGATATTGGACGATTAGTTACAAAATAGGACAATTTTGGAGCTCTTGTTTAAAAAGATCTCTTATTTTCTCAAGAAAAAATCTTTTGCTTATTTCCTGACCTGAGAGAGCCAAGAGGAGAGGGAAAGCAAGGGAGAGAGAGAGAGGATCTTGTGAGGGGGAGTTTGTGAGGGGTTTCACAAAGGTTGCTCCAAGCAAGGATCCGAGTCATCTTCTCTGATCGTTATCCCTGGTTCTTTAAAGGTTCGAGAGAGGTCTACTTCAACAACTGATCGAGGTTCTCTGCCTGCTTCAGAAGGAAGTAAAAGGAGTTGGGTTCTCTACTTGCTTCAGGAGGAAGCAAAAGGAGTTGGGTTCTCTACCTGCTTTAGGAGGAAGCAAAAGGAGTTGGGTTCTTTGCCTCACTAGATCGGTGGAAAGGAGTTTTTGTACGGGCTTCTCTGCCTTGCTATGGGGGCAAAAGAAGAGACAGCGAGTTTAGTGCAATACCCAAAGGAGAGGCTCCGGGGAGTGGACGTATGTCAAGTTGACCGAACCACTATAAAATCTGGTGTGTTCTTTCTTATTGTATTTTCTTATTTAATTTCTGCACTTTAATTTCTGTGGTGATTATTTAGTTGTGTTTGTGGTTTTGTTTGGAGAAATTTAAATACCAATTCACCTCCCCTATTGGTTAGCCTTGGGACTTGTTCATAAGGGCTTAATAACCCTATCAAACTTTCAAGTACACAATGAAAAAAGCAAACAAAAATATCTAAGAGATGCTAGGGGAAACAATAAAATTATCAGCACAATAATTAATTTTATTATCATCAAAATTATAAGCTTAATATTGATTCCTGGGTTGCAATATATTGGGGGTCCTTAGAAGGAGAGTTAAGGTTAAGAATGGCACCAAAGATATTAGAAGAAGAATAGGCAGTCACTTCAAGACAACAAAAGTTTGGAGGGGTTGTAGCTACCAAATTAACTAGGTCAAAAGTGGGAGGGATATGAGCAGGTTCATGTAGAGAATCAACACTTAGTTCCAAAGGGACATTCTATAGAGCAAAAATAGGCTGATCGAGATGGGAAGCCTACCAAGCAACTGGGTTTACCAAAACAGTTGAAGGGACTAAAACACCAACATTCAAAGGTTGAGGTCTAAACCGCGAACCTGAGGCTTCTACCATAATTATACATAACTTTACATAAGTCAGTATTAGGATTATAATGACTTAAGTTATAAGCATAGGATTAACATAGTGATGGCTTATAGTCATACTGGATCTTAACAGAGTGGGGTTTACTAGCCACCGAGATAAGGATCTCATCCAACGGCCAAGACTTACAATCAACCTAGACACATTTTCTCGCAAATGTAACATAGTACTTCTTGGCCGTACGATGTTCAACCATAAAGGGGATACCAATAACATTAAAAATCTTAAAAATACCTTGAGGATCCCAACATGATAGAGGGAGAATATGGATCTTAACCCACAAAGGAATGGAAGCGAACTCTTCATGTTTAGGAGAAAAAAAGAGGTAACCATTGATGCAAAATAAAATATTATCTATGAAGAAACTACATGCCTCTAGACCATACCATCTCCTATTCCTTAGGAGAGGAAAAATGATGCGGAAAAAATCATCAGAAATAGAGACTAGGGAAAAGTTACCTTTGAGCGTCCATGCTTTTTTAATTGTGGAAAAGAGGGCCACATAATAAGGCCTCCTTCCAATAGAATAACCCACCAGTGAGAAGCTCCATTGCATTGCTCCCTCAATGATATGTTTCGGCGATTACTTGACAACGAGATCAAAAGAGGGAACAAAGTTAAGAGGGAAATCTACCTTAGAAACATTACTTGAAGAAATGAGTCTTCCAATTTTGAGCAGGAGGCGCAACATCAGATCTAGGGTTAGAAGATTTGGGTGAGTAAGAGCCCGAGGGAAGCTTAGGAAACCCCAAATTGGAGAGAGGATCCCGACTCCATAATAGGGAGTCTAGGGATTAGGTATTCTCTGGAAGAGTCGGAGGAGGACGAAGAAAGAGAGAGGAGCAGGGTGGCAGCTAGGGTTTTTATAGTTCCCAGGGCAAAACCCTTTCATCAAACGTCCACTCTCTTTGGTGTTTCTCACCAAACTTCTCTTCAATGATTGAACTCCAAACTCGTGCTGATCCATTAACTCTACAGTTAGCCGTACTCCATCTCTTCTCCTCCAGTGAAAAAAGAAGGCACTGTTGCCTACCATTGTTAAAGACACTCAAGCTGGTTTTGTTAGAAATAGAATATCCACTGATAGCATTCTTCTTGCTAACGATATTCTTTCTTTTGTTAACAAGAGAGGGGTTGGTAACATGTTTTGTGCCAAGATTGACATCAAAAAAGCTTTTGATTCTGTTTCTAGGGATTTCCTTCTTGCTCGTATGATTCAAAAAGGATTCCCTAAACCTTTTATTATGTGGATTAAAGCTTGCATCTCTAATGTTAATTTCTCTGTGGTCATTGATGGTGCATTGGAATGATTTTTCCCCTCTTCTGCGGGCCTGAGGCAAGGTTGCCCTCTCAGCCCCTACCTATTCTGTTTAGTGATGGATGCTTTTTCAAATCTTTTGGAGGAAAGAAATTTCAAAGGTTTTAATGATGGTGATTTTCACTTATCTCATCTCCTGTACGCGGATGATGTTCTTATTTTTGGAGAAGCCACTGTTGATAATTGTAGGACTCTTGCTACAATTCTTAATGATTTTGCCAATGCCTCGGGTTTATACATTAACTTCGACAAAAGCTCTGTTATGTTCTCTAAGAACCAAAGAAACCAGGATTTGCTTTGCCAAGCTCTTTCTATCTTTAATGTCACCTCTAAGATCTCTTATCTTGGAATTCCTATCTCCTTCAATAGATTAAAGGTGGCTGATTTTTTGCCTTTGATGGACAATTTGCTTAAGAAATTTACTGGTTGGAAGGCTGATCTTCTGTCTTTGGCTGGGAGACTGCAGTACTTAAAGTTTACTATCCAAAATACAATTGCCTATTGGATCAGAGGTTCCATCTTACCAAAGACTGTATTTAAGTTTTTTCGTAAAACTTGTTCTAAATTTCTGTTATTTGGAGATATTAATAGCATCAAAAAATTGCATATGGTTTCTTGGGACACGGTTTGCATGCCTAAACAAAAAGGGGGTTTGGGCATTCCATCCTTAAGCTCACTCATCTTTGCTTTTAACTGCTCAGTGATTTATCGCATGTATAACTGTCCTTCTCCTTTGTCTTCTTGGTTAACTGAGCACTATGTCTCACCTTGGCGCCCTTATTCTCCTAAAGCTAGCAAATTTTGGATTGCTGTTTGTAAAACTGCTGCTATTGTGAAATCTCAATTTCGATTTGTTGTTACACCTAATGCTCCCATTTCCCTGATTTGGGATCATTGGTGTAACAACTTGACTCTTACGGATATTGTGGGAGGTGTTTCCCTGGACTGCTTTCCTCTGCCGTTATTGAGGAATTATATTTCTGGATCCAGTTGGTCTTTGCCTGATGATATTTCTATGGCTTTAAAAACTGCTATCTGCGGTTTTGAGATTCATGATTCCTCTTTAGCCTGTCTATTCTGGAAAGACTGTAAAAAAGCTAAATTCAGAGACTTTATTGATGAATATTATAACAATCTACCCGATAGTTGCTGGTATAAATTTGTTTGGCACAAAAAGAGCATTTTGAAAAACTCAGTTTATGTTTGGCTTGCTCTGGTGGGAGGTTTGAAAACCCAGGATGCTTTAAGATTAAGAAATATTCAAGTGCAAGAGACTTGTTCTCTCTGTTTTTCGGCTCCTGAAAGTGTTAATCACCTTTTCTTTGAGTGTCAATACACTTTTTCGATTTTGAATGCCATCATTCCTGGAACAAAGAATTTTCTTTTTAGACCCACTATTATGCAACTTTTTCAATGGCTGGAAGCTGAATATTTCTCCTCAACTCTCAATCTGGATTTCTATCTGTTAACTATCTGCTGTATTATTTATCATTCATGGAGAGAAAGGAATTTTAGAAGGTTTGGGAATGAATTTCGTTGCTCATCCTCCCTTCAAAATTATGTTAAAAAAGTGGTGATTGAGAAAGTCTCTCTTTGGAGTAATTCGGCTGCAATTCTGGAATATTTTGGAAATGAATAATGGAATGTTGGAATGCTGGGCTGTTGTATTGCTGGAATGCTGGTTTGCTGGATGGGTGTTGTTAACCAGGACGATGATGATGCTCCATTTCATGCTGCTATCTGTCTCCCCCTTGGATGGCCCAAGGGCAACCGGGGGTTATGCCCGCTTCTCTATTTATTCTTCTGAGTCCTGGTTAACCAATTTTCTGGAGCTTTATCTCGGGTGCTCTTTACTCCTTTATGGCTGCTGTTTTTTGCCCTGTTTTTGTCCTGTTTTGCTGCTCTTTTTATTATCAGGTGAAGGGTTGTTTTTGTTTTGGCTGGATGGTTCCTACTTCTGGGCTGCTCAACACTTGACTGCATCATCCAGTTTTTTGCCTCCTGCCCTTGGCGACCTGGACAACTTTTGGATTTGCAGCCTTTCTTGTTTTTCTTTGAGTTATTCTTAACTGTAATTGGGTGGTATAGTTGTGGTTTTTTCTGACCTTGCATAAGTTTTTGTTTTATTTGCTTATGTAAGATTTACTTGCTTTTATTCCCCATTACACTTGTAACCTCTTTGTTTTAATATAAGGGCTTTCGCCCCAAAATTTCCCAAAAAAAAAAAAAAAAGAAGGCATATTTACTCTTTAATTATTAATACGATTAAGGGCAAAACCGTCATTTTTTTAAATTAGTTGCGCACTTAGCTTTGTTGGGCAGCCGGTCGATTTAGCGAGCAAACACAGAGTGCAGACTCTCAGAATGTTCCCCGACGTCATGAGATCTGTGGTCTGTCGAATGCAATTCGCCGAAAGCGATCCATAAAATCCTCTAATTCTCGCGAAGACTCGCTGAGGTAAGCTGTTGTGATCTGCTTTGCAGCGCATTATTTTCCTTTTATTCTTCTTGATGCGATATGATTTCCTTCGTTATTTGATAATTAGGGTTACTGGACTTTCAAACTGTAGTGACTTTCGATAGCTTGTTTACTTTCCGTTTTCCTTATGGAATCATGCCTTGGCGATGAATCGATTTTGGCCTCTGGTTGTGTCGGAAGAACCGTCTTTTGATGTTGATCGATTGAAGTTGTTTAAGGGTATTGTACGTAAATTTCTCTTTTTTCTTGGTCTGATATTTGGTGAGATGATTTATAAATACTGCTGGACTTTTGGATTGAATTGAGCAATTGAATTTTTAAGGTGTAGATGACTATGAGAATGATAACTAGCTAATGAGTTGAATTCAAATATGTCAGTGGATGATGCCCAACTTTATTAGCAAACCGACTAGATGAACAAATGAGTAGAACTTGTGTGAGAATGAAAAGTAGATAGTAGAATTGAAGAGAGACCGAGAGAATCTAGGAAAATGCTTAGAAAGAACTACAACTCTAAAACAGGTAGAGTTTTACTATATCAGTCAAAAAGTACAAGAGTCAAAGGTTCAAGATCCCCCAAACTATTCATTATTACCTCTATTTCTTGGATTTCAAGCACTACAAGAATGGCTATATAGTAAAAAAAAATACAACATTGCATAGATCGCATAGTAATGCATCTAGACGATTGTGAGAAGATAGGCTTCCTTCATCACAACAGAATGCTTGTACTGCTACAAGGTCATACCCTTTAGACTAAAAAAAATTGCAATTGCAACTTACCACGGGATAATGGAGAAGGTTTCTAAAGACTAGAAGAAGAAGAATATCAAAGTCTATGTGGATGATCTCTTAGTGAAAAAGCAAGTTGCCATGCTAGCATATCGATAACTTGAAGGAGACCTTCGCCAACCTGAAGAGGTACAACGTGCGATTGAGCCCCCTAAAGTGTACATTTTGTTCATGTTTAAGAATATTTCTAGGTTTTCTTCTCACACTCGAATGCATCAAAGTCATCTCTGACAAAGTGAGGGCCATCATCAAAATGAAGTCACCCAAGATGGCTAAGGAAGTACACCGATTAACTAGATGGGTTGTCGGGCATAATTCTTTTATCTATAGACCTGACAAAAGATGCTAAACATTTTTCAGAGTCCTCAGGAATGCAAAAGATTTTCTTGGAGTGAGAATTGTGAAACTCATTCCAACAATTAAAGCTTCTCCTTACCTCGCCGCCCATTCTCTAGAGCCCACAACCAGGAGGGACCTTACTGATGTATTTAGGAGTCAGCGAGGATGCAATCAGCTCTGTGCTCATCTAGGAAGAAGGAAGAAAACAATGACCAAATTATTACGTAAGTAAAACACTTAGTGGCATCGAACTATGGTACTCCATCATGGAAAAACTTGCATGGTCTTTAATGTACTATGCAAGGCAGTTGCAGCCCTACGTCTAGGCCCATCCTTATTCAAGTGGTGACCAACCACTCGGCTAAAGCTAAGCTCATGAAACCGGACCACTCTGGAAAACTGCTCAAATGGTTAGTGAAACTCAGTGAATTACATATATTTTACCCTCCAAGGAAGCTGTTAAAGCTCAGACACTCGTTGGTTTCCTGGTTGATTCAATTGTCCTTATATAGAATCTGAAGGGGAGGTCCCGCACCATCGTTGGACCCTTTACGGTGACGGCACCTTAGGCAAGCAAGGAGTTGTCATGAGCATGATACTGGAAAGTTCAATGGGAATTATTATTTCTCAAGTTGTGAGCATAGAATTTATGTTTATTGACAACTAAGACGAATATGAAACCTTTCTTGCTAGCCTACACCTTACCTCTAGGTTGGGGTTAACCCAATTGGTTGCTTACTCTAGCTCGCAACTGTTGGTCAGCCAAATTAATGGCGAATATTAGGTAAGGAACAAACTATTATAAAGTTACCTGTTTAAGATAAAAGCAAAATTTGACAAGTTCGAACACTTCAAGATGTCTTAGATCCAAAGATATTAGAATCGACTTATTGATCTCCTTTATAATGGGGGTACCAACATTCATAGTCATGAAGCCTGTCACACCCCATTTTGGACCCTTCAGTCAACCTTGAGTGTAACAGCTAGGGAGAAGTTGAATAGATATATCTCTTACTAACACCCATCCTGAATTACTTCTGTTAGAATTAGGTGAGTAGGAAATGACCTATTGAGACTATCTTAACACAATGCATTTTTTCAGTTTTAACAATTTATGTACACTTTTTATATTTGGAAGCATAGTCATATCTCATCAAATAAAATATAGAGCTTACTAAACTTATCAAATAAAATTTACATACCTAAAAGTTTTACTTTACAGCTTCCTACTCTGGCTTCTATGCAAATCTAAAAAAAATGCATGTACACAAATGCCTTAACCCTCCTGCCAAGAGCCTTACAGGCTTCATCCATTTTCCTGCAGCACAATCATTGTTAATGAGCTAAAGTTTAACTAAATAAACAACTATAGTATAAGAAATAAGAAACATTAAATTTACAGTCAAATGTAAATAATATTGGTATTTTTATAAGAATCACAAGATGTATAATAACTTTTCACATTTCATATTCTATTTACTTTTAAAAACATTTTGGCAATTTTTATGATGACCATAGACATTTGCATACTTACAACTTTCTCATTTAAGATTGGGTCTAAATTCATAACTTTTATAAGTGAGTGCAGCTCTCTCATTCAAATTTGGATTTGAATTTCCAATTTTTAGAAGTGGGAGAGCAGGTATCTCCTATACGGTCCCTAAGACATCCTTGTTAGGTCTTTCACATTTACTTGTGCGAGCTTATCCCTCATAATATGATTTTTAACATTTACCTTTCATTAGATTTCACATTTTCATAACATATCATTGTATATCTAGTAATTTAGCTAAACCAGTGTTGTTCTCAATAGAACTAGTAAAAAATTAACATGTTGGATAAGAAACTAATTGCTACCACAATTATATAAAAATGCAATATAAAAATGCTCTAATTTTCTATACTTATAGAGTGAGCTTCTCTCCTCATTCTCTAAGGTATTTAGGTAAATTTGTTCACCTGAAATATTCCGGCCTATTTTCCTCTTGTATACAACCTATAGCATAAATATTTTTCTTTCATACATGCATTTATTAAAACAAAAGTTCCTCACATCCTAATCCCTTCTTCCTCTCTTTTCATTCCCCTTTCTCTTCTCTACTTATTGATCTCAAACCCTTACTCAATTTTTTTGAATTTAGCCACAACAATCTACAACTCCCTGTTCGCCTCCTACTTCACTGCTCACATGCGACTGCTTTAAAATCCTAAGAGGACCAGGTAGGAGTAATGACAATGCTTAAGACTTTATTTAATCAATACATGCATTCACTAATGATATAATGTTATAACCCTTATTCTCCTACTACAGTCCACTACTACAACCCAGCCGCATGATCCCATCAGGCTGTTGCATGCTCAGCTTAATGGAGGGAGGGAATTCATTTATCGTAATAAAAGTATTAACATTTAATTAATTATAAATTATATACTTAAGTTTTAAGTATATATATATATATATATATATATATATATATATATAGAAAATCTCGAAATGCTCTAGGATTCGATCCCAGTAGACAAAATATTAATATGCAAGACCAAACTTATAGAAATTTAGAACAATTAAATATAGACAATTGGTCAAATATAGATAGCTTTTGCAAATTATATGTTTCTTATGCTAGTAGAGTTGGAAAGATATTTTGATCAAGAAACATCTGATAGATTTCTAATCAAATTACCTGGAGAATTAGGAAAAGAAATACATGATAAATGGAAAGCTACTTATCCTAACAATGATGATATAAAACATTTAGGAATAGGACCAATAATAGTTTTTACATTTTGGCAATTACAAGAAAAATGTAAAGAATATAAAATACAAAAACAAGTTAAAAAGTAATCTTATGGTTTTTGTAGAAATATATATACTTCCCAGTCTTTCCCCGAAAAAAGAAGAAAAATATTAAGAAAATAAAAAGAAAGTTTCCTAGAAAAGATAGAAATGTTAAAATGCTAAGTACTAGAAAATGTCATTGTTATATATGTAGATCACCATATCATTTAGCTAATAGATGTGACAAAAGATATACTAATAGAAATAGATCTTTACTCATTCAAGATCTAGAAGATGATGTATTAAGCGTATCATCAGAAGAATCTAAAGATACTATTTACAGTATAACAGATGATAATTCAAATAATCATTCTGAAACATAAAAAATAGCTATGAATGGATTAATAGAAGCAGTTGATAGATGGAATAATCAATCATGATGAAACATGTACCAAATACAATTTATGAACATTTGTTGCCCCCCCTCAAAAAAAAAAAAAAAATTTTAGAAGAGTAAAAAAAAAAAGAAATTTATAGGAGAGTAAAAAAATTTTTTGCCCCTCAAAAATTATTTTTGCCACCCCTAAAATCTCTTTTGTCCTAACTTGCCCTAAAATATTTATATATTTCTTCACATTTTGTTATAATATTCTTTTTCATGTTTTTCATGACAGTTTAATTACACATTTTTTTCTTTATTTTTCTTGCTTAATTTTTTTTTAAAATTTTTTTTCATAATATATAGATATATAATATTATTTTTTTAATATTTAATTATTTTTGTGCTGTATTTGCCCCCCCTCAAAATTGAAGCCGGTTCCGCCACTGTAGGAAAAGGTAGTATGAATAGAGAATGTTTTTATTGTAAATATTTTCCTGATAAAAATCATAGATATCAATGTCAAAATTGTATGATAGAAATCTGTCATTTATGTGCCCTTAAAATTCATAATATAGAATATAACGGAATCCCACAAAAAGGTAAAATTCATGAAAAACGTTTTGAAAAATTAGAATTACAGCTTGAAAGAATATCATTATCTCTAGAATGGATACTTATGCGTTTAGATAATGTAGAAAATCAAGTAAGAGAAAAATTAGTCAAAACAGACGAAGAAATTATACAGCAATATTTGAATAAAAAGAAACTCGAAAGATTAACTAGAAAATTAAGAAGCTCTACAAGAAATAGTGAAACCGAAGAAGATATTCAAACTAGTGATAATGATATCACAAACATTAATAAAATAGATTTAGCTCATATTTCAACAGACAATTTGATTGCACAAAAGCATCCTACATCTCTATTATCTGTTTCTGCAAAAATAATACTTGAAAATAATCATTCACTCGATATTCCAGCCTTAGTTGATAGTGGAAGTACTACTTATGTTATTACCACAAATCTACTCCCAAAAACTTGTATTTCTCATTCTACAAACACTTCATCTCAATTGGTAGGAAATCAATCTCTACATTTTGATAAATGTCTTCTCAATAGTCAAATTCAATTTTATATTACACCAGATATTTTAAAAGAAAACTATCCTTTACCAAAAATCTTAGTACATGAAGCCATAAAATCCGAATTTATACTTGGCCTTAATTTTATACTTTCTCTAGATAGCCATCTTAGTATTACAAAAGAATTTATAACTATTAGTAAAAGAAGTTCTACAATTCCAACAAATAAAATCAGAGTGCTTCCAAAGCGTGGTGGAACATGTCTTCATTCTTCCACTTCACCTTCAATTCTTGATCCATATGTTTCTCTATATCTGTCTCACTGTTATAAAACTTATGATGATAAACAAAATACCTTTAGTATCCCTAAAACTTTAAAAACAGTTTTTCAATTAGCTGAAGAAATACAAATCATAGGAGAAGATCCGATTAAACATTGTGATAAAAATAAAGAATATGCATAATTACTTATTATAAATCGAGATGTAGTAATCAAAACTAAAGAATTAGAATACTCACCTCAAGACAAAGAAGAATTCATTAATAAAATAAATGAATTAAAAAAGTTAGGATTAATTAAACCATCAAGATCACCTCATAGATCAGCAACATTTATGGTTAGAAACCATGCTGAGATAAAAAGAAATAAAGCTCTTATGGTTATTAATTTTAAAAGACTAAATGATAATACTAAAGATGATAGGTATAAAGTCCCTGATAAAGACATGTTAATTAATTTAATCCAAATTAAAAAATATTTTAGCAAGTTTGATTGTAAATCTGAATTTTGGAAAATAAAACTACATCCAAATTCTATTCCTTGGACTGCATTTACAGCTCCAATAGGTCATTAAGAATGGGAAATCATGCCTTTTGGATTAAAAAACGCCCCTAGTATTTTTCAGAGATAAATGGATAGAATATTTGGACATCTAGATTACGTATTAGTTTATATTGATGATATTTTAATAGCATCTCATACTCTTAAAGATCATTATAAACATATTGAAAATGTTTTACAACTTTGCATAAATAATGGTATAATCCTATCAAAAAAGAAAATTGAAGTAGCCAAAGAATATATTGATTTTTTAGGACAACGTATTGGTAATGGAATAATAGAATTACAAGATCATATAGATCTAAAAATTTTAGATTTTCCTGATAAAATAGAAGATACTAAAGAATTACAAAAATTCTTAGGACTCTTGAATTATGCTCGTCCATATATAAACGATTTAGGAAAAACCATTAAATCTTTATATAAGAAGACTAGTAAAACAGTACAAAAATATTTTAATTCTGAAGATATAAAAATAATTCAAAAAATAAATAAAACAAATTAAAGCACTACTAAAGTTAACTTTACCTCTAGAATCAGATTATAAAATAGTAATAGTAGATGCATCCAAAGATGGTTGGGGGGCTGAATTAAAAATAAAACCTTTTAAAGAAGCTTTTCAAATAACAGAAAAATTATGGCGATATGCTTCAGAAAGTTTTAAACAATTACCAAAATCTTTAACCTCTTTAGATTATGAAATTTTAGGAGTAATAAACGCTTTACATAGTTTTAAATTATTCTTACAAAAAGGAATTTACTATAAGAACATATTGTGAAGCTATAGTTCATTTTTATAAAAACAAAAATGAAAAGAAGATATATAATAAAAGATGGGTAAATTTTATTAATACAATAGAAGGAAATGGTTCTAAATAAATTTTGACGTAGAAAAGAAAATAATCATTTTCTAATAGATTTTTTATCATGAGTAATAAGAACTACTGATTATAAACCACCATAGCTTTAAAATTACAAAAATGTAGGCATTAAATAAAATAGTCATTTTTAGCTAATCATTATTTTATTTCTTTGCAAGAATCAATGGATCCTTCTAAAGGCTCTTCTTCACAACCAGAACCATCATTTGCTAATATAATTCATTTTGGACAATTAGCTTTAGCTAATAGACAGGGAACGAATTTATAATTCCGACCCAAAGTACCTATAGTAAAACCATTAAACATTTATCAAATTAATTTATTAGACAATTTATGGTGCAATAAGTCCGATACTAAGGCAATGATACATAATTTAAATTGCTTTACAATATGCTTCAATGGTATAAATAGTCAGATAGAATTTTTAAATAATGAAGTTAACAAATTAAGAACAGAAGTAAATATAGGCAATATTTCTTTTGTTTCAAAAACTCCTACAAATTCACAAAAAGTAGTCATAACCAATCAAGAGATAAAAATCAAATAATTAGAAAAAACTATATAATTAGAAAAAACTAAGATAATAGAATTACAAAAATAAAATGATGAGATAAAAAAGATTAAGATTACTTATCTAATATTATTTTAGATATATCTGAAGACAATATGTTAAAACAATATCAATATATATATCTTCCAGAAATAGATGAAGTATAAAAAGAAATATATACAAAAAGACTCAGCTGAGCAAAAAGATTGAATGCAACAAGCTTACAAAGAAATTACTGATAGGAAACACTTGTAGTTTTCAAGTATTTTCTATCAATCTTTGGAAAATAGCGAAAATCTTCACAAAGGTACGCACAAAAACCACAAAAACACTCGATAACTTGTATGATTTGATGAAAGGAACACGGAAAATAGCAAGATACACTTGATCCTCAATTTGAGAGGAGGATCAATCTCTCCCAAATCTCTAGACGTCGCTAGAGCCCAAAGAAAACCTAAATCTAAGAGATCTCAAATTTCAGCCAAATTCCAAATGCCCAAACCCTAGAAAAACAAACTATTTAATGCATACAAATCAAAAGGAAATCCCTAAACAGTCCCTACATTCAAATTTCCCTCTCAAAACCCTCAAAAAAGCTTCCTAAAAAGCTCCCACACGGTGTGCGACTCGCTTGGCATCTCAGCGGGCAGAGATTCCTCCGCCCAGTTCACGTTGGGCCGGTCCCGCATGGACCGGTTGGACTGGTCCAATGGACCGGTCTAACAATACTCCCCTTCCGAAGATCCACCTTGTCCGCAAGGTGGAAAGACGACACCCTCCATTCCTTCTTCATCACAAACAGTAAGAACTTGAAGAGTTCGGTTCTTACACTTGTGCTCCGGCGTATACCTCTCGTCACATCTGAAAGAAAGCCCTTTTTGCCCTCTTCTCTTGTAATTCTGTCTCAGTGAGCTTCTTGAAGTTATCCCCACTCCCTCCTACTAGCTTCTCCCTGGTGGTCTCATTAATGTTGACTGATGCAGGCCCCTTGGGTGCTAAAAGAGTGGTCATAATCTTGTAAGAGCCTCCCGAGTTGCTGCTCCTGGCTCCCTTCTCTAGATTATTCTGATTTTCTACCAGCTGTGCCAACTTCATTGCCTCCTCCAAGTCATTAAGCATCAGAACTTTCATTGCCGCTTGGATCTTTGCCTTCAACCCCTTCATGAAGTTCCCCTCCAATACGATATCTGATAATTGCTCCACCCTACTAGCCAGGTGCTCGAACCGTTCACGGTAGTCTGTTACTGATCCCTCCTGCACCAGAGCAAAGAACTGCTCATAGAAATCTCCTCCCTGGTCGGTTTGGAAATGTTCTATTATGCAGTTTTTGAATTTCCTCCAGTTCCTGATAGGCCTCCTCTGATCTCTACACTGATACCACGACAGGGCTTTTCCTTCCAAGCACAATTTGGCTGCAGTCAGCTTCTCCTCCTCCGTTAGTCCATTGATGGTGAAGTATCGCTCCACCTTGTAAATCCACCCATATGCATCTTCTCCTTCGAATATGGGCATCCTCAACTTCCTCACCTTTTGGTCCCCCCCATTGCCCCGTATTCTTCCATAGTTTCCTCTCTCCCAAGTGCTAGGTGCACCCCATGTTTCCCGGTCTTCCCTTGCTCTACCATAGCCCAAACCCCCTTCGAATCCCCCCTTCTGTCTTCAAAATCAGCACCTTGACAATCATAGTATCCCTCCTGGCGTTCCTCATATCCTCCTCTTTCTTCCCTCTGGACAGGCTCCAGATGGTGTCTTCTTCCTTCTCCTTCCACGATCTCCACCTCCTCTTCCTCCCTACGAATTTCAGAATTTGTACTTTTTCCCTCCATTCTTTTTGCCACAGAAGCTGATGTTTGGTTCTGAATTTCTAACATCTTTTTCATCATGTCTCGTAGATCGGCAATTTGCCCTTTCATGGAGGAAATCCTTTCCTCCACCGTCGTTTTAATTTGATTCATCTTCTCTTCAAGTCTTTCCTCCAGAGCATCCACCTTTTTGGCCGCAATCACAATCCTGAGTTTGTAAAATCACAAATTCTGGATTTGGAACTTCAAAAACATCGATTCCCCTTCCTTTCGGGCAATTAATCACCGCTGAAATTTGCCGAAATCAGCCCTCCACCGGTCCCACGACTTGCTCTGATACCAAATTAATAGGAAACACTTGTAGTTTTCAAGTATTTCCTATCAATCATTGGAAAACAACGAAAATCTTCACAAAAGTCCGCACAAAAACCACAAAAGATAACTTGTATGATTTGATGAAAGGAACATGGAAAATAGCAAGATACACTTGATCCTCAATTCGAGAGGAGGATCGATCTCTCCCAAATCTCTAGATGCTGCTAGAGCCCAAAGAAAACCTAAATATAAGAGATCTCAAATTTCAGCCAAATTCCAGATGCCAAAACCCTAGGAAAACAAACTATTTAATGCATACAAATCAAAAGGAAATCCTTAAACAGCCCCTACATTCAAATTTCCCTCTCAAAACCTTCAAAAAAGCTTCCTAAAAGCTCACGCACGGTGTGCGGCTTGCTCGGCATCCCAGCGGGCAGAGAAATCTCCGCCCAATTCGCGCTGGGCCGGTCCCGCACGGACCGGCTGGACCGGTCTAACAATTACCCTATCATATTTATCTAATGAAGTGGTTTCTGGAATCTCTTATGTTATGAAGAATCTATACTTTCAAGAAAGTCGTCCATGCCTTTGCAAAATATGTCTACCTGGTTTATGCATGATTCATTTTTCTCTCAACCTAGCATACATAAAGAATTTTCAAAAATTGACTATTCAGGACCAATTGGAATATGGATTAGTAAGGAAATTGATAATCAACAGAGAAGAAAAGTTATTTGAGCAGATTGAATGTATCGAACATAAGGAACTCAAGTGGAAAATCTGGCAAATCTTTGAAGACTATCGAATCTATTATATTACTTTAATCATAAATTCAATTGAACCAGCATATGAAGATTTAATGGATAGTGCTAAACATATTATTGAAATCCACAAAACTCCGGAAAGTTTTAAAATAGAACAATTTGATGAAACACCACATGAGATTATAGATCCAGAAATATCAGATCAATCATTAAATTACTACAAAGCTCTTCAGATTGCACAGTTAGGCAATGGTTTTACAAAACCAATCTTTTATATGAATCTTGCCTATCAAGACAAGAATTTGATGATCTATATGCATAATAAGGTTATTAAGGGACCTCTGTTCAAGTTATAGTATTATGTCAAAAACATAAATTTAATTAAACATGTCAAAACATTTGCCTCACATTTAATGGTTGCTAAAAGAGATTACCACACTTAATATCAAAACCTAACTCCTAAACGGAATATTCAAGTAGAAGAAGATAACAACGACCGTTTCTAGATAGATAAGATGGATGATGAAGCTTTGATGAACATAAAAAATGCATTGGAAGGATAAAAGATGCTCGGATAAGCTGATAGGCACAAAGATGATAAGCATGAAAAATATTCGTCAAACATCTGCAACAAAAGTACAAAGTTACTGTTACCGTATTTTTTACTGTAGCATTTATTAAAATTACTGTTTAAAAATCACGAGCTAAACCTCTCATGGTTTCTGGTTTTTATTTTGTTATTATAAATAAGGAAGTATCCCGTGATATAATGTGTGGATGTATGAATATTTGAGCATATAGTTTAAGTGTGAGAGTGGAGCTTTAGTTTTACTGCAAGCCTTCTTTGTCCCAACTATTCTCCTGTAAGTATTTCATATCTTTTATAATAAAAGTTTAGTTTAATATTTAGTTCTTCTCTTTCGTCTCTGACCAAATCTCACCATGAGTGAGTAAATTTATTTCTCCCCTTTGGGAGATATGCTTTCTTAATCTTTGTTGGCAAAAATTCCATCAATGAAGATAAGTTAAAATCTTGTTCTATATTTGTAATATATGATTTCTTTTTGATGAACGACATAACTTTTGACTGCTATGATCAAGTACAGTTAAGCAAAATTTCATGAGTTTGAACCCCATAAGTCCCCTTTATGCTTTGTCTTTGGGCGGGGGAAAAGACTACTGAACTTTTGAAACGACTGTAGCATCGGTGTATGTCAAATTATTATCGTTCCTGTCACAAAGAATTTATATTTTATAAATAATAGCTACAAAATTTTATTTTATTTTTAAGATGGATGATTAGACATCAAAGAAAATTTAAGATAAGCAAATCTTTTCTTCGGGAGAAATAACTCCAAAAAATCTTGATATATTCATAAAAAATATTTTTAGAAAGATGGTTCTTCCGTTTCGCAACGACATGCCTATAGAAATTAGAAATAATTTAGCACATATATAAACTGATATTATAGCGGAACTTAGAAATGTAAATATCGAAGTAGATTATATTTTATTAAAGCATTTAAAAGATGAAATTGAAGAAGTTACTCAAGACTTGAAAAGTCATATAGATAGCAATCCTGATTTAGATTTAGTTTAGGAAATTAAACAATTAAAAGAAAAAATACTTAAAGAAATTAGAGAATTACTTCATAGATAAAAAATGAAAAAAATAATTATTAGTCAAAATACTAGCCAACTTTTCTGTGTTAACAGAAGTATTAGTTATGAAGAAGCCACAGTAAGAACTAGTTATAGTAATAACACAATCAAAAGTAGACTCAAGCATGATAGTGATCATTTTACGATTGATAAATCTAATTAGACACAAAGGAAAATAGTCATGATAAGAAAAATAAAAATAGAAAAAATAGAAATAGAATGAAAGATGATAGTTACAATGAAAATAGAAATGTAGAAACTGATTGAGAATATTATGTTGAAGTAATTTAATTATCATAATCATGAGAAATTTTTTGTCAAATTGTAGTTCCCTAGAATTTAGGCAAAATAGTAAAGCTAGAATAAAGTTTTCTAGCTCTAAAAAAATCTTGCCAATAAGATTTAAATATTATAAATGCTTACGGTTAGCCAAAATTTTATATTACAATGAATAGAACATTAATCCCATACAATTTTATGAATAGTACATTAAGAATTAGTAGCGATAATTTGCTTCATATGAATTATAATTTTAGTGAACTAGCACTATTATTATCTAGAAAATCTTGAAATTGTATTAGAGACTTAAATTAGAAAGATTATGGAGTAAAAAATTATTCAATATTTAAATTTAGAATTACCTCAAAGTAGAAAAAATATGGTTATCATAGAAATTATAAATTTAGTTGTTATTTCAATACAAAATATAGGCATAGTTTGCATAGCAATGATAGCTCTACTAATAGTATTATTGATTTACTAATTTCTTTATGTGAATCTTTTCAATTTCATCAAGAAGAAATCTATAGAATTATTGAAAAATTTACAAATATTATTATCATTAAAAAATAAACTTTAGAAATAGTTAACGAAAGAATAGTTTATATTAAATCTCAGAATGATGAAATAATAAGTAAATAATTATTTTACTGAGGTAGAAAATCAAAGTTCAAAAAATTTAATTATATTAAGTTTAATTAGAAAAATAAAAGATGACTTTGATCAATTAAATGAAATAAAAACCAGTTTGCAAAAATTAAATATTACTTTTAATGAATTAATAGTGCTATTCATAATATAGATTTTTTAGATAATAATAGTGCTAGTTCACTAAAATTATAATTCACATGAAGCAAATTATCGTTGCTAATTTTTAATGTACTATTCATAAATTTGCATGAGACTAATGTTTTATTCATTGTAATATAAAATTTTGGCTAACCGTAAACATTTATTATAATTAAATTTTATTGACTAGATTTTTCTAGAACCAAAAAATTTTATTCTAGCTTTACTATTTTGCCTAAATTCTAAGTAAGTACAATTTTGCAAAATTTTTCTCATGATTATGATAATTAAATTACTTCAACGTAATATTATCAATCAGTTTCTACATTTATATTTTCATTATCACTATCATCTTTCTTTCTATTTCTATTTTTTCTATTTATATTTTTCTTTATCATAACTATTTTTCTTTGTGTCTGACTAGATTTATCAATCGTAAGATAATCACTACCATGCTTGATTCTACTTTTGGCTATGTCATTACTATAACTAATTCTTACTGTGGCTTCTTCATAACTAATACTTCTGTTAACACATAAACGTTGACTAGTAATTTGACTAATAATTATTTTTTTTTCTATTTTTTATCTATGAAGTAATTATCTAATTTCTCTAAGTATTCTTTCTTTTAATTGCCTATTTTCCTGAACTAAATCTAAATAAGGAACTCAAGAGGATAATCTGGCAAATCTTTGAAGACTATCGAATCTATTCTATTATTTTAATCATAAATTTAGTTGGACCAGCATATGAAGATTTAATGGATAGTGCTAAACATATTATTGAAATCCACAAAACTCCATAAAGTTTTAAAGCAGAACAATTTGATGAAACACCGCATGTGATTATAGATCCAGAAATATCAGATAAATCATTAAATTACTATAGAGCTCTTTAGATTGCGCAGTTAGTTAATGGTTTTACAAAACCAATCTTTTATATGATTCTTGCCTATCAAGATAAGAATTTAACGATCTTTATGTATAATAAGATGATTAAGAGATCTCTATTCAAGCTCCAGTATTATGTCAAAAACATAAATTTAATTGAACATGTCAAAACATTTGCCTCCCATTTAATGGTTGCTAAAGGAGATTACCACACTTATTATCAAAATCTAACTTCTGAACGGAATATTTCAGTAGAAGAAGATAACAAACGATCGTTTCTGGATAGATGGGATGGATGATGAAGCTTTGATGAACATAGAAAATGCATTGAAAGGATAAAAGATGCTCGGATAAGCTGATAGGCACAAAGATGATGAGCATGAAAAATATGCGTCAAATATCTGCAACAAAAGTACAAAGTTACTGTTACCGTACTTTTTTTACTGTAGCATTTATTAAAATTACTGTTTAAAAACCATGAACTATACCTCTCATGGTTTTTGGTTTTTATTTTGTTATAAATAGGGAAGTATCCCGTGATATAATGTGTGGATGTATGAATATTTGAGCGTATAGTTTAAGTGCGATAGTGGAGCTTTAGTTTTTCTGCAAGCCTTCTTTGTCCCAACTATTCTCCTATAAGTATTTCATATCTTTTATAATAAAAGTTTAGTTTAATATTTAGTTCTTTTCTCTGTCGTCTCTGGTCAAATCTCACCATGAGTGAGTAATCAATTTATTTCTCCCCTTTGGGAGATATGCTTTCTTAATCTTTGTTGGCAAAAATTCCATTAATGAAGATAAGTTAAAATCTTGTTCTATATTTGTGATATATGATTTTTTTTTTATGAACGATATAATTTTTGACCGCTATGATCGAGAACAGTCAAGAAAAATTTCATGAGTTTGAACCCCTTAAGTCCCCTTTATGCTTTGTCTTTGGGCGGGCGGAAAAGATTCCTGAACTTTTGAAACGGCTGTAATGTCGGTGTATATCAAATTATTATTCCTATCACAAAGAATTTATATATCATAAATAATAACTCCAAAATTTTGTTTTATTTTTAAGATGGAAGATGAGGCATCAAAGAAAATTTAAGATAAGCAAATCTTACCTTCGGGAGAAATGACTCTAAAAAATCTTGATATATCCATAAAAATATATTTAGAAAGATGATTCTTTCATTTTGCGACGACATACCTGTAGAAATTAAAAATAATTTAGCACCTATACAAACTGATATTATAGTGGAACTTAGAAATATAAATATCGAAGTAGATATTTTATTAAAGCATTTAAAAGATGAAATAGAAGAAGTTACTCAAGCCTTGAAAAGGCATATAAAAGCAATCCTAATTTAGATTTAGTTCAGAAAATTAGGCAATTAAAAGAAAGAATACTTAGAGAAATTATAGAATTACTTCATAGATAAAAAATGGAAAAAATAATTATTAGTCAAATTACTAGCCAACGTTTCTATGTTAAAAGAAGTATTAGTTATGAAGAAGTCACAGTAAGAACTAGTTATAGTAATGACAAAGCCAAAAGTAGAATCAAACATAGTAGTGATTATCTTACGATTGATAAATCTAGTTAGACACAAAGAAAAATAATCATGACAAAGAAAAATAAAAATAGAAAAAATAGAAATAGAAAGAAAGATGATAGTGACAATGAAAATAGAAATGTAGAAACTGATTGGGAATATTACGTTGAAGTAATTTAATTATCATAATCATGAGAAAATTTTTGTCAAATTGTACTTCCCTAAAATTTAGGCAAAATAATAAAGCTAGAATAAAGTTTTCTAGCTCTAGAAAAATCTAGCCAATAAGATTTAGATATATTAAATGCTTACGGTTAGCCTAAAGTTTTTATTACAATGAATAGAACATTAGTCTCATGCAAATTTATGAATAGTACATTAAAAATTAGCAACAATAATTTGCTTTATGCGAATTATAATTTTAGTGAACTAGCATTATTATTGTCTAGAAAATTTTGAAATTATATATATATATATATATATATATTTGATGTTTTTTCGTATATGTGAGAAAGTAGGGTAAAATTGTATATTTACTTTTTGACAAATATTTTGGGTATTATTATTCACCCTCTTTATTTTAATTTATCCTCAAAATTCATTTTCTTAGTGGTCATCAAATAAATTGAGGGAATTTCAATCTAATGTCTTCTTCCTTCTCCCAGGTTGTCTTTTTGTTGTTTGGTATTTCCATTCTTCTCATATATAAAGGATCTGATGTTTTCAGAGTTGTTTAATATTAAAATCTAGTATTATTTCTGGTTCCTCAATGTATGTCAGATTCTTCTGTAGCTCAATTTCATTATGTGAAATTCTATGATAGATATCTATAACCCATTTCCTTAATAGTGACAGAAAATATTATGAATATTTGACATGTCAGCTAGAAGAGCAAGCCTATAAGCAATCTTACCAATCTTCTCAATAGCTTGAGAAGGTCCTATATACCTATGACTAAATTTGCCTTCTTGCCCAAACTGACTATACTTTTCATAGGTTTAACCTTCAGAAATGCAAAATTACCAACTTCAAAGTCTACTGCTCTATACTTGGGGTCATAATATTTTTGCTGATGATGTTGAGTAACATTCTGTTGACCCTCTTCCCGTAAGCCAGCACAGCAAAACAAAAAAAAAGAGAAAAAAAGAAATTTCAAATCCTCACCTGCTCTGCCATCTGCACGTCGTAGCCACGACGACGCCTTGTCGCTTGCACGATCTCGACACTCCTCCCACGTCGTCTACACGATGCGCAATGCGTCGTTAAATAGCCGAAGAGAGGCCTCGTTCCGAGCTCTTCCACGCGGAAACCCCTACTCCCGATCTCCTTCTCCATTTCCGACCTCTCAGCGACCAAGCTCCCATCTCCTCTGCCCCTTTCAATCCTTGCCCGATCATTCAAAGAGAGAGAGAGAGAGAGGGAGAGAAGGGGAGAACCTTCTCCTCCAGCCGAACCCAATCAGCCCGATCACCCCTCCTCTCTGCCGCAAGCCACCTGCCCGACTCCCCCTTGGCCGTCCGACCTTGCTCCTTCGACGAACCTCCCTTCCTGCGGCTGGGAAGTTACGACATTTGGATCGGAAGCAAGGGAGCTCGCTCCCTGTGAAGGTAACTTTCCCCTTTGGTGCGCTTCTTCGGCCTATCTCTGGCCAAACAAGAGAGTTAGAGAGGGAGGAGGGTTATATTTTTATTGTTATTAATTATTATTATTATTATTATTATTATTATTATTATTATTACTAATTAATTTTAATTATAAATTAATGATAGTTAATTAAGATTTAATTACATTTAATTAATAATTATAATTATTAATTAATTAATCATTATATGATTAATTAAATGGTAATTATAATTAATATAATTAATTGTGTATTAATTTTAATTAATTAAAATTAATTAAAATTAATTCTAATTAGTTAATTATAATAGTAATTAATTATAAAAGCTTACTTGCCGAGCCCCCTTGCCTCGACATCCAAGCTTCCACCGCCAATCCGCCGGTCACCGGTCCCGAAGGTATAATCCTAAATTCAGGCTTCCGTCCTCGACGTGTACGACGGACCGGAAAACCGCCTATACACGCCTTTATTGCGCGTGGTGGGAAGGGAATCCGGTCCGACGCCTACGACGAGGCGGACAGTCGCCTCCCCTCCCGCTCTCTTACCTCGTCATGTGTGGCGAGTCAGTGGTCCACCCATGCACGCCTTTATTGAGCGTGGTGGGAAGGGCAACTGGCGCGACACCTACGATAAGGTAAGCGAGCAACCTTTGCCCTTTTATCTCGACTAACGTGTCGGGTCGGCGGTCTACCTATGCACGCCTTTATTGAGCGTGGTAGGAGGGGCAACCGGCAAGACACCTGTGTTGAGGTAAGCGAGCGACCTACGCCTGCCTGTCTCGACATGCGTGTCGGACCGGCAAACCACCTAAGCACGCCTTTAGTGAGCGTGGTAGGAGGGAAACCGGTTCGACGCACACGGCGAGGCCAGGCGAGCCTGGTGTACCCTTTTCTTTGCGCGGCCGGAATCATTTATAAGTACCCCTGGGTGGGGGGAAAGCAACTGCTCTTCTTCTTGTAACAGGTACCGTCAAAGACCCCATGCACGCCTTTATTGCGCGTGGTGGGAAGAAAAATCACGGCCGAGGTGTCCTCGAAAGAGGGCACCTACCATGCACGCCTTTATTGCGCGTGGTGGGAAGGCCCAGTTTTCTCGTAGTTTTCCCCTAAACGGGGGAGACGTCGGGAGGCTGCCGAAATTTCGGGTGAAATATTACTACACTTGGACCTGTTTTGAACTCAAAAGAACAAAAGTTTGGATCAAATGAGAAAGAGCAGTGAACTTTTGAACAGTGAACGGAGGACTTGTGGACCCAAATATGAACAAAACTCAAATGACTCCTAAAGGCCAAATGAAATAAAATCAAAGTTGAAATCAAATTCAAGTCAATCTAAATATGAAATTGTACCTGTAAAGACTCCAAAAGACTCTGAACAATCATTTGAACAAGACTCGGACTGCAGGGGACCTATACTTGAACTTGCATTCTAGACTCAAATTAAACATTAATGGCTCGAGCAATTTGAACTCAAGCGAGTAATTGAGTTGGATTGTAGGGGACTTGAACAAAAGCTTGAACCTTCAAGAACACGAAGGGACTCAGTCTTGTATCTGGTCCAAACAAAGCAGTTGAACTCGCACTTGAACTCAGGCTATACGACATCAAGTGGGGACTTGTGAACTTGATGAATTCAAGTTTGAATGAAACTTAACCCGGACTCAAATATATGCAAAGAACAAAACTCGGATCATACACGAGGAAATTCAAATTACAAGAGCACTCGTTCGGTCAAAAGTGACACAAAGCACGTTACAAGACCTCAATGCATGAACTCCTACAACAATCCCTACAAACGCCTGTTGATTGAGATGGCGATACGGGAGACCAATGATGGAGGATCCGCCTTCCTATAAACAAATACAACCCAACAAACCACCTGAGATTGGTGACAGGTGGGCATGATGTAGGCAACAATGGGTCCCCTACGAACAGTTCCAGAAGCTCGTAGTGGCTACAATGGGTTCCCGTGAATATGTACGAGCCACTTGTGGATAACAACAGTGTGTACGTCGTATGCGCAACGAATCACTGTGGACACAAGTACATCTCCTACGACGATCCCTACAAATACCACCTGAGATCGGTGAAAGGTGGTTTCAATGCAAAAGCAAGGGTTCTCCTACGAATACTACTAGGAGGTCGTAGCGAATACGACTGATCTCCAGCAAATGAATACTTGTGGATAACAACAGTGTGTATGTCGTATGTATAACGAACCACTGTGGACACAAGTACATCTCCTACGACGATCCTTACGAGGTCAAACAAGTACAATCAAATCACCCGAGATTGGTGAAAGAGTGGATGTGATGCAGAAGCAATGGGTCTTCTACAAATACCTTCAAAAGGCCGTAGTTGATACAACCGGTCCCTTGCAAATGACTACAAACCACTTGTGGATAACAACAGTGAGAACCTCGTAAGCATAGCGAGCCACTGTGGACACAAGTATTGATATCACCTACGATAGTGATGGTCAAAATCTACAAGCACGTCAGGTACAAAGGCAACCTGGTGTACGAAAAAGTACACTCCCTGGCAGAATCAGGGAGAAAGTTTGAACAAATTAGAACCAAACTTCCTGGTATTCCAAAGTCTTTTCTTAGTTCTATACTTGAGAAGAAAATAGTCTTGCTGCCCATAAACATCGGAAATAGCAAGTCCACTACACCGAAGAGCCTAAAAAGAGTTCTTTCCAAATCAACAGTCTTTGACTCCAAAGTCCAGAAGAGCCTATCCCCGGTGATTGAGAAAGGGGAGTCAATATTAAGATGAGGAAATGCATCATGACATTCAAATGACAACGCCACCGGATCTGCAACATTCGTACAAGCAGACAGAAGGCGTCCAAAACTACATCGTCACGCCACTGGATCTGCAACATTCGTACAAGCAGACAGAAGGCGTCCAAAACTACAACGTCACGCCACCGGATCTGCAACACATATACAAGCAGACAGAAGGCGTCTATAATCTACAACTCAACGCCACCGGATCTGCAACATTCATACAAGCAGACAGAAGGCGTCCACAAATTACAACGCCACGCCACTGGATCCGCAACACTCGTACTAGCGGATAGAAGGCGTGTATAAGCTCTGAAATCAAATGTTGTGTATTAAATGTCAATTATCTACACAACTATAAATATTTCAAAATACCCCTGCACTTGCACTAGAGAATGTATACACATAGATACACTAAAGGGGATATATAAAAATCACCCGCATGGGCCCCGGCGAGCGTGTTATTGGTACACACGTGACGTCTAGGGATGCTGCGCGGGTTGACAAGCGAATTCAGGTTCGAAACCGATCCTTCTATACGGGTCAATAGAAGTCGACAGGGTTCGAACCATTAAACAAATACACGGTTGTGGCGACCAGTGTATGTTTCAATACATTCATATTAGGCTTTCAAGGCCTACAATCAAAAGAATTCACTAAATCAAAGGCATGAAGCCTATGAAACCCGATCCTTAAGCAACAACTTGCTTGAGTTGACAAGGTCCAATCAACAAAAGGGAAATGACCCCAAACACCCCGATGATGGCCGTGTTGAACGCTAATCTCAATCGGAGGGGTTCACAAATACTTTTAAATGTCTCCCAAAAGTCCATTCAAAATCCAAGCTCTACCAAAAATCAAAATTCTACAAATCCCAAATTCCAAGATATTTAAATTTGAAATAAATCTATCAATTACTTAAAGCAAAATCCATCCACCATCCGCAACAGTCTGCCGGGGTGGACAAATTCAAATAAACTCTAGCTCACAAAGAGCCAAATGCCTAGTCGAAAATATCATTAGGATCCATTCTCAAACAATCTCTTGCCAGTAAGGACGTGGTACGTGTCCTCTAACCGGCAGTTTCGCCGCCAAATGGCACTGCAGGTAAACGGTTATGACCCGGGGCCCTCTGAACCGAGTGATTTTGCCGCCAAATGGCACCACAGATAGCGGTTATGGCCAGAGCCAATACGTTCCTTAATGGCGTTAAATCCTTGAGATATGAATCAATAGGATATGATCGATAGGGCACAAAGCCCTCTGTCAGCTAAGGTGGATTCAAATTTGTCCCCTTAGACAAACATCCAACCCCGGTCTACAAGGTCCCCTTGGACGAAGCAACCCATGGCTGCCGACAAGGATCTTTCTGTCAGGTTGGGTCGACTACCTCCTCTTACTAAGTAGACCAGGGACCACGATGGCCCGGGACGACGGAACCATGGGATCTTGATCGGGTCCATCATCCATTCCCCCACCATCCGCTTTAAGTACAAGATGGTGCAATTTCTATTTTGAATATCAAAATCTCCAAATTCCCAATTATTTCCAAACTTTCCAAACCTTTCCAAATATCCAAATCTAAACTCAAAATCCAATTTTCATATCCATTGCTGCTACTATATGCCAGATATACGTATTTCTATACGTATCTGATCGACGACTAGCCTTAATCGAAAGTTCTCTCTCATGATTGAGAGGGGTAATTAACTATAGGGGCTTGCGCCTATAGGAAACCAGAACTCAGATCATAAAGTCCTCACAAAATGAGGGCGAAATCTCTGGGTAGTGTCTTATCTACAAACCCATCTGCCTTCCAAAATTTACCTCGGAACTTAGTCTGTTAAAACTCCCTCGCCGAATAATAAGAAAAGCGGGCGGAGGCCGGGGTCGAATTTTCGGAGCCCACACATTCAATCTATCTCTGATTAATTTTAGATTTTCTCTGTTGCTTCATCAACTAGTTTTGCGCCCATTATTTGCCTTTCTCCTACTTCCACCCAAGTTAACAGAGTTCTACACTTTCTATCATAAAGTGCTTTATATGATACCATTTGTATACTTGATAGATAGTTATTAGGAAAATTCTATCAATGATATGTGGTCTTCCCAACTATATCCCAGATCCAAAGCATATAGTCTCAACAAATCTTTTAATACATGAATTGTTCTTTCAGATCGACTATTAGTCTGAGAATGGAAAGTTGTATTGAAATGCAGATTTGTGCCCAAGCTTTCATGAATGCTTTTCCATAACCTAGAAGTGAATCGACTATCTCTGTTTGAAACAATAACTTTTGGAATACCCTATAATTTGATAAATTCTTTCACATACGGGCATGCAAAATTTTTATTGAATCAGTTTGTTTAATAAGAAAAAAGTGAGCTGATTTTGTCAGTCTACTCATAATCACCTAAATATTTTCTTGCCCCTATATGGTATGGAAAATCCTACATTAAAATCCAATGCAATATCTTTTCACTTCCACTCGGTGATATGTAGTGATTGCAATAGTCTATACTAGATCGTAGATGTTCAGCTGTCACAATTTGACATGCTTCAAAATTAGATACATATTCAACATCTTTTTTCATACCTGGCCACCATAAATTAATTTCAAATATTTATATAATTTGGTACTTCCTAGATGAATTGTGTAGCCGGAGGGATGAGCTTCCTGCAAATTTTTTTTCCTAAGTCTTGATCGCTAGGTACCCACAATTTAGATTTTATGCCTAATAATTTCATCAACATCAACAGTAAAGTTTGGCCTTTTTCCTAACTGAGCCTATTTTATTAATTTTGGATTCTCACCATCAATCTTTTGACCTTTTTTAATACAATTTGTTAAAGTTGATTTTACTGTCATATGATGCAGGTATTCCATATTTTTAAAAATTTTAACCTCCAATTACAGATTCTCCATTTCTTTGATATATTAAACTCCTTTAGTAATCATCCAATTCATCATTCCTATGGATTTGCGAGTCAAAAGAGTCGACCATAATGTTAGCTTTTTCAGGACAATACTGATTACTGAATATCTATATCATAGTCCTTGATTAATTCTAACCATCTTCTGTCTCAAATTTAGTTCTTTATATGAAAATATTTATTTTAGGCTCTGATGATTAGTAAAGATTTTACATACTTCATATAGGTAATGCCTTCATATTTTGAAAGCAAACACTACTGCTACTAGCTGTAAATCATGAGTAGGATAATTTTTTTCATGTAGCTTTAATTGTCTCGATGTATATGCAATTCCTTTCTATTTTGCATTAAAACACATCCTAAACACTTAAAAAAAAGCATCACTGTAAATATGAATTTTTTTTATTCTAGACAGAATTGCCAACAGTGGTGTTGTAGTCAGATGCATCTTCAAAGCATGAAAGTTCTTCTCACATTCTGCATTTCATTCAAATTTAACATCTTTTCACATCAGCTTAGACCACCTAACAATTTGCGAGAATCTTTTAACAAACATTATGTAATACTCAACCAATCCAAAAAAGATACAAACTTCAATAATAATCTTTGGTGTGGGCTATAATGTACGAACACGGACACGGCGACATGGACATGACACGACATGGACATGGGATACGATTTTGTTTTAAATATAAGATGCGGGTACGACGCTGACATGTCATTACATATTTATTTATAGTGTATAAATATTCATGTAACATCATATTATAAATGACAAACAATAATAAATGAATGTCATGATAACTTGTCTAGCTTATAATATAAAATGTTCAATACAACCACAAATAATCGTTCAAGCTTCAACAACTAGGATTAGCTTTAGTGGTTTGTTTTTGGCCTTCAATATCATCATCATTGTATATCATTACTTTCAGCTCTGGTTCATCAAGATAAAGATTTGCAATAGTTCATTGGATATCATATAATGAAAATTTATTCTTCTTTATATCTATTGACTTCTCTTATTCACTAGTTCTCTCTCATAATATTTCTTTAACCTCTAATCTTAATCACAAAGAATATATATTTACTTCTATATTTCTCTAGTTCTCTGCCATAATAGTTCATTGAATATCATATATACGAGCGAAGTGATCTTTTTTTTTTATTTAGTAAATATAAAAATAGAAAAATTGTATAATTTAAAATAATTTTATCATAAAAAATTATGAAACGCATGTCCCAGCTGTGTCCGACACGTGTCCCAGCCGTAGATGGCACGTGTCCCGACCGTGTCGGGTAAATTTAAACATTATTTTAATAGGACGTGTGTCTGACATGACACTGCATTCTCTCTTTAAGAGGTGTGTCGGTGCATCTTAGGGTGTGGGCCATTCCATGATTGCTTTCACCTGCTGTGGATCTTATGAAATTCCTTTATTACTGATAATATGACCCAAGATGGTAATACTTTTAAGGCAAAATTTACATTTTGAATATTTTACATAAAGATGATTTTTACTCAGTTTTTCTGAAATAATCCTTAAATGCTCAACATGCTCATCATCTGTCTTTGAGTATATTAGAATGTCATCAATGAAAATAATCACAAACTTATGTAATTTATGAAAACCCGATTTATCATATCCATGAAAATAGTATGAGCATTTGTTAACCCAATAAACATTACTATGAATTCAAAATGATCATATATGGTCCAAAAAACTATCTTATATCTCATTCTTTAGCCCTTATCGAATGATACCATAATCTCAAATCAATTCTAAAAAATACTAGGGTACCTGCTAACTAATCAAACAAGTCATCTACGTTACGTGAGGTAGTGGATATTTATTTTTGATGGTTACTTTGTTCAACTCTCTGTAGTCAATACAAATTCACATGAGTCCATATTTCTTTTTAACAAAAAATACATGTGCACTCCAGGGTGAATTACTAGCCATGATAAATCCCTTATCCATCAATTCCTACAACCAAGCTTTCAACTCCTACAATTCTTTTGGAACCATCCTATAAGGAGATTTTTATATTGTTGATGTCGCTGGTTGCAATTCTATACCAAATTCAACTTCCCTTTCAGGTGATAATCCAGATAATTCTTCAAGAAATTCATATGCAAATTTTATTACAACTGGAATATTTTGTAATGCCTGTACATTTATTTAACACATCCATTTTAGCTAAGAATAGCAATTCACCCCTCAGATAATATTTACACATATTTTTTGTACCAATAAGAGAGGATATTGCATTCTTCTCATAGGGAAAGTAGGTCGTCTCAATTGGCAAAGTAAGCTTTATCTTTTGCTTCCAATATGGCAAAATATTTAACTAGCCAATCCATTCACAAAATGATTTCAAAAATTTTAATTGACCCTGATTGTCAAGATTCATAAAACACTTCCTATTGTCCTTTAAACTATCATTCGTTGGCATCATAACATGTAAGACATGTGTAAATCATATAATCTTCAACAAATAAATCAGAATAAAAATTTTCAGAGATAAATGATTAGGATGCACTAGAATAAAAAAGTTTTCTGCCAAATTATTGGAAATTAAATGTATGCCTATAACTATCTCCTCTGAATCTTTAGCTTTCTAGGGTGTGATGGTAAATACTCTAGCTTTCACTAATAGATTACCTTTAATATCTAATACTTCTCCTCTCAACTATGCTGGTGAGTTTCCTTGAACTACTGGTTTTCCCTGAAATTGAGTTTTTCCTTGTTTGATTGCCTTCTAGATATCTCCTATGTTATCCCTGCTCCTAATATCCCTATGGCCTGGCATTTCTTCTTTTCTCCAGAGGGTAGTCCACATTGCGATGACCTAGTTCACTATATCTAAAACTCCTTCTAGAACCCACTAAACATTGACTAAAATGCCTCTTCCCACACTATTCAAAAAGAGGTTTCTTAGGCTAAATTCACTTCTGCTTATTATCAAATCTTGGCTTCTTGTTTCTGAATTGATCATCTTTTTCAAATATATTTTTACTTGTTTGCTGTTGCTCCCAACTGTGCTTAGAAAAATTCACCTCATTTTTAATTCTCTTGGCTCTCTCTACTAAGATTGAGAATTTACTAATATTAAAAGGAGCCATTGTTAGTCTTAGATGATCCCTGAGGCCTCTCAAAAATCTGTGACATTTTCCATCCTGGTTCTAATATAATGGGGTGTATATCGGGATAGGAAATTGAACTCTGCTTCATATTGCATAAATGTCTTTGAACCCTGAGTTTTTTTTAAAATTTTGTCTTGCAGAACTAGTCTGGCAGAGGGAGGAATAAACTGGTCTCTGAATATCTCACAAAATCATTCAACTATATACTAGTGATAGGTGTCTGTCCAAATTTTTTTAAATGAGAATTTGACTTCTAACAGGACAATGGTGAAAAAGGATTGAAGTAGCCGACCCCACGCATGGGACAAAGGCTTGATGTTGTTGTTGTTGCACTTGTCACCATCTTTCTGCCTCACCTTCCAGCACAAAAGTGACTAAAACAACGACCAATCTTCAGCCACTATTGGATCACTTACACCTTTAAATTATGGTGGTTTAAAAGTTTGGAATAGCCTCAAATATTGATCCTCTTGATTGCCAAATTCAGATCCGGGTCCACTACTAATAGAAGATTTCTCTATAGATGTTATTTTATCCACTACTAGTGAGATCAAATGCATAATAGCATGAAGTTATTTAGACTTAGTCCTCTCATTTATTCCGGTTCTCTCAGAGTTTTCTATTTTCCTTTCAGTTTCTGTACCTGACCTAGATGATTTACCATTCAGTGTTTCTGACACTTCTTTAGACATTTATTTGAAATTATATATGGATAGATAATTTATATAATACTTGTGAACATTTTAAAGAATAAATCATCTTGTACATATGTGCTTATTCAATTCTACTAGGATGAATGCAAGGTTCAATCCAACCTATAGCTCTGTATAAATTAGATTTATTTTAATTTTATCTTGCTTCATTTTAAAATTAAATTATGCTTTCTTTAGATTTAATTTAGCTTTGATACCAATTTTTATCACACCCCATTTTGATCACTCTTCAGTCAACCTGGAGTGTAACATATATGGAGAAGCTGAATAGATATATCTCTTACTAGCACCCATCCTGAATTACTTCTATCAGAATCATGTGAGTATGAAATGACCTATTCAGATTATCCTAGCACAATGCATTTTTCAGTTTTAAATATTTATCTATGCATTGTTTTGCAATATAACCACTGTTAAAGAGCTAAAGCTTAATTAAATAATAATCATTGTATAAAACTTTGCTGTCAAATCTAAATAATATTGGGATTTTTATAAAAATCATAAGCTGTATAAAAAATCAATGAATATTTAACTTTCAACATTTCCTATTATGTTTACTTTTTAGTACTTTTAGGCAAATCATATGATGATTATAAGCTTTTGTGCACTTACAGCTCTCTCATTCAAGGTTGAGTCCAAATTCTTAACTTTTAAAAGTGAGAGTGCAGTTCTCTCATTCAATGTTAGATTTGAATTTTTAACTTTTAGAAGTGAGAGAGTCGGGTATCTCTTTTACGATCCCTAAGGCTTACTTCGTTAGGTCATTTATCTTTACTTGTGCGGGCCTACCTCCCATAATATGATTTTTATCATTCACCTTTCCACATTTTCATAAAATATCACTATATATCCAGTAACTCAGCTAAACAAGTGTTGAACTCAATTGAATCAGTAAACAATTAACATACTAGATAAGAAACTAATTCCTACCTTAATTATATAAAAATGCTCTCATTTTTTATACCATAGAGTGAGTATCTCACCTTGTTCTCTAAGATATTTGGATAAATTTGTTCATCTAAAATACCCGCAGCCTCTTTCCCTCTTGTATACAACTTAAAGCATAAATATTTTTCTTTCATACATGCATTCTAATACAAATTAATACTATATATAAAAAATCGTACAAGTTTACCTCAATTGCACTCCCCATTAAATAAAAAATTCCTCACCTCCTAATCCCTTTTTCTTCTCTTTCTGTTCCCCTTTCCCTACTCTACTTAATGATCTCAGCCCTTACCCGATTTTCAGAATTCAGCCACAACAGCCCGCAACTACCTATTCACATCCTGCTTGATTACTCGCACACGGCTGCTTTGAAATCCTGAGAGGACCGAGTGGGAGGTATACTTCTATATATGAAAATAAATTTGATGTTTTTCGTATGTTAGAAAAGAGGGTAAAATTGTATGCTTACTTTTTGACAAGCATTTTGGGTATTATAAAGAGAGGAAGAAGTTGTGCAAATCGAGAAAAGTCGCCTAGCAAGTTGGATCGACCACTACGTAGAATACTTGAAGACTTGAATCATCAATGCTGAAGATGACAAGTCGGGGCGATTCAAGATCAAAGTAGCAAACTATTTACTCTTAAGGGAGGAGTTATTTAGAAGAACGACAACCTCAATATATTTAAATTATGTATGACAACAAGAAAAGGAAGCAATGTTGAAGGAAATTCATTCGGACAAATGCGAGTCATTCTAGAGGTAGACACTCGTCCATCGATTCCTTAAACAAGGTTATTATTGGCCGATCTCGAGGAAAGATGCCGAAGAATTCTCTAAATAATACTTTAATATTAAAAATTTGCCCCATGTAGCTTCAACAGTCACACAATCTATAGAACATTAATAGCCCTTGGACATGCATGGTTTGGGGCATGGACTTTTTGGGATCATTTCCTCCATCCACAGGAATAAGGATTTCATCCTGGTCATGGTCGACTACTTCACCCAGTGGATAGAGGCCATGGTGCTTGCTCGGATGACCTCTACCATCGTGAGAATTTTCATCTAGACAGACCTCATATGCCAATACAACATTCCCGTCACCATCATCATTGATAATGGGTCCCAATTCACTTACGAGAGCTTGAAAGAATTTTGCAACTCATAAGGAATCCACATCAAGTTCGTCTCGGTCCACCATCCTCATATCAATGGTCAAGTCAAAGTCGACAACAAGCTGAATATGAATCTCATTAAGAACATAGAAGGGATTAGAGGAAAATGGGTCAATGTGCTCCCCTTAGTACTTTAGCGCTCAGAATCATGCCTTCCTCAATAACTGGGCTAACACCCTACTCACTCTCCCATGGCCTCAGGCCATGCTCTAGATCGAACTCAGCCTGTAAAGCCAGCGAGTGGTCATTGGTATCAGAGGTGGAGATTTTAAACTCAATGAATAGGAAGCAACCAACCAAGAAGGATTGCAAACGGCAACTGATCTACTAGAGGAGCACATAGCTGAGGTCGCTTTAAGGCAAGAGGAGGTGAAAAGATTAAAGACCGCGCTAAGGCAAGAGGAGGTGAAAAGATTAAAGACCAAATAGTTCAACAAACATGTTAGGGAGAAGGCTTTCTAACCTGACACCATAATTTTGAAGAAAGCAGACATAGTCGCTTCTCATTCTATGATCGGCAAGCTAGCTAGCACCTAAGAAGGCTCTTACATCATCAATGCATAAGTCGGCCTCGACGCCTATCATGTACAAACACAACATATGAGAACTACAAAGAATGTGGAGTGCTGATGACCTGAAGACATTTTGTCCATGAATGGAAAACCTTTTATTGCATTTATACATGTTCTCTTTTTAAAAAGACAATATGAATTCTCCCTTCATTCTATTCATTTTAACTTGAATATACGAGTCCGTATAAAAATGATAATTTCGTAATTCAAAGAAGTCGTGTAACCTTGAGATCTATAAATAATAGAAAAGATTCTCCCATACAGGATGGTTACTCAAGCACATGGGGAACTTGAGATGCCAAGACCTGGTTTGTGTGCAAACGCACACATAGGCGTGCTTCTGATAGACCTAAAAGAAAGGGATTCAACGAGTCTTAGACACATGACCTTACAATAGTCGAGTGTGACCAACTGTGGTGGGAAGCAATCAAGTCCCTACATAGGTTCGAGTAGGAAAACGAGTTGAACTACGCCCTATAAGAGAGCTATATCCCTTAGGAGGCATTCAAGCCTTGCAGGCAAGTCAAAGCTCCCAGCGAAGGAAAGCACCACTCGAGTGAACTCCGCCCTTTATTCCCTACCAAGTAGCTAAGGCAACCCACATCCTGATATGAAAGGTTCTCATCATAATAAGCTCACCCTCAAAGGAATAAGAGGAAAGGGAAAAGAGAAGTATATGAATAATGAAACCTAAATATTCATCGAATCCTTACTCGCCCTCACTCACGCAAAATAAGAAGCCGCCATATAAAAAATCATGCCGCATAAATCCATCACAAAATAAGAAGCTTCCAAGAAAGAAATCGGGACAAAACGATTTTGAATAGGGGTCTCGTTTAAGGATCATACCGTCATTCATACGGAAGCACATTGCACGTATACCGAGATGGTGATTTGTCCAACATTAATTGTGAAGATCCTTTCATCATGACGAGATCTGCTTCTCACTTGCCCAAATCTTCTCATTTTCTCATCAACTTTCTTTTTAGGAGTCACACGCGCTTTGTTGTCTATTGTAAAATCACCATTGTGACGTAATTTTTGTTTACTCAACATCGTATCAAAATAAACACGCAAACCCAAAGATGCTCATCTTGAAATGAAATAAGGGGAATCATTATTAAATAACATGTTTTACATTATAGTGAACTTGCCACCCAGGGGCAAATAAATAAAAAAAAATCTTCAAAGTGCAGGTTGCCAGTTGCCATGAGGCACCCGTGTATAGGATTGTTCACCATGGTTGATGTTAGCCCACCAACTCGCTCCAATTAGTCCAGCAGATACTTGCTGCTAACTTGGAAACTTCTCAACTTCACATGCCCCATTTGGCTCTCTCAGACCGCACATCTTCCTTTGCTACTACTACCTGTCCTTGAGTAAAGGCGATCATCTCCTTCAACTCACCCACCTCTTTTTGCAGATTGGCGATGCCTTCTTTCTTGAAGCACTGGACTCACCGATTTCCGGAGATTCATCATCTTCTCCGAAGTCATCAACGTTGCAGAAACTTCCTCCAGTGTGATTGAGGAGAGGGAAGTTAGAAGATTGAGGATAGGGGAGTAGGCACTGGCATACCTCCAGCCTTGCCCCACACTTGCTTGCCTGTCAACACTTCAACTGATGCCTCCAAAAAGCCCAGAGTCGTTGTTGCCACCTCCTCGAGGACGCCTTGATCCCCACTTGCCTTTTCAATGCAAAATTATATATATTACATTTTTGTCTTAATTTTTCCAATCCAAGCGCTACTTATAAATGTGGTCACTTATTTTAGTCATATATCTATTCAATATACTTGGGGAATTTAATCAAAATTTATTTTGCTTGTAGCACATATCAATGCTGCTTAAGGTGCTGGTTTGATTAAATGCAACTTGTGCGGCCTAGGACTACCCATGTCTCCAATTTTTCCTGCGCCCATTTAGTTCCATTAGATTTGAGATAGTGTAATCGATCTGCATTTTTCCTTTATTTTTGGAAGGAAGCAAACTGCAAAGACGGAAGAAAACTTTCAGGCTGGTTATTATTTAAGAGTCGAGTTCATTAAACAAGCAAATGTTCTGCTAGAGAATCAGAGGAACTTATAAACATGCTAAACAGTCTATTGATTATTAAAATTATTTTTCCAACTGTTAAGGCTGAATTAATACTTTAGGAAGTATCGATTTTAGGTGTTGGCGAGCACCTTGCATCAGGGAATGTCTAAATGGGGGAAATTTCGATATAGATGCATGACAACAGAAAAATTGCAGATGAAAGGTTGATAAGTGGCTTTTAACATGATAATAACTTTGCATTCATGAATTAAAACGTTTAATTAGAGAAAGGATTGATTTTTGCCTACTGCAAATAAGCTCGACAAATAGCATGTAAGTTTTAGGTATCATTTGAAAAATTTTTGTACTAAAAAGTTATTTTAGAAAGTAGTAAAAAGCATCCCAAAAGAAACCTTAAACATATTCGTTAAGTTTAGTTAAAATGTTTCTAAATATCAGGAGAAATTTAACTGGGGCACTGGGAAAAATAAAGCTCTGAGTTTTTAGATGTGGAATTTTTTAGCTCCAATGGAATATTTATTTTGTTCTTGAAACCCTAAAGAATATTTCTTAATATGTAAAGTTGAGGGGGCGTTTTCTTAGATTGATGCTATCTTTAATCGGCCTTTGGCACTGGAGAAAGACAAAGTTACAAGCTCTATAGAATGGCATATGATTTCCTTCCTTAACCGAGCAGAAACCCTAGCCATATTCAAGAAGCTGGAATCCACCCTCGGTATTGATATATGATATTCCGATGAAATTGAGAGTAGACTCTTTGTGGTCTCTTTCTCTCCCTGCACATACACACTCGAGACTTCTGCCTTCTGGTTTTTATAGTTTTTTTCTTATGCTTCATTTTCTCTGTGACTGTTTCAAACTGAATTAGTTGTTAGCGTTCTTTCAGCTAAAACTTATGGATGGACTTCTAAATTAATTATTCGCCCTACTCATTTTAATCCTAATTCCGTTACTCTTGTCGCCTCCCCTAACTTTATTTGTCAAGCTGTTAGGACAAGGCTAATTGAATGATGTCGGTGAATTTATGATGATAATATCCAAGATGTAGATTGATTGATTTTAGTTTGTATCATATTGTGACTATATTTTTTTGGCTTCTTTCATTTTATTTTAATTTTTACTGTTTTTATTTTACATATTCTATTTTTACCACAGCTTCATACTGATTGGCGTGTTATTTCTTTTCCTGAAGTTGCAGTAAACTTCAATGGCTGCTTTACCTCTGGCAACTGCTGAATTGTGCGATGCAAATCCCCAATTGATATTGAATGGTGAACTTCGCGCATTCCACCCTACCTTCCAGATCTATGGTCGGAGGCAGGTTTTCGCTGGCCCAGTTGTGACTCTAAAGGTCTTCGAGGACAATGTTCTTGTGCGTGAGTTCCTCGAGGAGAAAGGAAATGGCAGAGTTTTAGTTGTAGATGGCGGCGGAAGCATGCGCTGTGCCATTTTAGGAGGCAATCCTGTTCAACAAGCTCAGAATAATGGTTGGGCTGGTATAGTTGTTAATGGCTGCATCCGGGATGTTGATGAGATCAATGGATGTGATATAGGTGTGAGAGCTCTTGCTTCTCATCCAATGAAAGCTAATAAGAAGGGTAATGGAGAGAAACATGTATCTGTAAACATTGCAGGAACCAGAATTTGTGACGGTGAGTGGCTTTATGCTGATACCGACGGAATTCTAATTTCTAGGTCTGAGTTAACTGTTTGAGCTTCCATGCAGCCTCTTTATTTCTTAGTGGCACTGGTAAATCCTGTCTGTTCAGCTTCCAAGTTGCTTGTGTATACTTTGGCTGCATATTAAAGAAGGAATAATGTAATTCAAGCTTGCGCTGATGCAAACTGTCAAAGCCAGTTGTTTTCAGTGATGTCATCCGTCAAATTTTCGTGTAAATCATCTCAACATTTGAAGTAACAGCTTTATCCACATATTTGGTTGATTTGGTACCATCAATTCGATTGCTCAACCATTGCTTATATCTGTTATTAATGATAAAAAAAAAACAATTGTTTTTCTTATGCATTTTTATTTTTTTCTTCAAAATAAACTTGCAGCGCCTACCTTTTTGTCTGATCATTGGTAATGTTTCAGTGTGTTATATATACTTTGGCTGCTTTTTTTTTTTTTTTTTTTGACATTTAGGCCACATATATGCCTTAATTGGCCTAACATGTCACCAAAAAAAAAAGAAAGAGAGAGAAAAGTGTGTTATATAATTGTTGCGGCGGAAGTGCCCAAATGAATCATTAATAGAATTTAATATTATTTATAATATCTTATGAAGTTCTTTTTTTTTTTTTTTTTTTTGAGAAATGCAAATAGCAATGATTTTATTACTCACCAATTACTTACAAGAATATTATTCCTTCAACAAATCTAAAAATGGAGGAACTTTATCCCTAGAAAAATCATCCCAAAAGAAGGATGAAAAATTGGCATAGTTAGTGTGCTAACTTATTACAATTTCTATTAGCAAAAGAAAAATAAACAAGCTTAAAATTAAGAAGAAAATCTAAATCCTTTGGTTTTAGAAATTCTTTATCAAACATCGGTTTTTTAAAGGCATTTTGAAAGACTTCGATGACATTAGAATTGTCACCTTCAATCACAATACCTTTAGCTTCAAGCATCCAATCTTGTATGTAATCTCTAAAAGCAAGAATGGCTAATAGCTCCATTTGTGCACAATCCCAATGAAGACATTGAATACCAAAAGCAGCAATTCCACGCCCTTTGCAGTCCCTGAAAATACCTTCAATGCCGGTGCTATTATTATGAAAAACTGAAGCATCAACATTTACCTTGATCCAACTCGGGGGAGGAGGATGCCAAGAGGATTGAGACAGCTTAAAAAGCTGATTAGCATCCCAGTTTTCACGGATTAAACCATTATCAAATGATGATACAGTCTGTATAACATATCTTGAAGCAATGGCAGAACATCTATCGTCAACTCCTCCATGAACTAGCTTATTTCTATTATTCTAGCAGTAGAAAATTACAGAGCATAGTAGATTTCCCAAAAAAGGATTAGAAGAAGACAATATAAATAATAACTTATAACATTCTGAGAAGGAATCAAACTCTGTATATTAAAATGCCAATCAGCTAGCATCTTTAATACCCTCTTGATCAAAAAACATTTGGACGTCATATATTCTGAATTTTCCAATTCCAAACATCCTCTCGGACAGCCTCCATTTTCAGCAAGCCTTCTATAAGACAAAAATTCAAATGTTGTCAATCTTCGGTTTTAACTTCAATTTCTTTCTCCATTTATAATTGTCATCTTCGCTAAATTCTTCAAAATTTTTCTCATAAGCAGCAGCTGCTATTGATTTACCAGTTAACGTCTTAATACATTCCAGCTTGTCGTCAATGAGATCAGTATGAATAGGAATAGAGATGATTAGTTGAATAAGAAATTTTCCAAAACAGAGCTTCAATTTCTCGAGATCCCAATTTCCTCCTGTAATAAAATCTGATACTTGACTGAAATCTGGACCAATAATAGTTACAAAAGTTGGCCATTTATCTAATGTTTTATCCATAATCCACATATCTTTGAAAGTGTCTACATATTCTCCATTAGAAATCAACCATCTCATTACAGGAAATAAGAATTTAGCACCATTCTGGATGATTTTCCAAGTTGAAGAGCAGCCACTTGTACTGGCACCGTCCCATAATACATCTCCATATTTTGCTCTTAATACTTTATTGAGAAGAATATTGGGTTTTGTAATAAATTTCAATGCATGTTTAGATCTCAACAGACCCAATCTCTCAACCAAAGATTGTAAACCATAGCCTACTTTATTTTTCGGTTTACACAAAGAGCTCCAAGAGACAATGCATTCCATAGCTTCCATCTCTCTTATTCCATAGGAAATCTCTACACATTCTCTCTACTTCGTATAATATCCCCAAAGGGATCAAAGTATGACCGAATAGAAAGGTCAGTAGAGAAAGAACTGAAGCATTGATCAAAGAAACTCTACCTGTAAGAGAAATGAATTTTGTACCCCAAATGTTCATCTTGGCCGCTGTTTTAACAATGATTTTCCTGAAATCTGATTTGACTAGTCTTCTAAGATCAATCTTTACTCCCAAATATTCCATTTCTTTCACCATCTTTATGTTGATAACTTTGAGAAGTGATTTGCATTCTCTTTTTTTTTTTCACAGTTTTACTAAATAAAACCGCAGATTTAAGCAAGTTAACTCTTTGTCATGTCCAACTACAATAATTCTTTAAGATATTATCCACCTTCTTCATAAATTTCTTATTTGCTCTAAAGAAAATCATGATATTATCAGCATACATCAAGTGATAAATAATAGGGCCATTAGGATTGACTTTAATACCAATTCTTTCTCCAATATTTTCAAATTCTTCCGTCAATAATTGTGAACACATGATAAAAAGGTATGGAGACAAAGGGCATCCTTGTCTAAATCCACATTTGACCTCATTCCATTTAGAACTTTCACCATTTAACAAAATAGAAAATTTTGGACTAACAATACATTCCAAAATTAGTTTAGAAAATGCCTTAGGGAAACCAAACCAATCCATCACTTTTTTCGAAGTAGCCCAAGGACTAACATACTGTCGTAGGTTTGTTCCATATCTACTTTGATAGCAACCAAACCTTTTTTAGCTTTAGAATGTCTAAATTTATTAAACAATTCTTGAGCTAGAAGAATTTGGTCTGAAATAGACCTCCCCTTGATAAAAGCATTTTGTTCCATAGAAATGATTTTCGGGAATAAGAAACTCATTCTATTTAAGATCATTTTTGCCACTAATTTATAAATGGCATTACACAAGCTAATGGGACGGTAGTTAGCAGGATGCATAGGAGAATCTACCTTTGGAATTAATACTACATTGGTTTCCTTCCATTTAGGACAAAGAGAACCCGAAGCAAAGAATTCTTTAATAACAGTCGAAACATCTTGTTTAATGATTGACCAATAGGATTTTAGAAAAGAATATGTAATGCCATCAATACCTGGAGAAATATTGGATCCCAAATTTGAAATGATGTCCTCCAAGTCTTTCAAATTAAACTCTTTGCATAGAATTTCACAATCTTCCTCATCCAGTTTTTTTTTTGTAGAAGCCGGCCATCCATTTAAATAGCAGTTTCTAGTCCTCCATTTACAATTAAAGAAATTAATAAAAACCTCTTCAATGCTATGCTTGTCTTCACAAATGAATCCTTCCTCATTTTTCACACAGTTTATTCTGTTAGCATTTCTTCTTGCTGATGCATACGCATGAAAGAATTTGGAATTAGAATCTCCATCTTTTAGCCATTGTATTTTAGCTCTTTGCTTCCACCACATACTTAACCTGCCCAATGTGTTGTTAAATTCAGCAACTTTAGCCTTTAAAATACAAAGTTTTAGCTCTGTTAAACCTCCCATATTGATTTCTTCCTCTTGAAATTCCAGGATTTCTCTTTTCAACTTCTCTTTGATTTCTAACAGATTTTTATGTTTTTCTCTACTCCAAAAGAATGAGGATCTCAAAGTCCTTTTAAATTTAGTATTTAAAATATCTGTAACCCAACCTTTTGTTTGCTTATTCCATGAAGCTCAACCACTGAACGAGAAGCTTTATATGTTAACCAAGTGTCTTCAAACATAATACTTCTTCTATTCGTTGCCTTGTTAGCCAAGATATTGATTGAGATAGGACAATGGTCCGATGCTATCCTTGCTAGATGCTTAACCACTACCATTTGGATAAGATTTAGTGCAGCACAATTAAGAAGGCAACGGTCAAGCCTTTCCAAAATCCTTCCTCCTCCAATTTTATTATTGCACCAAGTGTATTTCGGACCCACGTGACCAACTTCATGAAGATCCTCTCTATTCATAAAAGAAATCATATATTGAGAACCTTGAGAGTGTACAAACTTCCTACCACCTCTTTTATCACTTTGAAAAGTTATGCAATTAAAATCTCCCCCTATGATCCAAGGAATTTTGCCATCATGATGACTTTCTAGATTACTCCAAAGCATTTTCCTTTTACTATTTTCCCTGCTTCCATAAATCGTGCCAACCATCCATGTTTGATGGTTTTTGATTTTAAGCCTTCTGATCACTACTTGTATGTTAGCTTCAATAACTTCAAATGTTGCCAAGTCTTGCCTCCAACAAACTAGTATACCACCTGAAAGACCAATAGCCGGATATAGAAAAGAATCCCACTTATCACCAACAAATTTTTTAATTTCCAAAGGATCCATAGAATAGACTTTGGTTTCCATAAGACCCACAAACAGAGCATCATTATCCTTCACAATTTCTTTCAAATACCTGGAGGCCGCCACTTTTCTAGCCCCCCTACAATTCCAAAATATAAGGGAACTCATTTCTTCTTTGAAGTGGGATTAGACCCACCACAAACACTTTTGGCATCACCCTTCCTTGTTTTAGATATCAAAGAATTATTTCCCAAAGATTTTAATTCTTTTTGTAGTTTGAATTTGACTTCACCATTAACTGACTTTTCCACCAAGTCCTTTCTTATCACAAGACTCCAGCATTTTCCATTTCTTTTTCCTCACTTTCTACCAGAGAATTATCCTTCAAAGGATCCATATTATTTTCCTCATTAACAATATGAAGAATAGAAAATTTGTTATTGCTATTGAGATCAGCATCACCTTTATCTGCAGCTGTTTTTTATGTTATGAACTTCTGAACATAATTTTCTTCAGCTGCTTCTATACCTATAGACGGGTTATGAATAACCATCTGTTTATTTCTTGGTTCCTGAATCTTTCCATCTGAATCCTAATAGGGAATACTTTAGTTCGCAGATAATCCCGTAGGATATACCTGAGTTCGCAAGCATCCCTTCCCCTTTGTGTTGAAGTCTTGTGATAAATCTGGAATAAACTCCCCTTCTTCAAGCTCTTGATCAGAGAACAATGTCTTCTTTGGTAAATCCTGTATTTCTTTACCAATATCAACTTCTATTCCATAAATACTTTTAACAGCTGCATCCACTTTAAAAATAGACTTTTTTTACCAATTTGGAATAATTTGGATTGATCCATCTCTTAATAGGAATCCTCTTCTTCTTGTTGTTGTTAACCAAAATCCAAGGGCCATAAGTAGGTTCTTTGTGGATAACTTGATCTCTTCTTGAATTTTTAACTTTAGCAGCTTCAATAGTAATCTCCATCTCTTTATGGATATCTTTCAAAGGCGCACATTCTTTCTCCACATGTCCTATCTTCCCACAAATAAAGCAAAAATTTGATATCTTTTCATACTCCACTTGTTGAAAGAATCTTCCACCCATGCTATCAACCCAAACTCCTAGAGGAAGAGGTTGATCAAGTTGAATTCTCACACACACTCTAGAAAATTCTCTTCTTCCCCAATGAAACATATTTCCATCTAGCATGATTGGTGTTCCAATTCTTGAAGCAATAAAAGCTATGTTCTTCTCATCCCAACATTGTAAAGGAAGGTGTGGCATTCTAATCCAAATAGAAGAAGAAAGTCTATCAGTTGAAGAAGAATTAAATTTGGGAGACCACCTTTCCATTCCTACTATGTGTTCGTTTACAAACCACGGTCCTCCAGAGTGTACAACTTCCACCATTTCCTCTGAAGAGAATGAGCAAAGAAACCATCATCTACCTATAGTAAAATGGAATTGGCCAAATTGTTTCCACTATTTTCTTAGCTCCCATGCTACCATATGGGATGGTAAATCTTTTCCAAAAACTTTAATAACCAAGGATTTGGACAACTTTTTAGAATTCAACTCCTCCAAATCTACATTGAGCTTCACAGCTTTTCCATCATCCGATAATAGCACATCACTTCCATTGAAGTCCAATTTAATATATGGCTTTTTAATCCACGGATTCTTAGAAACATAATAAACCAAGTTAGGCTATTCTTCAGTCATCTTAACTCCATCTGATGGATTCTCTTTTTCAAAACCAGAATGAACATTGTTATTAACCAAAATTCGTGAATCTTCATTTATCGCGCTGCGACAGAGTCCAGGGATTGCATTCAAATTCACAAATTGGTTAACAAAAATCTTCATTCCAGACGTCGACTTAGCATTAACAAATGGAATCAAAGACTGTTTCATACTTTTAGGAGTAACCATATCCTCCGAGACAGCTACAGACTTACCTTTTCCTTCCACATACTTGACCACTTTGGGTGATGGTTCAGAAGTTTCTTTGATCACCAATGCACCTTGACGATTCATCAAAGTCATATTACCTATCTGAATAGAATTTAAGAAATCCATTCCGTCTCTGTTTTCCTTGACCAATGGAGGTTTTGACAACCAAGATTGCTGTAAACTCTCAACTTCAGCATTTTGATCATGCCGGAGGTTAACTGAAACCTTCGATGGCACCTTATCCTTTGATGAAGCTCCGTGATCTTCCTTCGGATATTCGCCGACGAAGTGCCGGCAATCGTCCGCCACCATCAGAAGTTTGACCGTTATCGCTAAACGAAATTTCAAAATTCTGTTTCTCTCTAAAATCCCGGACATCTTATGAAGTTCAAATGTGAATAAAAAGATAAATTTATACATATCTAATTATTTGCTTAATGTTTTGAGGCTTATAATAATGTACATAGTTTGTAATGCAAGTAATATATTTTCCCCGTAATACTACATGATATATTAATTATAAGAGCAAAAAATAAGTTAGTTGGACTTAAATTTGCAATAATTTTGTGTTCTTAGAGTGAGTTGTTAAATAATAAAATATGGTTACAAATATAAATGGTTTGAGAAATTAGAATTATTCATTGTTAATAAATATTAGAGATATCAAAATTAAATAAATATTAGGATATGTGGCTGTAATATTTAGTATAAAATTTTAATTTTATTAATATAATATATTCTCAATATCAAGGATATTTTTATTGTTTGTATTTTTCTTTATTATTGATGAAGGGCTTATAAGATCTTTACAATAAAGGTAATACAAGGCTCAATATAAGAACACAAGCTAAATTATCTCCAAGATAGCCAACACTCACACAAAACGACTCCACAATGTGCCAAGATCTTATGAAGAGTTCAATGATACTTTTTTATAATTTTTAAAAATTAACTGAATGAGAGTTGAGGCGCTGTCTTGGTGGTGCTATTTGGCATTGATTCACCAATAGTCACTTTAGTACACCGGTTCAATTGACTCTCTTCGTGATGCTTGGTGATTTGGAGCTGCAATGCTTTAATCTAGCATTCCGGCCCAACATGATTTTGGTAAGCTCTCCGCTGTGCTGTTGAAGTTATGGTGCTGCAACTATGCTAAAATGAATTTTGGCCCTGCGACACTACATTTGTGGCAGTGCAATGTTGATCTAATTTTCATGATTTATTTTCACTATTTTCATGCAAAAAATATAAGGATTACAAGCATAAATAATATAATAAAGATAATTTAGAATGAATTGTTAAGATAGTTGCTATTTGCATGTTTTACATTTTTGCAACTTGTATAGTTTTGATGATTCCAAACATTATAGTTCAAATGTGTAGTTATCTCCTAACAATTTTAGAAGATTTTTATTTGCTCTTGTGTGTACTAACTTTTCAGGAAAATCGAACTCCAGACTACGAAGACTTCAAATAAAAATTCAGCATGAGATACTTTGTGAATTTGAAGCTTGTATTTTTCTTTGAAATGAACTTGAAAGGGAGTGATTGTAATTAAGTGAATAAAAACATGCACACACACATAAGGAGATCATATAAAATTTATACTGATCGTACAAGACGATATCAGTTCGTACAGGACGATCAGACAGTTATCTCCTATTAAGATCACATGGAACGAATAAGAACTGGCCAAGAAAAAATTTTCTAAGTCGTATTCGTCCAGGACGAAATTAAAAATCATCCGGGACGATTTGCTCTCTATAAGATTTTTGTCCAGACGAAATTAATTATCGTCCAGGACGATCTGGTCTCTGTAAGATTTTCGTCCAGACAAAATTAAATATCATCCAAGATGATCTGCTCTCTTTAAGATTTTCGTCCAGACGAAATTAAATATCATCCAGGACGATCTGATCTCTGTAAAAATTTCATCCGAACGAATCAATTTTCGTCCAGACGATACAACAGACTTAGAACGGTTTTTTCTGTAGTTTTTGGAATCGACCTTGTAATAACTGTTCGTACCAGACGAACTTGGTTCGTACGGGATGATCAGCTTGTACGAAAACATTTCGTACACATATACAAACAGGTTCGTTTCAAGGCTTTTAAGTAATATCATCCAAGACGATCCACGATCGTACGGGACGATCAACTGCGTACAAAATTGAAAACTTACAGTTTTTGGGCGGTTTTTCTTGTCTTTTGTATATATAGTCCAAATTAGACTGCCACCAAATCTTTTTGTCATTTGATCTTTGTGCCTCTTGAGAGAATAGCCAAGGAGAGAATGTAAGAGTGTATTCAAAGGAGGAATCCTACCACTAGAGTGTGAAGGCTTCACTTAGAGTTTAAAGGTAAGAATCTCTACTTGTGAATTGGGATTACTTCACTCTTTTCTTTCTTCCTTCTAGATTCTTGTGAGAAGATCTGTCAAGGAGATCCGGTTCGCTGCCGACACTTAGAGAGTGTGAACAGCCGAAGGGTTCTCTGCCCACACTAGGAGAGTGTGAAAGGACGAAGGGTTCTTTGCCCACACTAGGAGAGTGTGAAAGGATGAAGGGTTCTCTGCCCACACTAAGAGAGTGTGAAAGGACGGATGGTTCTCTACCAATATTAGGGATTGTGTAACAGGACGACGGTTCTCTGCCGCACCGAGTAGTGGTGAAAAGACTGTTTTGTAAAGGCTTCTCCGCCTTGCTGTGGGTGCAAAAGGAGAGTCACTATTGGTATTAGTGCAATACTTAGAGGGTGCCTCTGGGGAGTGGATGTAGGTCTGGTTTAGACCGAACCACTATAAATCTGGTGTCATTTACTTTAATGTTTTTACTTTTTCGCATTTTATTTTTGGTTTAAAAACTCTGTGGTTGAAAAACGTTTTCTATAAAAACTTAATAAAAATTTTCATTTCGGTTCAACACATATTTAAAGAGGGTTTAAATTTTTTAAAATACTAATTCACCCCCCCTCTTGGTAGCCTTGGGACATTAACTTAGGTCTAACAACCTATTTTTGGAAAACATGCATGTCTACTTTCTTACAGTCACTTGATTGTCGTATGTGGATCCTAGTCCAGGAAGGTTACACAAAACCAACTAGATTAGTTGATGGAGTTAGGGTAGAAATACCTTTACAGATTGGACTATAGAAGAACATGACTTAGCACAACTAAATGCCAAATGTTTAAATAGCTTCTTTTGTGCTTTAAAATCTGAAGATTACATGCGGGTTTCCACTTGCAAAAGTGGAAAGGACATAAGGGATAGAATTTGTATGACTTATGAAGGGACTAATGAGGTTAAACAATCAAGACTCAATATCTTATTACATGACTATGAATTATTTCACATGAAACCAAATGAATCTATTTCTGACATGTACACAAGATTCACACAAATTGTCACTTCTTTGCATGCACTTGGTAGGAAATTAACTAATGCTGAAATAGTTAATAAGATTCTTCATTGTTTACCTACTGCTTATGATGCTAAAATTACTGCAATTACAGAGTCTAAAGATCTAAATATTTATTCTATTGACAATCTTCTTGGTTCACTCATTGCTTATGAGCAAGGAGTAAGTCAAAGAAAGATTGATGCAGGTGAACCATGAAAGAAGAAGAATATTGCACTGAAAGTGGAAGAGTCAGAGAGTGAACACTCACAACCTGAGGATGAAGATGATATTGCATTGATGACTAGACAATTCAGAAGCTTTTTAAAGAGAAAGCAGAAGAGACGCCAACAATGAAATAGAGGTAAGTATAACAGAAATGACAAGGTTTCTAATGAAGTGATTTGTTATGAATGCAGGAAACCAGGTCATAACAAGACTGAATGCACAAAACTCAAAGCCACTCCTAGCAAGGAGAAGGTTGAGGAGAAACCAATTGTAAAGAAGGGCAAAAAGAAGTTTCAAAGAGCTTTCTGGGCGGACTCAGCTTCAGACTCATCTGAGACTAAAAAAGAAGAAGAAGTCACCAACCTTTGCTTGATGCCAGATAATGTTGATCAATCAGATCAAGAAGAGATATGTGACTTAACCTATGATGAATTATTTGAAGTTTCTGAACACATGCATGATGCATATAGGAAAATGAAAAAGATGCATGCTAGTGTAAGTTTTGAATTAGAAGAGCTTAAGAAGGAACTTGAAATCCTTAGGAAAGATCATGCATTAATAGATAACAACCACATGAAACTTCTTGACGAATATGATGACTTGAATAAGAATTTTGAGAACTTAAAATCATCCTATGCTGATCTTGAAAAAGAATTTAAAAATTTTAAGAATGAATCTGAGAGCAAAACATATCGAATCAATTATACAAATCAAATCTTGGAAGATATGAATTCATTTTATAAACTGACAATAAGAGCTCTTGAGGATAATAGGAAACCCCCAAAACTTGAAGATTTTATAAATCCTAAATATTATCCTAAATACATGAAATCCCTTAGAAGACAATCAAATGGAAGAAAACTTAGGAATACTTTTCCTAATATTAAATGCAATAATTGTGGATTTTTGGGGCATATATCTCACACCTGCACTTTGAAGATGAAAACTAATTTCGTGTGGAGAACTAAGATGCATAAACCTAGACATATCATACATGCATCTGAATATAAATTTCAAAAAGGAGAACCCAAACTTGTTTGGGTTCCCAGGTCTAACATTTGATATTTTTGCAGGGTTGCTCTCACACAAGACCTCGTGAGAGCATATGGTACGTGGACTGCGGATGTTCAAAGCATATGACTGGAGATACTGCTCAATTCATAACGTGGGAAGCCAGGAGTTGAGGCAAGGTTACACTTGGAGATAATACTACAAAGAAAGTGATTGGATCAGGTATGATTGGAAATTTAAAAAACTTTTTCATAGACAATATGTTATTAGTTGAAGGCTTAAAACATAATTTATAAAGCATAAGTCAGCTATGTGATAAGGGCTATAATGTAAAATTTTTACATACTAGCTGTATATTAAGCCTTAATGGGAAAGAAGTTTTAAATGGAAAAAGGGTAAACAATGTTTACATGCTAGATTTAAATTGTATTCAATCTCCTACTGCTTTTTGTTTGAAAACTGTTTCTGATGAATCATGGCTTTGGCATAGGAGACTTTGTCATTCTAGTATGAAAAACCTTAGGAGAATTACCCAAAAGAACTTCGTGAGAGGTATACCAAAACTAGACTTTACTAAGGACCACCTTTGTGATGCATGTCAATTAGGAAAACAAGTGAAGTCCTCTTTTAAGTCTAATAATGATCTTAGAACTAGTAAACCATTAGAAATTCTTCACATGGATCTTTTTGAACCTGTAGGAACTGTAAGTCTAGGAGGGAAGATATACGGATTTGTTATAGTGGATGATTTCTCAAGATTCACTTGGGTCAGATTTCTTTTTCATAAGAGTGAATCGTTTGAGGAATTCAGAAATTTTTCGACTTGGATTGAAAGGAAACTAGGGAGTGAAATAATTCCTATACAAAGTGATCATGGAGTAGAATTTGAAAATAAAAGATTTGAAAATTTCTATAAAGAAAAAGGGATTGATCACAATTTTTCTGCACCTAGAATCCCTCAACAAAATGGGGTAGTTGAGAGGAAAAACAGAACATTAATAGAAGCCGCCCGAGCAATATTGGCGGAATACTCACTTCCTAGATATTTTTGGGCTGAGGCGGTTAGCACTGCATGCTATGTTCTGAATAGAGTGAATGTGAGATCAAATTTAAATAAAACACCCTATGAGTTGCTAAAAGGTAGAACACCTAATTTGTCTCATTTGCATGTTTTTGGTTGCAAGGTGTTCATTCATAATAATGGAAAATCTGCCTTAGGAAAATTTGATCTAAAATCAGATGAAGGAATTTTTGTTGGATATTCAAGTGTTGGAAAATCTTATAGGGTATTCAACAAAAAAACTTTGGTCATTGAAGAAACCACACATGTTGTATTTGATGAATTTGGATATTTGGAAGAGCCAAATGTCGTTGAAGATGAGAATGAGGAAAACTCCCAAAAGATTGATAGAATAAATTTGGAAGAAAAGGTGGAAGAGAATTTTGAAAGAGAAAACCCTTTGCCTAGAGATTTGAGATTTTCTAAAAACCACCCAAGGGAATTGATTATAGGTGAACCGAGTGAGGGTGCTAGAACTAGGCGTGAATTAAACAAGGAAGTCAATCATTCAGCCTTTATTTCAACTATTGAACCCACTAACATTGATCAAGCACTTTCTGATGAATTTTGGATATTGGCTATGCAAGAAGAGTTGAATCAATTTGTAAGAAATAAAGTTTGGGAATTAACTTCGACGGCCAAAAGATCACAGTGTTGTTGAAATCAAGTGGGTGTTCAAAAATAAAATGAATGACTCAGGAGTAGTCATTAGAAATAAGGCTAGATTAGTTGCTAAGGTGTATAATCAAATTGAAGGAATTGATTTTGAGGAGACTTTTGCCCCTGTAGATAGACTTGAAGCAATTAGAGTTTTACTTGCCTTTGCCTATTTTAAAGGTTTTAAATTATTTCAAATGGATGTCAAAAGTGCCTTTTTAAATGGGGTAATTGAGGAAGATGTTTTTGTAGAACAATCTCCAGGTTTTGAAAATTATAAATACCCAAATCATGTTTTCAAGTTAAAAAAGGCATTATATGGATTGAAACAGGCACCTAGGGCTTAGTATGAGAGGTTGAGCACCTTCCTACTTAAAAGATCTTTTGAAAAAAGAAGTGTGGATACAACTCTCTTTTTAAAGAAATTTGGAAAGGATATTCTCATTGTTCAAATTTATGTGAATGATATCATTTTTGGATCTTTAAATAAAAATCTTTGTGATGATTTTTCTAAAATAATGAGTAGTGAATTTGAATGAGTCTAATGGGAGATTTAAATTACTTTCTAGGATTTAGCATTAAGCAACTTGAAGAAGGTATTTTTCTTAGTCAAACTAAATATGTTAAGGACATCCTCAAAAAATATGAAATGGACAATGCTAAACCTATTAGTACACCAATGAGTTCCTCAGTTCAGTTGGATAAGGACCTTAAGGAAAAATCTGTTGATCAAAAGAAATTTAGAGGGATTATTGGATCTTTACTTTACTTGACTGCTAACCAACCAGATATTATGGTCAGTGTTTGCTTATGTACTAGATTTCAATCAGATCCAAAAGAATCACATTTGACAGCAGTGAAAAGGATATTAAGATACTTACTAGGAACTCAAAACTTAGAAATTTGGTATCCTAAGTTTAACTCTTCATTTGAAATTATTGATTATTCAGATTCTGACTTTGCAGGCTGTAGAGTAGATAGGAAAAACACTTCTGGAACATGTCAATTTATTAGTTTCATGGTCTAGTAGAAAACAAAATTCAGTGGCCCTATCTACTGCAAAAGCAGAATACATTGCATTAGGAAGTTGTGTGGCACAAGTACTTTGGTTAAAATAACAGTTGATTGATTTAGGATTAACTATAGGCACTATTCCAATTTATTGTGATAATACTAGTGCTATTTTCATTTCCAAAAATCCTATTCAACATTATAGAACCAAACATATTGATATAAGGCATCATTTCATAAGGGATCATGTATCCAAAGGAGAAATTGAACTTACTCATGTTTCAACTGAAAATTAACTTGCAGACATTTTTACAAAACCTTTAGCCTTTGATACTTTCAGTACATTAAGAACAAGGCTTAGTGTAATTGATTTGAATGCTTAAATAAAAATGTTTTTGCAACATTGATATTTATGTTTTCGTAGTTTATGTTTTTATGATTTTTATTTTTGTGATTTTTTTTTGTGTTTTGAGTGATTTTATTTTTAGAGTTTGTGCTTTTGTCATAGTGTAGTGTGATTTGTGTTTTGTTTTATTTTCATTAATAAAAATTAAAAAATCCAAAAATATGGAAATTGTCCGGGATGAAATTTTTTTCGTACGGGATGATGTGTGTAAAATTCAGTTTGCGTGATATGAAACATCTTGAGAGCAATTTTTAATGTAGTTCATCTGTACGATCTGAATGATCGTCTAGGACAAAATTTTTTTGTTCTATCAAATGTCGGACGATTGAATGCAGCAGTTGAATGGATAAGGCAGTTTTAATTGTGAACTTCGTCCGTATGAACTTTTGGTTCGTCCAGACGAATAGACGTCGATTCATAGCGGGGGACGGTTTTCAACTGGCATTAAAACAAATTACTTTTGATTGTCTGTACGAAATTTTTTCGTCTGTACGATCGGTCAAGTCAAAAAGTTTATACGAAAGGACGTATCGTAAATTGTGTTGATTACGAAAAGCCATTACATTTTGGACGAATTTAATCGTCTGTACCAAAATGTTTCGTCCAGACGAATGATAATTTTTATCCAGGATGAACTTTTTCGTCCAGGACGAACGTATCATTTTCTTTAAATTAGAAGGCTTTCTAACTCAACAATCACATCTCCAAACATCTCTTTCAATCCCTTTCGACTTCCAAATCAAAAATGGCCTCCTCTAGCAAGCAACAAAAGGTGTTAGCAAGGAAACCACATAGGAATTCTGAAAACTTTCTTTCAAAAGCAAATGAGGAATCCTTTCCTCGATTTGCCTCTGCAAAAATATCACCTTCTCGCATTCTGATCCAGAGCGAAATAAACTTCAAGGTAATGCACCTTTTTGCTTCCACTCAGTTTGGATTTATCTTATCTCTCATCCACCTCTACAACAAACAGACATTTCTTTACTTCCTAGCCAATATGAGTTTCAACTCCGATCACTCTTCTGTCAGTTCTTATGTGTTTAAACAAAAAATTGAAATAACTAAGCATGACTTAGGTGCTTTTCTTAACTTAAGAACTGAAGATCTTAGATCCCACAGCCTTATGAACGATAACACCTTCAAGTGTTATGAAATCAATAGGGTGATTAGAGGAAATGATATTGCTAGAGTTTTTAGAATGACAAAAAATGTTCGAATCATCCAGCACATTCTTAGATCTTCCATTATTCCAAAAGCTGGTGATAGAATCAACATTACTCCACTCCTTTCTGTTATGACTTTTTTGATTATGAAAGGTAGTCCTATTGATGAAGCCCAACTTATCTTAGACCATCTTTATGGGCTTTCTGAAATTGGACATGCTGATCAGAAAAGAAAAAGGAATATATCATTGGGTCACTTGATTACATTTATTTTGGAAAAGAAATACAATCTAGTGCATCCTGATGAAGAATATAAAGAGCCGGTCTACTACAATGATGCTTCTTTTAGAGCAATCTTCAAGGAGCAAAAAGAGAAAGCACCTGCCAGTGCTTCTGAAGAAGAAGAAGAAGGAGAGCAAACATCTACACCACAATCAAATTATCAAAATTTGATTGAGAAATTTGATAGTCTTGATACTCATTTTGATCAACGATTTGATCAAATTGATGCTCAACTTCAGCAGCAGCAACAAGACATTGGTAATATAAGAAATAAAGTTCATGAAATTAATACCAATGTTATGTTGATGACTTCCTACTTCAACTTATTTGGTGGCATTCCTCCTCCTCCTCCAGAAGAATAGAGATTTGGGTGATGATTTTCTAGATGTTAATTGTATTAGTGGTTGTTCTAGTTGTGATTGTTTATGTTTGTTTTAAGTTCAGTGTATTTTTTTTGTTTTAGTATTGATATTATAAGTTGATCTTGTAATCCTTTTATTAATATCAATATTTGTTGTATTTGCTTTAAATTTAAATTGTTTTTGAAATGTGTTTAGTTTTTATGAATTTCATTAGTCTTTTTAATCTTAATTGTGCTTAAATTAGATTGTAATTTGAGATTAATTTCATTAGAAAATCTAGTCTTTCTAAATTTAAAATTTGTTTATAACATGTTATTATTAGAATTTTTAATTTCATGTCTATTCATTTAGACTACATAAAAATTAATATTATTATTGCAATTTAGATACTTTCTTATTTTATATTTCTTTGCTCAAGTGATATTTATGCACTTAGAAAAATTTGAAATTTTAGATTATTGATCTTGGAAAGAATTAGTTTCAATTACTCTTGAAGTTTATACAAAGAGTACAAAAATAAAAAAGGAATGCATAAAGGTTCGCAAATGTGAAAAGAGGCACAAAATAAGCCCAATGTAAAAAGATGCACAAAAATGTGCCAAAATTTTTGAAAAAGATGCGCAAAGTGGAACTTGTGGTAATTCTCTTCTTTCCAGATTCTTTCAATCTCTTAATTCAAATTGATCTTATGTTCATTTATATTTCTATTAAATTTTAAAATATAGAATTTTTATTCATCTCTCTTGTAATGATTTTCTATATCTCAAATGTCTAAATTGAATCATGTCTTTGATAAATTCTTCTTACTTACAATGTTATATCACTTCTTAAATTCTATCAATTTCTATGATTTACCTGATGTTATTAGTTTTAGATTGCATACCTTATGTCAATCACTCTTTAGATTAAATTTTCAAATAGATTTCATATAATTACATACATTTCTTGTCTATTTCTTCTTCACTTTTTGTTGTTGTCAAAAAGGGGGAGAAATTATTGTGTTTGTTTGTATTTTGATTTTGTGTCATTTAACTTGTGTTATTATCTTGTATTTTTTATTTTTGTTTTTGTTGAAATTTTTTTGAAAAATAAAAATATTGTTCTTTAATTCAAAATACCTCCTTATTTTCATGTATTCATCAATTCAGGGGGAGTTTAGGAGAGTTTTTTTTTAATTTGAGATCATACAAACAATAATTATTTTGCCATCATACAAAAGGGGGAGATTGTTAAGATAGTTGCTATTTGCATGTTTTACAATTTTGCAACTTGTATAGTTTTGATGATTCCAAACATTATTGTTCAAATGTGTAGTTATCTCCTAACAATTTTAGAAGATTTGTATTTGCTCTTGTGTGTACTAACATTTCAGGAAAATCGAACTCCAGACTACGAAGACTTCAAATCAAAATTCAGCATGAGATACTTTGTGAATTTGAAGCTTACATTTTTCTTTGAAATGAACTTGAAAGGGAGTGATTGTAATTAAGTGAATAAAAATATGCACACACACATAAGGAGATCATATAAAATTTATACTGATCGTACGGGACGATATCAGTTCGTACGGGACGATCAGACAGTTATCTCCTATTAAGATCACATGGAACGAATAGGAACTGGCCAAGAAAAAGTTTTTAAGTCGTATTCGTCCAGGACGAAATAAAAAATCATCCGGGATGATTTGCTCTCTGTAAGATTTTCATCCAGACAAAATTAATTATCGTCCAGGACGATCTGCTCTCTGCAAGATTTTCGTCAAGATGAAATTAAATATCGTCTAAGACGATCTGCTCTCTGTAAGATTATCGTCCAGACGAAATTAAATATCGTCCAGGACGATCTGGTCTCTGTAAAAATTTTGTCCGGACGAATCAATTTTCATCCAGACGATACAACTGACTTAGAACGGTTTTTTCTGCAGTTTTTGGAACCGACCTTGTAATAACCGTTCGTACCGGATGAACTTGGTTCGTACGGGATGATCAACTTGTACAAAAACATTTTGTACACATATACAAACATGTTTGTTTCAAGGCTTTTAAGTAATATCATCCAGGACGATCCACGATCGTACGGGACGATCAACTGCATACAAAAATGAAAACATACAGTTTTTGGACAGTTTTTCTTGTCTTTTGTATATATAGTCCAAATTAGACTGCCACCAAATCTTTTTTGTCATTTGATCTTCGTGCCTCTTGAGAGAATAGCCAAGGAGAGAGTGTAAGAGTGCATTCAAAGGAGAATTCCTACCACTGGAGCGTGAAGGATTCACTTGGAGTTTAAAGGTAAGAATCTCTACTTGTGAATTGAGATTACTTCACTCTTTTCTTTCTTCCTTCTAGATTCTTGTGAGAAGATCTGTGAAGGAGATCCGGTTCGCTGCCGACACTTGGAGAGTGTGAACAGCCGAAGGGTTCTCTGCCCACACTAGGAGAGTGTGAAAGGACGAAGGGTTCTCAGCTCACACTAGGAGAGTGTGAAAGGACGAAGGGTTCTATGCCCATACTAGTATAGTGTGAAAGGACGGATGGTTCTCTGCCAACACTAGGGATTGTGTAAAAGGACGACGGTTCTCTGCCGCACCTGGTAGTGGTGAAAAGAGGTTTTGTAAAGGCTTCTCCGCCTTGTTGTGGGTGCAAAAGGAGAGTCACTATTGGTATTAGTGCAATACTCAGAGGGTGCCTCTGGGGAGTGGATGTAGGTCTGGTTTAGATCGAACCACTATAAATCTGGTGTCATTTATTTACTGTTTTTTTTTTCGCATTTTATTTTTGTTTAAAAACTCTGTGGTTGAAAAATGTTTTCTATAAAAACTAATTAAAAATTTTCATTTCGATTCAACACATATTTAAAGAGGGTTTAAATTTTTTAAAATACCAATTCACCCCCCTGTTGGTAGCCTTGGGACATTAACTTGGGTCTAACAACCTATTTACTAGACTCAACATGAATAATTTTTATCTTATCAATTCTCCTAAGATATTATTTGTTCTTAAGTTATTTTAATTGCACTAAAAAATCTTTCACATTAAATCTAAGTTTAAAAAAAATAAAATTGACATTCTTTCTAAGATAAACTCCTATGAGTGAAAAATTTTGACTAGCTTATTTGGTTTTTACAAAATTTTTAGAATTAATGGAATTATTTTTTTAGTTAATCTTCAAGTTATTTTATTAACTTTATTTAAGTATTAAAATAATTTCTTTTAGAAGTATAGAAGACGGGCAAGATATTGGAGGTACCAATTTTGATATTCAGGTATTTAGCGATCTAAATTTATCTCTTTTATTTATGTAGCTATGTACCTAATAATAATTTTGAATGTCTTTATATTGCTTCCACTTATTATTTTTAAGCGAGGACTAGATATTATAGACCTCATTTTTTATATTTAGTACTTTAGCCTTTTTCATTATTTTTTTATTTATATATTCTTTTTATTTACTAAAATACCTTTTTTTATGTTAAATATCTCTTGCCTCCATACAATATACTAGTTTATGATTTATTAAATGTTTCATAATTCTGTAATTACTTACCTTTAGATGATCTCTGATTAATCTAATGATTAAATTTGTATTAATCCAAAAAGTCAATATTCCTTCATAAGTAGAATTTTTTTAAAAGTTGTGTACCATTAAATATCTAAAGATCTTAATTTTACATTTTCAAAAAGTTATAAAAAAGCCAAAATAATAAGACAAATAATAAATAACAATTTTGGAGAAATTTTATTTCATTAATTTTTCCCAAATTACAAAATTTTTTCAAAAAAGAAAATATTATTGCAGGAAATTCCAAAAAACAACAAATGCAATAAAAAGATGAACCTACATAAACTAATAATAAAGAGAAAAAAAAACTAAAACTAAGCAACTAAAAATAAAAACACTAGCATACTAAACTAAATAAAAACTAAAAAATGAGAGACTAATATAAGCTTTAATATACACGGTGGTAGAGTCAGAATTTTACGTCTCAGCGTTGTACGAATATCCAACACACAAATAGAGAACATATGATTTTTTACGTGGAAAATTCTGAAAATAGGAAAAATCACTGGGCCTAAACCAGTTAAAATAATTTCACTAGTGTTTAAGTAGATGACAATTGACTAAATAATCCTTGAGGGCTATTAGATTACACTAATCAGCCATTTGGTTGAAATCTAGTAACAAACGGGGGTTAGGTGTAGATCCGACAAAGATTGGTCGGGCAAAAATTTTGCGTTAGTTGGTAGTCTAATGAAATTCCAAGCCTTTGTTGGTGATCCGACGGAAGTCTGACATTTGTCAGTGGCTTGGTGGAAGTCCGGGCATCAGTCGGCGGTCTAGCAGAAGTCCGGGCATCAGTCGGCGGTTTAGCAGAAGTCCGATATCAATCGTTGGTCCAACGAAAGTCTGGTGTCCATTGGTGGTCAACAAGAAGTCCATTGTTAGTTGGTGGTTTGGTGGAAGTCCAGCGTTAGGAAGTGGTTTGGCGGAAGTCTGGTTTTAGGTAGTGGTCCGACAAATGTTCAGTGTCAGTCGGTGGTCAGACAAAATGTCGGGCATTAGCCGTTGGTCCAGTGAAAGCCCGGGTGTTAGTTGGTGGTCCAGTAGAAGTTCGACATCAGGTAGTGGTCTGACAGAAGTTCAGGGTAAGGTGATGGTCCGACGGAAGTTTACCGTCGGGTGGTAGTCTTGCAGAAGTCTGGGCTTTAGTCGAGGAGGAGCTAGGTGGCAAGAGCGATCTCTGATCTCTCTTCTCGCTTCTTTTCTTGGGGTCTCCTTCCATGAGAAGTGAGGAGTCTATTTATATATTTTTAGAGTGGCATGACCCATAATAGAAAAAATATCAGGGTAAATTATGAGTGGTTTGATGGTCGACCGATGTTGAATCCCTTTATCGTGGACCATTTACTGGACATTTTAACAACTAAATGATATTAGAATTTGGTGATCTTAGGTTCGTTTGATTCATTTCATCAAGCCGCTCAATTAAAATATAAGCTATCATGTTTGAAAACCAATTGGTAATTCAAATTATGGTTAAAACCTTCCAAATGTTCTTTGGGTATTTGATTTAGACTTATTTGAGCTTAGATTGAGTCGAATTTGGTGTCGTTGGGTTCCTATTTTCAAGATGATCATTTTGACTTGGAGTTTAGATGGTCCCCATTTAATTTTAAAAGTTTCCAACTTGATTTTGCCTTGAGATTCATGCCCGATGAAGATAATTTTTTGTTGATATATCACTCCTCATCTTTATCTCTTTAACTTCTTCTTCTTGTGGTGTTGTCAAGGGTCCTACTCCTGGGTATATTGCAGAGGGAGATGGGTTAGCAAAAGTTTTTTGCTAACCGTAGGAGTCCATCTCCCAGCTCTTAAACATACATATTAGGGCTTCATTATATTCAACCTAATATTGGTACTATTCTTAGTGCTAAAGCTTCACGGGGTCATAGTGGGTGTACATCCCTTATTCAAACCCAATCAATATTTTACCTGAGGTGATTAATAAAAAACCTAATCCAATCAACTCTATCCTGGATGTCTTCCACCTGATCTCCTACCATCCTAGGATCTCTACCCCGTTGTTGTGTGGGTTGGGTTGAGTGGCCATATCCCTCACCATTATCTGACATAATGATTTTGAAAAACATTATCTTAGATTTAGTAATGGAAAAAAGGCATAACTTTCTCCTCCACTGGGTTTCATACAACCCTAGCTGACTTAAAAAGTTCACAAATTAATCTGGGATGCTCTAAACCCATTAAAGTTGACCCTTAAGCATATATTTGATAGGCAAAAAAATTAAATTTCCAAAGATCTCTAGTCATATCTTTTTGAATATAATAGTTTTAAATAGTCTACTCTTTAGTTCCCTTACTAATATTTTTACTTTGCATTAACTTCGTAGATATGAAGTAATGCCAAGCCTTAGATTCTTTAGGGAGGGTAGAAGAAAAAAATTAATTTTTTTTCTCTTTCCTCTTTCACTGGGCATTCAAATCCTTTCAGGTAAGGAACCTAATCATCTCATTGTAGTATATGGAAGTAGTGTAAAAGAATAAAAACTTTTCTTCATCAATTTGAAAGTTAGGGGTTTGGGAGACTTGGTTAATAGTAATGGAAGGGAAAGGAAACCACTTATCATAGCTAAAAGCACACTCATTTCGGGGCACCTTCATATTGGCAAATAATTCCTAGATGATAACAACATTGGTAGGATGAGGTTGCATGAAAAAAATGTCCTAATTATGATCTATGATTTGACACTAGATAACCCAATCCTCTCTTTAGGATAATATAACTCCCTACCAAGTTATTAAATTCTTCCTCTACAATCACCCTAAAAAGCCTACAATCTTCATAGGATGTAGATACTCCCCTCTTCCTATGAATGGTGAGTTTTGGCACCATCTCTAACTTAATAAAGTCTAAATAGGAAAACATAGACACAAATCCATAAAGCTTTAGAACTTAAAGGGTAATGAGTGCAAATGAAAATTAAATTATCCCCCATCGCTATTTATAATATGGATATAACTACGTTGTTGGCTTGAGTAGCACTACAATGCTCAATAAATTTGAGTTAATGTGGCTACAAGTGCTATGACATTGGGGATAAGTAGAGTTATGGTGTTATCCTTGGGAATTGGAGTCATGGCCTTTTTTATCATGGTATTACTATAATGCTTGACAAGTGGTAGTATTGTGACCCTCAAAGTGACCTCTGCCACTATGCTTCATCTACGTTATTTAATATTTAACCAAGCAATACGATGCGATATGGGTGATGCTCAGTCTAACAGAATGATTGGAGAGCTTGATTCCATGGTGCTGAAGGTGCATCACTGCGCCACTAGATTTCTCTAATACTATGGTGCAATTGATTAAATTAATTATTTTAAAAATTGATATAGCGTTTCGATGCTTCAGGGGGTAGCGTTATGATGCTGGGAAAAACTTTTTGAATTAATTTTCAATGCATACAATATGCTAATACACACGCATGGATGCATCTAAGCACTAATAAAACCATAAGATATTTTAAACTAAATAAAAACACAATAACTCACAACTTCCTCAGTAGCAAACCATTAAATTAATTGGGTTGTCTCCCAAATAGTGCTAAGTTTATAGTATTCACCAAGACTATGCTATAATCCAACTCAAGATGAGCTAGCTTAATAGAGCTTTTAAGGAGATTAGTATCTCCTCCTAAATAGGTTTCAACATATGACCACTGACTTTACAATTTGGTTTGTTTTTGTGGTCTTAGATTTTAATCATTCCATTTGGGTACAACCTAACTATAGTGAATGGTCGTGATCACTTAAACTTTAATTTTCTTTAAAATAATTTTATATTGAATTATATAACAAAACTCTTATCCAAGCTCAAATTCTTTCCTAACAATCTTACAATTATTCCACTTCTTAATTTTCTCCATATATAGTTTAGCATTCTCATAAGCCTCATGTCTAAATTTATCCAACTCATTCAATTGTATCAATCTTTTCTCTTAAAGACCCTTTAAATTATAATTCATTTCTTTAATGACCCATAATGCTTTGTGCTTTAGTTCTAAAGGTAAATGGAAGGCTTTACCAAAGATCGGTTTATATGGTGACATTTTAATATATGTCTTGATTATAGTCTTGTAAGCCTAAAGTGCATTATCTAACTTCATAGCCCAACCTTCCTTTTGGGACTTATTATTTTCTTTAAAATTCTTTAAATTTCCTTATCACTTATTTCATCCTGACTATTAGTTTCGAGATAATAAGCAATTACAACTCTATGTTTAATGCAAAATTTTTAAATCAATGTCTCCACTCACTTATTATAAAAATGAATTTCCTCAAAACTAATAATCACTCTAGGTACTCTAAATCTAGAAAAAATATTTTTCTTAAGAAAATTAATTACTACATGAGCATCCATTTTGGGGGTTTCTATTCCTTTAATCCACTTGGAGAGATATTCATCTACTATCAAAATATATTAATTTTCAATATATTGCATATAAGGTCTCATAAAAGATAATCCCCAAGTATAAGAAATTTTAACTTCTTGCATCATACTAAGAGGCATTTCATTTCACTTAGTTATATTACCTACCCTATGACACCAATCACATTTTGTATTATATTCATTTGCATCCTTAAATAGGGTATGCAAATAAATTATAGATTGCAAGATCTTAAAAGTAGTTCTAAAATCTCTAAAATATCCTTCATACTCAGAGTCATGATAATGCCTAATGATAGATTCAATTTAATTTTTGGGACACATTGCATAATGATTTGGTCTTTACAGCTCCTAAACAAGAGTATCTCATCTCAAAAATAATATTTATCAGCATGTAGAAATTTATGCCTATGGGTATAATATATCAAAATAATCCCACTAACAATGTAATTCGCAATATCAACATACAATGGCATAACATATGAATGAACAACAAACAATTGCTTATCAAGAATTTTTTTATTAATTTCATATTAATCACATGTAGGCTATGTTAGGTCTATTTTAGATAAGTGATCAACCGTCTGATTCTTAGTTCCTTTCATTTTAAGGATTTCTACATCAGACTCTTATAACAAAAGAATTTACCTCACCAATCTAGGCTTGACATCCTTCTTTGTAATAATAAATTTAATAGTAGAATGGTCAGTATACATAAGAACACGGGTACCAATCAAATATGATCTAAACTTATCAAAGGTGAAGATAATGGCTAACAATTCTTTTTCAGTAGTTATGTAGATGAATTGAGTTGAGTTTGAGGTTCTGTTAACATAGTAAAATGTACAAAATTTTCTATATTTTCGTTTCGCTAATGTAGCACCTATAATATTATCACTAGCTTGGCACATAATTTCAAAATGCAGCATCCAATCAGCTGTAATACTAATAGGTACAATGATTAATTGATATTTTAAATTTTAAAAGCTTTAAGACATTCCTCATCAATGTCAAAAGGGACATCTTTTTCAAGAAACATAAATCTCCTATAAAAATTAGCATGGCCTAAAAAGCTTCTTATTTTGCTAATAAAAGTGGTTAATGAAAGATTTTTAATTACTTGCACTTTAGCTCTATCCACTTCTAAAATTTTTTAAAAAATTTATAGCTTATGATAATACCTTTTGTTACCATAAATTAACATTTCAACTTATTTAGTACCAAATTTATTTCAACACACATTTTTAAAATTAGATTTAAAAATTATAAAAAAGAGTTATATGTGATATTAAATATAAAAAAATAATCCATAAATATCTCAATTCCTTGCTTAATTAAAAAAAGAGGACATCATACACCTCTTAAATGTAGCAAGGGCATTGCATTAACCAAAATGCATGCTACTAAAGGAATATGGTCTTATCCTAGTCTTTTAATGCTCTAGAACTTCGGTAGTATCTTAAATAATCATAGGAAGCAATAAAAAGAATGTCTCCCTATCTTATCTAACATATGGTCAATGAAAGGCAGAGGAATATGGACCTTCCTAGTTGCTTTATTTAGCTTCCTATAGTATATACAAATCCTACATTCAGTAATTTCCCTAATTGGGATTAATTTATTTTTCTTATTAACTACTACAGTTAAGACACATTTCTTAGGAATAGAATGAATCTAGCTAACTCATGCTCTATTTAAGATAAGGTAAATAATTACTACATCTAACCACTTAAGTATAACCTTTTTTGCTGCTTCTTTCATAATAGTGTTCAATATTCTTTAGGGATCAACTTTTGGGTAAGAACATTTCTCTATCAAAATCATGTGTATGCACTAAAAGTTCTCTTATACTCACTAAGAATCCTAATCAACCTATTACGAAAAAAATAAATTTCCATGCAGATTTGGAGTGCTCCTATTCTTGCGATCAAATATGACATTAAGAATACTATATCCCTCAAGAAAAGGACACAATATTCTATAATAGATTCAAAAATAGAAATAGGATTTTAAAAAGTTTTTATTTTTGTATTTAAATACAACAAAAAAAAATTACACACTACCTTGAAAGGTAGCTACATCATTCTAGAATAGTATTTAAAGATGAAAATGGAGTTTTTAGAAAATTATCATTTATGTAAACAAATACAACATGGAGAATCTCATATCACCTTAAACATGAATGTGATATTCTATGAAGGTATTTGAATGGAAAAATGGGTTTTGAAGTATTATCATTTCTATAAGTAATAATAATAAAGAGAATATCATATCACACTGAATGAAGATCATGGCATTTTATAGAGGTGTTTTGAATGTAGAAATAAGTTTTAAAAAAATGTCTACAATAATATTTTTCTCCTAACTTATTGAAAAAAAGATATAGGGGGTTTATTTTCATATGGAGTTAAAGGTTCCCAAAAAGGAAAGCCTTATGGTAAATTACATCTTACAAGATGTAAACCTCCTAAGTATACTACTGATTAAATTAGTCATATATATATATATATATATATATATATATATATATATATATATATATATATATATATATATATATATATATATATATATATATATATATATATATACTTTTAGATTTCAAAGATTAGTTAAGGATGATAAGTTTTGGAATTTTCAAAGGGGATTAGTTCATTGTTGAATAATTCTTTCTGGAGTCCAAAGGATCAAAGGCAAGGAGCACTAAGATTTTAAGACCACCCAAAAATACTTTAACCTATTCTATGTTGGATTTAATATTTAAGGAATGAATATTTATATTTCAAATTTATATTTTATTAAATATTTGAGATAATATTTCAAGAGGTTGAGAACTTATGATTTGAGGTTTGCCTCAGAACCTAGATCTACATTGGACACTATAGAGTAGTAACCTAAACCTATCTAATAAAGTGTAATAATCTCGACTTACATCTTAGTTGGAATAGATTACTAGTTTAGCTAGCTATTCGCTTTAAAACTATGATGTCCAATCTTATGCAAGATGGGCCAGCAATAATTAGTTAAGTTTTGGAAATGTGGGGCTGAAAGGAGTTAATAACGCTTATATTCAAATCATTAAAGATATGTATGCAAGAGCTAATTCTTGTGTTTAAACACAAGGTGGGTTGACAAAGTATTTTCCTATTTCAATTGGATTACATCAAGGATCAGCCTTAAGTCCATATCTTTTTGCTTTAGTAATGGATGTTCTTAGTAGACATTTGCAAGAGGATGTTCCTTGGTGTATACTTTTTGCTGATGATATTCCTCTACTTGATAAGACTAGAAAGGGAGTTGAAGGTAAACTTTAATTATGGAGGCCAACCTTAGAGTCTAAAGATTTTCGCTTGAGTATATTTAAAATTGAATATATGGAGTGTAATTTTAGTAGTAATAGACCTAGTGAGGAGATTGTGACTTTGGGAGATTAAGTCATTAATAAGCGTACACATTATAGATATCTTGGATCTATTGTTTAGAGTAATGGTGAAATCGATGGGGATATTATCAGCATAATTCAAGTTGGATGGTGGAAGTGGAGGAATTGGATCGGGCTTCATGTGCGATATAAAAGTCCCCCTAAAACTTAAGGAAAAATTCTATAAGATGGTGGTGAGACCTGCAATGCTTTATGGTGCCGAATGTTGGCCATTAAAAGAGAAGCATAATACTAAGTTAAGTGTTGTAGAGAAAAGGATGCTTAGGTGGATGAGTGGATTTACCCTTAGAGATAGGATACAAAATGAGCATATACATGATAAGGTTAGAGTATCTCTAGTGGAAGATAAGATTAGAGAGAGTTACCTTTGATGATTTGGTCACATTAAATGGAGACCTTCCATTGACTCGGTTAAGAAAGTTGAGGTATTAGTTTTGACTTATGTTAAGAAAGGTAGAGGTAGACCTAAAAAGACTTGGTTAAGATATACTTGAAATGATCTTTCTTTATAAGATTTAAATGAGAATTTGAATTTTAATAGGACACAATGGTGAAAAAGGATTCATGTAGCCAAACCCATGTAGTGGGAGAAAGGCTTGATGTTGTTGTTGTTGTTGTATGCATTTAGAAACAAATGGAATTAAATTTTAAATTTTTATTTTTTAATGCAATGTATATAAATTTACTCTATGCAATAATTGACATGTGAACTTTGAAAAAGGCTTAGAAAATAGATTTTATCCTAAGGGGAAAGCATCCCCTGAGATAGAATTGCACCCTCATAGGTCGGTTGATCTGCTTCTATTGGAACACAGTGAGGCTGATAACAAGGAGAGAAAGATAGATATACTTTCATGCAACCCCAAATGAGCTCTAGTTTACTTTCTAGTTCAATTATCTTTCTTAGTTATCTTAAAAGATTTATTTGGTTATGAGTAGAAAAGTTTTTATTTCCTAAGAGCCTAGAAAAATATTCAAGCACAAGTACATGCAAGAAAGAAACCTATAAGAATACATGCAATTTCTAATGTGCAATCAATGTAAACAAATATTTAATAAGCCATAAAGTATAATATCCAAAATCAATGTGGCAAGTGCCACTTAATTTAACCCAGGGTCTACTAAATAGTAAAGGTGGTCATGCCCCACCGCCAATAACTTGGATTATACTCGTATGAAAGGATGTAAATATTTTTAAATGAGGCATTTTATCTTCAAATATTTGTTCCTAGCTTGGTTATTTTCTTCAGGCTCCTTATTGTTTATATTTTTTCTTCAAACTTTATTTCTGTTCATTTAATAGGGTTTCCAAATTAAAAGAATTCTCCATTAAAGGAGATTCTTTCCTATTTCACTCCCTGGTCTTTTAGAAAAATGTATCATTTTAAAGATTTTCATAACTTGTTTTAATGAATTACATTTTAAAATGAAAGACTCTATACTCCCTATAGGTTAGTAAAGTTGTTTATAAAATAATCTTTAATCACATCACATGATAAGCATTTACTTATTTTTGAGCAACCTGTAAGCTTGGCCATGTTTTAATAATTATCAATAAACATCCATATCACTCCTAAGTTAGAGAAATCTAAATTGCCATCATAGATCACAACATAAGAATTACAAAATGTAACAAACTATAACAAGAAACACTCATTCACATGTCAATCATTTTCATATCACAGAGAGAAATATATGAAAGAATAATGGCCTAACAAATAATCTATAATGTATGCAATAGGCTGTGTGGTTTGGATATGTCCTAGACATATTTATTATTTCAAGTTATCTACCATTTTACTTTTTGATTTATTTCAACATAAAATATTTTTAATTTTAATTTAAGTTTTAATGTTATAAAATTTATTTTAAAGTGGATTTTAAATGTTAAAGTTGATTAACTAAAGTCCTTACTTTAATTAGCCATTTTTAACCTTTAAGCTTTACACTTCCAATACATGTATGTCCTCCAAATCACTACAGGGAAAACGCTGAAAACCGGCGGTTTTTTCCGGCGGTTAGTATATAATTACCGGCGGTTTTTTACGTTACCGGCGGTCTAACGGCGGTTTGTTAACCGCCGGTAAAAACGGCGTAGGAAACCAATTCCGACGTCTTTTTACCGGCGGTTTATTTTTACGGCGGTTTGCCGGCGGCAAATACCGCCGGTGAACACCGGAATTTTAACCGTCGGTATTCCGGCGGTTTGGCCGCCGGTATTGTTACCGCCGGCAAACCACTGGTCAAAGTACCGGCAGTTTTCCGGCGGTTAAACCTGGCGTCGTCTGGTTCATTAGACCGCCGGACGGCGCCGTTAGACCGCCGGTAAAGTACCGGCGGTTGACGGCGGTTATAGCCGTCGGTATTACCGACGGTTTAAACCATCGTGCGTCCATCGTATAACCGCCGATGGCCGTCGATAAGCCGCCGGTATGTACCGGCGGTTAAATAATATAACCGGCGGCTTTATCTTGTCTGTCCGGTATCGTAGTTTCCGGCGGCTAAACTGCCGGTTAGCCGCCGGAAACCTGTAGCACCTGAAAAAAAAAATTGACAGCATCCCCTCTATTTGAGGGAGGTTCACCCTAAAGTCTAAACCTGCAGAAAAAGCATATATATATGTTGGGCAACACGCCGCTATATTCATCACAACCAGAAAATACAAAATTCATCACAACATTACAATCACAAATACACAAGATAGTTCATGATAATGTTACAATCACAAGTTCAGAAGTTCCCAAGTTCTAATTAATATATTCATCAAACATAATAAACATCTAATCATCATCGGTATCCTCACTGTCTACAGATGGCTGCTCCTGTTGGTCCTTCTTCCTTTGTTTTTCAGCTGTGTAGGATTGCAACCGTGCTTGCATTTCATTCTGAGCCTTCCTCATTTCTTCAATCTCTCTAGCTTGAACCCTTTTCATCTCTTCAATCTCTCTAGTAAGTGCTGCAACCCTCTCACTTACAGATTCTTCAGCTCCACTTGGATCATGAAATGCAGAGGTGTATGAACTGCCCTCAATAGCAAAAGCCTGTGAACCCATGCCATATACCCTCCCCCTCTGTCTTCCACCAACAACTTCTGACCATGTCTGATACTCAGAAATATGGGCCGATCCAGAAGATGATCCCTCGCCAGTGGACTGCCGACTTTCTCTAGCTTGTAAGAAATCATCCTGCGAGTTACAAATAGTTTTATTAAAATAAATTTTTATTCTAAAAATCCAAAAAATTTTACTCACATGAGCCTTCTTAGACTTCTCATCAACCCACTGGTGGTCAGCTTGATGTTGATGAGTTCTTGTATGCAGCTCCAATGGTGTTGGCTCCCGACCCAGGTGCTCTTTCTGCAAATTTGATGCTTAGTTATACTAACATAAATATATGTAATAAACCAATTCAAAACACTTACCAGTCGCCGCCTATGTTCTGTATGAGGTACAGATCCACCAGTATGAAGAGAGCTTCCTAAACCGTCGCTGTCAGAGGCTCTGTTCTGTTTATTCTGCTCTCTCATTTTTATAAACTCCGGGGTAGCCCAAGCACTACTCAAATCTGCCCAAACGCCCTCTCCAATCCAATTAGGCCTCTGCCCGGACTTTCTAATGTCCGTGAACATGTCTCTGAGACGGGTCGCTCCTCTCCTCTCAAAATTTGATCTGATCCTCGTGCTGTACTCAGGCAACCACCTAAATTCTTTATGTTCAAATTTAGGCAATATCAAAAAGATTAGTACAAATTAAATCATATATTTGAAATCATACCAAAAAAAAATTACCTGAAATTCTCCAAACCACATATCTCTAACTGGCTTTGGGATCTTCTTCCAGGATAAGTAAGGAGCATCATACTTATTCTTTATTATATCCTGGATCATATGTATAGGTGGCCTTGAAGGATTGAAGCTGCAAGTGACTTTGTTTATCAATAACATGTAATATATCAAAATAAAAACAACTGAATAACTTAAATTGAACTTACTTATCGCCGTCAGGCTCGATGTATTGATGCTTATCTGTTGCTGTTGCAGGATCGGTAGTGCCAACCTCTGGTGGTCGTGATGGTCCACCCTGTTCATGCTGCACCGGATAGGGGTAGTAATATGGGTAAGGGTAAGGAGGTTGAGGACCAGTGGATGGACCAGCAGCCTGTGATGATGGTGGGGGGTAATATGGATAGAATGGAGAAGCATGTGTCTGATCTGGAGAGGGGAAGCGAGGACTCGTCGAGCTGGGTGGGAAGTGGCCAGGGAAGTATGGAGGTACAACAAGAGGTGGATCTAACTGTCCCTGACCCTGCTCTGGTGAAGGCTGCTGGCTTCTGGCAGGTGGTGGCGGTGGTGGTGTAGGTAGATCTGGTGCAACTGAAGGCCCCTCACCTACCTCAGTCTGTGTGGGTACTCTGCTAGTCGTAATCTTCTTCCGGCGGAACTTTGAGGCAAATGATTTACAAGGAGGATCGTCGCCTGAAGCCATCTGCAATATTAAAAAAATAATAATTGAGAAACAGTTAATAAAACAGTTAATAAAGCAGTTATAAAAACAGTTAATGAAGCAGTTAATGAAGCAGGTAATGAATTACTAGAAGCAGTTAATAAAGCAGTTAATGAAGCAGTTAATAAAAGACAAGGTGGCAAAATACAATATCATTTCTAAGCAGTAATAAAAATTACAAAACATTTAAATTCTACAATTCTAAATTACAGAAACTAATCAGAATCATCAAAACTATTTTCATCAGATATCTATTAATCAAATAAAAATATGTTATCTTAACTGATTCAAAAATATTGAGTAATTAATAAAAATCTTAACACATTTACCTTTCGAAAGGATACATCCAACGATATTGTACAGGTCCACCAACTCTAGCTTCGTAAGGTAGATGGACTGGAAGATGTTCCATAGAATCAAAAAAACCCAGGGGAAATATCTTCTCTAACTTGCATAGGATGATTGGTATGTTATCCTCGTACCTCCGTAAAGCATTTTCACTTAGTTTAGATGAACATAAATCTTTGAAGAAAATGCTAAGCTCAATCAACGGATTTGATATGTAATCGGGTAACATACTGACTATGATCGGAAGAAGAACCTCCATAATTATGTGACAATCATGACTTTTGAGTCCAAATAACCTTGCAGATTTCAAGTCAACACATCGGCTTATATTTGATCCATAACCATCCGGCATTTTTAAACCTTTAAACCACTGACATATCATTCTTTTTTGCTCTAACGTGAAAGAGTAAGGAGCTTTGGGCTTCATTAGTTTACCGTCAGTTGTTGTTACCAACTCCAAATTTTTTCGCCGACAAAACTCTTTAATGTCCATCCTTGCTTTGACATTATCTTTACTCTTGCCTTTAACATCCATAATTGTATTAAAAATATTATCCAGAAAGTTCTTCTCAATGTGCATAACATCCAAGTTATGTCTTATCAAATTAGTTCTCCAATAAGGTAATGTCCAGAAAATACTTTTTTTAATCCAATTATGTTGAACACCATAACCCGGAAATTTAGATTCTGATAGCATTGGATAATCAATAATTGTTGGAATGTTGGATAGTCTCTGTAGTATCTCATCACCACTTAATCTGGGTGGAGGAGGTGATCGCTCAATTCTGTTTTTAACAAATGCTTCTTTATTTCTTCGGAACTGATGATTAGCATTTAGAAACATACGATGACAATCAAACCAAGTATTTTTCCCTCCATGTTTTAATGTGAAAGCTTTACTGTTCTCCATGCAGTAAGGACATGCTAATTTCCCTGCTGTGCTCCAACCAGACAACATACCATAAGCTGGAAAATCACCGATAGTCCACAGCAAAGCAGCTCGAAGGAGAAAATTTTGTTTTATTGATATGTCATATGTGAGCACTCCTTCTTCCCATAATAATTTAAGGTCATCAATTAATGGTTGCAAATAGATATCAATATTAGCCTTCGGATTATGTGGTCCAGGTATAATCAGAGTTAAGAATATGAACGGAGTAGTCATACACATCTCTGGTGGCAGGTTGTATGGTGTTAATATAACTGGCCAACAAGAATACGGTGTAGCTGTTTGACTATAAGGAGTAAAACAATCAGTACATAATCCCAATCTTATGTTGCGGGGTTCAGCAGCAAATGAAGGATGCACTCGATCAAAATGTTTCCACGCTTCAGCATCTGATGGATGAGAAATAACATCACTTTTTGCTATTTTCTCCTTATGCCATCTCATATGGCCTGCTGAACTCATTGATGCATAGAGCTGCTGAAGTCTTGGAATGATTGGTAAATAAAACAAACGGGAATATGGCACATCTTTCTTTGGACGACGTTGTTTTCCCGAGTTCTGCTTAAAACGAGGAGCATTGCAGCTGCGACAAATAACTTCTGCTGCATCATCCTTATAGTATAACATACATCCATTGATACAACAATCAATCTTTGTAGCAGTGAGACCCAGCTTGGATACTAATTTCTTTGTTCGGTACAAGTCTGAGGGAATTATATTGTCAGCCGGATTAGTTTCCTTCATAAGACCAATAACGTCATTAAAACACTCACGGGGAATATTATACTCAGTTTTAATACTTAGCATCCTCACTGCAATGGATAATTCCGAATGCGTACTGCAACCTTCCCAAATTGGCTTTTGAGCTGAATGTAATAACTCAAAGAATTTTTGTGTCTCTGTATTTGGTGGCTCTTCCACATTAGACCTTAAATTATGACCTGCTACATCAAAAATAAGGTCTTCATAGGGTCTACTCATTTGATCTTCATCAAATGTTTCATAAGCTGTAGATGAACCAGCATGAGCATCTCTATGTGGCTCGTACTCGCCATGTGATGTCCAAATCCAATAGTTTGGAAGAAATCCCCTATGATATAAATCAAGTTTCACATCATCGGGCTTTAGGAATGCTAGATTTTTATGCTTCGAACACGGACATCTAAACATTTTATCAAGCTGAAAGGAAGGCAGTTGAGATGCAACTTGAATGAAAGTTTCAACTCCCTGTATAAATTCAACTGTCAATCCTTTTCGACCCGGCAACAATCTATTATACATCCAATATCTCTCTTCTTGGATAGTCATTTGCACGTTGAAGTAAACGTACCCTACATGTTGGAGGCATAAACAATCTGTTATACATCGAAATAGATTTTTATGCTTTGAATGACTTAATCATGCTCTAAAAGAACAAAATCTTATCCATATGTTGCATTTATTTGACTTGGGGCCTAAAGGGGCAAGGTGGTCAACCCTGGTTGACTTGGTCCTCCTTATTCTCATTCATATTAAAATCTATATTAATAGTGTTCTTCTCATAATAAAATATGAATTTTGAAAGAAATAAATATTATATTAAATATATATAATGCCCAAGGAAATAGGTTTTTCCAAAGCACAAGAATTATACAACATAACAAGGCAAAAGTGCCTACACTATGTGATATTTTCTTATGATCAATAAAAGAGATATACAAGCAGCATAAATAAATAGCTGAATAACAACGAAGACTCAAAATCCTACCAAATATCTAATTACTTAATAAAGGTAATATGAATTACATCTCTACGATAGAAGGGTATATTTAACTCATAAACATAGTAAATAATAGTTATTCTTAAGTGAGCGACATGAACTCCAAATTTATTTGAGGTTCGACCAATAACACCAAGTAAAACTCAACTCATTTATCCTACACATAAAGAGGATTATAAATCAGCCACACAAGTGTATTGTAACGCCCCATGATCTAAATGAGAAATTTAAACCTACTTTTTTTATTTACTTGCTAATACTCTTGTAATTTATTATTTCACCAGAGCAAGCTATCATCTCAAACCATAAAGAATGCTCATCTACAGAGTATATACGATATTCAAAATAATCTAGATTACAATGATTTTAATAAAACTAAAATACAATCTAAACTACAAAAATATGTGTACATTTTCATAATAGGACCTCATTATTCTCATTATATTTCTCCATCAAACCTCTCAAAAAATGTATGACTTCCATTGCATCACAACCAAGCATTAATCCAAATTGATTTTGAGAAACATTATAAGCATTAATCCAAGCACACCTAAACCTATGCACCATAACTCTCTCTCTCACATTTTTAAAGTATAAAACATTAACTAACAAGATAATATCAACAAATAATCAAAGAAAAACCATAAAAAATAACCTTAAAAGAGAAATCGGTTTGTTTGGGGTCGGAATCGGTCGGCGGTCGGGCGTCGGAGTAAACTCGTCGGCGGCGGTCGGACTGGGGACGGCGGTGGTCGGACTGGGGTCGGCGGCGGTCGGAATGGGGTCGGCGGTCGGAGTTCCTTCGTCGGGGGCTGATCGGACGAGCGGAGGAGCCGATAGAGCGAGCGACCGAGAGAGAGAAGGAAACAGGGAAAATGAAATGAGCGGGGCGAGGGGGCTCGTATTAGGGCTTTTACCGGCGGTTTTCCGGCGGTCTAGACTGCCGGAACAAAATCACTTATCACCGGCGGTTCAGACCGCCGGAAAACCGCCGGTTCACGTTGATATCCGGCGGTTTTCCGGCGGTTTAGAGACCGTCGGTAATACTGACGGTGTATCGTAGCTAAGCCGTCGATTTGGCCGTCGTTAGAGTCCGACGGCGTAACCGCCGGCGGAGCCGTCGGTATTACCGACGGGCTATAAACCACCGGTCAAAATCGCCGGTATAGGCCATTTTTCCTGTAGTGAATGGCATCCAACTTATGGTATAAAAGATTTAATATCTATGTATTTTATTACTAGTTTATTAATGGATATTTATGTTGAATAGTGATTATCTCTGTTAAGCCAGGGCTATGAGGTTTATTTTACCCTCATTGTGGCTAGCTATTAGCCTCATGAGCCCTGGTTACCCAAAAATTACCTTGATTCATGCTTAATTTTTTTATTGAATTTGATTCATTGATTGAATGCTTTCAAAATTTTCTAGATTTTATTAAATTTATGAATTATTTAATTATTTCTTTAAATATTTTTGACTTGAAGTTTGAATTTTTGATTTATAATAAATATTAGAAGTTTTATATTTTTCATAAACACTATATTTAATTTGTGATTCAATTCCTTTGAGTTTGTATTAATTAGATTTTTTTGGAATTAGCTATGATTTAACAAGTTCTTCCAATTAAATGAATTAACTTATTGCTTAATCAAAAGTTTTTTTTTAAGCCCCAACTTAACTCAAAACCTATTAAAATCTTCACTAAATGTTAATAAATGACTCTTAAGGATAATTACAAGTATTTGGAATAATTTAGAAATTTAAATATTTTTAATTATTTTATGTAATTAATTAATGATTTTTTTAATATTTAACTACCTTTTTATTTTTCAAGATTTTGAAAAGGCTTTTATTTTTCTTCTATTTAAAATTTAATTTTTACCATCCTAAGCTTTAAAATATATTTTTATGATTTATTTTATACTAATTATTAATAAAAAAAAATCTTGGTCAATTATGTGAAGTGGTTTTAGGTGTTCTAATTGAAAGAGAAAATAATCTTTAAATTCTTTGAAATTTAAACCCTTGGTTCAATCTCGATTTATTTGAGGGTCATTGGATCCATCCATGGGTTTCTATTAAAATTTTAAAGTAAATGCAATTATATATTTGGAAATTTCCCCAAGGCAATATAGACTTAGATAGTGGATGGTATCAATGGCCATCTAACCCTTAGATAAAAGATAAATAATCAACAAATCACCAAATCCTAATTCTCTATGGATTGGCCTAAATCACATTTGTAAGTTATATGTCAAATTATAACCTATGAACTTAGGGTTATCCCTAAAAGTTCGAAAGCATGGTGAGTTTTAATTTGTGAATAATTTCAAAAATACCCTATAGGGTATTTCTAAAATTACTTCTAATCCATTTATAATTTGGGTGTAAAATATCCTCCAAATTACTTTATAAATCCAATACACGTTTGTCCTCCAAATGGAATCGAATATATGATATAAAAGATTCAATGTCTAAATATTTTATTACTAATTTATTAATGGTTATTTATGTTGAATAGTAATTATCTTTGTTAAACCAGAGCTATGAGGTTAATTTAACCATTCTTGGGGCTAGCTGGTAGGCTTTGAGCACGGGTTACCCAACAATTATCTTGATTTATGTTTAATTTTTTTATTAATTTTTATTGAATTTGTTTTATTGATTCGAATGTTTTATGAATTATTTTAGATTTATTGAATTTATGGAATGTTTAATTATTTCTTTAAATATTTTTGACCTCATGTTTGAATTTTTGATTTATAATAAATTTTAGAATTGTTCTATTTTTCATAAATACTAGATTTAATTTGTGATTCAATTTGTTTGAGTTTGTGTTAATTTGCTTTTTTTTTGGAATTAGTTATGATTTTTAAAAGTTCATTTAATTAAATGAATTAATTAATTGCTTAATTAAAAGTTTTTTTTTGTTTAAGTTCCAAATTAACTTGAAACATCTTAAAATATTTCCCAAATGCCAATGATGACTCTTAAGGATAATTATAAGTATTTAGAATCATTTATAAATTTTACTTATTTTTTAGTAATTTTATCTAAATAAGAAATAATATTCTTGATTATTTAAATACTTTTTTATTTTTCAATAATTTAATAGGGCTTTTATTTTTCCTCTATTTAAAATTTAATTCAAAGCAACATAAGCTTTAAAATATATTTTTATGATTTATTTTTTTATTAGTTATGATTTAAATAAAATGCTAGGTCCATTAGGTAAAGTAGTTTTAGGTGTTGTAATTGACAGAGTAAATGATCTTTATATTCTTTAAAATTTAAACCATTGGTTCACTAGAACCATAAGTTCAATCTCAAGTAATATGAGAGTCATTATCACCCTCCTATGATTTCTATTAAATTTTCAAAGTACATGTAATTATACATTTATAAATTCCCCCAAGGTAATCTAGACTTAGAGGGTGAATGGAATCAGTGGCCATCTAACCCTTATATAAACCATAAATAATTTACAAGTCACTAAATCCTAATTCTCTATGGATTAACCTTAATCACATTTCTAAGTTATAGGTCAAATTATAACCTATGAATGGTTATCCCTAAAAGTTTGAAGCCATGTAAGTTTGAATTTGTGAATAATTTTGAAAATTACGAGGAGGGTATTTCTAAAATTACATTTAACCCATTTATAATTAGGGTTCCAAATCTTGGGGCTTTTGTATTGCTCCTCAAGATGAATCCATAGAGTCTAAGAACATCCTATTTGAACAATTGTGTGAGGGGATTTTTAATTTTCAAAGATCAGATGATTTTATGTAATTTTCCTTAAACGAATTATGCATTCAGTGGCTCTTTACATGCAACACACTCTGATTGCCAGGTTAATAATTATTAGGATAAAATGCAACATTAACCATGGTTGCCTTATTCAAAAAGAGATGGTCATTTTTTAAATTAGAATGATGCGTAGGATCAATTGAAATCCAATCATAAACGATGATCAAAATAACTAGATTAGATTTCATCTTCAACCTCTTGCTCATTCTCTCATATGTGAGCCTATTTTAGTAAGATCCAAGCAAATGACTTAGTTAATCTTATTGAAATTGAATAAGGAGCTTCATCCGCTCATGAACATTCAATCTAATGATTAGATCCCATTGGATTTAATGTTTATTTCATAATTGATTAGGATGTATATGATCAGTGATCGGGATTGGACTTTTACCTTAGAAAAGGTCTAATTTCCAAAGCTTGAGTTCAAGGAGGTTTATATTGGTCCAAAGAATAGTTCTTCTCAAGGAAGCATGCCTAGAGGATAATTGTAAAGAAGTTAGATTTTTGATGTAAAAGGGTCACTAGAGCTTTCTTGAACTCACCAAAAATGATCACCAGATGGCATGGGAAGCTCGGGGAATGATCCTAAAGTTATAGGGAGTATATATAAATTGAATGAAGTAACCCATATTTAGAAGATGCAAGGGTATTTATAGGCTATTGGTATTGCATGATGCCATAAATCTTATCTCGTCTAGCCACATCAAGCGACTAAAATGGTTGGGGATGGGCCATTGAGATGGCAGGAAGATTTCGAAAGAGTTTGGGGGATTGTGGTCTCATGGGGAGAGAGCTATGGTTGAACCCATAGGCCATATGAGCATTTTTGGGAATTTTGGCTAGTTCTAGCAACCACATGGAGGGAGATGTAGCTGAGAAGTGTTTGAAAGTTTCTTGAGTGCAATGCTGGAGCAAAATGGGCTTAGGTTGATCAAGTCATGCAATGTGGTTCAAAATTCATGTTTTGGGTGACATTGTGTCAACCCAATTGGTTAACCCAAGTCAGCCCAAGGGTTGGGCTAGCCAAGTTAGATGCAACGAGTCAATGTGAACCTAATGCATATATTATCTTGGGCTAATTTGACTTGGATTGATAAGTGGTTAAATGTAATCTTGTTTTGAACACTTGGGTCTAGCCATATGGCTAACCCAAGTGGATGTAAGAATTGGGTCACCTAGGGTTGATCCCTAGGGACCTTATGGATAGTCTAAAGGGTTCAATTGGGATTGGTGATGCTTGGGTCAATGAATTTGCATTGGATTTATGTTTAGGTGTGTTTGGTTAATATTAGTTGACTTGGTAAACCAAGCTTGACCAAGGGTTGGGTCCAATCAATTTAAAATGATATTTTAGACTCAATGGAAGTGGTACCATGCTAAGAGAAATTCTTTAGGTTTTAAATGCAAGTTAGAATATACTTGAGGTTCATTATTCAACCTAGGTTAACTTGGACAACTAGGCTTGACCATAGTTTGCATTTGGGTATAACTCTTTCCAAATGATGTTTTGGATATATTGGAATATGTTTCATACAATGGTGAAGCATGGATGCATAAAATGCATGTTTAGGATTTAATGGATTCATTCGATCGACCTAAGTTGACTTGGTCAACCAAGCTTAAAGTGGCTTGGATTTGAGTTCAATGCACTCCAAGTCTCTTTTGATATTTGTTAGAAGAGGTTTAAAGGTTTGGTTTAAATGATCTATGATAAAGTTTAAGGAAAATTTAGATTTAGGAGGTTTTGGGTTTATGGTTTAAGTGGCTTAATGGTCAACCAAGATCCACCAAGGTTCTAATGTTGATTCAATGCATCCTGCCAATGACAATGATTATTCTTAATGGATATTGAGGGGCTTCAAAGGTCAATTTTCCTAATATGCCATTATTGACCTCATTTTTGTATGAGGTCACTAAGGCCCTTCCAAACTCCAGATCAATCCTAGATCCTATGATCCACTCTAGACTTTAAGATTCTTTCCTAGAGCCAGACCTTAGGGCCTACTCTAGAGCTTAAGATTCTTTTCTAGACCCAAGATCTTAGGGCCTACTCTAGAGCTTAGGATTCTTCCATATCCCAAATTCTAGAGCCCCTCTAGATCCTAGATCTTAGAATCCCTCTAGATCCTAGGACCAATCCAGACTCAAATCAATCCCTACCTTTGATCAACCCCAACCTCAAATTAATCCCTACCCTTAATCAATTCAAATCTCAAACTTGATTCAATTCAAATCCAAATTAATTCAAGCTTCAAACACATCCAAACTTTGACCCAATCAACTTGAGAATCCAAACTTCAATCTAGACTTTGATCCTACCTTTGATCTAGATTTGACCCTATCCATTCATTAACAATCACCACATGATTGTAAATGATTTGGATACTTCAATATTAATCATTCAAACTTAAAATCCATTCCAAATCCAGAAATCCAGACTCAAATCCTAAGTCTTAAGGCCCTGTCTTAAAGACCTTTTCAAGGATTTTTCAAACATTTCAAAACCCAGTCAAGTGACCTATGATTTAGGGTCTATCACTTACAAAGTGATAAGACATGTCTCTAGAGGTTACCCTTCAATTTTAAGCCCATTCTGAGATCTCTAACCCTAGAATCTAAATCAAAATCCAAAGGTTGTAAAACTTTCAAATATTTACAGCCTATGCCATTGGACCTAACACCTTGAAGATTTTGGTCTTGAAGCCCTCATCAAAGCCTCCAATCACATCCAGACCTTTGATTGTAACCCATTGAGCAGTAAACTGCATTTTTCAGACCCATGTTTTACCCTAGTTGACCAATGGGTCAAAATTGACCAACATACCCCTATGGAATTTCAAATGCCCATTTCAACTCAAATCAACTCCAAATTCTTTGAAACCACTTTCAACAAGTTTCACACATCAAACCCAACTTATTGAGCTCAAACCCAGATCTTGGGTCAACCTGGTTGACCAAGTCAACCAAGTTTGACCCATTAACCCATACACCCCTTCTCTTTCAAATCTTTGAATCAAGACCACTCCAAGTCCTTTTGAATGTAAGGAATGACCCCTTGGGTACCCAAGAGACCTCTCTTGGAGAACCAAGCCTTGGGCTCACTTGGGTTAGCCATTTAGCTTGATCTGAGTGACCAAAGAGAGGTCTCCTTTGAGCCATCTCTTAACCTTAATCAAATTGAATCCAAAACAAGGTGTCATTGGGTTCCCATTGACCCAATGCACCTTCCTTGACCAGCCCAACCCTGGGGCTCACTTGGGTCAAGAGTTAGGCTAACCCAAAGTGCCCAAGATCACTTGGGATTGAGCCAATTCTTAACCTAAGCCCAATTGAACTTGATCAACACCTCCCATAGGTGGCCCTAGGTCCAACACACCTCCTCCAGCCAGCCCATGCTCTGGGCTAACCTGGGTCAGGTTTTAGGCTAATCCAAAGTAGCCAAAAACACATGGACTTGAGCCATCTTCCAACTCAGATCAAATTTGACCCAATTGCCACTTGCATTGGGTCCACCAGACCCAGATCCACTTCCCACCTCAATCCCAAGGTCTGGCCTGACCTGGGTTGAGCCCAAATCGACCCAAACTGAGAAAATTTGGATCAACCTGAGCCATCTTTTAACACAGACCAAATTGGACCTAATTACCACTTGCATTGGGTGCACAAGACCCAGACCTATCTCCCATACCAAACCCAGAGTCTGACCTGACCTGGATCGAGCTCAATTCGAATCGAACCGAGTAGGTTTGGGTCCAACCCAGCCACCAACTCAATCCAGACATTCTCAGGCCAAATTGACTCCACCCTCGACTCCAGTGTGTCCCCATCGGCCTCCCCAAGTCAACCCGACCCAAACTATGGCCGGCGGCGGTTGAAACCAATGGAGAACGAGTTTCGGTGGTCCCCCCCAGACAACCCCTGACTTAAAGCTGCTGCCCACCGATTTGATCCCAACGACCTCCCTAGGACGTCGCCTTCTTCCACCTGGCATTAATCCGAGCCCCCTTCAGCTCAATCTCTATCGTCCAAGCCCGCGAGAGGTGTCCGAATAGGCTCGAGCTCCCCAGAGTGCCAGAAGGATCCCCAATTATTCGAAATCATTCCCCAGAGCTCCTTCGACCTCCCAGGGTCTCCCTTCAAGTTCCAGATCAATCCCTTCATCCGTTCGAGCAAGCGCCCATGAAAGCTTCCGTCATCCCGCTCGAAGTCGCACCTCCGGTCCCGACGTCTGAAGGAGATCAGTTTGCCATCATCCCCTAAAGCTTCTCGATAGAGAAGTTCATCCGTTGAGACTTTCTCTGCGGTAATCTCTTCATCCCAAGCTCCCTAGCTAGGTAGTCCGGCCAAGTGTGAAGGAAATCTTCACCCCAATGGATTTCCACCGTTGGATTGAAGGTTTCCACTGTCCTGATCCTCCCTGTGAAATTTCATTGGGGTTCACTAGCGGGATCGCCCAGATCACGCTGGAGAATCCTCACGGTCTTGGATACGTGCGGGAGGTTGAAGACGCAATCTCAGCCATTGATTTTGATCAACGGCTCAGATTAGATCCTGCGGTATCGAAGCGCGTTTAATCCCAGCCGTCTGATCGGCCATCCGATGGCTGTGGTTAATCAGACCGTTAATGGTCAACGCCAATCATTGCCAAGCCAATCGACGCGCGGCGCGTGTAAAGGGAGGCTGACTGTGTAATGGCCGAATTAATAACTCCAGAAATTTAAGGGAACTTCAAAAAATCATAAATCCCTCCACACTTGTCCAAATTAGGTGTTCTTAGGCTCATTGGAAAGGTCTCTGGGAGACCTACAAAAGCCTCATTTTCTAGGCCCTGGTTAGGTCAGTGTTAGGTTTAATTTTAGTTTGAGCATTTTATTAATTTATTTAATTATTATTTAAATACAAGTCCACCAGGTCTGGAATTTTGGGAGATTGAAATTGAACATGTCTTTTACATGTCCAAATTTTATCTTCCCATTTTAAGATGTTCAAGGGCACTTTCCCCAAATTTTGAGTTCAAGGGTCATGGTTTGACCCTTATATTCAAAATGGGGTATAAACCTATCCAATGGGATTTAGGGTGTTATTCTTTGTGTGATGATGATGTGTAGGATAAGGGGTGTAGAGCCACAAATTTTGCTCCAATCCAAGCTTAGGATAGATCCCTATAGTGATTTGAAGGTGACTTAGAGCTCACCTTGGGTGGTTTAGTTAACCACCATAGAGTACTCCATTTGAGCTCAAATTTGATGGGTTTAGTCCTTAGGATCAAGTGATCCTTTGGTCTAAATTTCATCAAATTTGGAGTTCATTTGGTTCCCCAAGTAGGAGCCTAAAAAACATCCTTCTTATAAATGGCCTATTAACCCAAATCAATTGATAATGAACTACATTTAACTCATAAAGTCTTTTAAAATGTTTATAATTGTTCCTAATTAATCCCCTAATCAATGATAATTGAAACCCTCTTAAATTGACTTCTAAATTTGTCTTAATTTAGTCTTTAGGTAAAATTAAAGGTTAATCAGTTTTAATTAATTCAAAAAATCATTAAAAATCCCAAAAGGTCTTTAAACACTTGATGATCTGTCCTTAGGTCATTTATGACCTTTGGAACTAATCTCAAAGAGTTTGGGACTCATTTGGGTTCAAACCCTTAAGTATCCCCTTAGTTGTAATAATTTGGTAATTCCTACGAATACATCAAACTTCCAAAATTCACTATTAATTATAGAAAAATTCAAACTAATCAAACTCAATTGCTAATGACTTCAATTAGAATCTAGTATTCTCTAAAAATATCAAACCTCCATTATTTGGTCAAAATCATGGAGTCAACATTTTAGGTAACCTTAGGTCAAAACGGGTCAAAACTTCTAAAATTCATAACTTTTAATACAAAATTCCAAATTGAATGTACTACCTGTCTAACAACTCATAATTAGGTCTAGTATTTATTAAAAATCTGAAACCCTTAAGATCAACTCTAATTCTAAAAGTCAATTTTTGCTCCCTTAGTTAGTATACCCGGATAACTCTAAGGATCTCCAGTTTTCTCTAAACTTCAAAATTTTCCTAATAGGTTAAAAAAATCTTTAACAAACCCTTTAAAATCAGTAAACAATCCTTTTTATATTAATCAATTCCTTAATTACAACAAATTCGAAGTAACTTAATCAACCCCGATTGCTACTGGGTAACCCAGGCCTACGAGGCTATCAATTTAGCCATAAGGAAGGAGAAATAAACTTCACGGCCTCGGTGTGAAACAAAGGTAGTAATCAATTAACTTTTAAAATATATTTAATTAAAATTCCTAATCCACTAATACTTAAAGTTTAACCTAAATCCCCCTTTTAAGCTTCAACAAATTCAGAATCTTAGACAACCTTGATTAATCACCCAACTTAGGATCTACCCCTGCCACACGACCTTCTACACACACTTTAGATGATGTGCTAGGACAACCAACTCTAGATCTAGGTTAGGCCGGTGTTTACTTTACTGTTGTGTGCCGGATATTTTGTAGTTTTCACTGCATGTTGTGGATGAAATTGCTTTGCTGTGTCTGCTTACTTTTTACTGCACTATGTGGATGGTTGATGTATTTTGCGACTAGATTACCCTTAGGTTAGGTACGATCTGGATGTTCACACAGTTTTCTGCAGGTGGCCACGCTCTTGCAGGGCAATAAAAAGGGGGCTAAATTCATTAAAATTCATAACTGTTATAAATTCTTTGCATAGGTGCTTCAGCTGCTAAAGCCCCCAAATAAAAGGAGTGTGGCCAGTGTGTTTACCTTTTTTTTCTACTTATATATAACAATTTGGGAATAACTTTTTTTTATACATATTAACTGCTTAGGATAACCCTGCAGGTGAGTCTATATTTTTATTTTTTGATATAAATGTAATTTGTACAATTGTCAAGTGTTGTGAAAGTTAATTTTGAGTTGGGATACATATGTCCAAAGCTTGGATTCCAAAGAGGAATAGATGCCCCTATGGGAAGTATTCCTTTTCCATTTGAAAATCCAAATTTGGATCATACTTTTTCTATACCCAAAGAGGAAAGAGTGGCTTTCCCCTTAAAAGGGAAGTGCCCTCTTATCCATTTGGGTAGTTTACCACGAAGAATCCAAGGGGTTTGAAGAAAAGAAGTCCAAAGAAAAACAAGACTGAAGACTTGAAGATTGAGAGTATCCCACTCAAAATAACTTGCGTCATTATTAGGCTTAGAATCAGGGTTGTTGTCAGTGGTGCCCGACCACTCTACTTTTTGCAAGACCATGGTTTGTAATAGGCAAGGCAATTCTGCCTATGGACATTTATTAATTAGTTAATTTATATTTGATGTTTTGAATTGATTGCCTTTAGTATTACCAGCTTTTCTTAGTTTTTTGGCGATTGTGTGCCGCTTTTATTTTCACCTGGTACGTGAGACTCGTGAGGGTTTGAAAGTTTTCTACTCAAAATCTTAAATGTCTAAAATTTTAGTGAGTCTAAATAACATAAAAAGATAACAAATCTAGGGAATTAGCCAGGGATCAACCCCGGGTCGCATGCATATTTTTGCATTACTCTTTTCTTGCTTTAAACCCTTCCCCTCCTACGGGTAGAGTCTGGATAGTCTTACCTATGAGGACGAGGTGCCGGACCTGGGGAAGCCCAGTCTTCTAAAAATTATTTTATAAGCCTATTTTTAAAATTTCAAGCATATTTGATTTGGAAGTTGTCGACCAGCATGCATTGCATTAGATACAAATTAAAAGAGTCAAAATTTTAATTGCACAAGTTTTAGCATTTCAGCACCCAACATAAGTCAAAGGGGCCAATTAAGAAAATCTCTAGATGTCGGCCCCAACTCTCCAAAACTTTAAATACAACGTCCCTACCACTCTTTCATAAAAGACCGGACTCTTCTCTTTTAAATCGATTAGGTGGTTAGCTGGCTCCCCAATCCAGGCCGGGGTAAGTCCAGGCATTGCACTACATTAGTTAGGTTCGGACGACTGTGGTCCAGTGTCCAAATTAGACTTAGGATCCGGAGTAGATTTGTGATTATAAGACCCCAAAATTCGAGAATATAATCCCAAATTTCTAATAAAATGCTCAACTCTAATTAAAGCTTCATTTTAATCCTAAAACATAAAGCCCAACACTTAGGTTAAGTTGGGACACTTCTGGATGGTTCTGGAATCTCAAAGTGTCCCCTACATCTCTTCCCTCGATTCTGTTAATAAATGTTCAATTTTGATCCATTCCCTCTTGATTTTCCAAAAATCCCATTCATTTTTGATATCACTTCTAGAAAATCTAACAAAATTTCATCACTATTTTAATTGAGAGTTTTCTTAGGGGACTCTGTCTCCCTACGATGTAATTAACTACAAGGGCTTGCGCTCGTAGGAGATTTGGAACTACACGCACCTGATTTTAAGAATTGATTTTTCAAACTCAATCGGATTTCTTTGGGAAAACTTAAAATACTAGTGATCATTATTATCATATTCAAAGAATTATCATCGAATGATATTTTCTCCCTTCGGGGAGATACATCTTTCTTTGATAAGGCTTTGGATGTGAACCTAACGATCACACTTCTTGAATATTGTAGCTGGATATTCAGTTGAACATCATTTTGACCCTTCAGGGCCATATGAAGTTCTCTTTAGCATTCGGTCATAATATTCAAGATGGATTTCATAATTCTAAATCTGAACGCCATTATGAAATTTTATTTTCATCTTTTGAGGTGATATATTCTTTCTAACCGGACGATTCGATTTTAGAATTATAATTTATCTTTGACTCCCAAAGAAAACCAATATTTTCAAAACATGTTTTCAAAATTCCACCAATAGCCATGTCCAGTGGCATATACTATAATTATTTAAAGGTTTTATTGCCTTAGAAAATTCTTTGGGTTTAAGGGGTTAATGGGCATTCAATTCTTCCAAATTGATATAGTTAACCATAGAAGCATGTCTAATCAATATCCAAATTACTAATCATGAATCCAAGGTCATTTGGTTAGGTTTTGAGAATTTTAAAAATTCTCAAAAAATAGGTTATGGACTAAAGGGTTTTGGAGTGGAATTGGATATTGGATTTTGGTTTTGGGTTTGAATTTTGGGCTTTAACTTCACACAAAAGTGAAGTCAAAACTTAGCCACTTAATCTTCTTCTAATTCAATAGATATAATAACAGGTGAGGTTGAGTTTTTCCTAAAAAGCCATACTTTAAATGGACAATCAAGTCTATTAATCTAATACAGGCATCTCTACAATTGAAGGTTTCAAAGATCTACTTAGGGATAATGTATCAAGCACATTAAAATAATCCCAAAAATGCTAGGGGCTTCACCAATCATTTGAACATAATATCTACCTTGCTCTTCTATGTCATCCTCATAAAAGGAATCTCTAAAGAACTATCTAGTATAAAAGCCTCCATATAATTGTCTACATAATCATCAACTAAGTCTACCTTATGGCAATCCTCATTTTGGTCACTAGAAAATTTCTTTGATTTTCAAATATTTATGGTCTCCTTCTAATCTTGCACTCTCATAATCAATTTAGTATTTAACATATATATTATGTCCCTACTAGTAGTTAGGAAAATTCTACGTAAGATAATAGGTATTTCTATATCTAAGATAATGAATTCCACAAAGAAGATAAACACATCTACCCTAACTAGCACATTCTCTATTAACCCCTTAGGATAGTCAAATGAACGGTCTACTAAATAAATGGTAATAGTGATAGGTTGGACTTTTCTAAGATCAAGTACTTTGAATATGGACCAGGACATTAAATTAATAATGGCTCCTAAACCATATAGTGCTCTACCACAAAATTGATTCCCTATAGTGATATGAATGGTAAACCTACCAAGGTCCTTAAGATTTTAAGTAAGTTTCTTATATAGAGTTACACAACATTACTCTATCAATGTTATGGTTTTAAAATTTCCTAATCTTCTTTTCTTGCATAAGATGTCTTTCATGAACTTAACATAGGTGGTTATTGAAAGTTCATGAAGGTTCTTAAACCTTTTAGAATATGTCCGAGGTTAACTAAGAGGGGGTGGGGGTGAGGTGGGTGAATTGGTTATTTTAAAAAAATTACTTAAAGTAAAAAAAAATCTTTTTATCTTTTAAAATATTTCAAAACAAAAATGTTTACCCCACAATGCGGAAGCATATTAAGTTCACAAGAATAAAAAATTTCAACCATACTAAAATTATAAATGAGTGCAAAAATTAAATAAAAAAATAAAATAATAAACACATAAAAGTTTTTAGTGGTTTGGTCAAATCTGACCTAAGTCCACTTCCCGGAGGCCTCCTCCAAGTATTGTACTAGTCCTTTTTGTGTGTCTCCTTTAGCCCCCATAGCTAGGTGGAGAAGCCCTTATAAAAATATCTTTCACTGACCGGGTGAGGTAGAATTCCTTAAATCTTTTTTACCCTCCCGATGAACGCAGAGAGCCTGAATCCTTTTACTCCCTCTTGGAGTAGGCAAAGAACTGAATCCTTTTACTCTCTCTTGGAGTATGTAGATAACCTAAATCTGATGCTGAAGAATGTCTCCCTAGAGTCACAAAGGAATAAAAAAAGTTGCTTAAAGAAGATAATGGATACCTTATTTGGAGTAACCTTTATGAATACCTCGCAACTCCCCCTCAGAAGAATCTCTCTCTTTCTTCTCTCCCAAAGATTTCCTTCTCTTCCTCCTCTAAGCTCCCTCTCAAAATAAGTCAACGACAAAAGATTCTCAATAAGAAAATAATGAAGCTTAAATAGAGAGCCTCCAAATAAGTGCTAAATTTAAATATGGCACTTTTGATTATCTAGTACGATGGTTAGATCATCCTGTATGATTAGTTCAAAATAGCACTTTCAGCCAATATGAACTGCACTGGTCTGGACGATAGGTTCATTATATTATTTTGATTGTCCTGTGTGATACCATGATTATTCTATATGATTTTCTCAAAATATTATACTAATATCCAATACTATAGCTGTTGATTAAATATCATCTCATTTATTGATTGGTTCGTACTATACTAAAACTGGGGATCATCCTGTATCATCTAAGAAAAAATATGTTTTTTCATTTAGGATGACGGGCGACATTTAAATATCATCACATGCAAGAATCAGGTCATACAATACGATCATCTCTAATCATCTTGCACGATCTGATTAAAAAATTTAACCATGATTAATGACTAAATCACAAGATCTATTTAGGAATGATTATGGTCAATTATACAATACGATACATATTGTACGATATGATCAAACATAGATTTTGAATATTAAAATATTACTTAAATTGTGATTGGTAACTATTTTGCTAATTATAACATATCATTCTGTTTGATCTAGATAATACATTATGACGAGTTTAATCAATCTTAATTAACTCAAGTACTTCCAGTAAACTTAATTAACGACTTAATGCTTGAGGTAATAGGTTTATTTCCCTTGTTGGAAAACTCGTGTTGGTGAAATCTGTTCTTCTTGCACTTCCAGTTTTTTTGATTACATTTGAGCTAGAAAGATATTGTAGAGACTTTATTTGGCATAAGATAGATGGAGGTCGTGGCTTGCACTATGTGAGTTTGGAAGTTTTATGTCAACCTAAGCAGTGTGGTGGTTGGGGTGTTCAATCTGTTTTGGATCGAATGGGACCGCTTCAAGCTAAATTTGCTTGGAATTCAATTGAGAATCCTAATTCTTTATTTTATAGAAACTTTATTTCCAAATATGGGGAGAGTTGGTGGAAAAGAGAGAGAACTAGAAGTGGTTCTAATTCTTGGAAGATTATGATGAGTGGATGGGAAGCTCTTAATAATTTCCTAAGATGGAAGGTGGTTAATGGTGAGAACATTGATGTCCTAAAGGATGCTTGATTATGGAGAAAAGCTTATTGAAATGGCCTACGTTTATGGGCAATTTAGAAGATGAAGACATGAAGTTGAATTATTTCATTGAGAATGGTAACTGGGTTAATTCTAAACTCAGAATTTGCTTTCGGGAGGACCTGGTTAAGCTGATTGAAGATGTTCAAATTTTTGATTCTTTGTATGAAGATCAAATGGAGCTAAGGCTGTAATTAACGGGTAAATCCTTATCTGCTTTATTAATTGAAAGTAGATAAAAATATTCACTTGAAAATGCTGATACAAACTGGATGCATAAACTGAAGTTAAATGCCAAAGTTAAGTTGTTCCTTTGGCGAGTTAGTAAAGATGCAGTTCCAACATAATTTTTTCTGTATAAGAGAAGGATTTCGGGGAGCTTTCTTTGTCCAATGGGTTGTGATGAAACTGAAGATCTAGATCATATTACAACTTCATGTTTAACTCTGGTGAATGTAAACAATGTGCTTAGAAGCTAGGGATTTAAAATCCCTGTTTTCAGCAGCTTTAAAGAATGGATTCAGGGTATGCAAAATCTGTTTGTGCAGAATGTTTTATCAGCACAGGTTTATGCATTGAGTATGTGGTTTGTCTGGAACAATAGATGCAAGGTGAAACATGGAAATTCTGGATGTAGTGCTGAGGTGATTGCAACTTCTATTATTAGCTTTTTTAGTTCTTCTAATCAAGATGTGTATCGCTCAAATAACTGGGGTGCTAACTGGTCCGATGGACTGCTCTCAAATTTTTGGCATCCCCCTCCACTTGAGTGGTTAAAGCTTAGTTTGGATGCTTCTCTTAAAGAGAACTACGAAGCAGGGTTAGGAGGAGTCTTAAGAGATGCCAAAGGGAGATTTATTTTTGCTTTTGGAAGGAATTGTAGACATTGGGACATTGCCCGTATGGAGTTATCTGCTTTTAAATCTGTTAAAGACATGATGCAAGAGTGGATTTATATAGCTAAAGGGATTATAATAGAGGGAGATAATCATAATGTTCTCAAGTTTCTTCATCAATTGTACAGCAAAAAGAGGAAACCTGGCGGAAACACAGAAGAGGATGGGCTTTTATTTTTGAACAAATGTAATAATGTAGTTTTCAATTGTGTTGGGCGTAATTGTAATAAGTTAGTGGATTTGTGCACTAACTTAGCATTGACTTCTGATTTTGTTTGGGACATTTTTTTTGGAGAGCAATCTTCCCTCTACCTTTACCCATATTTTAAAGGAAGAGTGTGATAGATGATTAGTCTCTTCTTAGTTTGTATCTAGGTTGTTCTTTTTCCATTTAATTTCTACTTAGCATTTCTCAAAAAAAAAAAAAAAAAAAAAAAAAAAAAAAAAAAAAAAAACTCAAGTACCCTAATTAGGGTTTTTTATTTTAATTGATCATATCGTATGATCTAAATTTTATTGTACAACCAATTTAACAAATTGAAAAATTTTCTAACTCACCAATGCACTCCCTTGAGTGCGTGTGTGCAAGGTTACTTAGCTTAGTATCAACCATATATATGATTTGTCTCAAGAAAGGTAAAAGTACATTGAAATTGAAAATTTAAACTAACTCAATTCTAGTCTACCCAATCTTGACCTGATTGAAGTTGCAAGTGATCGATGGACCTAAAATGTTAATGAGTAGGGCAATAAATATATGCAATAATTTGAAATAGTATAGTAAAAAGTCCAATAATGTTTGTTATCATCAAAATAACAGGACTTGGGTCTAGATTTGCAATAATCTTCCCCTTTTTGATGATGGCAAATATTATTAGTTTATGATTCGAGAGTATTTTCCTATTACTTAAGCTCCCCCTTACTAAGTGATTTTTTTAAAAATATGGGAGAGTTTTTTTTTTTAAAGGAAAAAAGAAAAAGCATAACACATAACAGGAGAATAAAGAAGTTGAAAAAGGAAAATATGGATTGAATATTTCAAAGCAAAATACAAATTACTAATACATGCTACTACCCTTTTTGATATCATAAAAAGAGGAGGAAAAAACATCAAATAAATAAGAAATAATAATAAAAGTACACATATCACAAAATACTGAAGTAAAGAGCATTAAAAACATGGGAACAAAAACACAGGGAAATTAAAAAAGAAGAATCCTGATCAGGTCAAGGTGGTGGTGGTGGATGTAAGTAGCGGTGAATGGATGAAATTTGCTCCACAAACCAAGCCATATCATTATCGTGTTGTTGCTGGTATTGTGCTGCATATCTTTCAAAATGAGCTAGATCATTTGCATGCTGTTGCTGCTGTTCAACTATGTTATTTTTAAATCTAGCCTCCTATTGATCAAACTTCTGAACCAGCTGATCAATCTAAGACTGCTGGCAGTTAAGGGCTAGTGCTTGAGGTTGTTCTATTATACGTGGTAGAAACCAGTGCTGTGAAGGTCATGAAAGGAGCTATTAGAATAGAAACTGGGATGTGATTAGGTGGTGTAGGATACTAGAGGTTGTACTTGCTTTTTAGTGCATAAGTAATGAGATATAGAAAGGTAAGATTAGGCTTTCTTTTATGTTTGGGATCTCTAATGTAGGTTATTTTTATAAATATATCAAATTATAAGGTCAACATTAAAGTGATTTGGGCCATGATGTAGTAGGTGGCAAGTAGAAGAATAGGGGTAATGTTAATCATATCACTAAATTTAGGAATTGAATAATTTGTAAGTATGTGTTAAATGATATGAGCTTCCTAGACTAATTGATTGACATGTACGATATGATAGTTAACATTGGACTCCTCAAGGATAGTTTTGGTAGGGGTCCAATTATAATCAGGATCTAAAGCCAAGATGTAGATTTTGTCTCCAATGGTGAAGGAATTCATGAAAATCTTGGTAGGTTATTTCTATAGGCCTTCTATTAACATACGATTGTAGGGTAGTAAATTCATCAGTAATACAAAAGTTTGTAAAGAATTCAAACAATAGTTCAGAGTTGAATGGAAATGCTAGTGTGAGTAAGAAACCAAGAGTTATTCGAGCAGACAGATCAAGTTCCTAAAAATTTAGAACATATTGTTTGATAATGTTAGAGGGGGTTATGCCAGCAGTTTTATAATGGTTATAGGCCACTTCATCAGCTTCCTTAGTGAATCAAGGATAAATAACTTGCCTATAAGAGCTACCTACAAGTGATCAAGATCTTTTGCCACCATCCATTGTAATAATAAGATTGTAAGATGGAAGTAAGCATTTAGAGGAGTTAAAAGGTGTGAAGAAAATGAAGAACCAACTACTATTTATATAAGAATCAATATATCATATAGTACGATCATGAGATCATATTGGATGATATAGTGCAATCTATTCTTCCAGACGATTGGTTAAAAAGGTGGTCATATCATACAATACGATCAGACATCGTATTGGATGATTTGAGATAGGGCGATCATCTCGAGGAGTCAGCTTATATGATCATTGACTGGCTTGATCATACAATACTAATACATAGATAATATAGGATGATTTATCATAAAAGATCATGCCAAGTATATTCAAATCTTTCAACAGCTCCTACCACATGGATCATACAGTATAAAGTATGAATTATACGGGATGATCACCAATAATTGATTGATATCAGGCATTAGATGTGCTGTGATAGGAGAAATAGTGTTTTCTTAAGATCATACAATATAATGTGAACCATACTAGACAATGTGAAAAAACATTAAAGAACTTAGAGAATACAATGTGATAATCAGAAAGGGTTCAAAATAAAAACCAAGAAAAAATAACACAAAATAGATAAAAATAAACATAAGACAAAATTAAAGTTCTTTTTTAGAAAGAATTGATCAATAGTATCAAACGAAAAATTTTCCCAATGATTAGATTAGTAAGAAATGCATTAATAATGCTAAAACCTAGTAAGTTTAAAAAATTGAATATTGTCAACCCAAGCTCACGCTCCTTTACAAGTTAAAATTCGTCTTAAAACAAAAATCTAATTCAGAAAATAAATTATACTATAAATGTGATCTATTCAAACGTCTTTTTAGAAATATATCTAAGAGAGTAGCATTGCAAAGTAATGAACCAGAAATCATAATTTCTGAATTCTGGTGTAGATGATATCAATTGACACATGGATTTGTCTAATATTTAAATGTTTGAAAGGAAGGGAAGATAACTCATTATGGGCTCATTTTGTATCTCTTTTATTAATGTTTGGTGCACTTTATGCATCTTTTAATTTTTGATACACTTTATGTATCTTTTAATTCTTGGCAATCATTACAAATCTTTTAAATTTTTGGGCTTATTTTGTGCCTATTTTTCAGTTTTGCAACCTTGCTTCCATTCTTGGTCTTTAAAGGACTCTCAGTTGTGAGATTATCTTCCAAATGTAAGAGAATAAGGGCTCACTCTCTTATAAAAGGAAGATTAAATCACAAACTAAAACATGCTCCATTTGATATAGTCAAACAACTTGATTTAGAAAATTGGAAATAGATTTATTGATTTGTAAAAATATTCAGATGAGATAGATAATTGTAGGAAGATGAAACATATCTCTATTTCTTGGTCCAATTTTTAATTTGAAATAGATTTTGATTCAAAAATAAATTACACCCCTAAAGGAGTTAGCAAAAGAGAGATAATATCCAATTTCTTCCCTTAACTATTTTTAGGGGAGTCAAACACTACTTACAAATATAGATAAGTTTTTCATTTAAGAAGAGTTAACTATTAAAGTGAGCAGTGATAATTCTTATTTTTTTTAAGATAAAAAAAATTTAAAAAAATCCTAAAATCCTAAAAAATAAAGTAGATAAAACAAAACATAAAACAAATAAGATGAGAAAATATCAATCATATTATAAAGCATTCAGTTTCAAGCATGAATATCTATGACATGTAATCTTGTTCTTAAGGTGCTAAAGGTTTTAAAAGCTAGTGGTTTTGTAAGGATATCAGCAAGTTAATTTTTAATCTCTACATGATGTAGCTTTATGTATCCCTTGGTGACATCGTCTCTAATGAAATGATGCCTTATATCTATGTGTTTGGTAATGGAGTGTTGGATTGGATTCTTTGAAATGTAGATGACACTAGTAATATCACATAAGATTAGAATGGTGTCTACAGGTAGTCCTGAATCCAGGATTTGTTGCTACAGGGCTAATGAGTTATATTTTCTACTAAACCAAGAGACTAAAGATTGTCTTATAAATTAGTAGGTTTCAAAAGTGCTTTTCTTATCAACTCTATATCTAACAATATCTGAATTAGAGTATCCTATGATTTCAAAGGAAGTGCTGTGCCTAGGATACCAGATTCCCAAGTTTTAGGTTCCTAAAAGATATCTATGGATTCTCTTAATAGCAGGTAGGTGAGACTCTTTTGGATCAGCCTAAAATATAGTATAGAGGCAAACACTAAACATAATATAAGCTATGCTAAAAGTCAAGTAAAGAAGTGATCCAATTATTCTTCTATATTTTTTATGATCAACTAATTTTCCATTTGAGTCCTTATCCAACTAAACAGTAGAACTTATAGGAGTGTTTATTTTCTTGGACTTATCCATTTCATACTTCTTAAGGATTTCCTTGATATATTTTAATTGATTAAGAAAAATTCCATCATCCTTCTACCTTATACTAAATCCTAGAAAGTAGGTCAGTTCTCTCATCATACTCATCTCAAACTCCTTACTCATTATTTTAGAAAATTTATCACATAGTTTTTTATCTGAAGATCCAAACAAAATATCATTAATATAGATCTAGACAATGAGTAGTTCTTCTCCTATATTTTTTAAGAAAAAGAGTAGTGTGCTACACTCTCCTTAACAAAGGTTTTCTATATTAGAAATGTTCTTAGCATTTCATACCATGCTCTAGGTGCTTATTTAAGTCCATATAACGCCTTTTTTTAATTTGAACATATGATTGGGAAATTATGAGTTTTCAAAGCCTAGGGGTTATTCAACATACACATATTCTTTTATTATCCCATTTAGAAAGGCAGTTTTATGATCCATTTGATAAAGTTTGAATCCCTTAAATTAGATAAATGCTAATAGCACCCTTATGTCTTTTAGTCTAACTATAAAGGCAAAAGTCTCTTCAAAGTCAATTCCTTCCATCTCGTTGTACCACTTAGCTACAAGTCTAGCTTTATTTCTAACCACTAGACCATAATAATTCATTTATTTTTGAAAACCCATTTTATTCCAACAACACTATGGTCCTTAAGTCTTTAAACTAACTCCCAAACATCATTTCTAATAGATTAATTTTGTTCTTCTTACATGAATAGGATCCATAATTCATCAGATAGTGCTTAATTTATATTTGTGAGTTCAATCATTGAGATAAAGGCAGACTGGTTCAGTTCTTTTCTAAGTCCATGCCTAGTGTTAACACCTTCAGATGAGTCTGATAAGATTAATTCTTTAGGATGACTTGAAGAATATGTCTATTTTATAGGTAATATATTTTTAGTTTCTACCATTTCTTCCATATTTATAGATTCTACTCCTTATGTGACTTTAACTACTTCTTCTTCTTTCACCCAAACCCCTCTAGAATTATCAAATTCATCAAAAACTGTATGAGTGGTCTCCTCTATTAGAAGTGTCCTTTTATTGAATACTCCAAAGGATTTTCCAACATTTGAGTATCCTAAGAAGACTCCTTCTTTAGATTTTGGGTCAAACTTTCCTATTAGAGATTTCCAATTATTTAGAATGAATACTTTACATCCAAAGACATGAAGGAGAGAGAGGTTGGGTGTCCTACCCTTAAGGATTTTATAGGCTGTCATGTTCATCTTGGATCTAATAATAACACTATTTAGAACATAACAAGTTGTATTTATCACTTTTGCCCATAAGTATTTAGGACGTGAATATTCAGCTAACATGGTTATAACGACTTCTTTCTTATTGTTTCTTTCAACTACCCCATCGTACTAAGGGGTTCTAGGAGTTAAAAAGTTATGATTTATCACATGCTCCTTATAGTAGGTTTTAAATTTCTCATTCTCAAAATATCCACCATAGTATGAATGGTTAGAATTTCACACCCTAGTTTCCTTTGAATCTAAGTGGAGAATGTCCTAAATTCCTCGAATGATTCAGTTTTATGAGATAAGAATCTAACCCAAGTAAACATTGACTAATCATCAACAATCACATATCCAAAGACTTTCCCTCCTAGGCTTGCAGTGCTAATGAGTCCAAAGAGATCCATTTGTGAAAGTGCTCAGATGGCACTTGAAAGTTTGTTAGGGATGTTAAGCCCTATAGAACTGGCCCAAAGCTAATTTAAAAGAGAGAGGTGAATTGGAAAACTTTAAAACCAAAGATAAAACTAAAACCAATATCACCACATTGAAAACCAACGATGCGGAAATTAAAGTATGGAAGTAATAAAGAAAGAACACACCGAATTTATAGTGGTTCGGTCAAACCTTGACCTACGTCCACTCCTTGGAGGCACCCTCCAAGTATTGCACTAAAATCGTGACTCTCCTTTAGCCCCCACAGCTAGGCGGAGAAGCCCTTACAAAATCACTTCCACCTTCCCCGGTGCGGCGGAGTCGCCGGGTCCTTTGACACCAAAGAGATCTTCTTCTTTGGTGAACTTACCTTGAGACAAGCCTTGAATCCGATGGTACTAAGGTGCGAGTCCGCCGGAGCAACCGTGTGGAACCCCCTACACACTCCCTTGAGTCCCCCCTCACAGGATCTTCTCCCTCTCTCAAACTCCACCCTTTCCTCTCTCCCTTTCAAGCTCTCTCTTCAAGTTTCCCCCACAAGAACGAAGCTACAATGGCTGCCAAAGACACTTACAAAGTGCCTTGCCATAGCTTAAAAAGAAGCTCTCAAAACGAGCTCATTAATGCAAGTTGCCGCCATTATCGTCCAGGACGATACCCAAATCGTCCTGGCCGATTAGTTCAAATATGAGGAAAATCGTCCTGAATATCGCCCTGAAATGAAGTTGGACGATGTCTAATCGTCCCGGACAATGTCTAATCATCCCGGACAATCTTGCGATCGGCCCGGACGAAATACCCATTAATTGATTTCCAAAACTGCCTGAGAAATTTTGGAAAAATTGCTCTGGATCGTCCAGAATGATATTTTATAGTCCAAGACGATCCACCGGGACGATGTCCAGAAATAAGATTTAAGCCCTATAGAACTGGCCCAAAGCTAATTTAAAAGAGAGAGGTGAATTGGAAAACTTTAAAACCAAAGATAAAACTAAAACCAATATCACCACATAGAAAACCAACGATGCGGAAATTAAAATGCGAAAGTAATAAAGAAAAGAACACACCGGATTTATAGTGGTTCGGTCAAACCTTGACCTACGTCCACTCCTTGGAGGCACCCTCCAAGTATTGCACTAACACAAGTGTCTCTCCATTAGCCCCCACAGCTAGGCGGAGAAGCCCTTACAAAATCACTTCCACCTCTCCCTGTGCGGCGGAGTCGCCGGGTCTTTTGACACCAAAGAGACTTCTTCTTTGGTGAACTTACCTCGAGACAATCCTTGAATCCGATGTTACTAAGGTGCGAGTTTGCCGAAGCAACCGTGTGGATCCCCCACCACACTCCCTTGAGTTCCTCCCCCTCACAGGATCTTCTCCCTCTCAAACTCCACCCTTTCCTCTCTCCCTTTCAAGCTCTATCTTCAAGTTTCCCCCACAAGAACGAATCTACAATGGCTGCCAAAGACACTTACAAAGTGCCTTGCCATAGCTTAAAAAGAAGCTCTCAAAACGAGCACATTAATGCAAGTTGCCGCCAATATCGTCCAGGACGATAGCCAAATTGTCTTGGCCGATTAGTTCAAATATGAGGAAAATCATCCTGAATATCACCCTAAATTGAAGCTGGACGATGTCTAATTGTCCCGGACGATCTTGCGATCGGCCTGGACAAAATCCCCATTAATTGCTTTCCAAAACTGCCTGAGAAATTTTTGAAAAATTGACCTGGATCGGCCAGGATGATATTTTATAATCCAGGCCGATATACCAGGATAATATCCAAAAATAAGATTTTCCTAAATAAATATGGCGGCAGATTCTTGCTGAATTGAGCCGATCGTCCTGGCCGATACAAAATCGTCCAGGATGATGTGTTTTGCAAAAAGACGACTGCTTTAATGAGGATGCCCTAACTAGAGTTTCTACTTTTGTCAGATCATCCAGGACGATATAAATATCGTCCAGGACGATGTTACCAAAAATAGAAATCTTTTAAAGCACAACAGAAAATCTTCCAAGTTACAAATCATCAGATACCACACCAAATACAATAGACTCAAGAAAGGAAAAAGATTACAAACTGACACAGACCTAGTCTACCCAATCTTGAGCTGGTTCCAGATTGCAGTCTGATCGTGTGAACCTGAAACATTAGCACATAAGGAAATCGTAGAGAAATAAGGAATGTTTGCTATCATCGAAATAAAAAATCTTCAACAATTTGGACTTCTAAATATTTACTAGTGTTAATGTCCTTGGTTGATTGGAAGGCGGATTTAACTTGCTTTCCTAATTGACATACATCACACAGATTGTCCTTAGTGAACTCTAGTTTGGGTTTGCCTCTCACTAAGTATTTTTGGGTGTTTTTTTAAAAGATTTTTCTTGCTTTCATGGCACAATCGCTTATGCCATAACCATGATTCATTAGCGATAATTTTTAGGCAAAGAGAAGCAACATGTTTAGCACAATTTAAATCAAACATGTAAATATTATTAATTCTTTTTCTTGCAGCATAGTATTTCCATTTAAGCTTATAATACAGCTGGTAGATAAAAAATTAATACTAAAGCCTTTATCATAGAGCTGGCTTATGCTTACCAGATTATGTTTTAAGTCATATACTAGTAAAATGTTTTTAATGAGGAAATTTTTTGATTTACCAATTATACTTTAGCCCACTAGTCTCCTGGTGGTGTCATCTCCATATGTCACCTTACCGCCTACCATGGCCTCAAGTGAATCTAATTGATTTTTATCTCTAGTCATGTGTCTTGAACATCCATTATTTAGGTACCACATGCTCTCACAAGACCTCCTATGAGAGAATCCCTACAGAATCATCAAAGGTTAGATTTAGGAACTTAAACAAGTTTGGATTCCACCTTATGAATTAAAAAAAAGAGATTTTTCCATGCTATGCTATGTTTTATGAAATTTTAGTCTCCACACAAGATGTGTTCTATAGTAGATAGTGAAAGTGTGGGATATATATCCTGTCATGACACAAGAAAAACATCTAACTCCTGGGAATGGATTGACATGTTGATTTTGGTTATGATACCTCTTTCTAGGTTTAGATGATGCATGCTGTGATACTAATTTGTGAAATTATGCAAATGTAGGTGATTGTTTGTTCTCTTTAAAATTAGTTAGTTCTACTTGCAAAATTTTTTTTTACACTTTTTAAAAATTGAATTATCAGTTTAAATAATGCATTTTCCTTATCATCAGCTTTATCTAAACATGCCTTTAATTCCTTCAATGAATTTTCAAAATCAATATGGGATGCTTTTAAAGAATCATGCTTATCAGGTAATCTAAGATTCTTCTTTTTTAAAATGTCAAATTTATTTAATAAAGCCATTTGATTACTATCCAAAGTAGAATGATTTTTCCTAAGACATTTATGCTCTTTATATAGTTTTGAAATATTAGAATTAAAGCTGGAAAATATTTTTTTGAGCTTCCTATATGCATTATGATTTTTTTTAGAAACTACAAATAGTTTCTCATAGGAAAGCTCACATACCTCCTCTTAATTAGAATGATCAAGTTGATTATCTACCACTAAGCACAAGTTGGTTACCCCCTCTTTTGCTTATATTTCAGTCTCAAGCAGAGTTTGCCCAAAAGCTTTTAGAGTCCTTTGCTTACCCTTTTTGAACTTAGATTTTTCTTCACTCTTCTCCTTAGTTGGGTGAGTTTTTAGATTTTGTCAATCAGTCTTTATGTGCCCTAGCTTCCTGCATTTAAAACATATAACATCAATATATTCCTTAGAACTTTTATTAGCTTTACCTTTATTTCATTACTAATGATGCTTTTTTTTTTTTCTTTAGAAAACTTTTAAATTTCCTTATCATTAGTACAATGTCATCATCATCATCAGGCGCATAATTGTCACAATCAGAATCGTTGGCCTCGAAAGCAACAATTTTCTCCTATTTTTTTCTCCTACATCAAGCTATCTTTAGCTCACTCATTGCTCATAGGAAATGAGTGATCCAAGTAAGTTATCAATATAGTAAGCATTTAAATTCTTCGATTCAGTAATAGCACTAATGTTTGCATCATAGGAAGTACGTAAGTAACACAATATCTTGTTAACATTTTCATAGTTAGTAAGTTCTCTTCTTAATGCATGATTAAAATTAATAATATGAGTGAACCTAGTATATATTTTAGAAATTAATTTATTAGATTTCATGTGAAAAAGTTCATAATCATAGAGCAGAATATTCAACCTAGATTATTTTAATTCATTTATTCTTTCATAAGTTATATAGAGTTTGTTCCAAATTTCTTTACCTGTTATGCATATAGAAACACATATGTAACTTCAGATTTTAGTGCATAGAAAAAATAGTTTAAGTATTTAGCATTTAATTGAGCAAAATCTCAATCTTTTATGCTCCATTTAAAAAGAGGAAGTTCAGTTTTCATGATATTAACTAAACATGAAGGTACATAATATCCTTCCTAAACTAACAACCACATGATAATCTATAGATTGAAAAAAAGTTGATATGTGAATTTTCCAAAAATTAAAAGGAATATTATCATATAAAGGTGGCTGTGTGATTGAATATCCTTCCACAATATTACAATTTCTAAAGTTAGCCATTGATCATTTTTTTAAAACTATTTTAAACATAGTTTTTGAATCCCGCTCTCATACCACTTAAAAGTTTATGAATGTTGTTAAAATTTTAAGAATATGCCTGAGCCTAACGAAGAGGGGGAGGGGGGGGGGGTGAATTACTTGTTTTAAAAAATTACTTAAAGTAAACAAAATATTTTTATCTTTTTAAATATTTTAAAACAAACAAATTTATCCTAGAATGCAAAAGCAGATTAAGTTCATAATAATAAAAAATTTTAACAACACTAAAATCACAAATGAGTGTGGAAATTAAAATGTGGAAAGGTAAAATGAATGAACACGCTAAATTTTATAGTGGTTCGATTAAATTTAGCCTACGTACACTCCCCGGAGGCCTCCTCTGAGTATTGCACAGAACCTTTTAGTGTCTCTTCTTTTGCCCACACAGTTAGGCGGTGAATCCGTTACAAAAATCTCTTCCACTAACCTAGTGAGGCAGAGTACCTTGAATATTTTTACCCTCCTAGTAAAGGAAGAGAACCTGAATCCTTTTACTCCCTCCTAGAGTAGGCAGAGAACCTAAATCATTTTACTCCCTCTTAGAGTAGGCAAAGAACTTGAATCCTTTTAGTCCCTCATGGAGTAGGAAGAGAATTTGAATCTGATGCTGAAGAATGTCTCCCCAGATCCACCAAGGAATCAAGACAATATCTTGAAGAAGATAATGGAAACCTTATTTGGAGTAATCTTTGTGAATCCCTCACATCTCCCTCTCGCAACAATCTCTCCCTTTCCTCTCTCCCAAAGTTGTCCTTCTCTTCGTCCTCTAAGCTCCCTCTCAAAAAAGTAAACAATAAAAGATATCAACAAGACAATAAGAGAGCATAAATAGAGAGCTTCCAAAGATGCCATAAATTTTAATATGGAGATTTTGATTTTCCAGTATGATCATCTAATTGTCCTGTATGATTAGTTCAAAATAGCACTTTCAGCTAGTACAAACTGCATTGGTTTAGAAGATTAGTTAAATAAATTATTCTGATCATCCTATATGATACTGTGATCATTATGTATGATTATTTCAAAAGATTGAACTAATTCTATAGTACTATAGCTTGTAAATAAATATCATCCCATGCAGCAATCGATTCGTATCGTATGGGGATTGGGGATCATCCTGTATTATCAGTGAAAAATTATGGTTTTTTATCTTAGAGATGGGAGGCATTTAAGTATCATCATGTACGATCTGATTGAACAATTTAATCATAATTAAACACTCAATCACATGATCAATTTAGGTATGATTATCATTGATTATACAATACAATGATATCATACGGTACGACCAGACATAGATTTTGAATATTAAAATATTACATAAATTATGATTGGCAGCTATTTTGATAATTATAACACATACTCCTATATAATCTAGATCATACAATATGTTGAGTTTAATCAATCTTAAATAATTGAGGTGCCCTAATTTTGATTTTCTATTTTAAATAATTATCCTGTATGAGATGAATTGTATTGTATAATTAGTTCAAAAAAAAAAAAAAAAAAAATCAAACTCAACAACTCACCCCCTTGAATGTATGTGCAAGGTTACTTAGATTAGTATCCACCATATACATGATTTTACTCAAGAAAGGTAAAAGTACATTGAAATTAAAATTACAAACTAACTCAACCCTAGTCTACCCAATCTTGAGCTGATTGAAATTGCAAGTGAATGATGGATCAAAACTATTAGTGAGCAGGGCAAATTAGATATACAATAATTTGAAATAGCATAATAAAAAGTCAAATAATATTTGTTATCATCAAAATCACATGACTTAAGTTTAAATTTGCAACAATCATCTTTTCTAAGACTTTTGCAAATGGAATATCAATAGTGAAATTTTTAAAGATTTTTAAAAACCTTGAGACTTTTTATCCAAATTTCATTTTAAATAATCATTTAGGAAATGGTGGTGCTGACATCTAAACTACCTCTCTAACTAATTTTTCTATATCTTTTATACATTGGGGTGGTTCCTTAGGCTTAGGTATCTCTAATAGTTCTCCTATAATAAGTTCTTGCTCAGATTGTTCCTTACTCCTAAGCATATTCTTGAACTCTTTCCCACTTCTGAATTAAATAACATTTTACTATTTATTACCCTTTTATTAAGGACTAAATTTTGTTTTACTAGGAATAGCTCCTTGGGGTCTATTGGTTAAAGATCTAGCTAGCTATCCTAACTGGTTTTTAATATTCCTAATAACAACATATTTACTTTTTAATTGCATTCCAATTTGCAAAAAAAAAAAAAAAAAATTCTCTAAGGAAGGCTTCTTATCCTTAGGTTGGTTAATTGAGTTAAATCCAAGGGGATAATTAGGCCTTGAGTTAGAAAAATTTGAATGTTAGGGATTTCAATGTCCTACTAGATTTGGCTTATTAGAACACTAATTAGTGTTATTAGTTTGATTATTATTCTAGCTAGGATTATAAGTACTGGAGTAGGGGTTATTGGTTTTATTATTAGTTATATTTATTGATTCTACTCCAGACATACTACGACCATTAGAAGTTCCACACATATTTTATTCAAAGATTATATGTGAATTAAGTTCAAATTGCCTAATTAGTTTTTAAAATTATAGTGACTTGGTGATAACTGTAAATTATATATTATTTAATTCTTTTATTTCTTGTGAAGATGTATTATTTTAGTTATTTTTCTTTAAAAAAATATAAAAATAATAGAAATTCTAAAGAGCCTTCAGCACCGTAATGTCTAACAAAACACTGCCACAACGCTATCTTAAATATAGTTGAGGTGCTCAAATTCTAACATGGTGACGATGAGTTCTCTATTTGCAAGTGATATATTGGAAGCACAGATAATGCCACACCATTATCTATGCTGAGAAGTTAGAGAGTTAGATTGACTACTCCAAATTCTCTGTTTTCAAAGGCCACTGTGGCACAATTTCTCATGCCTTGGTGATTTTTTTTCACATTAGGTGCCATAGTGCTCCAATGTCTACAGTGCCATGGCATTATAGTTTTCACTTCTAAGAGCTACATTTTACTAGTGAAAATACATGACTTTTGACCAAGTAACAAGTCCACATTAGCAAGTGTTGAGGTGGTGCAAAAGCTTCAGCACCATGGCACTAGTTTACATTATGGGCACCCCAGTTACATTATTTCAAGTGCTATAGTGCCAGTTGCCATTTTTATATTTTTTTGTAAATAGTTATGTTGTTATGTTTGTAAGGGAGTCCAATCACTTGTATAATTTTAGTACTTTTTAGAGTTCTCTAGTTACCTCTTAGAGTAAAATCTAAGGTAGGTTAGGAAGTACATTATACAATTATTTGGAGTGTTTAGCCTATTTTTCTTAAAACAAATCTATAATTTAAAGGGAGGAGTGTATAGTATATGCTTTGATCTTTACTAGTGTTTCACTCTCTTGTTATTTTCATTCTTCCATGAGTTTAGTAAAAATGAGTTTGCTTGTAATTCATTCCATGTTTGACAAATTCTTTAATTTTGGATTGATGATATAAAATGTATGTTGAGTAATAATGAATAATCTTATTCTATAAACAATTAAAAGATATTAACAATATTATCATACTCTTTTTTTAATGCACATAGTGGCCATACGCATTCTTAAAACTTAGTGTGATGCATAGACTCCATAGAGGAATTCAAGAACAACCAAGAGTATTGAGATGGGATGCTTTGCAATCCTATACATAGGATGTAAAATATTCTAGGTTCTTAAGGAGATATTATAACTGTAGGAGGTCAATAGATATCCTTTTCATCGCTAAAAGCATGATAGAGATCTAGTGATGCATATTCTTTGAATTACATTACCTTAAAGATTCTCATTTGGAAAGATATGTAATTTATAATCATCAATCTAAAACACTTTAATTAAATATTGTATCAAATATTTTTACTATTTTATTTAGTAATATAATCTATAAAAATATCATTTTTATTTGGGTAAGATAATTATTATAATTAAAGTAAACAATTGTAGTTTATTGCAAGTAGAGCATACGTCCTCGTGTGTTTTACATTCTACTCTATCACTTAATTACTTGATTCAATATATATACTTATGTATATTAAGTGGGATTTTTTTAACATTTATATCAAAGAAAACCTAAGCATTATTAACTGGTGAAAGAGCCCTTGATTTTTATACAATTCATAAGTTTAGTCCATAGCCCCCATCAAGTTTTTAACACCATTGCCTCGAAAGTATTTTGATTTTTTTTTTTTGCAAATTTTAACCATATTGTTGAAATAATTGTACAATTCTACCAACTTATATCTTTTATTTTTTATTTATTTAATTTTATTTTCTGATTATAAATTCACGGTTGCATGTATTATGGGTAAAGAAAGAAGCTTTTATTATTTGATGTTGAAATAGAAAGAACCTTTTCCAAAAAAAAAAAAAAATAAAGTTGGTGAAGGTGGCTAAATATATATACATTGAGATCAATCTAGAGCTCTTAGTTACTTTGCTAACCCTTTAGAAGATGAAATTCATTTGATTATTAATATACCTACAATCCATGCTAATAATTTTGTTTTAAAACCTACCATAAATCAAATGGTTCAAAATTTTTAGTTTGGGGGAACTTATGTTGAAGATCCCAATTTACACTTTCAGATTCTTAGAAATTTATGACATATTTAAGTATAATGGTGTCAGTGATGATTTTATTAGTCTTAGTTTGTTCCCATTTTCTTTAAATGATAAAGCTAAGATGTGGTTGAATTATTAACCCATAGGCTCTATAACCATTTGGAATGTGTTGACTCATAAGTTTCTTGCAAAGTATTTCCCTCATTCAAAGATTTTGAAACCTTAAAAGGATATAACTTCTTTTACCCAATTTAAAAGATAATCAATTTATAAGAGTTTGGAGAGATTTAAGGAAATACATAGGAAATGCCCTCACCACGCTTTACCTGATTGGTTGGTTTTTTAAATACTTTATAATGGATTAGTTGGATCTATTAGAGAAATAAAAGATGTTGTAATTAGAGGATCATTAATGTCTATGCCATTTGAAGAAGAATATGAATTAATAGAGGAAATTGCTACAAATATTTTCTAGTGGCATTCTGAAAGGGTAAATCCCATGAGAGTTGCAAAAGTATATAAATTTGATGCTCTTTCAATTTTGACTACGTAGGTTGCAATAATTTCTAGGAAATTATATAACTTGAAAATTAAAACTAGGATAGATGAATGTAATAATATTAATATAGATCCTAAAAATTTATGCATCAAAGCATTGTGCCATGCAGCTCTGCAGCATTATCACTCAAAATTTGAACAACATCATATTGAAAGGAATGGAAAGATATCATTTTTTTTGAAATTTACAAATTGCATTAAAAATAAGCTAATTACAAGGTACTAAAGGATCACATTCCTTCTATAACAAAGAAAGTAAAGAAGAAGGAATGTTACTAAAAGAAAAGCTATCGAAAAGAAAACTATATTCTAAAGCTAGAGTAGCACATAAATCGGCTACAATGAAAGATTTCCTTGGAAAATATTATTATACAATAAAGAATCCAATTATGTAATCATTTTAATGATCTTGGAAATATTTAAGATTAAATAGAATATCTTGCAAGGTTAATTAATTATCCAAAATTGAAAGAACAATGTAATAATATCCAACTCAGAAGTAGGAAAGTTTAGGAGATCCTTACAAAGATAAAAATCTACCTCAAAAAATGATGGTGTAGATGAAAATGTAGAAAATAAATCTTCAATTGAATAATATGTCTCTATAAAGAACCTGAAAAACTAATTAGGAAGGTTGAAGAGAGACAATCACCACCTTTTTATGAAAGGTTAATCAAATTAAATCTTGACAAACAATTCACAAAATTCTTAGACGTATTTAAAAAATTAACCATTAATATACCCTTCTTTGATTCTTTAGAAAAAATGCCCACTTACGTAAAATTTATGAAGGATATTATCGATAAGTAAAGGAAGCTTGGGGAATTTAAAATTGTAACATTAACTAAATAGTGTAGTGCTATAACACAAAATAAACTTCTTAAAAAGCTTAAAGATCATGGGCATTTTTCCATTCATTTAACTATTGGCGATAAATTATGTGGAAGAGCTTTATGTGACTTAAGTTCCTTTTCAACCCCATGGCAATTTCTATTTTAAGAGATTAGATATAGGAGGGTTTTAATGAACTTTTGTTACTCTTATATTAACTGATAGATCTTTCACTTATCTAAGATGTTTTGATAGAAGTTAATAAATTCATTTTCCCTGTTAATTTTATTGTTTTAGATATGTAAGAAGATAGGAAAATACATCTCATTTTAGGGAGACCTTTCTTAGCTACTAGAAAAGACATGATAGATGTGAAAAAAGGTGAATTGACTTTAAGGATTCAAGTTCAAGAGGTTACATTTGATGTGCTAAATCTAATAAAATTTCTCAAGAGAAGAATAAGGCTGCTTTAGGATGGATTTAGAAGATGTCATAGTAGAGAGTTTAATAGAAGAATTTTTGGAAAAATAATTTTTGGAAGAGAAAGAAGATGAAATGAGAAAAGAGATAGGAAAATCTATTGTAATAAATAATGGAAATAAAAGTTTGATCAATGGAAATTTTGAGTTTATTAGAGACTTCCTCTTGAAAAAAATTTAAAACCATCCATTGAAGATGCCCCTAAATTAGAGCTTAGGGCTTTACCTTGTCATCTCAAGTATGCCTTTTTGGGTATTAATTCTACTCTTCATTTAATCATTTCAACAAATTTAGAACAACATCAAGAAAGTGAATTGATTAATGTTTTAAGTAAATTTAGAAGAACTTTTTGGTGGAGCATTACTGACATTAAGGAGATTAGTCCCTCAAATTGTATTCATATAATTTTAATGGATTAATTCAATACCAAAACTCAAAGAACACTTAACCCTTGAAAGATGTTGTTAAGGAAGAGATTTTCAATTGGTCTGATGCTAAGATTATTTATCCTATTTCTAATAGTTCTTGGGTTAGCCCTTTTCTAAAAAAAGGATGATTGACTGTTATAAAAAATGAAAAAAAAAATTATACCCACAAAGAATTGTCATAGGTTGGAGAATTTGTATAAATAAAGCCACTAGAAAAGATTATTGTCCCTTGCCTTTTGTTGAATATATATTAGATAGATTGGCAGGATATTCATTTTACTTATTTATAGATAGATATTTTGGATATCATCAAATTCCTGTAGTACTTAAGGTTCAAGATAATATGACCTTCACTAGTCCCTATGAAACTTTTGCTTTTAAAAGAATGCTTTTTAGTTTTTGTAATGCTCCCGCTACTTTTTAAAGATATATGATGTCAATTTTTTGAAACTTAATTAAGCAGGGCATTGAATTTTCATATGAATTCCATTTATTTGGCACTTCATTTGATTCTTATCTTGAGAATTTCACCTCTATTTTGAAAATATGTGTAGAAATAAATCTAGTGTTAAATTGGGAGTGTGTCAATTTATGGTAACAGAAGGTATTATTTTAGGGCATAATATCTTTAAGAAAGGATTAGAGGTAAATATTGCAAAAATTCAAGTGACAGAAAAACTACCTCCTCCCAATTCTATTAAAAGAATTAGAAGTTTCTTAGGTCATGCAAGATTTTATAGGAGATTTATTAGGGAATTCTCTAAAATTTTTAAACCATTATGTCAATTTTTTGAGAAGGATGTTCCTTTTGCATTTAATTCTGCATATTTTGAAGTATTTAATACTTTAAAATAGCACATGACTACTGCCCCAATTATTATTACTCCTAATTACTCATTAACTTATGTAGTAATGTGTAATGCCAACAACGTTGCTGTAGGTGCTATTCTTGGACAAAAGAGAGATAAGAAATTTTATCATTTTTATATTTTATCATTTTTATGCTAGTAAAACTTTAAATCCTGCACAATGTAATTACATAACCACTAAGAGCAACTTAGGACACAATTAGTTCAGAGAGTGTAACAAACCTTAAAACTTAGAGAGAGAAGCTCTAAGAATTAGAGAAAGAAAAACTTTGAATTTTTGAATTCCTGGTTTCCCGCATCCGGTTTTCTCCGCCGATGACGGTGGAGGGCCGTCGTCCACCACCATCTAGCATCGGTGAGGGTCGTATTACATCCTTAGCTGCTGTAAGAATTCTCCCACACTCCATGCACATCGCATCTCCTCTAGCTTTCGGAAGTGCAGACATAGTGTTTGATCAAGAACCTACTTAAGGTTCAAAAACTGCAAACCCCTAGTGATAAATGAAGGTGGATTCAATCCTCCCAAGAAAATTATGGATTGTGTCAGTAAAGGAAAAAATATATAGAGAGAAGTGCCGGAGGGCTAGAATAAATCAAACTTTCAAAGGAGTGGTGTGATCATTGAAAAGGTTCTGAATGATGGTTCAGGATTATCCTCAATTAATTCTAAGGCAGAAGGTTCGAAGGGTAGATCAAGAGCTGATAAAGAATTCTAAAGTCCTACTTTGGTGGAAACTGCTTATGCTGTTCATAATGAAAATCATGAGAATGATGATTTGATGAAGGTTCGTGTATGTGATAATGTAGTGCTGGCTAACAGTGTGGCCGTAGAAGATATAGAAATAGATAGATTTCCTCATCTTAGTAAAATAGTGGTAAATGCTTGGACCTGGAAGACAAACTTCAAGGCAGTTGATTTTGATTATGGTGTTGATTTTTCTGTAGATGGTGTGGTAAAGCTTCATCTTCCAAGTGAGGTGGAGAACACGAATAAACTCTAGAAGTCTTTGGTGGTTAAGGTGTTTGGAGAAAGCGTTCTTTATCATATCATAGGGACGGAGATGAGAAGACAATGGAATCAGTATGACAAATTCCACATGAATCTACTGGGAGATGGTTGGGCTTTTTGCGCTTTTGAAGACCACAAAAAATGTAATCCATTCTAAATAATGGTCCATAGTATGTGAATGGATGCATTATTGGATTAGACAAATGGTTCACTGATTTTCATCCCTCATCCTTGAGAGGGTTGACAACTCCGGTTTGGATTAGGCTTCCTAATCTTCCATTGCAAAACTGGGACATAATCAATGTTTGCAGAATTGCTTCAAGAGTGGGAACTGTAGTTTTAATTGATGATAATATGTTTCAGTGGGTAGACGAGAGTTTGCAAGAGTTTGTGTGAGAATAAAACTAGAAGAAAAACTCCCTTTGGGAGTTTGGGTGGAAGGAGCATCTGACAAGTTTTACCAGAAGATTATTTATGAAAGGATTCTGAATATATGTTTTAAATGTGGTAGAATTAGGCATGGTGAGAATTTATGTCCTGAAGGGAATTTGGATGCAAAGTTATGTCAAAAAGAAAAAAATGCAAGGTCAGAGGAAGGGAGAGCTACTATAGCTAATTCAGAGCCATAAGTTCAGTCAACAAACCATGGAGTAGCAAAAATCAAGGATGATAATTATGGTCCATGGATTCATGTGGACTATGGGAGGAAGAGAAATAAATTCAAAAAATTCCAGAACAAATGGGTTCGACAAGTGGAGAATGAAAAGGAAAAAAATATTGAAGAAACGGGAAATCAAATGAAGGAAGGAGGAGGTATGAAGGAGAAATGCAAGCAAGGCAACTTTGATTCTCATATGGAAGAGCTAATAATGGAGGTAAATTCAGTCAATTTGAGCAATACATATGCTTTTTCTAATAAAGATCCAGAGATTGATGTAGGAGAAATGATACAAGTTCCGGCTACTACTACAAAAATTTCAAATAAGTTTGATGCTCTAGAGAACATAATGGAGGAAGGGGAGATTGTGGAAGTAATCATTTCTCCAGAAAAAGTAATCAATCAGAATAGCAATAATAAGGAACTGAAAGTTGATACACCTGAAATCGAGAATTTTGAATCTTGGCTAAATCTTTTTGGTGATGGATCCAGTAAGGTAAAAAAGAAAGGTACCAAAAAGCTTAAGAGCTTGGGTCCCATAAAACTCAATCCGAGGAGTAGGATATTTGAAGGAGAAGGAAAGGAAAGGCCGGGGAGCCTATTCCCCTCTAACCATTGATGTCATCAATTGGGTTTGGAATTGTAGAGAAGCAAACAAAACTATAGCTTCTCTATATGCGAGGGAGTTTAGTAAAGACCATGGGGTGCTTTTTTTTGGTTTGGTTGAAACCAAGATGATGGTTGTTGATAAAAATATTATTACCAACTTGATTGGTGATGAATGGAACATCTCTCATGTTCCATCTGAAGGCTTATCGAGAGGTATAGTTGTGTTATGGAAACACAAGATGGCTGATTTTAATGTTCTAGAGGCTTCTTCTCAAATGATTGTAGGGGACTTAAACGTGGATAACAAAGGTACTTGGAGAATAGATATGATATATGGGAGCAAGGATGTTTACAAAAGAAGGAATTTATGGGGAAGATTAAAACATCATATGTCTAAAGCAATTCTAATGATAATAGGAGGGGATTTCAATTGCTTATTATCAAAGGAAGATAAAAAGTGTGGAAGAAATTTTGTGTTCTCAGTAGGACCGAAGGAAACAAAGTCCTTCATCTCTTGCAATGACTTACATGAAGTGGCTAATAATGGTCCTAAGTACACATGGTGTAATAACAAAAAAGGGGCAGAAAGAATTCTTGAGAAGTTAGATAGATGTCTAGTAAATGCTGCGGCCTTTAATTCTGCTCATCGGTTGATGGTGAGACATTTAGAAAGGATAACTTCGGACCATAGCCCAACTGTATTGAATCTTTTGGAGTTCAATCACACTAATAGAAAAACTATCAGATTTGAGGAAGTGTGGATGTCTATTCCTGTGTCGATGGTGGTTGTCAGGAAAGCTTGGAACAAAAAATTTGTTGGTGATCCTGCACAAGCATTGAACCAAAAAATGTAGAGAACTCTCAAGGAACTGTTCTATTGGAGCAAGGAAAAATTCAAGTCTTTAAATGAAGCAAAGGAGTTTCTAAAGGAGGAAATTCTAATAATGCAGGAGAAAGAAGCTAATATTGGATTTCTAACATAGGAAGAGATTTGGAACCTGAAGTTGAAGACAAAAGAGTTGAATTCTAATCTGGCTAGGATCAGCACTTGGTGGAAACTACGATCCAAGGTAAAATGGATAGCTGAGGGAGATTCAAAGTCAAGGTTCTTTCAAGCATTTGCAAGTGCTAGAAGGAACTTAAATTATATCCATAAGATAAAAGATGAAAATGGATCAATGGTAGAAGAACAAAAAGATATTGAGGAGGTATTAATTCGATATTTCAAAAATAAGTGGAAAGATAGAAGATGCTCGTTGGATGGGTGGCCAAATCCTATGAAAATCCTGAATGAGGAAGACAAAGCAAAGTTAGCCAGGGAATTCTCTTTTGAAGAGCAGGAAATGGTGATCAGGGATCTCGGTGGAAACATTGCTCTAGGAATAGATGGTATGACTTACACATTTTTCAAAAGTTATTGGTACATAATCAAGCATGATTTATGGATTGCTTTGAGACATTTTTTTATTAATGGGAGAATGAATGGAAATTAGAAGGATACTATCATAGTATTAATTCCAAAAATTAAAAATCCTTTGACTCCGTCAAATTATAGACCCATAATCTTATGTAATTCGGTGTACAAGATTGTTGCTAAGATGCTCTTGAATAGAATGTCATTTGTCATCCACAAGATAATTATAGAAGAATAAGTCACTTTTTTGAAGGGTAGATCTATCTCTGATCATGTTTTAATAGCTCAAGAAATTTTTCATAAGTTCAGACATTCAAGATCAACAAAGGGGTTAGTTTCCTATAAGATTGACATGGAGCAAGCATATGATTCTATGGGTGGCCTACTTTGGTTAGAATTCTGGAATATTTCAGTTTTCCTATATGCTTTGCTAATATAATTGCTGATTGTGTTCTTAATCCAAGGTTTTCTTTGCTAATTAATGGAGTATTCTCCAATTGGATTGAGGCCAAATGCGGATTTTGTCAGGGGTGCCCATTATCTCCATTTCTTTTTATCATGTGTGCATAACTCCTCACTAATGCTTTCATACACAAAGGTGATCAAGTTGGTATTGAAATTACTACAAAGGGGCCTAAAATATCTCATTTATAATATGCTGATGACATAATATTATTCTCGGGAGCAAGGCTAAAGGAACTTAAGGAAATCAAAAGCTTAATTACAGACTTCTGTGATTGGACGGGTCAGAAGGTGAATCTTCTCAAATCTGGAATTATGTTTGGGAAAGCAGTGAGAAAAAGGAGGAAGAAAATTTGCAGGGTTATGAATTTTAATGAGGTCCAGGAACTCTCTTATTTGGGGGTTAAACTAACTTTAAGAAGGATGAAATAAACTTACTTCCAATTCATATTAGACAGAACTATGAGCATGATAGGTGTTTGGGGAAGCAAGCTCATGTCTATAGAAGGAAGAATCACATTGGTGAAATCGGTATTGCTTTCTATTCCTATATTCCATTCAACTCTTTCATTGGTTCCAAAACAAGTATTATATGAGGTGGAGAAGTTGTGTAGAAGCTTCATATGGAATAAGAGTGATGGAAGTGCTGGTTTTCATTATATGAATTGGGATGTCATGTGTAAACCGAAAGAATGTGGTGTTCTCAGGATCATTCCTTGTTCAAAAAAACCAGGGCCTTTGAGGGCCAAGTTAGCCTGAAGGTATGGGCAACAAAAAGAATATCTCTTACATAAATTTATTTTTCCAAAATATGGACCAATTATGGATGGATATGCAACTAGAAGAGGAGGATCGGTAACTTGGAAGATTCTCAGCAATGGAGAGAAGTATTTGAAACCAATTGTCAGATTGTCAGTTGGTGATGGAAGATCTATCCAAGTTTATAAAGACATATGGTTGTTAGAGAAGAGCATTGAGATGTGGCCTACATTTGCTAATTCAATGGAAGACTTCAATCATGTCGTGGAAAAATTTATAACCAATGGGAAGTGGGATGTAATAGAACTGCAAAAATATTTTGGCATGGATCTGGTTCAGATGATTAAAACATTAAAATTCAGCCAGGTGGAGGAGAAGACAAGTTGGAACTGATAAGCAAATTTTCTGGGAAGACTATAGTAGCTATAGGAACTCAAGCAATGGAAGAAGAGAACAAAATGGAAGCTGGTTGGAAATGGATTGAAAAGGCAAAATAAAATCCTAGAGTTTATTTATTTTGGTGGAGGCTGCTTAACAAAGCCATTACTACCAATAAATTTCTATGTTATAGAAGGATGCATGGGTATGAAGAATTTCCAAGAGGATGCAATGTTGTGGAAAATGGCGATCATATATCAGCTCGTTGCGATAAAATAAAGGAATTAATTGAAATCCTTATTAGATGGGAATTTTGGATTCCAGGTATGAATTATCTGGAAGATTGTTGCATATGGATGGATGACAAATGCAAATGGATGGTGAATTTGTATTGTAACACATTATATTTATCTTGGAAGGCTAGGAACTTGTTGGTGCATGAAAACAAGATTTCAAGTCCTTTGATAATAGCATCCAACGCTGTTAATATTTATTTAGTTATTAAAAATTCAACTTGTATAAGCTCAGGTATTGAGGATGCTAATCAATCGGCAAGGTTGTTGAATACTTGGCATCCTCCTCCACTTTATTGGATCAAAGTTAACATAGATGCAGCTCTTTTCAAGTCATATAAAGCTGAAGTTGGAGGAGTTTTTAGAGACTATCAAGGGAGATTCTGAATGGCATTCGGTATTTCTTATGTTCACTAGGATGCGGCTGATCTAGAGCTACATGTCATTCTTTCGATCAAATCGGAACTCATGAATTAGATGTTTGATTATAAAGGCTTGATCATTGAAGGGGATAATAAGAATGTAATTGATCACATCAAGAAGTCGGTGGATAAAGGTGAAGATGAGCTGCGAGATATTTCTTTTATTAAAGATTTTCATTTTGTTGTTTTTAATTGTGAAAGGGAAAATAATAAGTTAGCGGGTCTTTGTGCTAACTATGCTTGTATTAGTCCTTTTTTGTTGGGAAGATCTAGATATGAATAAGATCCCTCCTCCTTTTATCACTTTGATAAAAAAGGAGTCGGATGGTTGAAGGTTGTAATAACTCTAGTTATTTTCCTTTAATATTAAGCTGATTTGTTGGGTTTTTCAAAAAAAAAAAAAAAAGCAACTTAGGTATCCACAATGTAATTCAGTTATGAAATCCAATCTTTAAGGAATTAAAGGAGTAATTAGAGACCACAAAGGGAGGCTTCTTCTTGCTTTTGGTAGGAAAAGAATTCATTGGGATGTATCTCAACTTGAATTGGAAGCTATTTTGGTTATTTGAGAATATATTCAAACCTAGATGTTTGAAAGCAACAGAGTAATAATTGAAATAGATAGTATTAATATCATCAAGATGTTATAATATTCTATAAATAGCTGCAGAGAGTAACGAGAAAGGTTTTGGAATAAGGAGTTATTTTACTAAAATGATTTCAATAATATGATTTTCCATTACATTTCTAAAGATTATAATAAAGTGGCTAATTTATGTGCTACTTTTGCTTTATATAGTAGCTTTTTGTTGATTATTCTTATTTTAGTAGTTTATAGGTGTTCTTCCTATTACTAGTTTATAATAATTTTTTTTATTAATGTTATTTTCAATTCTAAAAAAAAAAAGCGACTTAGGGATGCATATGCTATGAGTCACATTACCTTGAAGAGTCACATTAGAAAAAAAAAATGTAATTTTAATCCTTAATCCAAAACACTTTAATTTAATATTGTATTAAATATTTTTACTATTTTATTTAGTGATATAATCTTTAAAAATAACAATTTTATTTTGGTAGGATAATTATTGAAATTAGAGTAAACAACAGTAGTTTATTACGAGTAAAGCATACTTCTTTGTGGGTTCAACACTATACTCTATCACTTTATTATTTGATTCAACATGTATACTTGTGTATATTAAGTGCAGTTTGCTAATATTTATATCAAAGAAAACTTAAACATTATTTAGGGATGATAGTGCCGAAGATTTTTATACAATTCAAAAGTTCACTCGATAGCCCCCCATCAAGTTTTTGGCATGTTGCCAGGGAAGTATTTTTCTTTTTATAAATTTTAGCTATATTATTGAAGTAATTATATAATTAGACCTACTTGTATCTTTTATTTTTTTTTGCTTTTATGATTTGCTGATTGAATATTCATGGTTACATGTTTTATAAACAAAGAAAGGAACTTTTGTTATTTGACGCAGAAATAGAAAGAACCTTTTTAAAAATTAAAAAACTGAAACTTAGTGAAGATGGCTAAACCTATTTTAGATCAAGATCAATCTAGTCCTCTTAAGGATTTTGTTAACCCTTTAGTATAAAGGGTTCATCAGAGTATTAGTAAACATATAATACAAGCTAATAATTTTGATTTAAAGCATGCCATAATTCAAATGGTTCAAAATTCACAATTTGGGGGAACTCCTATTGAAGATCCTAATTTATACTTAGTCAGTTTCTTAGAAATTTGTGATAAAATATTTCCCATGATTCATAGATAGATGAAATATCTAACTGGGTGAAGGATCTAATGTCATTTATAAGTTTAGTAATTTTAGATGGCGGGGAGTATTTATCTAAGAATTTATGGGCAAGTTTGTTTAAAGATGTTATTAACCTAAGGGAAATAAATTTAACTACATTTTAGCTTCATCAATAAGTAAAAAATGGAATCAACCTAAGTCAAATAACAACCTCACTAAGACCATTATATTTAAAGGTTGTATAAACTTTTAGGAAACTAGCTATGTGTTAATTAGGGTCTTCTAAAGGTGTCCCTCAGAACTGTGTGTTATGCACCATTAGGATAATGGATGTTTTCAACTCATAAACATTTTCTTAAATGGTGTATCTTCTTATACTTTGTTGATTACCTCATACCATAGGATTATAATATTCCCTAATAGGTATCGATTGCTCATTTTAAAAAGTTGTTTAGTTATTTTAAATCATTTTAAAATTTTTAATTTTTTTTCTTAAAGTTTTTTTTTTCAATTTTAATGCCAAATAAAAATTCTTATCAATTGTTTAATGCTATGCTTGTAACATTAAGTAACATAATAAAAAATATAAAATATAGAGCAAGGATAGTCAAATAGATATTAAAACAAGTAAAAATTAAAACTGTTGCTGAGATGTTTTCATGGTTTATGATTTTGATGATAGAAAATACTCTTATTTATCTACGTCTGCCTTATTAACTGACATTGCAGGTTCACAATATCAGACTGCAATTTGGAATCAGCTCAAGATTGGGTAGACTAGGTCTGAGTCAGTTTGTACCCTTTTTCTTTTCTTGAGTCTTTTGTAATTATTATGGCTCCTGATGCTATGTATCTTTGCACATACGCACCTTGGAAGATTTTCTGATTGTTCCCTAGAGTTTACTGTTTTTGGTAACATCGTCCAGGATGATCAGTTAAAAAAAGAAACCCTAATTAGGGCATCATCCTTATTAAGCAGTCGTCATTAAACACATCATCCTAGATGATTTTTGAAAGTGCTCAGATGGCACTTGAAAGTTCGTTAGAGATGTTAAGCCCTATAGAACTGGCCCAAAGCTAATTTAAAAGAGAGAGGTGAATTGGAAAACTTTAAAACCAAAGATAAAACTAAAACCAATATCACCACATAGAAAACCAACGATGCGGAAATTAAAGTGCGGAAGTAATAAAGAAAAGAACACACCGGATTTATAGTGGTTCGGTCAAACCTTGACCTACATCCACTCCTTGGAGGCACCCTCCAAGTATTGCACTAACACAAGTGTCTCTCCTTTAGCCCCCACAGCTAGGCGGAGAAGCCCTTACAAAATCACTTCCACCTCTCCTGGTGCGGTGGAGTCGCCGGGTCCTTTGACACCAAAGAGACTTCTTCATTGGTGAACTTAGCTCGAGACAAGCCTTGAATCTGATGGTACTAAGGTGCGAGTCCGCCGGAGCAACAGTGTGGAACCCCCTCCACACTCCCTTGAGTCCCCCCTCACAGGATCTTCTCCCTCTCTCAAACTCCACCCTTTCCTCTCTCCCTTTCAAGCTCTCTCTTCAAGTTTTCCCCACAAGAACGAAGCTACAATGGCTGCCAAAGACACTTACAAAGTGCCTTGCCATAGCTTAAAAAGAAGCTTTCAAAACGAACTCATTAATGCAAGTTGCCGCCATTATCGTCCAGAACGATAGCCAAATCGTCCTGGCCGATTAGTTCAAATATGAGGAAAATCATCCTGAATATCGCCCTGAAATGAAGCTGGACGATGTCTAATCATCCCGGACGATCTTGCGATCGGCCCGGACGAAATCCCCATTAATTGCTTTCCAAAACTGCCTGAGAAATTTTGGAAAAATTTCTCTTGATCGTCCGGGATGATATTTTATAGTCCAGGACGATCCACTGGGATGATGTCCAAAAATAAGATTTTCCTAAGTAGATATGGCAGCAGATTCTTCCTGAATTGAGCCGATTGTCCTGACCGACACAAAATCGTCCAGGACGATGTGTTTTGCAAAAAGACGGCTGCTTTAATGAGGATGCCCTAACTAGGATTTCTACTTTTGTCAGATCGTCCAGGACGATATAAATATCGTCCCGGTCGATGTTACCAACAATAGAAATCTTTTAGGGCACAACAGAAAATCTTCCAAGTTACAAATCATCAGATACCACACCAAATACAACAGACTCAAGAAAGGAAAAAGAATACAAACTGACACAGACCTAGTCTACCCAATCTTGAGCTGGTTCCAGATTGTAGTCTGATCGTGTGGACCTGAAACGTTAGCATATAAGGAAATCGTAGAGAAATAAGGAATGTTTGCTATCATCAAAATCATAGATCCGCAACAATCTCCCCCTTTTTGATGATGGCAAAACATTTCAATTTGAATTTTCATAAAAGTAAATCCTCCTAATCTCCCCCTCACTAGAATAAATCCTTTTAAAAAAAATAGGGGAGATGAAAATATTTTTGTTTTTTTAAAATTTTTGAAAAGAAAAAAGATACAACGTTCTCCCCATTTGACATTATCAAAAAGAGAGGAGGCACAAAAAAAAAAAAAAACAAAATGAACAAAAACATTCCTTGATCAAGTGAAAAAATAAATGTTCTTAAAATGAGAAAGTTACCTCTGGGTTTTAATTAAAAAACTTAGTAGAATTGGATTGACAATACATAGCCCAATAAAGGTTAGAAAATCAAGAATTGATAATTCAAACTCAAGTTCTTTAAAAAGGCTCAAAAACGTTTTAATTCAATATCTAAATCAAGGAATAAGTTAGAGAAAGAAACAGTAGTTTTTCAAAACTCCTTTCATAAAACATATATAATAGAAGATTAATGCACGATTTGTTGAATCATGAATCAAGATTTTCAAACTCAAGCATCGAAAAATCAAGGGTTTTCTTAAGCTTTAAGAAGTATAAGAATGGTAAGCATTAAAATTTAGTGGGCTCATTTTATGCCTCTTGACAATTGGTTGGCGCACTATGCATCTTTTGATACACTTTGTGTATTCTATATTTTTCAATTTTGGCACTTTGCACTTCTTTTATTTTTGGCATCATTGGCCAATTTTTTTTTTTTGATTATGCTACCTTTCCGAAATCTTAAATACCAAAAGTAAACCCATACTATTGATAAAGCAAATTTCTTGATTAAGAAAATTTTGAATTAGATTCAACAACTTGCAAAAGATTCCTATGCGATAAATAAAATATAGGGAGATAAAAAAAATTAGTTTCAAAAACCAATTTAAAAGATGAAAAAGATTTTAAATCAAAAAGTAGAAAAACCTCTTTTAGGAAACAGAGATTGAAAGTCAAAAACATGAGTTTCCTTCCTTTGATTGTTTTTAGAGAAGTCAATCACAACTTACTAAAGATTTCAAGAAAAATTAGAAAGTAAATTTTTCATTTCTAGAAAAGTGGATGTGTGTGTTGATCAGAAAAAAAATGAAACAAAACAAGTAAAATTAAAAAATCTAATAAACAATAAAAATAAAAAATAAAAATAAAATAAAAAAAGTAACAAAGAAAAACTCAAATAAGGCTTTTATCCATTATCTCTTTCTTGGTCTGATGCTTCAGAAACCAGATTTGCCCATGAGATGTTTTTCTTTTCATTATTTCCCCAGTTTAAATTTAACTTCGCATTACCCTTTTCATTTGCAGGGAGAATTCTTAAATTAGGGCACTCATTTTTCATATGTCCAGGTATCCTACATCGAAAGCAAACAATGTTAGAGGAAATATGGACATCCTTACCACTTTTACCTTTCTTCCACTTTTGCTTATGCATTGGTGAGCTTTGTGATTTGCTTGACAATTCATTGCTATCGTCACCAACTAAGCTTCCTCTTTCGGTATCTTCAGCTTTTAGAACGATCGTTTCACCTGCATCCAAAAGCCTTTGACCCAACCCTTGCTCGTAGGCAATGAGTGAGCCAATCAAATTATCAATAGAATAATCATTCAAATCTTTTGATTCACAAATAGCAACAACTTTAGCATCGAATTTTTCAAGTAAACAACGAAGAATTTTGTTAACCTTTTCAAAATTTGAAAAAACTTTTCCTAAGGCATGCAATGATTTAGTAATTTGAATAAACCTTGTATACATGTCTAAAATCGTTTCAAAAGGTTTCATAGAAAATATTTCAAAATCATGCATTAAAATATTCAACTTTGATTGCTTGATTTCATTAGAGCCTTCGTATATGGTGTGCAATTTATCCCAAACTTCCTTACTGGTAGTGCACGTGGATATTAACATAAAATCATCAGAATTTAAAGCACAGAAAAAACAATTTAAAGACTTTGCATTTAATTGAGCATCCATTCATTCATCCCTATTCCATTAATTAAAAGGAATATCAATTTTAATTCCATTAACAATAGGTGATGGTGATGAATAACCAGTTAAAATCATATGCCACATACGAAAAGCAATCGATTGCAAAAAAGTAGACATGCAAATTTTCCAAAAATCAAATGTAATATTTTCAAACAATGGTGGTCTAGTGATTGAATATCCTTCCGCAAAAATACGATTAGAAATATTAGCCATGGATCGAAATTCAAAAGTTTTTAAAAACTTATTTTATGAAAACCGCTCTGATACCACTTGAAAGTGCTCAAATGACACTTGAAAGTTTGTTAAAGATGTTAAGCCCTATAGAACTGGCCCAAAGCTAATTTAAAAGGGAGAGGTGAATTGGAAAACTTTAAAACTAAAGATAAAACTAAAACCAATATCACCACATAAAAAACCAACGATGCGAAAATTAAAGTGCAGAAGTAATAAAGAAAAGAACACACCGGATTTATAGTGGTTCAGTCAAACCTTGACCTACGTCCACTCCTTGGAGGCACCCTCCAAGTATTGTACTAATACAAGTGTCTCTTCTTTAGCCCCCACAGCTAGGCGGAGAAGCCCTTACAAAATCACTTCCACCTCTCCCGGTGCGGCAGAGTTGCCGGGTCCTTTGACACCAAAGAGACTTCTTCTTTGGTGAACTTACCTCAAGACAAGCCTTGAATCCGATGGTACTAAGGTGCGAGTCCACCGGAGCAACCGTGTGGAACCCCCTCCACACTCCCTTGAGTCCCCCCTCACAGGATCTTCTCCCTCTCTCAAAATCCACCCTTTCCTCTCTCCCTTTCAAGCTCTCTCTTCAAGTTTCCCCCACAAGAACGAAAATACAATGGCTGCCAAAGACACTTATAAAGTGCCTTGCCATAGCTTAAAAAGAAGCTCTCAAAACGAGCTCATTAATGAAAGTTGCCGCCATTATCATCCAGGACGATAGCCAAATCGTCCTGGCCGATTAGTTCAAATATGAGGAAAATCATCTGAATATCGCCCTGAAATGAAGCTGGACGATGTCTAATCATCTCGGACGATCTTGCGATCGGCCCGGACGAAATCCCCATTAATTGCTTTCCAAAACTGCCTGAGAAATTTTGGAAAAATTGCTCTGGATCGTCCGGGACGATATTTTATAGTCCAGGACGATCCACTGGGATGATGTCCAAAAATAAGATTTTCCTAAGTAGATATGGCAGCAGATTCTTGCTGAATTGAGCTGATCATCCTGGCCGATACAAAATCATCCAGGACGATGTGTTTTGCAAAAAGACGGCTGCTTTAATGAGGATTCCCTAACTAGGATTTCTACTTTTGTCAGATCGTCCAGGACGATATAAATATCGTCCCAGCCGATGTTACCAACAATAGAGATCTTTTAAGGCACAACAGAAAATCTTCCAAGTTACAAATCATCAGATACCACACCAAATACAACAGACTCAAGAAAGGAAAAAGAATACAAACTGACACAGACCTAGTCTACCCAATCTTGAGATGGTTCCAGATTGCAGTCTTATCGTGTGGACCTGAAACGTTAGCACATAAGGCAATCGTAGAGAAATAAGGAATGTTTGCTATCATCAAAATCATAGATCCACAACAATTTTGTATCGGCCAGGATGACAGGCTTAATACAAAAAGAATCTGCCACTAGATCTATTTAGGAATTACTTATTTTTGGACATCATCCTGATGGATCGGCCCGGCCTATCAGGATCGGCCCGGCCTATCAGGATCGGCCCGGATGATCCAACATAATTTTTCTTAAATAAATTTGGCAATCAAGGAAAGCAATTAATGGTGATTTGCACGATCACATCACCCGGGTCGATCGCAGGATCATCTGGGCCGATTTGACATCGGCTAACTTCTTTTCAGGGTGATGTTCAGGACAAATTTTCTCATATTTGAACTAATCATCCAGGATGATATCCTATCGGCTTGGACGATATGACTAAAAATTTTCTAATCGCCCCTAACCGACTGGCCTGATTGAGCATAATTTATGCTGATCGGCCAGGCCGATAATGTCAGTTTTGTAAATCTATTTAAAGACCTATTGCTTTATCATGAAGAGTGTCTTTGGCAGCCATTGAAACTTCATTCTTTTAGGGGAACTTGAAGAGAAAGCTTCAAAGGGAGTGAGGAACAGGTGAAGTCTGAGAGAGGGAGAAGATCCTGTGAGGGGGGGGGGGGGGGGGGGGGGGGGGGGCTCAAGGGAGTGTGGAGGGGGATTCCACACAGTTTCTCCGACAGGCTTGCACCTTAATACCGTCCGATTTAAGTCTTATCTTGAGAGAGGTTCACCAAAGAAGAAGATCTCTTTGGTATCAAAGGACCCGGCGACTTCGCCGTACCAGGGAAGGTGGAAGTGATTTTTTAAGGGCTTATCCACCTAGCTGTGGGGGCTAAAGGTGAGACACTTAGTTAGTGCAATACTCGGAGGGTGCCTCTAAGGAGTGGACACAGGTCATGGTTTAATCAAATCACTACAAATCTGGTGTGTTCGTTCCTTTATTACTTCCGCATTTAATTTCCACACTTTGGTTTTCTTATGGTGAATCTTGATTATGGTTTTAAGATTATGTTTTTTTTAAATATCGATTCACCTCTCTCTTTTAATTATCCTTGGGCCGGTTCATTGGGCCTAACATCCCTAACAAACTTTCAAATGATATCAGAGCGGGATTCATAAAAATAAGTTTTTGAAAGCTTTTGAATTTTTGATCCATGGCTAACTTTTTTAATCGTAATATTGTGGAAGGTTATTCAATCACCAGGCCACCTTTATTTGAAAATATTACATTTGATTTTTGGAAAATTCACATATCAACGTTTTTGCAATCAATTGATTTTCATATGTGGCATATGATTTTAACTGGTTATTCATTACCGTCACGTATTTTAAATGGAGTTAAAACTGATATTCCTTCTAATCAATGGAATAGAGATGAACGAATGATGCTTTGTTGAATGTAAAATCTTTAAACTATTTTTTCTGTGCTTTAAATTTTAATGATTTTATGTTAGTATCCACGTGCACTACTGGTAAGGAAATTTGGGATAAACTACACACCATATATGAAGGCACTAGTGAAATCAAGCAATCCAAGTTGAATATGTTAGTGAATGATTATGAAATGTTTTCCATGAAACCTTATGAAATGATCTTAGACATGTATACTAGATTTATTCAAATTGTTACATCATTGCATGCTTTAGGTAAAGAATTTTCAAAATTTGAAAAAGTTAATAAAATTCTTCATTGTCTACTAGATAAGTTTGATGCTAAAGTTGTTGCTATTTATGAATCAAAAGATTTGAATGAATATTCTATTGATAATTTGATTGGCTCACTCATTTCCTACAAACAAAGTTTGGGTTAAAGACTTTTGGATGCAGGTGAAATGATATTGCTAAATGCTGAGAACATGGATGAAAGTGGCTTAATTGGTGACGAAAACAATGACTTGTCAAGAAAATTAAAAAGCTCACCAAAGCATAAGCCTCAATAAAAATGGAATAAAGATAAAAATGGTAAGAATGGTAAGATTATTTCTAACGTTATTTGCTTTAGATGCAGGAAGCCTGGACATATGAAAAATCAGTGCCCTAATTTGAGAACTCGTCCTGAAAAAGAAAAGGGTAAAGCAAAGAAAATTATAAACTGGGGAAATAATGAAAAGAAAAAAATTTCTTGGGTAGATCTTGTTTTTGAATCATCTGATCAGGAGCAAGATAATGCTTAAATTATTTTGTGTGTTTTTTATGTTTACATATTTTGTTTGTTCTTTTGTTTTTGTGATTTTTTTTTTAATTCTTTCTTTTCTTTTTTCATTAAATCTTTTATGTGTCTTGTCTCTGATCAACACACACGTTCATCCTTCTAAAAATGAAAAACCTACCTCTTGGTTTTTTTTTAAATTCTTATGAAAATTGTGTTTGACTTTTCTAAAAACAATCAGAGGAAGAATACTATTATTTTTGACTAGCAATCTCTATTTTCTAAAAAAAGGTTATTCTACTTCTGATTTAAAATCTTTTTTATATTTTAAATTAGTTTTTGAAACTAAAATTATTTATCTCCCTACATTTTATCTATAGTATAGGAATCTATTTTGCAATTTGTTGAATCAATGTGATAATTTTCTTAATCAAGTAGTCCGATTTGTGAATAGAATGGGTTTCCTTTTGCTTTTAAAATTTCAGAAAGGTAGTATATTCTGAAATAAAAAAATTGTCCAATGATGCCAAATAAAAAAAAAGGTCAATGATGCCAATTCAAAAGATGCACAATGACGGCAAATTAAAAAAGATACACAAAGTGTATAAAAAAAGATGTGTAAAGTGCGCCAAAAAAACTTGAAAGTGCTCAGATGGCACTAGAAAGTGCTCTGATACCACATGAAAGTTTGTTAGGGAAGTTAGGCCTATGAACTAGTCCCGAGGCTAATTAAGAGAGAGTTGAATTGGAAAAGAAGAATCTTTAAATCATAACACAAACCAAAACCAATATCACTACAATAAAAACCAAAGTGCGGAAATTAAAATGCAAAAATAATAAAGAGAGAACGCACCGGATTTATAGTGGTTCGGTCAGACCTTGACCTACGTCTGTTGAATCTAGTGAATAGGTTGTTAAACTTAAGTTAATGTCCCAAGGCTTCCAAGAAGGGGGGGGGGGGGGGGTGAATTGGTAGTTAAAAATTTTTTCCCTCTTTTGATAAATTTAACCGAAATTAAACTTTAATGAATTTTTTTATAAAAAGTTTTTCAACCACAAATTTTTAAAACACAAAATTAAAAGCAGAAAATAAAAAGTAGTAAAATAAAAAGACACACGATTTATAGTGATTCGGTCTAAACCAGACTTACATCCACTCCCTAGAGGCACCCTTTGAGTATTGCACTAATATCAATAGTGTCTCTCCTTTTGCACCCACAGCAAGGCGGAGAAGCCTTTACAAACACTCTTTTCACCACTGCCCGGTGCGGCAGAGAACCATCGTCCTTTTACACTTTCCCTTGTGTTGGCAGAAAACCGTCGTCCTTTTACACTCTCCTAGTGTGAGCAGAGAACCCTTCGTCCTTTCACACTCTCCTAGTGTGGGTAGAGAACCCTTCGTCTTTTCACACTCTCCCAATGTGTGCAGAGAACCCTTCGTCTTTTCATACTCTCCAAGTATTGCCAGAGAACCGGATCTCCTTGACAGATCTCTTCCCAAGAAATCTAGAAGAAAGAAAGAAAAAGAGTGAAGTAATCTCAAATCACAAGTAGGAAATCTTACCTTTGAACACAATGCAAAGCCTTCAAGCTCCAGTGGTAGAAATCCTTCTTTGACTGCTCTCTCTCACTCTCTCCTTTAGTCTTCTTCCAATAGGCATGAAGATCAATGAGCAAAAAGATTGGGTGGCAGTATAATTTGAAGTATATATACAAAAGACAATAAAAATTGCCCAAAAATTGCAAGTTTTCAATTTTATACGCAGTGGATCATCCTGTACGATCGTGGATCATCATGGACGATTTTACTTAAAGTGTCGGAAATAATCCTAATGTATATTGGTACGAACTATGTTCGTACACGCTCATCATCCCGTACGAACTATGTTCGTCCGGTACGAAATGGTTATTACATTGGTCGGTTCCCAAAATTCTACAGGACGTAACCAACTGACGTAAGCCGGTTCAGTTCGTCCTGGAACGATTTTATACAGAGCGTTTCGTCCAGGGTCAAAAATTAATTTCGACCTGTACGATCACATACAGAGAGTTTCGTCCAGGGACGAAAATTAATTTCGTCCTGTATGATCTCATACAGGGAGCTTCATCCCGGTATGAACCATAATTTTCATCTGGACGAATAGTGCAAGGTGAGAATCCAGAGACGTTCGTTCCGGAACGAATATTAAATTCTTCGTGGACGATTAGGACTTAGAAAATTTTTTGCTTGCCAGTTCGACCCATTGCTCTTTCGAGGGATTAATTGACATGATCGTCCCGTATGAACTAGGTTCGTCCCGTACGATCAGTTTACAAAAAGTGTTCCCCAAGAGAGTGTTTTGTGATTTTTCACTCAATTACAATCACTCCCTTTCATTTCAAAAACTTGTAATTTACAAATGAATAATTTGAAGTCTTCATCGCTTGGAGTTGATTTTCCTGAAATGTTAGTACACACTAGAGGAAAAAACAAATCTTTCAAAAAAAACATTGTTAGGAGATATATAAAATAATAATATTTGAAATCATCAAAACAATACAAGTTGCAAGAATGTAAAACATGCAAATAGAAACTCTCTCTACAATCTCCCCCTTTTTGATGATGGCAAAATAATTATTGTTTGTAGGATTTCAAGTTCTAAGAATCTCCTAAATTCCCCCTGAATTGATGAACTCATGAAAATAAGGAGGCATTTGAATTACTAAAAAAATTTTATGTTTTTCAAAATTTTTATACAACACAAAACAACACAAAAGATAAAAAAAAGAAAACAATCAAATACTATGAAAACACACATACGAAAATTAATCACTCGAAAATATACGTAACATGAAAACATACGCAACAAACAATTTCTCCCCCTTTTTGACAACATTAAAAAGTGAAGAAGAAAAGAATGTTAAAAATGTAAGCAAAAGTATGAAATTCATTTGATATTTTAATCTTGAAAGTGATTGAAATAAGGTATGCAAATAAAATCAAAACATTAGAAAAACATAAGATTTCATATAATTTAAGAAGTGATATAACATAGAGAATAAAATGAATTTATCAAAGGCATGTGTGAATTTAGACATGAATATAAATAAAATCATTGCACTAATGATGAATAAAAAATTTATATTTCAAATTTCAATATAAATTATAAATGAATATTAGATCAATTTGAATTAAGAGATTAAAAGAGTCTAGAAAGAAATAATTACCACATGTGGCATTTTGCGCATCTTTTTTTTTTCAGTTTTAATGGCACATGTTTTTGTGCATCTTTTACTTTGGGCTTATTTTGTGCCTCTTTTTGTCATTGCAAATTTTTTGCACATTCCTTTTGATTTTTGTACAATTTTCAAGAGTAATTGAATTCTTTCCAAAATCAATAATCTAAAATTTCAAATTTTTCTAAGCACATAAATACAAATTAAAAAGAGAAATACAAAATAAGAAAACATCTAAATTGCAATTATAATATTAAAGATAATGTAGTCTAAATAAGAGACATGGAATTGAAAATTCTAATAATATCAAGTTATAAGCATCTCTTAAATTTAGAAAAATTATATTTTCTAATGAAATTAATTTTTATTTACAAATTAAATAAAGCACTATTAAGATAAAAATAAAAAAAAGGAATGTCATAAAGTCAAACACACATTTCTAAAACATTAATCAACAAAACATTGAAAACATATATTGATATCGGATAAGGCTATTACAATTTGAAGTTTAAGATACCAATAGTAACACAACTAAGACAAGAACAAAACAATAAACTAAAGAAAATCACTAACACATGAACTACAATAAAACACAGAACAAACACAGAACAAACACTAAACAAATACTAAACAAATCATTCTGATGGACCCTGATCTGGAGGAGGAGGTGGTGCTGCACCAAAGAAGTTGAAGTAACAACTGATCGTGAACATGTTGGAATTAATGGCATTTATTTGTTCACGCAGAAATCCCATATCCTGATTGTACTGAAAATCTTGCTGCTGCAAGTGAGTTTCAATTTGATCAAACCTTTGATCAAAATGAGCCTCTAAAATTTCAAATCTTTGAACCAAATCCTGATAATTTGGTTCAGTAGCATGTGAAGGTCCAGCTTCTTCTTCTGTTTCACTCAGAACTACAAGAGTTGGGCTGGGCTCGTCCTTATTGAAGATAGCCCTAAAGGATGCTTCATTGTAGTAGAGAGGTTCTTCAAAATCTTATTCAGGATGAATTAAATTATACTTCTTTTCCAAAATATAAGCAATCAGATGTCCTAAGGCTATGTTCTTCTTTCTTTTATGATCAACATGACCAATTTCAGAGAGACCATAAATATAGTCAATTACAAGTTGGGCCTCATCTATATGTTGTCTAGTCATAATCAAGTAGGTAACAATAGAAAGAAGAAGAGTGATGTTGACTCTATCACCAGCTTTAGGTATAATGAAAGTTCTTAATACATGCTGGATGATACGGGCATCACGCACTAAGGTTGAAACTTTAGGCAAATGATCCTTAGTTCTCCTATCTCTAATCACACGATTAACTTCAGTCCAATCAAAACTTGAGTTGGTTAAAGTGTGTGCTCTTAAGCCTTCAGTCCTTAAATTTAGAAAAATACCAAAGTCATCCTTGGTGATTTCAACTTTTTTTTTAAAAACAAATGAACTGATGACAGAATGGTCGGAGTTGAATGACATGTTTGCCAAGAAATAGTGAAAGGTTTATCTATTGTAGAAGTGAACTAAAGTGAGGATCAAACCAAATTGAGTGGAGGTCAATAAGTGCATTACCTTAAAAGTCAATTGATTCTATAAGAGAACTCTAGAGAGGAAGTTTTCTAATGTATTTCTTGGATGACCCTTAGCCAAGGTCTTTTGGCGCTTGCTAGAACTTGCCATTGAGAGATTTGAAGAGTGGAAAGGTTTGAAAGAGATACGTGAAAGTGACTGTTCAGTAAAAAATGCTGTTAATTTAAAGAAGACTGACTGTTCGTACCAGACGAAATTTTTGTTCGTCCCGTATGAATTAGATTCGTCTCGTACGAAAATATTTCGTATGGATGGACAAATGAGTTTAAAAATAACGACTTTTCGTAAACACACAATTTTTGAAGCGTCCTTTCATACAGGCTTTTGACCAAGATGATCGTACAGACGAACACATGTTCATACGGACGATCATAAATTTAACTCGTTTTAATGGCAGTTGAAAATCGTCCCCCACCATGAATCGACATATGTTCGTCTGGACGAACCAAAGGTTCGTACGGACGAAGTTCATAATAAAAACTATCTTATCCATTCAACTGCTGCATTCAATCATCCCGTCGTTTGAAAAATATTTCATCCTGGACGATCGTACAGATGAACTACATAAAAAACTGCTCTTAAAACGGTTCGAAATCACATAGTTTGTCATTTTACACACATCGTCCCATACAAAAATTTTTTGTCCCAGACGATGATGACCACAAATTCATTTTCACACACAAAATAAAAATGAATAAAATATACAAGTCACACTTAAATACACACCAAAAATAAACAAAAACAACAAAACAAAACAAAACAAAAATACAATGAACACAAAAACAAAAACAAAATATCAATTTTGCAGAAAAACATTTTTATCTAAGCATTTAAATCAATAACTCCAAGCCTAGTTCTTAATGTACTGAAAGTATCAAAGGTTAAAGGTTTTGTAAAAATATTTGCAAGTTGATTTTCTGTTGAAACATGGTTAAGTTCAATTTCTCCCTTGGATACATGATCCCTTATGAAATGATACCTTATGTCAATGTGTTTGGTTCTTGAATGTTGAATAGAATTTTTTGAAATGCAAATAGCACTAGTATTATCACAATAAATTGGTATAGTGCCTATAGTTAATCCTAAATCAATTAACTATTATTTTAACCAAAGTTCTTATGCCACACAACTTCCTAGTGCAATGTATTCTGCTTCTGCAGTAGATAGGGCCACTGAATTTTGTTTTCTACTAGACCATGAAACTAATGAATTTTCAATGAATTGATATGTTCCAGAAGTGCTTTTCCTATCCACTCTACAGCCTTCAAAATCAGAGTCTAAATAACCAATAATTTCAAATGAAGAGCTAAACTTTGGATACCAAATTCCTAAGGTCAGAGTTCCTAGTAAGTATCTTAAAATCCTTTTCCCTGTTGTCAAATGTGCTTATTTTGGATCTGATTGAAATCTAACACACAAACAAATACTAAACAAGATATCTGGTCTGCTAGCATTCAAGTAAAGTAAAGATTCAATAATCCCTCTAAATTTCTTTTGATCAACAGATTTTTCCTTAAGGTCCTTATCTAACTGAACTGAGGAACTCATTGGTGTACTAACTGGTTTAGCATTGTCCATTTCATATTTTTTGAGGATATCCTTAACATATTTAGTTTGATTAAGAAATGTACATTCCTCAAGTTGCTTAATGCTAAAGCCTAGAAAATAATTTAAGTCTCCCATTAGACTCATCTCAAATTCACTACTCATTGTTTTAGAAAAATCTTCACAAAGATTTTTATTTAAAGATCTAAAAATGATATCATCCACATAAATTTGAACAAGGAGTATATCCTTTCCAAATTTCTTTAAAAAGAGAGTTGTATCCACACTTCCTTTTTCAAAAGATCTTTCAAGTAGGAAGATGCTTAACCTCTCATACCAAGACCTAGGTGTCTTCTTTAATCCATATAATGCCTTTTTCAATTTGAACACATGATTTGGGTATTTAGAATTTTCAAAATCAGGAGGTTGTTCTACAAAAACATCCTCTTCAATTACCCCATTTAAAAAGACACTTTTCACATCCATTTGATATAATTTGAATCCTTTAAAACAGGCAAAGGCTAGCAAAACTCTAATTGCTTCAAGTCTAGCTACAGGGGCAAAAGTCTCTTCAAAATCAATTCCTTCAATCTGATTATACCCCTTAGCAACTAATCTAGTTTTATTTCTAATGACTATTCCTGAGTCATTCTTTTTATTTTTGAATACCCACTTAGTTCCAACTATGCTTTGATCTTTTAGCTCTGAAGTTAATTCCCAAACTTTATTTATTACAAATTGATTCAACTCTTCTTGCATGGCCAAAATTCAAAATTCATCAGAAAGTGCTTGATTAATATTAGTGGGTTCTATAGTTGAAATAAAGGCTGAATGATCGACTTCCTTGTTTAATCCATGCCTAGTTCTAACACCCTCACTAGGTTCACCTATAATAAATTCCCTTGGGTGGTTTTTAGAAAATCTCAAATCTCTAGGAAAAGGGTTTTCTATCTCCAAATTCTCTTCCACATTTTCTTCCAAGTTTATTCTATCAATCTTTTAGGAGTTTTCCTCAATCTCATCTTCAACAACATTTGGCTCTTCCAAATTTCTAGATTCATCAAATACAACATGTGTGGTCTCTTCAATGACCAAAGTTCTTTTATTAAATACCCTATAAGATTTTTCAACACTTGAATATCCAACAAAAATTTCTTCATCTGATTTTGGATCAAATTTTCCTAAGGCAGATTTTACATTGTTATGAATAAACACCTTGCAACCAAAAACATGCAAATGTGATAAATTAGGTGTTCTCCCTTTTAGTAATTCATAGGGTGTTTTATTTAAATTGGATCTCACATTCACCCTATTTAGAACATAACATGCAGTACTAACCGCCTCAGCCCAAAAATATATAGGGAGTGAGTATTCTGCCAACATTGCTCGGGCGGCTTCTATTAATGTTCTATTTTTCCTTTCGACTACCCCATTTTTCTGAGGGGTTCTAGGTGCAGAAAAATTGTGATCAATTCCTTTTTCTTTACAAAAATTTTCAAATCTCTCATTCTCAAATTCTCCTCCATGATCATTTTGTATAGAAATAATTTCACACCCTAATTTCCTTTGAATCCAAGTCGAAAAATTTCTAAATTCCTCAAATGATTCACTCTTATGAAATAAAAATCTAACCCAAGTGAATCTTGTGTAATCATCCACTATAACAAATCCGTATACCGTCCGTCCTAGACTTACAGTTCCAACTGGTCCAAAAAGATCCATGTGTAGGATTTCCAAAGGTTTACTAGTTCTAAGATCCTTATTGGATTGAAAAGAGGACTTCACTTACTTACCTAATTGACATGCATCACAAAGGTGGTTCTTATTAAAGTCTAGTTTTGGTATACCTCTCACTAAATTCTTTTGGGTAATCTTTCTAAGATTTTTCATGCTAGAATGACAAAGTATCCTATGCCAAAGCCATTACTCATCAGAAATAGTTTTTAAACAAAAGGCAGTAGGAGTATGAATGCAATTTAAATCTAGCATATAAACATTGTTTACCCTCTTTCCATTCAACACATCTTTTCCATTTATGCTTAATATGCAGCTAGTGGGAAAAAATTTTACACTATAACCCTTATCATATAGCTGACTTATACTTAACAAATTATGCTTTAATCCTTCAACCAACAACACATTATCAATAAATTTTTTTTTTCAAGTTTCCAATCATACCTGATCCAATCACCTTCTTTGTGGTGTTATCTCCAAGTGTTACCTTGCCTCCACTCCGAACTTCCAGTGTTATGAATTGAGCAGTATCTCCAGTCATATACTTTGAACATCCACTGTCCAGGTACCATATGCTCCCACGAGGTCTTATGTGAGAGCGACCCTGCAAAAATATCAAATGTTAGACCTGGGAACCCAAACAAGTTTGGGTCACCTTTTAGCAATTTATAATCAGATGCATGTATGATATGTCTAAGTTTATGCATCTTAGGTCTCCACACCAAATGAGATTTCATCTTCAAAGTACAGGTGTGTGCTATATGTCCAACTAATCCATAATTATTACATTTAACATTAGGAAAAGTATTCCTAAGTCTTCTACCATTTGTTTGTCTTCTAAGGGATTCCATATATTTAGGATAAAATTTAGGATTTGTAAAATTTTCAAGTTTGGGGGGTATCCTATTATTCTCGAGAGCTTTTATTGTTAACTTATAAATTGAATTCATGTCTTCCAAGATTCGATTTGTATAATTGATTCGATATGTTTTGCTCTCTGATTCATCCTTAAATGTTTTAAATTCTTTTTCAAGATCAGCATAGGATGATTTTAAAATCTCATGATTTTTATTCAGATCATCATATTCATCAAGTAATTTCATGTGGTTGTCATCTATTAAAGCATGATCTTTCCTAAGGATTTCATGTTCTTTCTTAAGTTCTTCCAATTCTAAACTTACACTAGCATGCATCTTTTTCATTTTCCTATATGCATCATGAATGTGTTCAGAAACTTCAAACAATTCATCATAACTTAAGTCACATACCTCTTCTTGATCTGATTGATCAAGACTATCTGCCATCAAGCAAAGATTGATGACTTCTTCTTCCTTTTCAGTCTCTGATGAATCTGAAGTTGAGTCCGCCCAAAACGCTTTTTGAAACTTCTTCTTGCCCTTCTTTACAGTTGGTTTTTCCTCTACCTTCTTCTTGTTAGGAGTGGCTTTGAGTTTTGGGCAATCAGTTTTGATATGACCTGGTTTCCTGCATTCATATTAAATCACTTCATTAGAAACCTTGTCATTTCTATTAAACTTACCTTTATTCCGTTGCTGGCGTCTCTTCTGCTTCCTCTTCAGAGAACTTCTGAATTGTCTAGTCATTAATACAATATCGTCTTCATCCTCAGGTTGTGAGTGTTCACTCTCAGACTCTTCCACTTTTAGTGCTATATTCTTCTCCTTTCGTGGTTCACCTGCATTAATCTTTCTTTGACTAACCCCTTGCTCATAAGCAATGAGTGAACCAAGAAGATTGTCGATAGAAAAAAAGTTTAGATCTTTAGACTCTGTAATTGTAGTAATTTTAGTATCAAAAGCAGTAGGTAAACAACGAAAAATCTTATTAACCATTTCAGCATTCGTTAGTTACCTACCAAGTGCATGCAAAGAGGTGACAATTTGTGTGAATCTTGTGTACATATCAGAAATGGATTCATTTGGTTTCATGCCAAAAAATTCATAATCATGTAACAAGATATTAAGTCTTGATTGCTTAACCTAATTTGTCCCCTCATAAGTTATACAAAGTCTATCCCATATGTCCTTTCCACTTTTGCAAGTGAAAACTTGCATGTAGTCTTTAGATTTTAAAGCACAAAAGAAGCTATTTAAACATTTAGCATTTAGTTGAGCTAAGTCACCTTCTTTTATAGTCCAATCTGCAAAAGGTGTTTCTACCCTAACTCCATCAACTAATATGGTTGGTTTTGTATAACCTTCCTGGACTAAGATCCACATACGATAATCAAGTGACTGTAAGAAAGTAGACATGCGTGTTTTCCAAAAATCAAAAGGTATATTGTCAAACAGTGGAGGTCTAGTAACAGAGTAACCCTCAGGTGTATTTCGGTTTTCAAATGTAGCCATCTACGTTAATCAAAAAGTAGTTTAAACTTATGATTTTGAAACAAAGCTCTGATACCACTTATTGAGTCTAGTGAATAGGTTGTTAAACTTAAGTTAATGTCCCAAGGCTACCAAGAGGGGGGGGGGGGGGTCTGAATTGGTAGTTAAAAATTTTTTCCCTCTTTTGATAAGTTTAACCAAAATTAAACTTTAATGAATTTTTTTATAAAAATTTTTTCAACCACAAATTTTTAAAACACAAAATTAAAAGCAGAAAATAAAAAGCAATAAAATAAAAAGACACGATTTATAGTGGTTCGGTCTAAACCAGACCTACATCCACTCCCCAGAGGCACCCTCTGAGTATTGCACTAATACCAATATTGTCTCTCCTTTTGCACCCACAGCAAGACGAAGAAGTTTTTACAAACACGCTTTTCACCACTACCCGGTGCGGCAGAGAACTGTCGTCCTTTTACACTTTCCCTTGTGTTGGCAGAGAACCGTCATCCTTTTACACTCTCCTAGTGTGGGCAGAGAACCCTTCATCCTTTCACACTCTCCTAGTGTGAGCAGAGAACCCTTCATCTTTTCACACTCTCCAAGTGTCGGCAGAGAACCAGATCTCCTTGACAGATCTCTTCCCAAGAAATCTAGAAGGTAGAAAGAAAAAGAGTGAAGTAATCTCAAATTGCAAGTAGGAAATCTTACCTTTGAACATAATGCAAAGCCTTCACTCTTCTTCCAATAGGAACGAAGATCAATGAGCATAAAGATTGGGTGGCAGTATAATTTGAAGTATATATACAAAAGACAAGAAAAACTGCCCAAAAATTGCAAGTTTTCAATTCTGTACGTAGCGGATCGTCGCGTACGATCGTGGATCATCCTGGACGATTTTATTAAAGTGTCAGAAATGATCTTAATGTATATTGGTACGAACTATGTTTATACACGCTCATCGTCCCGTACGAACTATGTTCGTCCGGTACGAAACGGTTATTACGTAGGTCGGTTCCCAAAATTCTACAGGATGTAACCAATTGACGTAAGTCGGTTCAGTTCATCCTAGGACGAACAGGTTTCATCCTGGGATGATTTTATACAGAGCGTTTCATCCAGGGACGAAAATTAATTTTGTCCTTATGATCTCTTATAGAGAGTTTCGTCCAAAAACGAATATTAATTTCGTCCTGTACGATCTCATACAGAGAGCTTCGTTCCGGTACGAACCATAATTTTTGTCTGGATGAACAGTGCAAGGTGAGAATCCATAAACGTTTGTCCCGGGATAAATATTAAATTCATCCTGGACGATTAGGACTTAGAAAATTTTTTGCTTTCCTGTTCGACCCATTGCTCTTTCGAGGAGTTAATTGACATGATCGTCCCGTACGAACCAGGTTCATCCCGTACGATCAGTTTACAAAAGTGTACCCCAAGAGTGTGTGTTGTGATTTTTCACTCAATTACAATCACTCCCTCTCATTTCAAAAACTTGTAATTTACAAATGAATAATTTGAAGTCTTCATCGCTTGGAGTTGATTTTTATGAAATGTTAGTACACACTAGAGCAAAAAACAAATCTTTCAAAAAAAAATGTTAGGAAATATATAAAATAATAATATTTGAAATCATCAAAATAATATAAATTTCAAGAATGTAAAACATGCAAATAGCAACTCTCTCTACAATGTCCACTCCTTGGAGGCACCCTCCAAGTATTGCACTAAACTAAGTGTCTCTTCTTTAGCCCCCACAGCTAGGCGGAGAAGCCCTTACAAAATCACTTCCACCTTCCCCGGTGCGGTGGAGTCGCCGGGTCCTTTGACACCAAAGAGATCTTCTTCTTTGGTGAACTTCCCTCGAGACAAGCCTTGAATCCGACGGTATTCAGGTGCGAGCTTGCCGGAGCAACCGTGTGGAATCCCCTCCACACTCCCTTGAGTCCCCCCTCACAGGATCTTCTCCCTCTCTCAAAATCCACCCTTTCCTCACTCCCTTTCAAGCTCTCTCTTCAAGTTTCCCCCAATAGAATGAAGCTACAATGGCTGCCAAAGAAAATTTTAGCAAGAAGTCACCAACTTTTGATCCAAGGTAAAACCTTCACCCCACTAGGTTTCCTTCAAGAAACGTTGAAATATTCTCCAAGAAAATTTAAAGAATTACTTGAGGATTCTTTTGGGTTTCTGGAGATTCAAGTGGAGAGGAAATTGTGGTGGGGAGCTTTAGAGCTTCTCTAACAAAAGATTGCAAAATTCGGCCAAGGAGGATGGAGCTCAGATTTGAGAAGCACAGGGAGAGATTTGGGTTGAATTGAGATGTTTTTAGCCTTAAGTAAACCAAGGAATTAGGAGGGAAGATTTAAGGTGAGTAATTTGAACCAAGGGATAAGATTAACATGAAATTTGATCAGGTTTAACAAGACCTTACAATAAAATAAGAAGGAATTAATAAGGGCAAAAGAAAAAAAAGCTAGGAAGAGATTCAATAGAAATTTCAACTAGAGAATATTAGAAAAAAGGGATTTTAAATCTTCCAGTGAGAATTAATCTCATATATTTATGAGGTTTAATAGGAATCAAATTAATTTAACAAAAAAAAAACTAATTAAAGGAATTTAATCTATGGGGCTGGCCCAAGGGAGGAGGGATTTTCTAAAATAAAATCCTCGAGGGATCTGAATTTTGGCATGTGACGAGGTTAATTAATTTATTAACTTAACTTAATTAATTTATAATTTTAATTTATATATTTAATAGCTAATTAATCCACACAAACTCAACAAAAATAGTAATCCAAATGAAGGAAGTGAAAAAGCACAACATATTATTATTATTATTATTATTATTTAATCCTTTTAGTTCCGCTTGTGTTCTTTGGCGACTCGAAGGCGATTTAGGGTTTGGTCTTCCGTGCTCCATCTTCCTTGCTTCTGGTGTGTTTTTTGTTTTTATTTTTCTCTGTGATTTCTTCCTTCTTGTTTGATTCGCCTGTTTTGTGTTTTGTTTTGTTGTTTTTTTTTTCAGGTTATCTGGCTTTGGTTGGGTAGTTTCATTTTTGTAGTTATATCTATCATATATCTTTGTTTTGTCATAGTTCTGCTTTGATGATGTGTTATTGTTTTGATCTATCCTAATGAACAAAAATTTTAGTTTCTCTTTTATTATTTACTCTTAGATATTATATTTATATTACTTGTTTATGCACTTTTATTTTTTAATTCTAAATAGGCCTTTATGCCCTTTCATCACATTTCACGTCATTAGGGTGTATTGCCTTTCAAAGTCAAGGTTTCATATAGAACTGGCTGTGATATTTGCTGTGACTTATTGAGCCGCATACGTATGTTGAGTAAGCTGAGTGGTCAAATACATCATCATGTTGGTTAGTGTAGTGATATCAAAAGTTGGGACAACAATACCTAGATGGCTAACAAAGAAAGGTCCTCATTGAATAGGTGTAGCTTCCTTAGTAGCTCCCAGGTCATTTTTATCCTTAGCACTATTTTGAATAAATAAATACCATAAATTAAAATTCAATAAAATAATTTGATATTTACATAAATAAGATATATTAGGCAGAATAATAAATATTAAAATAGAAAAAAATAGTCTATCTCACTACCCCATCTTAAAAAAATAAGACATATTTAATATAAAATATAAATGTTTTGATTCTACTCTATCACACTATAGGTTTTGAAGGTAATTAATACAACCTGACAAAATAACGAAAGGATAATAAGGACAATTTTTGTACTAAAAATAGAGAATTGCATATACAAGTACTATAAATCGAACATGTTAGAGCAAATAATGGAAGAGAAACAAAATTTTTATTTCATTATCATAGATATATATAAAAATATATTATCAAAATAGAAATACATCAAACAATAAAGACATAAAAGAAATAACTATATAAATGAAACTAGCATGGGTGCTTTAAATTTTTTCATGCAGTTATATGATTGGATTGATCTTGGGTCTTAAGAGGGTAATCCTTGCCCATATAATTTATGTTATAGTAATTAACACTAAATTGCATGTCCCTAAATGCCACATGTCATAGTGAATACAACGTGAATTATTTTTTTACTTCTAAAATTGATGATTCTTATGTTGCTTTTTCTGGGAATATCTATGTACCTGATTATTTATAAATTTTTTTTCTTAGTGGTTTTCCATTTACAAGCATTTATTTCTAGTTTTGCATGTATGTCTAGGTCCACTAATTCTTTGAATGTAGTGCATTTATTGTAGATTTTTTACTCTTCATGTTATCCAATGGATGAATTAAATTTGATGATTTTAGCAAACTATTTCAAACTATTTTTGTTCCTTGTTCCACCATTATCAAGTCATTCATTAGTTTTATATCGTCCACTGTGGGGAAATACTACCTAAACAGCAATCATTCAAACACTAAAATAGAAACTGGTTATATTGATAGAAGTTTATCCACCGGTAGTAGCGTCGACGTAACCAACAGATATTCCGCTGGTCACTTACCATCGGTTTTTTGCATATAAACTGCCGACAAATTTCTGATGGAAAACCAGCTGAAAATGTCGCTGATTTTTCTAAAGTCGATGGTAACATATGGTAGAAAATGTGACAGATATTTATGGTGGAACTTTCGGTGGAAAACCCACCAGCTTACTTAAACACAACAAAATTTTTTTGGGCTACATGTTCACCGGAAACATTTCCGATGGAAATTCCATCGGCATTACCACCAGAAAAGACCCTATTTTCCTCCCAATATTTTTTGCTATCATCTTCCTACTCATTTCATTATCATTCCTACTCAGCCTTGCTCCCAGTCGCATTATTTGTCTCCCACCTCCGTCGCCTTCTTGTACACCGCTTTGTCTCCATCATTTGTCATCTCAGTCATCGGAACTGTAAGTTGTTCTGACGTTAGGCCATTTATTTTTTTCTTTGTTCATGGATGTTCTCGGTAGATATTTGCAAGAAATTGTACCATGGTGAATGCATTTTGTTGATGATATTCTTCTTCTTGATAAGACTAGAGAGGGAGTTGATGATGAAATAGATGTGGATACTATTAGTAGAATTCAAGTTGGATTATTAAAGTGAAGGAATACATTGTGCTTATTATGTGAAAGAAAATTCACATAAAGCTTTGGGGAAAATTCTATAAAATGTGGTTAGGCCTGCAATGCTTTATGGTGTAAAATGATGGTCAATAAAAGAGAAGCATAACATTAAGTTAAGTGTTTACATAGATGAGAATGTTCATGAGTGGCTTTAGACTTAGAGATAAGATACAAAATGCACATATACATTAAAGGTTGGAGAAGCTTCTATGGAAGATAAGATTAGAGAAAGTGAGAGAGTCACCTTAAATGTTTTGGTCAAATAAAATGGTGGCCTCCAGATGACCCTGTTAGGAAAATAGAAGTAGTAGATTTGGTATATATTAAGAAAGGTAGAGGTAGACCTAAAATACTTGGATGTTTATGACACGGGAAGAGTGCTTCACAAATGATGAAAAATGAATGCTTAGCAAATGACAATTATGATTGCACAATTTTCCACAAGAATTCAATCGGTAAATCTGCCAAAATATCTCCGGCGGAATTTTTCTATTGAAATTAGGTTTTCGATTCTCATTTTATCTTAGACTAAATTTCACCTAGAAATCCACAAAAAATGCACCTTTTTTTGATAAAATTACTCATTTTCCAGTGGTTCTAGGCCACCGATTATATGAATTTTTCCTGTAGTGTGTGTGCCTCAGCACCTGTGGGAAAAATCTATATTTTAACATAGGCTCCCCCCGAAGAGCTATGCATGCCTTTCTTGGCATGGTAGGATTGAGCACTACAGATGTGGTGTCACTCAATAATGATCGTGCAAAACATTCTTGACATGGTAGGTAGGATAAGACACCTGAAATTTCCCCTAAATGGAGGAGATGATGGGAGGCTATAAATTTTTTATTGATAGGTGACCTGAACCTAAACAAAGAAATAGGGGACAAAGCTTGGACTTGACATTGAACAAATGATGAAAAATAAGATATGAACTGGTTGCAGGTAAATGCATAAGAAAAATTGGTTATACCAGTGAACTACCACCAGAAAAAGGATTCATATAGCCAACCACATGTACTAGGTTAAAGCCTTTGATGTTGTTGTTAATTTATTGACATTCTAATTAGATTTAAATAAGAATTAACACCATAAAATTTATAAATCCATTTGAATTTAAACTGTTTTCCTTCAATAGATTTTACTCCAATCTATAATATCTTCATATTATATGTAGGAAAAATTCTTCATATTATGGATATTAGAATTCAAAGAAATTGGGTGTAAAGATGAAAGTCATTAATAGATGAGTTCATTAATGGGGTAAATTTTTTCATCCATATAGCCTATCAACAACCTAGTTTCGTTTCAGATGAAAAGTTTTGTTGGCCATATTCTAAACATAAAAATCAAGTGCACCTCACACTAGATAAAATAATTTTTGATCTATATCGTAGAGGATTCATGCCATAATGTTGGTAATGAACTTCTCATGGTGAGTACGAGCCATATTTTGATTCTCGACATGGCCCATCTATTAGTTCTAATATAGTGAAGGAAGAAAATATTTGACCTCTTGAGGACTTAGTTTATGCTGCAACTGGGGAACAATTTGAATAATATACAAAAGAGTCACCAAATAAGGAGGCATAGATTCATGATTTGTTTCATGCTAACCAACAACTAATTTGAAAGGGTTGTACCACTTACTCAGAGTTATCTATTATTATAAAGATGTTAGGCATCAAGATAGAATGCCTGCTGTAAATGTTTTGATCAATTCGTTGGGATGCTTAAGGAAACTAACTAGATAGATAATATAATTTCTATAGATTTATATGTGATAAGAAGTTAGTTTCCAAGCTTGATTTGACATATACAAAAATAAATTTTTGTGTCAATGGATATATGTTATACTATAAAGAATATTTATCAGAGATTGCATGCCATCATTATAATGCACCAAGATTTAAATAAAAGTATTTGATGAAAAGAAAGATGATGGAAGTTACACTCAATAGGATGTTTTACTTACCCATAATTTTAATAATACAACAATTATTTACATTCATAAAACCTACTTCATATATGTGATGGCATAATACACATCTCAAAAGAAGGTGTTATCACATATCCTTCAGAAGTAGAGGCTTGTAAACACTTTCATTATATACATCCTAGCTTCACAAAAAATTTAAGATATGTAATATTAGATTTATATGTAGATGGTTTTACTCCATTTAGCAAGTCTGTTTAACCTTACTAATGCTGGCCCATAATACTCACCCATTATAATCTTCCTCTAAAGTTGAGCATGACTAAACCTGACATGTTTTTTACACTACTTATTCTAGGGCCAAATAATCTTAAAGTAAATATTTATATATTCTTATAACCTTTAATCAATGATTTAAATTTATTATGGGAAGGAGTAAGTACATATGATATCTCCACAAAATAAAACTTCATAATGATGGAAACATTACTTTAGACAATTGGTGACTTTCCTACACACAATATGCTTTTATGTTGGAACACTTCCAACAAGTTAGCTTGTACTAATTGTATATAATTTACAATGTCATTCACCATAAATCATGGAGGGAAGACACTTTGTTCTACTTTCACCTCATGTTCTTACCTATAGGTCATCCTTTCAGGAAAAATAAGGACGTCTCTACTAAATATAAAATGGTGATGTTGCATTCTCCTATGATATTATCTAGTGAGGAAATATTTTAAAGAGTAAGATTCTTTTCCATAATAGCTGATTCTCCAACATTAGCTAATTATAAATTGCCAGGGTATGGTGTCCACAATAGTTAGACAAAAAATGTATGATTACAAATTGCTAATATTTATTTTTTCCTTGCCATATTGAAGAACAAAATTGACCAGACAACTTGGATATGATGCATAAAGAAAAAATGTGTTTGATAATATATATAACACAGTCATGGACATCAAAGATGAATCCAAAGATAATATAAAGGTAAAGATAAACTTAAAGGTGATTTATAGGAGGAAAGTTTTTGAGTTAAAAGATAGTAGAAATGGAAAACTTCTCAAACAAAAATCTCCATTCACCTTGACTTTAGATCAGAGATGAGCAGTATGTGAATGGGTGCAGACTCTACGTTTACCTGATGGATATTCTTCCAATCTTTCTAGACGTGTTAATATAAGATTTTGGAGATTATTTGGATTGAAAAGTCATGACTATCATATCTTCATGCAATGTCTACTACCAATTTCCTTCCATTTTTTAATATATCTAATTTTAAAGCTCTTGATCTAGCTAAGAATCTTCTTTAAGGATTTATGCTCCTCAAAACTGAATGTGGAACACTTAATATATATGGAATAGTATATGCCTTTTATTCTATGTAAATTTGAAAATATATTTTCTTTAGCATTTTTAACTCTATAAAGCATCTAATCATACATTTACTATATGATGCTATATTTGGTGGACCTGTTAAGTCTTAGTGGATGTATCTTTTTGAGAGGTATTTAAATAAACATAAGAAGACTCCTAAGAATAAAACACATCTTGAAGGCTCAATTTATGAAGCATATCTAATATAAAAGATAACATAATTTTGCTTGCATTACTTTGACACATCATCAAAATAAAATAGGAGTACAAAACCTAAAATTTTTGGTCCTATAGATTCATGTAAATTCTCAAATATATCTATATTCAATCAAAGTGGTGAGCCCACAGGAGCTAGCACTATGTGCTATTGGACTGATATGGTGATGAGAGCTATCATATTATATGCATTGCTTAACTATGATTAAGTTAAGATTTATCTTGAGTAAGTATGAGTTAGCTTGTTCATATATTTGTTACTCATAAATCATAACAATTTAAAATTTACATTAGTTTTATTAATGGTTTGAGTACATAAGTATTAGTAGAAGTCCAAAAGATAATGAAAAATAAATCCCCAAATTGGTTCAAAAATATGATATACATTTCATCTATTCAATTCTATTAATTTGTCATAATTAGTTCACAAAGTAGTCAGGAAACATGTTACTAATATTATAACATTTGATCAACCAATTAGGTCCACACTCAAGGCAGTGATTTATAGTATCAAGGACTAATAGATCTAGGTTGGGGACCGAATAGATTAGTGAAAAATTGGTCAAATTTTTTTTGTTAATGGCTATAAATTCTAGACCAAATCTAGATGTAAAGGTAGGATGATAGATAGGTCTAGTGTTTGTGTAATAGGGAACACCCATATAGGTGATGATTTTGAGTATTATGGGGTATTATAAAAAGTATTACAGTTGAAATATCCAGGTGATGGGAATAATGTATATCTTTTTAATTATAACTGGTTTAATCCAGTACAGAATGTAGTATAAGAGTACTTCTGCTTTATGATATAATAGAATTAAAGTGGGGTAAGAGATATCCAAAGTTTGACCCATTCATCATTGCTATCCAAGTAAGCCAAGTTTATTTTGCTAAATATCTTAGTAGCTTATAAGGCAAATAGGTTTGGCTTGTAATTATGAAGACCAAACCCAATGGATTCATTAAGAAAACCACATTAATACCACCAACACATAAATAAGAGATTATGTCAAACTTAAATATATTTCTAATGATATAGATGATTAAATTGTAACTAATGAGAGTGAGTTGTGGTTAGAGGAAGTATATTTAAACATAGAGGAAAGTCTTGAGAAATTTGGTAGTGGCAAAGATGTGTCATCATATAAATGTGAATCAACAAATGATTAGTAAACAAAATGTAAATATATTTAATAATTTTTCATAATCAATTATGAATCAATAATTTATATTAACAATAGAATTTTTTTAATAACATAGCAATAATTACTTCAATTATTTTATTACTATTATACTTCAATCATTTTATTTTTTATCTACTTTATATTAAATATTGATAATATTTTATTTCGCTTATATTCATTCAATATTTTTTACAAATGACTTCTAGTGATGAGCCTCATAGGGGATTGATCAAGAACATTATTGGTAGGTATAAGAAGATGAATTTTGGCTTATCCAATAGGTCAGTATGTATTGAAAGGACCTCTTCTTCTCAGCCTACCACTCTGTGTCAGCCTAGCTCGCCTTTACCTACACCTCAAGCCAATATGTTGTACACCATACCCCAACTTTCCTTTTTAGATGCTACACACAGTACTCACTTCTACAGTAACTACCCCTCAACCTTCTCATAGAGGTCCTCCCACTTATCCATATCCATTGTATGTTCTGCCATTCTATCCCGCACCACACCTCAGCTCTTTGTAGGTGGACCTTCCACCTAGTTGCAATAGAGAAAATGTTAGAGGGGCTCATGTTGATTGCACCTAAGGATGACCTATACATGCTTACTATAATCTTAACATACTAATAAATTTTATAAATACTTTTTTTACCTAATAGTTTTTATGTAGGTTTCATCCGTCAAAGTAGCTAATGCATAAAATACATGATATCATATATAGCAGGTATGATGCTCTTTATATTTCTTGGAAGTAAATCCCAAATGAAGTGCACAACATATAGTTCAGAAAGTTTGAGGTTAGTTATTATAAAAAAATATTCTATATTATATATTTTTTAATTAAGCTAATAAAAATATTCTATGTTGTATGTTTTTTTATGAAGAAAGATTTTTATTGGTTACTTGAGAGTAATGATAAAATTAGAAAAAAATTGATAAGCATGAGTTGACTCACATGGGAGAAATGTTTACATACATTAGGAAGTTAAATGAGTGACACATCTGGATTGGTGAGAGTGTATGAGGTGAGCTGACCAGTGCTTGGGGTAGCTGAGATTTATTACAATCCAAGATCCCTAGTTTGTGATTTTGATATTGATAAATATTATAAATTTAATTCTTATTTTTTATTAGTGTATATTTTGTATATTCCTTTTGTTTGTGAGTATTAACATTATAGGTAAAATGTACACTGGTCAAGGCTACTAGAAGCTCAAGACTAGGTAGAATAAGATGTTAAGTAAAAGAGTCTATACTTTTATTTTCTTATTTTCTATTTCTTAAGTTTGGCCACATAAGTGTATGCAATTGAGTGACCATGCACGCACATACAAGGTGAGTAAAATTAATTTTAAATATTTTAATTATTTTGTGTATCATACTATATGATTAACATCATATTAGATTATCTTTTATTATAGAAATTAATTAAAATATTTTATTTATAAAAAAAATAATTTTAAAAAGTAACTAATCATATAGTAAGAACACTACATCATACTGAATGATCTGCTATAATTAAAAATCCCACCTTTTATTAAATTAGCTAAAAATTTGAATTTGGAATATTGCTTTATTTATACTGTACAAACCAAATCATAATATATGATATTTAAAATATTGTCTAATTTAATCTTATAATTAATTAATCGAATCTAATTAATGTTGATATTTTGATCATAATTTACAAACTGAATCATACTATATGATCGACTAGTTGATATTTGGTCATCCCAAAATTCATTATGGATGAATTAATTTGGTTGAACTAATTATATTATATGACTGTTCATTCATGGTGGTGATCGTACCACACTAACAGACAAATTAAATTGATTTTATATATGACCGTTCCTTTATTTATATAGTACAATACCCATGTTCTCTAACTCACCAAGAGGGTGAAAGGATTCCAGGTTCTCTACCTCACCAGGAGGGTGAAAATGATTATGGTCCTCTGCTGCACCAGGTTTGTAGAAGAGATTTTGTAAGGGGTTCTCCGCGTAGATGTGATAGTGTAATACCTGAAGAGACGCTATAGTGATAGTGTAATACCCAGAGAGGACTCTAGGGAGTGGATGTAGGTCATGGTTTGACAAGACCACTATAAAATTATGGCGTGTTAGTTCTGATTTCTTATTTTTTACATTTTACTTTTCTAAACTTTTAATTTGCTGAGATTGTATGATATATTTATTTCTGTGATAATTTCTTAGTAAAAATCTATTGTTGATAGACATTATGTTGATTAAATAGTCATCACTATTATTGTAACTATTGAAAAGTTTATTAGATTTTTTATTAAGAGAGAGTAATTCTTACGCATTAGTGTGCCTCAAGCTAGTTCATGGAGTTCTCACAACCACCTTGAACTTTAAAGATTATATTAAGAGGACGGACCATAATAGACATAACCAAGCTTCTAATTTTGGAGGAGTATGTAGTTCCGTCCATATTAGAGGCTCAATTCCATATACTACACACATAATATTTGGTAAGAAATTTTAAAAGCTTTTAATAATTTACTTAGTTATGAAAACTACTATAAGTATATTATAGGAGTTGTAGAAAATGAGGGAGAAATTTAGCAGGAAGTTACCCACATCGGTAAGAGAGGAGGTAGATTTTGATTAGTTTTTCATTGTTATTATTGGACACTTAATTTCTATGTTGGACATTTTATTTCTTTATATGTATTTTTTTGTCCATTTTTATTGTACAATGAACAAACTTTATGTTTATTTTTAAACTATTTGGTGAATGTTAAATAAACTATTGTGATCAAATCTATTATTACATGCATGTAGCATATGTTTATGTTCAATGTTTGAATGTGAATATGATATGTGTATATTTTTTATGTAGGCTTGTTGTGTTGTATACAACACGTGAAGGAGTGCTATTTTCTTATTTTTGTTATAGGGTTTTGGTGGATTTCTATCAAAATATTTGCCAGAAATGTAGATAAGATGAAATTATATCAGGTTTTGGATGGATAACCTGCTATAAATATCAGCTAGTTAGTTTCGGTGGACTTTTCTAGTAGTGTCTCCACCAGTATTTATGGCAAAAAAATTTTGTCAAAATTTTTTGCAAACAAATCATTGTGAAGTGTGTCTCACAAATGATGAATGTCATTGTAAAATTTTGCTACAATTTTGTTTGTAAATCCACCCGTGGAAAGGTTTAGCCAAAATAAATTTTTTGACACTCATTTTATCGTAGACAAAATTTCTGCCAGAAATCCATCATAAATGTAAATTTTTTGGCAGAATTACTCATTTTCTGACAGATTTGTTTCGTTGGTAATATGAGTTTTTCTTGTAGTGAAATATCTTATTTTGATTCAATGTCCCTTACTTTTTTAGGATGGGATAGTGGGATTGATTATCTTAGTTTACTCTTAATATTAATCATTGAAAGTTTGTGAGGGTTGAAACACCTTTTAGTGAATGTAGAAATGAGGATTGAGATCTTTCATAAGTTAATGATAAATGTTTGAACTTTTTTTTTTCTGTTCACTTAAATCATATGAGTATATGAGATTCTCTACCTGTATTACTAGCAATGAATTCTGTGATAGGTTATATAATAGTTATAAGAGTTGTAGTGAAGTCAATCAATCTCGTTTAAACATTTTACTTTATGATTATAAAATATTTTGCATGAAACCTAATGAGACTATCTCTAACATGTACACTAAATTTACTTTGATAGTGACATCTCTTCATGCTTTAGGCAGAGAACTATAAAACTTTAAGAAAGTGAAAAAAGTACTTTATTTCTTTCCTGATAGGTTTGAAGTAAAAGTCACCACTTTTTTTAATCTAAAGATTTAAATAGTTACTTTATTGATAATCTACTTGTCCCTCTCATTAGTTATAATAAAAATGTGAGCCAAAGACTTTTGGATCCATGTGGGAGGAAGCAGAAGACTTTTGCACTAAAGGCTGATGATTCTGATGGCAATATCTCTACAACTAAACAAGATGTTGATATAATATTTATGACCTATAAATTCAAGAGCTTTCCGAAGAGAAAGCAAAGATGTCAATGACAATGAAATAAAGATAAATCAAGTAAAAGCACTAAAATTTCCTCTAACACTATTTATTTTGAATGCAGGAAGCCATATCATTTAAGGTTCATTAGTCCCAATCTAAAAACACCCTACCAAGGAGAAGGTTGAAGAAAGGAAAATTTTCAAGAAGGAGAAGCAAAGGACACAAAAGGATTTTTTAGCAAACTCCACCTCAAAATCATTAAAACACAAAAAAGAGGAGGAGGTAAAAAATCTTTGCCTTATGGAAAATGATAATCTTGATTATTCTGATCTAGATGAGATATGTCAATTATCTTACGATGAAAAATTTACTATTTCTAAAGAAATTTATGACTCAAATATAAAGCTAAAGAAACTATATTCTAATATAAAAATTGAATTTTGATAAAAAATGAGAGCATGATTTGTTTGTTAAAAAGCATTTTGGTCATAAATATGAGCATATTTCATTATACAAAGAATATGTATCTCTATTAGATAAATTTAATGATTTTAATAAGAAATATACTGTACTTAGCAAGTCACATGAATTTTTGAAACTCAAATATATTAAGCAAAATAATGCATTTAAGGAAATATAAACCCTTGCAACTGAACTAGACCATAGTAAGCATGCATTAAAAATTGAAGTTGATAGCTATTAAAAGGAGAATGAGTTTTTGAAAGAGAAAATGTATGAAGTTCAAAATAATAAACCACCACCCACACCAGCATAATGGTATAAGAACAAAACATAATATGCATCTCTTATCCTTAGAAGAAGGCACTACTACTTACATAGATTAGTGAATCCTTTATCATGTTTTAAGTGCTATTCTTATGGCTTGATAGGCAACATAACCCATACTTGCATTATACATTGTACAACTCATCTAGTATGGAGGCCAAAGCCATTTGCATCACAACATAGCATACATTTATCTTATCCGTTAACGCATACGGTAGAACCCAAACTCAAGTTGGTTCCAAATTTTAAACTTTGATTGACATTATAGGGATACTCTCATAAAAGGCCTAGTAAGAGCATGTGATACTTGGACAACAGATGCTCAAGACACATGAATGGAGATATTAAGAAATTCATCATGTTAGAAGTTAGGGCTGGAGGCAAGGTTAATGGAGATAATACAATAAAGAAAGTGATGGGTTTAAGTATAATTGGTAACTATTCTATAAATTTTATTATTAAAAATGTTTTACTAGTTGATGAATTGAAATATAACTTGCTTATTATTAGTAACCTACATGACAAAGGAATTGTCATAAAATTTTATCTACTCAATTTTTTAATAGTTTCAATGAAAATATTATTTACATGCTTGATTGGAATTGTGTTGATTATTCAAATTCCTTATGTTTGAAAACCATTGTTGATGAATCATGGATATGGCTTAGGTGATATGTTATGAAAGCATGAAGATATTTAGGAAAATAACACAAAAAAGACCTTGTTAGAGGTATGCCCAAGTTAGAATTCTCCAAGAACAACCTATGAGATGTCTGATAATTAGGAAAATAATTTAAATCATCATTTCATTCCATTTAGGACATCACCATCTCTAGGCCACTAGAGATCTTTCATACAGACTTATTTGGGTCTATTAGTACATCCAACTTAGGTGGGAAATCCTTTTGATATTTTATAGTTGATGATTAATCTACATTCACCTAAGTTAGATTCTTATCTCATAAAATTGAATATTTTGAGAAATTTAGAACATTCTCCATATGGATTCAAAGAAAATTAGGATGTGAAATATCTATAATCTATAATGATCATGGTGGAGAATATAAGAATGATAAGTTTGAATCTTTTTATAAGGAGCTTCAAATTGAACATAAATTTTCTTTCCCTAGGACCCCTCAGTAGAATGGAATAGCTGAAAGAAAGAATATAACCTTAATGGAAGATACTAGGGCAATATCAACTGAATATTCTCTCCAAAGATATTTTTGGGCTAAAGTAGTAAATTATGCTTGTTATATTTTTAATTGGATAAATGTTTGATCAAAACTTAATAAGACACCTTATGAGCTACTTAAGGGTAAGACACCCAATCTTTTATACATTCACATCTTTGGATGTATGTGCTTTGTTCTTATAAATGGAAATCTTATATAGGAAAATTTGATCTAAAATCTGATGAAGGAGTTTTCTTAGGTTATTTATCTATAGGGAAATATTATAGGATCTTTAATAAAAGGACTTTAGTTATAGAGGATTCAACCCATATGGTATTTGATGAATCTAATAAATCTTGCCAACTAAGGTTAGGAGAATAAGAGAAAAACCTTGGAGATAGAGAAAAACCTCTTGCATACATTTATTTTATAGGATCTTTAATATTTGAAGTTATTCAAGAAGTAAAGTTTGTTAACCTAGGAGATAGAGAAAAACCTCGAGGGCCATTGCTTAGAGAATGGAAATACTCATCAAGTAATCCTAGGGAGCTCATCTTAGGAGATCCATCTGTAGGAGTTAGAACTAGGCCCTAACTTATAAAGGAGGTTAGTCATTCTTTATTCATCTCCAAGGTAGAACCCACAAGTATATATCAAGCCTAAAATGAATTCTAGATCCTAGATGTACAACAAGAGTTAAACTAATTTGTTAGGAATTATGCATGGGAGTTGCTTTGCAGACTTAATGACTGGAGTAGTAGGTACCAAGTGGATATTAAAAAAAAAAAAAGATGAATGATTTTGGAATAATGATTCGAAAAAAAGTCAGATTAGTATCAAATGCATAATTCTTAAAATAAATGCATTAATTTTGAGGTGACCTTTTCCCCTCTATTTAGATTAGAAGCCATTATATTTACTTGCTTTAGAGATTTCAAGTTGTATCAAATGGATGTAAAGAGTGCTTTCCTAAATGGGGTTATCAAGGAAGTTGTTTATATGGAATAACCCCTTGGATTTAAAAATTTGACCTTTCCCAATCATGTTTATAAATTAAAAAGGCTTTATATAAGTTGAAGCAAGCACCAAGAGCATGGTATGAGAGGCTTTATGCAAGATATTGTTTATTCAAAATAATTATGATAGAATTTAATAATCCTTAGATACCATCTAAGCATGCAAAACTTAAGTATCTGATATCCAAGACATAACTTTTCATATAAAAATATGGGATTCAGACTGGAACTTTGCAGGTTATCAAATAGATAGAAAAAATACTTCTAGAACCTATTCATTTATAGGGCTACATTAGTTTCTTATTTTATTAGGAAGCAAAACTAGTAGCTATATCAACCATTAAGATGGAAGACATAGCAGTATGAAGTTATGTTGCTCAAGTCTTATGGCCAAAGAAATAAATCAATGACCTTGGATTATCTATAGGGACCATTCCAATTAGGTGTGATAACCCTACTACTATATGCATTTCTAAAAAATTAATAAAATACTCCTAAACTAATCATATATACTTTAAATAATATTTCATTAGAGATTATATATCTAAGGGAGATATAAAACTGCATCAAGTAGTAACTAAAAATTATTTGGTAGATATTTTTACCAAACCCCTACACTATGACAACTTTATCATTCTAAGGACTATACTAGGTGTCATTCATCCTTAATTCAAAGTAAAAATAAAATCAAAAACTTGTACTGTTATATGGTTTGTGTGTTCCTATATTTGTTAAGATTTTTATTTATATTATTTTTATCTATTTATTTGATATACTAGTTGGTAAAGCTACCTGATCAGGACACACATAAATAACCAAAAAGTGTATAATAATAGTATTAAAACTAAAAAAATTGCTCACATAATACTATATGAACCATATTTATTCTGTATGATTAGAGAATTTCTACACATCCTCATTGCTCACAAAATCAATAGTCCAAATCTGACTAATAATTACTGATCATATCGTATGACCATCTATTTGTACTATACGATCTACATATCAATAACCATTAGTGAATTTAATAGGCTGGTACAAAATTCAAAATATCTTCATACTGTATGAATACCTATTTGTACTATATGAACATTTAATCAAAAGTCATACTAGATGCCTCCTTGGGACAAATACCTTTTATGAAGGTTGGCAAGTACAATCTTGATCATACTGTACAATTTGACCGCTTTTTCTAACATATCATCCATATTACTTAAAGTTTTTGATCATCTAGTACAATCCACAATCTCATCGTATGATATGTTAAAAAATCTAAAAAAAAAAGATATTCTAAGGATTGAATCACTACTTCAAGCTTTCTCTTCTCCTAAACTTTCAAGTCTCTATCGTTAGGATTTTATATGGTAGGTGTTAAGCAAGCCAATTTGTTCTAAAGTAGTTAATCTCATCATCATGTAGATGACCACTTTCAAAAAATTAAGGAAAAATTAGCATACCATCAATTTAAGGAATCCCACATCATACTTCCCCACATTATGAACCAAGCAATTATCAATTATCAGGTTATGGATCTCTTTGCATCTACCACTCTACAATTTCTTTTAACCCTAGCCTTTCCTTTTAGACTAAACTACTCTTTGAATTTTTTGCAAGCCATAGAGTGCAAGATCATTCTCCTCCATGACCTCCTATATATGTAGGCATTCTATAGAAATAACAAACCAAGACCTCATTGAATACCTACATATGTACATTAAAGGAGTTAAAGCACATAACTTAGCATCTATAAGTGATTATGATTGGACCACTATCAATTAAACCCTTAGGAATAATGCACTAAATCAACACCATTCTCTCATCCAATCACATAACTAGAATGCCCAAATCATCCAGCATGTTATCCTCACTTCTATTCTTCCTAAGGCTGGAGATAGAGTAAATATCACCCTACTTCTCTCTATTGTCATCTATTTAATCATGTATTATAGTACTTTTAATGAATCCCATATAATCATTTATTATTTTCAAAATCCTACTTCCCTTATCCTATGATCACCCCGACATAAGCATAATCTTGTGGTAGGAAATTAGTTACCTACATCTTAGATCAAAAGTATCAACTTCTGTATCCTACACCAGCCAGCATCTTCCTGATCTTCTACTAGGAGGGCACCTTTCACATTTTATTTCATTGACAACACAAGGATGAGCCTGAATAGGAGTAAGAGTTTAATGAGGCAAGGGGAGAAACACCTCCACCAACACCTCTAGCTCTGAACCAATACCAGCAGCTGCACTTACTCACTAGTTCCATAACTATGACTTGATCGATTGGAATTATAGTTAGCCACATAATATTAGAATACTACTCAGCACTGAGCATTGCTTCACCAATAGCAAAAGCTTTTCTAGAGATAGCATACGCTGCATCAACAACATCATCAAGAGATCCAATAGATGTATTAATAGTAGCATGACCCACTATAGAAGAACCACTAGTAGATCCAACAATAGTGTGAGGCTAATTGAGCTTGATTTAATGATTAGTTTGCTACTCTTCACTAGTATTTCTAGCTACCACCACCTAATCAGGGTCCCTCTTAATTCAAGGTTGCATGTTTGTTTTAGTTTTATTTTATGATTTATTGTCTCCTATTTTGTGATGTTAGAAGGGAGAGTAGGTATTTTATTGTACTTGTTGATATTTTACACAGTTCAATTTTCTTTTCCTTATTTGTGTTCCATATGTTTCTTTATTGTTTTGCATTTTAAATATATAAAAAAAAAACACAAAAAAAAATTCCTCTATTTTTAAAATAATTCACTTAGTAAGGGGGATATTAGGAGAAAATACAACTAACTTGAAAATTCAACCAAAAGTGTTTGCCATCATAAAATAGAGGGAGATTATTGCAATCTAGAATCTTGAGCTTATAATTTTGATGATAAAAAATATTATTGAATAGCTCTTTATTTCTCCTAATATTTATATTGCATGTTTTCTCTTGTGTGTACTAACATTTCAAGAAGACTATACACTGTGCAATGAAGATTCAGGGCTCAAGATTAGGTAAAATAGAATGATGTTTTGCAAGATTATACTTTTTATTTATTTATTTTTATATTTCATAGTCAAAGTCATGTAAATGTGTATACTAACTTGGCGACCATGCATACATACACGAGGGAGTGAAAAAATTAATTTTAGATTTTTGAACTAACCGTTCCACACAAATTTGATCGTACTGTATGTCCAGTTATTTAAAAAATTAATTAAAATGACTAACTAGGTGATTACATTTTTTAACTAATCATAATGTATGAACTCCATTATATAGGATGATTAGTTTAACTCGGCAACCCTAATTGCCAATAAGATTTATGTAAGTATTTTAATATTTAAATTTTGAACATATTGTATTGTATAAACCAATTCGTATATATAATGTTTAAAATATTATTTGCATAAATTCTTATGACTTGTCAACCAAATATGAATTTAATAAATATGGTATATCATACCATACAGTATAGATCTTATGAATGATTGATAGATATATTTTTCCATCATCCCAAAGTTCATCCTATACGATCTTAAGATGAATGAACTAATCATACCATATGGTCCAATGATCATAATATATAATCAATATGCAAAGTTTTAATAGATCATAATATAATTATTTAAGCCATACTAAAAAAAATAGGTTTTTTTACCTAATTACATTGTATGAGCCCATATCATATTATACAAACAGAAATAAGAGAATTGAAAAATTAGAGTTTTTTTGGAAGCCTTAAATTTAAACAATCTTATTAGACTTTAATGAGGTCTTTTTATTGTTGAGCGATTTTTGTGAGAGTTATTGAGAGATATTTGAATTTGGAGAGGGAAAAAGGGAAGTTTTATGAGAGGGAGAAGAATTGTGATGGGATTCAAGCGGTTGCTCCAAGCAAGCTTCTATCTTGGGTCCTCTAGTGTCTTCTTTGATATTTTTTGTTGCTCAAGGGAAAATATATTCAAGGCTGAAGATTCTGGGGTTCTCTACCTCAACTGGAGGGTAAAAAGGAATCCAAGTTCTCTGCCTCACCAGGAGGGTGAAAAGGATTCCACATTCTTTGCCTCATTTGGAGGGTGGAAATGATTCAGGTTCTCGGTTGCACCACAAAAGGGTTGAAGTGATTCTGTAAGAGCTTCTTCACCTTGCGATTGGAGCTAAAGGTTACTCACTAAAGGTTTAGTTTAATACCAAAAGAGGAGGACTCTGAGATGAGGATGTAGGTCAAAATTTGACTATACCACTATAAAATTTTTGGTGTGCTCGTTTAATTTATTATCTCATATTTTTATTTCTTGCATATTATTTTCTTGAAATTTGAGATGATGATATTTTGATTATGTTGAATTATTTTTATGATAATTTTATTATAAAAAAATTTGAAAATAAAATAAAACAAAAATATTTTTCTTTTTAATCAAAAATATAAATTTCATTTTTTTCTTTTATATTTTCTTCTTCTTATGTCATAGCTTGACATCATCTTAAATTTTTTTTTGAAAACGACATTTTTAAAATACCAATTCACCCCCCCTCTTGTTGTGCCCTTGGCAGTTCAAGTTAGTATAACAACCAAAATTAAACTTCCAAAGACTTCCTCATCAATGCTTGTTATTTTACTACTATCCATGCAAAAATATTGAGGTAATCCTTGAGTGCTCGAATGAGCTTTCTTGAGTTTTTGAGCTAAAAATGGTGACTATTCATAGTAATCACCCATGGCTAATTATTACCATTGGGATGTCTTCCACTAATTCTATAATCTACAACTCTAAGTCCCTTTTTAATAGCCAGCCACCATTCCTCCTTTTTAAGGTCACCACCTTTCCAAACCCTTTATGGTAGCACACATATGATTGAGTGAGGTCATCTCTCACTATAATGAACTTGACCTCAATGTGTTCATCCAATAAGATTACTTGAATGTGTTGAAGAGAGGTTTATCAAAGTTGGTGTTATAGGTAACCGATACATCCATAATTATGAGGTTAGCCATAAATGTTTACCACATGTCATCCTCTCCCCAAGTTATGGGTAGGGAAAGTACTCCATAATGTTCATGCACTTACTTGAGAAGACATAGAGGTGGGAAAAATTTATGTTAATATGAGAGTTAAGAATGTTCATTTTATCAAACATAAAAGTAAAAATAATATTTTTAAATTTTCCTATCTTAATAAATATGTTATTAATAAGGAAATTGGTGACTAGGCTAGTGTCGACCATAACATCATTATTGTGGTTCTTTATATAGAATATATCTGCTTTACAAAATTCATCACGGTGACATCATTCGCTAGTGCTTGTAAGTTAATGGTAGAGTTAACTTCACTAATTTGAGGCCTTTTAGACTTGGTCAACATGGAATAATTTACTCATTATCTTCCCGTGATGGTGGGAACCATTCTAATGATTTAATATGAAAGGTGCTTAGGAATCTAAATAATGTAATAAACCACTTTTTCTTATACATTATTGATGTTTTAATGCAAGTATAATATGAAAGAAAAGAAAAGGCGGCTTCTAAGAAACATTTAGTAGCATACCACCATATAACAATAAGAAAAGTCAGCTCAATCCCATCACATAGGTCCCCTCTAGTTGACTGTGGCATTTGTGAAGCTTATGTTTTCATAGAAAGAAAGTAAAAGAAAATTGCATGCTTGCTTCCAAGAAAGTAAAGTGGATTTAAAGGATAAATATATTTTACCCTAAGAGCCTAGAATTATTTATCTAAGAAAAACACATGCAATGTAGAAACCTAGGAATAAGTAGGTATTTCTAATGCACACCTTAAAGTAAACCACCAATCAATCAAAAAATTTAAACCACATTTAAATAAAGTAATAGGCCATGTGGCAAACACCACTTAATTATAACACTTTATAATCTTTTTATAAATATAGGCATTAGGGTAATGCCTTCAAATTTACACACATAATTCTATTCCTAGGATGATGCAAGACTTCTATTAAATGATGCTTTGTCTTGTCTCTTCAGCTCATATTTTAAGGATGGACTTAATCAATTTGTATTGTTTCTAAAATATAAAAACTTCCTAGCCTTTTTATTCCTTATTCCTTAAGAGAGTATATTCATTTTAGACTCACATCATTTTTACATTTATATTTAAAAATGTAAAATGATTTTATACAACTTAAAAGGGTTAGTAGAAAGCAATTTACATTTAATAAAAATCACATTTCATAGTATATTTCATCACATAATACTAAAGGAATTTGCTCATTTTTAGAAACTTGTAATCTTGGCCATATTTTTTTTATTTAAGGGGGATAATAAATATTGGCTCCCATATGAAACTATATTAATTTAAATTTTAGTAAATTTTCCCAATTTATTATAGCTCTGCATAAGCATTTCTACATACATAAGACAAGGTTAGTGATAAACAACAAGAATAGTCCTAACCTAGGGCATCCAATCATTAATCATAGAATAAAAAAAACAAAATCACAAGAATAACCAAACATCAAACCACTTGAACATATCCAACAACCACTACATGAAAAAGTCAAATTACTGGCAGCTTAAATCAGCAAAAAATTGTGAAATTGGGCCAAAATTTTGCATTTCTTGGAAATTTCAGAGAAAAATGGGTCAACAATAAAATGAGAATCGAAAACATAATTCCAGCAGAAGTTTTCTGCCATGTATTCTGGTGGACTTTTGGTAGAAATGTGCAACCAAATTCGTTGTTCTTAAATTTCTCTTCACGACGATTTCTCCGTTGAAAATTTTGACTGAACGAATTTGGCTCGTACTCACCATTATCAATATTTTGGCATGAATCCTCTACGATATAGATCAATAATTACATCATATGGTGTAGGATGCTCTTGGGTTTTATGTTTAGAATATGGGCATCGAAACTTTTCATCTGGAATGAAGCTACACAATTGACAGGCTTATTAGCTAAAAACATTCACTCATTATTGTACTCATATACTAATATCTTTCATTCTTGAACCAATTGATTATACATCCAACTTCTTTGATTTCTAATATCCATAATATGAATAATTTAGCCTACATGTAATATGAAGATATTAGAGATTCGAGTAACAACTATTAAAGGAAAAATATATTGATTTATAACAGATTTATTAATCGATTGGTGATAATTCTCATTTAAATCTAATTAGAAGGTCAACAAATTAATAACATCATTAAAGCCTTTATCACAATACGTGGGGTTATCTATATGAGTCATTTTTTTCCATTGTGTTCTATTAAGAGTAAAATTCTAATTTAAATGTAATAAAGAAGTCATTTCTAATATTTTTCTAACCAAATATGTTTAGGTCTACCTCAACCTTTCTTAACATAGGCCAAGTCTAGTAGATCTACTTTCTTAACTTGGTTGTTTGGAGGTCATCATTTTATGTGATCAAACCATCTATGGTGATTCTATCACTCTCTCTAATCTTATCTTCCATAAGAGCTTCTCCAACCTTTTCACGTATATGATTATTTCATATCTTATCTCCAAGAGTAAAGCCACTCATCAACATTCCCATTTCTATAAACACTTAACTTAATGTTATGCTTATCTTTTAATGACCAACATTTTACACCATAAAGCATTATAGGCCTCACCAAAATCATATAGAATTTTTACCTAAGTTTCACAGGAATTTCTATCACACAGTAAGCCCAATGCATTCAACCACTTTAACAATCCAACTTGAATTCTACTAAAAGTGTCCACATCTATTTCACCATCAACTATCTCTCTAATCGTATGAACAAGAAGAATATCATCAACAAAATGTATTCACCAAGGTATAATCTCTTGCAAATGTCTACCAAGAACATCCATGGCCAAAGTAAAAAAGATATGGGTTGATAACAGAAAAACATACAGTGGTTTAGGTGATTGATGATGATGGAGGTGGTATAAGAAGACGATGGAGGCAGTGTTCGGTGGGAGGAAACTCACGTGATCGAGAGAGAAACAGGAATGAAATAAATAATAAGACAATCACAAACAACAATGGGAGGGTAAGTAGGGCCTTTTTTGGAGGTATTATAGGTGGATTTTTTGTCAAAGATGTCTCTGGTGGCATTTTTGGTGAAAAATTTTAGATGTTTTGCTGGACAATTTCTGGCACATTTTTTTTTAGCAAGCACAACTAGCTTAAGAAAACTGACAGCATTATCGGTAGGTCTTCTACTAGTATTGCTATGGTGGTTTATCTATCACGCAACCTATAAATTATTGACCAGCAAAATATCATCCAATTATGCTATCGGTGAATATAATACCGCCAAAAAGTCTTTCGGTAATGCCATTTTTTCTTGTTGAGACTTCACTCAAGCATGTGCACTAATTATAAGAAGCAAGTAAATAACTCAAAATAAAGTAACACTCCTAGTCAAGAATTAGAGTTGGTTTTGTGATTTAGTTATCTCTATTAGGTTTTTAAGGTTTCATTTCTGAATTTTTTATTTTTAGGTTCTAAATATTACATTGTTTAATGACTCTTATTGCATTGAATTCAAAGATAAATTTGTTCTAATCACACAAAAATGCTACCATTTCATCTAAAGAATACACATATGCATTATTTAAAATTTTAATTATTTTTTGACATTGAAGACTTCTTTGTTTAGGTGTGTTGAAAATATTTTATAAAGAGATTTATATTTTAGATCTTGATGTTCTATAAGATTATTATTAAATTTAAGAGAATTTATGAAGTGAGTTTTACAGGTCTTAAAGGCTTATGATTATATAATTAGATTGAAAGGGTTGGTTAGTTCAAGCTTTCTTTAAGTATCCTTTATGTTGTATAATTAGATATAAATTTAACTTAGCTTATGTTGTCAAATTGTTTTCTTTATTAATCTTTGAATCAAGAGTATGATGCTTTTTTGTTTTATATTTTTATGAGTTTTCTTGGACTATTGAAGAAATTTCTTTTTTTTTTGTTACATCCCACGTAGGGGCCTACTCATTAATATAAAAAAGATTACAAGTTCATAAAAGATATTAATAACTCACTATTCTGCAAAGAGCTAAAAAAAACAAAAATAAAATCACAAGAACCTTTGATCCCTACTAAGTACAAGAATCACAAAATGTTATGAAAAGTCTTAGGGAGGCTAGGATGCAACCACAAGAAGAGAAGCTAAATTAAGAAATTCAGCTTAAGCCTCCTGCAAAAAGAAGAGAAGCTAAATTAATAGATATTAGTATTAATCCAGCACACCCAAACTTGATAATCTTTAGAAGAACCAAAAACCTACTCAATATAATTAACATAGCTGTAATAAAAATGTAGCAAAAATAAGAAAAAATTATGCAAAATAATATATATGTTAGAACTTAGGAAGATTGTTCAATTAAGTGCCCCACAATTCTTACATTTGTTTATAATACTCAAAACATAAATATTATGAAAATTATCATTCAACATAACATAACTATTAATAGCAAAATCATAACACCCATGATCATAACAGTTAACTGAACCAAGACAAGAGAAAATATAAACCAGCTTGTCAACCAAACATAAAAGGTAGGCACAATAAAACCAACATTCCTGAGCTATCGGCCAAGGCCTCTAAGCTTAGAATAAAAATATAGCAAAATTAACCAATTTCCATAGATTAAAGAGAAATTAATAAAACCAATAAAAAAAAAGAAAATAGGAGCCAATAACCCAAATTTAAGCTAGCTACTAAACATCAGAGAACAACAAAACTGCAAAATAAAACTTATAGGAGTAAAAACCCAACAAGGAAATCCCAAAAGGAGATGGAAAAATCTGGAAAAGAAGGTAAACCTCCAAAATGAAAAAGGATGGCAAACAAAAAATTGAAAATCATCCATACAATATGACATATATGCCCAAAAATAGAATAATATAGAAAGCCTAATAAATATAGATAATGATAGACCCAACACTAACAAATAATGGAAACAACCCTAGGCATTACAAAGCTATTAACCAGAAGAACCAAAAAATCCAAAGCCATATGTGCAATCTCTCTCAAAATATCAAGTAGTTCTAAAACATTAAGTTCAGTGAAGCTATCAAGCTTGCAACCAAACTTAGTAAGCCAATATGCACAATAATTACCTTTATGATAAATGTGGGAAATCTTATAATTAAAATGTGAAAGAAAAGTTTAAATTTCTTTAATAATATAAAATTTACGAGGATTGGATGAAAAATTACCCTCAATAAAATGCAATAACAAATTGGCATCAACTTCCACCCAAATATCCTTAATATTCAAAGAATAAGAAGTATTAGGACCATAAACAAGAGCTTTGAGTTCAACATAAAGAACTGTACAAGAATTTAATGGGCCAGCAAACACAAAAATCCCATTACCATAATTACCTTCTATAATATGACCAATAGTAGTTGTTGTTAATAGACCTATAAGAGTTAAGTTTTCAAATGAGATGCTTCAGTTTTAACCACTTAACATCCATAACCTCTCCCAAACAAGATGCTTCAGTTTTTAAACTTGGTATACTTGATCAAATTAGCAGTAAACAATTAAAGAAATTTATCCTTCACATTCTTAATGATGCACATAAAATCTATCTTAACATTATTATGTTTAGAATCATTCCTATCCTTCCAAATAAACCAAAAAAATCATAATAGGGATGAGATTCTTAACAAGCCATTTCATGGGCACACACAAAGCTTTCAAAATAGAAATCACAACTTTACTAATGTTAGAGTGATTTTCCCAGAAAAGATCATCAAAGTACCTCCACACTTTAGTAGAAATAGAGCATTAACATAAACATGATTTAAAGCTCAATATGAAAACAACATTAACATTTGGAAGAAAGGTAAAAATCTTTCTTCATTAAATAATAATCAATAGGCACAAATTTATGAGGAATTCTCCAAACTAAAATGGAAAAAGAAATAGGAGTCCTATGATGCCAAATAACATAAAATAAAGGGTATATAGGTTTGGCATTTAGAAAATAATTCTAAACTTTTTTGAAACTAAAATATCCTGAAACTGACAAGTTAAATAAGATGAGATCCTCCTCCTCCACTTGCAAAGGAATTTCAATGATTTTATCCACAATGCATTCATAAACAAAAATCCTTAGCTTATCAACATTTCAATTATTACCATTAAAAAATCTTTGACTTTAATAAAACAAGTCAAGAGAGAGTGAAAATATGTATCGATAGATAAAAGCCCAATCTATACACCTTGCCAAACATAAACATTACCCTGACTAATACCCCATTGAATAACAATATCTGACTCACATTTTGTTGAACACTATCTTTTCCAAACTTAATAAGCAGTGCCCTTGTAATGATAGATAAGAGGGTGTTGAAAAGCACAATACTTCCTCAACATAAACTTAGAACATAATATTTTGTTAGAATAAAAGGAAACCCAAAGTTTATAATAAAAAGCATGCACTATGTCTAAATTACTTTTTCATCCCAAACCACCCTCCTCCAAGGCACCACAACACTTGTCTCAAGAAGACCAAAGAATGGAGAATTTGTAAGATGTAGATCTCCAAAAAAACTTATTAATAAGTCTTTCTAAATGTAAACATACACTCAAGGTTGGTTGAATAGTAAAATAATGTAGATAGGAAGAGAGCATAAAAAACTTTTAGTAAGCAGTAATCTTCAACAAAACAAAAAAAGAAAAAGTTAAAAGCCCATGAAGTATGTTTTCTCTGAATTGAACCAAGGATGTCCTAAAAAAGGAGGAAACATTTCTTCCCTTTAAATAAAGGAGACCTTAAATATTTATTGGGAAGAGTATTAGAAGCAAAAACACAATCTTTATAAAGACCCTTGATTCTATGCTGAGAAATGGATTTAGTAGTAAGAAAATAGCTATTGTGTTTATTAATATTTAATCCACTAATATTATGAAACTAAATAGGAAATTTAAAAGGAATGCTCAGCATCTTTAAAGAACCATTAGAAAAGATAATAAATTTATCAGCAAAGCTAAGATGGGAAATAGGAAAACCATCTAAAGTGTGATAGTGGAGCTTAGGATGAACATTGTAAAGATCCTCCAAATTTGATAAAAATTCCACAGAAATTATAAAAAGAGTCGGGGATAAGGGATCAACTCATGTGAGACCTTGAGAAGATTGGACAAAAACATGAGCCTTCCCATTGACTAAAATAAAAAAATAGCAATTGCTAATATTGTTCTTAATAAGCTGGATAAAGTCTAATTTAAAACAAAAAAAGAGAAAGATTATGATAAAGAAATTTTCAATTCAAATCATCATAAGCTTTAGAAATGTCAAGTTTAAAAATTGAACCCCCCCCCCCCCCCCCCCCCCCCCCCCCGCTCCACATGCACATCTAGATCAAGTATCATCTCTTGTACAAGGAGCACATTATCAAAGATAACACAACCTTTCACAAAATCATTCTAGAAAGGGGAAATAATTATATGGAGGATTTTAGACAACCTACCCATTATAATTTTAGAGTTCAATTTATTTAAGAAAGATCATAGACTTATGGGCCTATAATCATTCCAAAGATCATAGACTTATGGGCCTATAATGGAGGTTGTTAAAAATACTTAGGGTAAGAAAAGCCATAAAAAAAGTCATTAACATCACCCATCAAATCCATTTTTATTTTATTCCAAGACTTTTGAAAAAACTTAGTAGTAAATATGCCTGGGCCAGCAACTGATTCAGAGTTCATACCTTTCAAGTCTTCCATATTTTTATTTTCAGAAGGTGGAAGAAAAAGAAATGAGTTATTCTCTTTACTAGTTAATTCCAGCATAATAGAATCATTAGTAATAAGGGAAGTATTAAAGTTACTATTAAAATAATTCTAAAGTAGTAAACAATTGAATTAACAATCAAATTTTTAGTATAAAAACCTAAACAATTAGGACATATCATTTTGTGGATATGGCTAATAACTCTTTTTTTAATAGCAAGACCATAAAATATTTATTTTATTTTTATCCCCTTCCAAAATAAACTTGGAGCTCATTTTTTTGTCTCCAAAACGCTTATACCTTTTCCTACATATTAAACATATTATCATTAGAAGGGTCATGCATATAAAGAGTATTAGAATGATTTACATTTCTTTCAGCCTCCAAAATGTTAACAAAGAGATTCTTAAAACACATTTATTCCACTAGGTTAGCTTTTGCATAAGTCTTTTTAATTTAAATCAAAACCTCATCATAACCATAATTTTTTCATGAGGACAAAAAGGGGGAATTCCAATTAGACTTAACTATATGATAGAAAGAATCTTTAAAAAGTTACATGTTTTGGAATCTAAAGTAAGAAGCACCATTCACTTTATATAAATAAATAGTAAGCAAAATCGGAGAATGATCCAACAAGGTTCTACTCAAATGTTTAACATGCATCAATGGGTACTCATCAAGTAAAAAATTATTAAACAAAATACAATTCAATCTTTGCCACATAGTACCTCTGTTTCATGTAACAACACTACCTGAGTAGCCAATAACATGAAGATTGCAATCAATGATAGTAATATTAAATTCTTCCATTGCAATAGATTTTTTATTCTTACCACCAATTCTTTTGAGGCACAAGTAATGGTATTGAAATCTCCACCAAAAATCCAAGGCTTATTAATATTATTAAAGAAATCTAGTAATTGGTTCCAAAGAACTTTTCTCCCAAAATGTTCCAAGGAACTTTTCTCCCAAAATGAGAGCAACATGCATAAATAAAATAACCAAAATAATTAAATTGGATAAAATAAATTAATTATGAATCACTTAAGGTAAATAAGAAAAAATGTTAAATTTTATAGGTTTGTTCCAAAAGATGAAAATCTTATCATTACAATTAGCAAAATTAACACTAAAACCAAGCCTTCTAGCCATAGAAGAAAGATTAGAAGAACAAACTAAAGGTTCAAGCAAAAAAATAAAAAAATATTATGAACACAACAACGGTTCTTCACTCTATCAAACAAATTGGTGCCCCCACCCCTCTCACATTCCACATAAGAGCATTAACCATTAATTACATTTAATGAAGTTTGAGCCCCTGTAGAACGAGGAAAGGACCACACCACAATTTTATTATTTTATTTTTTTATTTTTTCTCACCTTGGTAAAGCCTTACTATCCTTAATGAAAGCATCATCAATCCCCTTACTTTGTGAATCAGTAACTAGTTTCACTTGAGAATTATGTGCTTCCACATTAGCAGAAAACTCAATAGTAGTAGGAATAAATTTCCCTCTTCACATACATCTTTCTCATATCACATATAATGATTAAAGCATCACTCTTGGAAATAGTGTCATTCCCTCAGCTAGCATTTGATTCAGAGTCCTTAGAATTCATTTTATTTAAAGCCTATAAAGCTTGGGATTGATCTTGAGTACAAATTAACTCACTATCCTTAACCACTTGTAAGGAAAAGGATGAGCAAGCTAATCGAATGTTAGTAGGATAAAAAATCCCTTTTCTCATTTAAAAACTCAATTAAAATCAATGCAGGAACATTTTCATTTATATCATCAAACTTTTCCATATTATCCACTTGAATGACATCTTGTAAAACCAAATCTAACTTAGGCAAAACATCCAAACCAGCCACCATATAAGGATTTCTAGTCAATTGACCCAAAAAAAGGAATCAATATTAGGATCAACATTATCATTGGAAATAGGCTCCCTATCCTTCAAATCGTTTCCCTCATTGAATGATGGTTGTGATTTGTTTTTAAGCAATTTGATAGTTACTAATAAAGTATGATCATTTAGAAAAAAATTCTACTATAGTCTAAATCAATTAACAATATTTTTTTAAATCAATCATCAATTATATCACCACATGATGAGCATGAAGTAATTTAACATATAATAAACCTATTATCTTTAAATTAGTAAGGAAATAACTTTATGTATCTAAGTTTGAGAGAGGTATTGGAAAAGTAGAGAGAGAAAGTTGTCGATTCAAAAATTCTGTTTCCCGCAAATTCCTCCGCCGGTCAATGACGGTGGAAGGACGTCGTCCACCACCTTCCGACGCCACTGATGGTTATTGAATATCATCCAATGCGATCAAGATCCTTCCTCATCCAGTCAAGGGAGCGTCACCACCAGCATTCAGATCTGCAGATTACTTGTTTGATGGAGAGTCTAAACTAAAACTCAGGAATTCAGGTGCGTTAGTAATCAATGAAGGAGGGCTAAGAAATTTGAAGAAATCTGTCGATTTTATTGGAAAAGGTAAGGCAGTATTGAAGGAGATAATGAATGAAATGCCTAATTTCTCTATTTTGAAAAACAATTTGAATAAGGCTGATTAGAATTATAAGGATGACTCAATTTTAGTCGATCTTCAACCTGAATTGGAAATATCAAATAAGGTGCAAATGGAGAATGAAAAAGATACTTCACTGGATTCGAAGAAATCCAATCGGAAGGAAATTTATGCTGTGGGGAATTCTGGAGAATGTATTCATCTATCTGATGATATGGTAAGCGTCTGAGAATGTATATTAGCTGAATTAGGCAATTGCAGCAAAGAAGTCTTTTGTGAAAAGGAAGTCTCAGTTCAACCTGTTAAAGAAACTTTCAATGCTTGGAAGAAAACGAACAATTTCAAACAAGTTGCTTTTGAATTTGGAGAATGTTCATGGGAAGATGGTGTGGTGAAACTCAACAAACAAAAAGAAGTTGAAAATACCAACATATTGGTCAAATCCTTTGTAGTGAAAGCCTTTGGAGATTTTGTGCCTTACCACATTATTCGTATTGAGCTTAGGAGGCAATGGTCTCAATACGGAAAATTCCATATCACTCTGCTTGGAGAAGGGTGGGTCTTATGTGCCTCTGAAGACCCGACTTCTCTGGATTCAGTTATCTCCAATGGACCATGGTTTGTGAATGGATGTATCATTGGCTTGGACAAATGGTCTCCTTCATTTCAGCTGAATTCTTTGAAAGGGCTTACGGCTCCGGTGTGGATTAGAATGCCCAACCTCCCTCTGCATTGTTGGGATGAAGAGAATGTTTGTAGAATTGCTTCAATGGTGGGGACCCCATATCTTGTTGATGAGAACATGTTTCAAAATGGGAAGAAGAGAATTTGCAAGGGTGAAGATTAAGCTTGAAAATAAGCTTCCTCTAGGAGCTTGGGTGGAAGAGATCTCAGGCAAATTTTATCAAAAATTTGAATATGAAAGAATAGGAGAACTCTGTTTTGGCTATGAGAAGATAGGTCACAGGAAAAGCTGCTATCCAGATATTGCTGGGGTGATGAAAACAGTTAACTGCCAATTAAAAGAAGTGCTGGAGAAGGGATGCCAATGCTAATCCTGGATCCAAAATCTGTTATTAAGTTGCTGTAAATGTGAGACAGACGGATGAAGATGATTATGATAACTGGATACATGTTGATTATGGGAGGAAAAGAGGTAGAAATTTGAAATTCAAGAGCACTCGGATCAGGCCAGGATGGAAAGACTCAAGGAAAATAGTAGAGAAAAAGACAAAGAAGAACAGGGACTTAACCAAGAACTGGAGAATTCAAGCAAGGGGACAGAAAATCATCCATAAAGAAATAGGGTTGTTTCTAAAGCTCTGGAGGAAGAAGTGCTGGATGCACCAATAGATGGTGGCTGTCAAAAAATTGCTGGAGTTAGAAATGTGAAACATAAAGTGAGTGTTAACAGAGATTTTAACACTAGTAATCAGTTTGAATTGCTGGATCAAATTCCTGAAGATAACAATACACTTAAACTAAGTGAGGCTAGAAAAATTATAACTCCAACTATTCCTGTAATAGCTGCTGTCACGGACAAGGGGAAGGCAGAAGGGGAAAAAATCAAATTAATGTATTTGGTGATGACCTTATTACTTCAAAGAAGAAAGGTATGAAACAACTCAAAGGTTTGGGTCCTATAAAATTAAATCCAAGAATTAGAAGAATGGAGGGAGACATGAAGGAAGACTTGGGGAATTCTTCCCCTAACTTTCAATGAATTATTCCATAAGCTTTTGGAACTGTAGGGGAGCGAAAAAAAGCAAAGCTTCCCTATACTTGAAAGAATTTACTAAGGAGAATGGGGTTTTTTTTTGTTGGCTTGCTTGAAACAAAGTTGACGTTAATTCAAAGGATGGATGTTAATCTGATGATTGGTTTGGAATGGGACTTCTTTTATGTCCCATCGGATGAGTTATCTGGTGGCATCATGGTTCTCTAGAAGAGAGATATAACTTCATTCAAAGTAATTGAATCCTCCAATCAGTTTGTAATTTGAGATTTAGATGTTCCAAACAATGGGAAATGGAGAATTGCAATAATTTATGGAAGCAGGGACTGTTATAGAAGGAGAATTCTCTGGGAAAAGGTGGAACAGCATATGTCGAAGAAGATCCCATGGTAATTGGTGGTGACTTTAATTTCTTACTTTCAAAAGAAGAGAATAAGGGAGGTAGGGAGTTCATTTATTCAATCCAATCAAAGGAGATGAAAGCATTTATCACTTGTAATGATCTACATGAAGTTGAAAGCATTGGCCCCAAGTTTACTTGGTGTAATAACAAGAAGGGTGTTGAAAAAATCTTGGAAAATTTGGATAGGTGTCTTCTTAATTCAACAGCTTTTAACTCATCTCATAGGCTGATTGTGAGGCATTTAGTGAGAATTGGTTCAGACCACAGTCCAGTTTTGCTAAATTTATTAAAGTTCAATAAATCCAATGACAAACAAATCAAGTTTGAGTAGATTTGGGCTTCTATTCCTGCATCTATGGGTATTGTGAAGAAGGCTTGGGGGAGGAAAGCAAGGGGAGATCCTCCTCACATCTTGAACATTAAAATGAATAGAGCTCTTAAAGCTTTGTTCTATTGGAGTAAAGCCAAAATTCAAGGAATTGAATCAATCAAAAGAGAAGCTAAAAAGTCAGATTTTTAGTCTTCAAATCAAAGAAGCTGAATGAGGTTTTCTGAATGAAGAAGAAGCGTGGGATCTTAAGGTAAAAACTAACAACCTGAATACTAACTTAGCCCGTATTAATACCTGGTGGAAGCAACGTGCAAAAGTCAAATGGCTGAAGGAAGGAGACTCTAATACAAGGTTTTTTCATGCATATGCTAGTGCAAGGAGGAATATGAATTTTATTCATAAGATCAAGGATGATAATGGGATGATTTTGGAAGATCAAAACCAGGTAGAGATCATTCTCAACAATTATTTCAAAAATAAATGGAAGGAAAGGGATTGCTCTTTGATGGGTTGGCCGAAACCTTGGAGGACTCTAGAAGTTGAAGACTCTTTAGCTTTAAACAGAGAATTCAATTTTAATGACATGGAGGATATTATACTTGAACTTGGGAATAACATAGCTCCGGGAAATGATGGAATTTTATATGCATTTATCAAAGCTTATTGGCCAATCATCAAATCAGACATCTGGAATGCTTTGGATAATTTCTTTAAAACAGGGAAAATGTGTGAAGAATGGAAGAAAACTATCATAGTTTTGATCCCAAAGGTAAGAAATCCTCTCTATCCCTCTAACTTTAGACCTATCAGCCTATGCACATCAATTTACAAGATTGCAGCTAAAATGATCTTGAAAAGGCTTCTAATGGTCATTCACAAACACATCTCGGTGGAACAAGCGGCTTTCCTGAAAGATAGATCTCTATCCGACAATGTACTGGTTGCTCATGAAGTCTTCCATAAATTTAGGTAATTTAAATCTTCAAAAGGCTTAGTTACTTTTAGAATTGACATGGAACAAACCTATGATTCTATGGGTTGGCCAACCTTATGCAAAGCTTTGGAGTATTTTGGTTTTCCATATGGTTTTTCTAATCTTATCATGGAATGTGTTTTAAATCCTTGTTTTTCCTTATCTATAAATGGGAAATTATCCAATTGGATAGAAGCAAGAAGTGGTTTTCGCCAAGGGTGCCCGTTATCCCCGTTTTTATTCATTTTATGTGCTCAATTATTGTCTAATGAACTTTAGCAAAAGAAGGATAGAATTGGCATACAAATTTCTCCAAATGGACCTTTCATTTCACATCTTATTTACGCCGATGATATCTTAATTTTCTCTGATGCTAGCATGAAGATGATCAAGGAGGTTAGGAATATTATCAACATGTTTTGTAGATGGACGGGCCAATGTATGAATAAAAATAAATATGGATTGCTGTTTGGTAAATCTGTAAAGAGAAGAAGAAGGAGGAAAATTGCAAGAGCAATGGACCTCAAGGAAATTAAGGAATTTTCCTACCTTGGAATCAAGATGGCGTTAAGGAGACTTGGCAAACCTGATTTCCAATTCCTAGTTGATAAAGTTCTGAGCTTGTTAAATATATGGGGAGGAAAATTCATTTCCTTGGCCGGACGGTTGACTCTTGTCAAGACTGTTTTGCTTTCATTCCCTACTTTTCACTCGTCCCTTTCATTCATTCCCAAAAGTATATCGTATGAAATTGATAGACATTGCAGGGATTTTATTTGGTGTAAGAGTGATGGGAGAAGAGGCATCCACTATGTTAATTGGGAAAACTTATGCAGGCCAAGCTCTCAGGGAGGCAGAGGGTTGATGTCTTGTGCAAAGAAAGCAGGACCTCTCAAAGCTAAACTAGCTTGGAAGTATTTTCAGAATAAGGATGCTTTAGTGCATAAGCTCCTTGTTCCAAACTATGGTAATGTTATGACCAATAATTCTGCCATTAATTCTGGATCAATTGCTTGGAAACTACTTAAAATGGGGGAAAAGTTCCTTCAACCTATCACTAGGTGGAAGATTGTCAATGGTAGTTCCGTGAATGTGTTTAAAGACAACTGGATTTTGAATAAGCCTTTGGAAAGTTGGCCAACGTTTGTGCAAACTAAGGAAGACTATGATTTCATGGTTGAGAATCTAATTACCAAAGGAAGATGGGACATTGCAAAGCTAGAAGAACTGTTTGGCCCAGAGCTTGTTAGTTTGATAAAAGAGGTCCAGATTTTGAGTGAACCAGGTGAAGATAAATTGGAATTGAAGCAGTTTGCTGAAGGAAAAACAATTACATCTTTGGCAATGGAAAATTCTAAAGATAACTCTGGAGATTCTTCTATATGGAAATGGCTCAAGAAAATTAAGCTTAGTGCTAAAGTGGAGAACTTTTGGTGGAGAATCATGCGTAAAGCCATTCCAACCAATCAATTCCTCTGTAAAAGAAGGCTGATAGATTATGAAAAATGCCCTTGGGGTTGTGAACAAGTGGAAGACACTTGTCACATTATTTCGAAATGTGACAAGTTAAATGAAGCAATCCAGATTTTGAAGAAGTGGGGTTTTGATATCCCAAATTTCAGTTCTCTTCATAATTGTTTCGAATGGCTTCAGAGTAAAGAGATTTGGTTGATAAATCTTTATTGCAATTTGGTTTATCTTTCTTGGAGAGCTAGGAATGGACTTGTGCATGAAGGAAAACTTTCAAGCTCTTGGTTGTTAGCTACTAATGCAGTTAGCTATGCCTCATTGTCAAGATATGTGAATAGAAGTTGCTCGGGTATCGGGGATGTCAACCAACCGGTTGGGTTGTTTAATGATTTTTGGCACCCCCTCCACCTGATTGGATAAAAGTCAATGTTGATGCTTCTCTTTTTTCTTCATAGAAGGCGGGAATTGGTGGAGTTTTTGGAGACCATAGAGGAAGATTTTTAATGTCTTTTGGGAAAAGCTAACACATTGGGATATCTCTTACTTGGAGCTTCTATCTATTCTTTCCTTCAAAGAAGTCACTAGAGATTGGATGTATGCTTATAAAGGTATGATCATTGAAGGTGATAATCATTATTAATAGAATTTTGAAGGAAGGTAGAAATGAGGTGGGTGACCTTTCTTTTATTAAAGATTTCAATTTCGTCATTTTAAATTGTGTTGGTAGGAATAGTAATAAGTTAGCGGACTTATGTGCTAACTATGCTTGTTTTACTTCTTTTATTTGGGAGCATTTAGTAGCTAATAAGGTTCCTCACACTTTTACTAAAGTGTTAATGGAGGAATCCGTTAATATTAGGTTGTAATCCTTCAATTTTTTTTATATAAATCTTTTATTGCTTTTCTTCAAAAAAAAAAAAAAAGAAGTAAATTAAAATAAGATGCAAGCTTAACAACATTACCATCTAAAATTACTAAAGCAGGAACACCTTTAAACAAATTACAAGTAAATAATAAAATAAGCTTAATAGAAGATGAAGACCCAGCAATAACCTTTTTAAAAGAATTGGATTTAGCAACCTCCTTATTACCTTCATCTTGTAGATTAGAAAACACTATATTTTTTAGCAGATGAAACAACATTTGGATCCCCCAAAGTGTTAGATGCATAAGTAGCCATCCAATCAAACAAAAGAGAGACGGGCATAAAATGGCCCTAAGTCACCGAGACAAAAACACACAAGAAATCTTCCAAGAACAAATAAAAAAACACAGAGATTCCCATAGGAGTGCCAAAATAAGAGGAAGAAAACTAGTTCCCTAGAATCGCCATAGCTCAAGTGTTAGATGTTTAATTAATTTATTTAATTCTTCCATACAAAGGGAACTTTAATATTTTCTATTTAATTTTTTTAGTATTTTTTTTATTTTCCATAAAATATAAAAAAGGGTATAGAAGAGTATAATCTTGAAAAGAATCATCTATGCCACTGCAACACAAAAAATAAAATGGGGGAAGCAAGATCTCTAAGAAAACTAAACATATGAACAACCAAAAAAGAAAAAAAAATCATAGAAAAGAAGGATGAAAAGCCCATCATTAGAAGTCTCCCATGATATTGTAGAGGGCACCAACAAAGAAAATAGAAGTCCACTCCATAAAGGGATCCAGTAGTGATCTCATTTGATTGCAGTAACCAGTACACTACATTCAAGAGGATCTCAACATTGGTCATTTGAGGGGACCAAATCCTCACACAAGATCTCATTAGATGCTTTTTTCCTCTTTCTTGGGGAAGTGGTGAAAGTCCACAACTAGTTTAGTTCTTTCTGTAAATGACCACGAGACACTCTAGGTCATTGCTTGGAGAAATACAAACTATTTTAGGAGATATTCTTCTATTAAGATTTTTGAGTAGTGAAGATAATAGGATTTGGGATGGAAACAATTTGCGTAGGATTGGGGAACCTCATTTTATGTTCCCTAGAAGATGTGGAAGGAAGTTGGGCTTTCTATTTAGGCTTTCACTTTCTTATGATGATGTTCCAAGTCCCCAATTGGTTTGCTTCAAAGGTAAAGGAGGAAGGTTGAGGAGATCGAGGATTGCTCTATTGAGTATTCATAGAAATAGCTTGATTTTACTTCTCCATAATTATAGAGTGATGAGTGCTATCAACATGATTATCAGGGTACAACTTTGCCTTGTGAGGGAAAGAATCACTTTATGGCTAATAATTCTGTAATGGAAACATAAATGCGAGAGGCTCTCATACTCAACTCTTTTACAAAATCTTCCATTTAACCATTAATCAAAAATCCCGATAAAAGATTTTGTTTCAAATCAACACAAATATGGAGTATAATATAAGAACTATGACGCCAAGAGGATGATTTCTCATCCATCCAAAGAGGTTCTCCAGTCATAGCAACCATCCAAGCAATATTGGATAGATCCCAATACATCAGAAGAAGCCATGGAAATCATACCCAAATTGGTGAGGTGAACCCCTTCATATCCTTAAGAGAAAAGGTTCGAGACAACTATCTAGGCCAATAATGCTTCCAACCATAATCCATGGTCTACCCCTAAGGATTATATCACAAGTGTCAGGGCTTTGAAAAATATAAATAAAATAACTTGGAGCAATGGTGATCAATTGAAACACCCCAACGTGTGGCCATCTCCTTGATAGTAATTTTTTTCTATTATAACTTTTTTTTAATTTAAACCAACGAAGGGGCCTGTGTGTTTCATAAAAAAAAAGTACAAGTCCTTAAGAAGGATTACTAGCCTGCTAATACTCATGAGAGCTACATAAAATAATAATAATAATAATAATAATAATAATAATAATAATAATAATAATAATAAAAATAAATAAAAACCAAGAGTCAGTAATCCCTTCTAAGTACAAGAAAACAAAAACCTATAAAAAAATCTATGGTAACAATAAACCAACACATCCAAAAAAGAGAGAACCATTGAACTAGGTGAACACTATCCATCCAAAAAGAAAGACAATCTACATCTTAATAGAATTAATAAAACCTATTAAAACTATAACCTACATAAATAGTGAAACTAATAAAGACCATTAATAGGTAAGTGCAATAATATAAATTAATGATGTCGTGATGAATAAAGCTGGTGAGCTGATATAAAATGACATGAAGAAAAATACAAGAAATAGATAACATAACCAAACTAGTTACAACCAATCTAGCAGTAATAACCAAAACCAAAACAACTAATTTATCCTTCCAATCAGACCAAATAGGATATCTCAAATGGATAGTAAAATAATTACATTCAATTAAAAAATAACATAGCTGGCACCAAACACCCCAAGGCCACCAAAAGAGTAGAAATAAGAATTCATCGAAGAACAAATGAGCCATAAAACCTTATAAGGTTTTATTCCTGCATCTACACATGGTACATATGCAAAGTTCCAAATATGTGCCCTCTAGCCAAAGCTAAAGAAATTCAACACCATAAGGCCACTTGTTAAACACCCATCAAAACAAAAATAAAAACCATGAAATGCTCAGGCCACACAAGTTCCATAACCACAAATTTAAAATAGAGCCTATACGATATTGACTTAAGAAGAACTTTAGACTATCATAGACATCATAATTAATAATAGTAGATACATGGACATATGAAAGATAAAGCATGAATGGCACTAGAAGAGAATGAAATCCACATTAGAGCTTCTCACTATAGAGGACAATGGGCCAAAAAGGCCTAGAGCCAAAGTGTGATTAAGCAGCATACCAAAATTTGCAAGTAAGACATAAGGAAAATAAGTGATATAACAAAATATAACAAATGGAAGTGGATCTACCAAATTCATATAAAATAATTGCCACAAGTGACAATAGTGATACAATCACATCCAACAAAATAATATAACTAGCTATCTAAATAAGAAGGCCCAAATGAACAACGATAAATCCTAGCTAATTGCTCCCCTAAAATTGGACCCCAAAAAACAACTAGAGAAGTATCCAAAATGCTAAATATCTAATTAAAGGGTCCAGATTGTCTTAGGAGTGTAGTATCAATATTTTCATGAAAATAGTTATCCACCTGTAGCTTGAATCTAATCCAAAGCCAACCCTAAAATTGAAAACAAAATATGGGAATAGTTTCAAAACAAACAAAGTTACAGATGAATAGGAATTACCATAACCTTTGCATATGAGTAGATAGAATAAGATAGAAAACCCCAACTACTAAGGTCACACTACTTAGATTTTGATGATAATGATGAGATAAGAGAAGAAAAATTAGCATAGAGATATCCAACATAATCCTAAAATTCCAAAAAACACTTCAACACTGGATATAACATTCTTGAACCATGAATTCCACCTCATAGAGATAAACACCCTTCCATCTCAGCTTTAGAGAAGGAGAAAATGAGCAACATATATGAATAAAGTAATAATCCAAGGAGTTACAATCCCAACCAAATAGAACCCAACCAAAATCAGCAGAAACCAATAACATAGACAAATCATTACAATCATTTCCACCAAAATTTTACAAAGAAGAAAAAAATCCATGATGAAAAAAATTAAAGAAGAATAGAATCCAAACTAATCATAGAATCCACATACAAGAAATACCAAAGATGCAATACAAAAGGAATAATGCAAAATGATAGATTAAGATCTGACATAAGGTAATCCAAGTTTGTCTAATTTAAAGAGTCCTTTCAGGATGGTAGGAAAATTCTTGTAAATAAAATTAGTAATGAACTCAAGAGTAAACCCATGATTAGCTAACCAATCAGTGCAAGCGTTTCCTTCACTTTGAACATGAGACATAGTAAAGTTAAAAATGGTAAATTGTTGCTTAATCTCTGTAAGAAGGTAAAATAATTCATGTCAACAAACTGTAACATCCATATATTTCAAGCAATAAAGACTATAAGTAGCATTAACTTCATTCCTAATATTAAGAATGCTAAGCAAAAAACATAGTTTCAAACCATATAAAATAGTAGAAAGTTTGGCAAAAAAGACAGTGCACCTTTGTGAAGGACTAGCAAAAGCCATAATTGCATTCCCAAGAGCATCTATGATGATAGCGCCACAACCAAAACTATTATCTTAACCAAACCATCAACATTAAGTTTAGAAGTATTATAAGAGATTTTGAGCTAATAAACTAATATGAAGTTATAAATGACATGCTTGTCCAAAAAGGTTATACCAAATTCATGAGCAACAAAGGAACGACCCTTAAAATTTTCTTATGGTCAAAAAATTAACTGAGTAAAGCATCAAAACCTTGTCTTTAATATTCCTAATAATTTGATGATGATCCATACAAATATTGTTAAAAAGAGCATTATTTCTATCAATCCAAAGGTAACATAAAATGAGAGAAGGAATCACATTCCTAATGTGGCCTCTAACATTAGTAAACCAATGATTAAGCATAGTATTGATGGTGATATTACGAGAATAGTAATTCAATTTAAAGATGTAATCAAAACGAATCCAAATCTTGACAAGAATAGGACTAGAGATAAAGACATGCTTCATATTCTCCACATGAAAATAACATTGACATTTAGATGGTAAAAGAAAGCCTCTTTTAGTAAGTTTTCATCACTAAGGACATACTTGTACATAATTCTCCAAATAAAAGTAGCAATAGTAGTAGGAACACCTTTATGCCATATAAAGAATAAAACTTTAGTGACATTATTCTTATCTATGAAAGCATTCCAAGCATCCTTTGGTCTAAATAAACAATTATTAAACTAGTTACATAATAGATAATCATCATCATCAATATTAGGAGGAAATCATAATATTAGACTAATAATAGATTAAGGGACAACCTCAAAATGTTTAATGTAATCCCACCTATGTTCATAAATAAAAGAATTTGCCTTAACAATAGCAGTAGAGAAGGTATTAAGCATTAAATCAATAGAAAGATCACATAACCAATGATCTTGCCAAAAGAATATATTAGCATGACAAATTCCCCATTTAATATGAGGCTTAACTTCCTATTTAATGTTGCAAAATCTCTTCCAAACTTTAGAATCCCCCTTAATATAAAAATAAGTAGTAGGATGCTTACAAACACTTTATTTGGTAGTCATAAACCTAGCCCATAGGCTATATTTAGAATGAAAGTTGAAACACAATTTGATAGAAAATACATGAGTTAAATCAGTCATATTTTTATAACCCAAGGCACCTTCCTCTAGAACCCCACATAAATTACTCCAAGAAGTCCAGAGGATTTTAGAATTATTACTGGTACCCTTCCAAAAAAACTTATTAAATAATTTTTTAAGCCTTTTACAAACAACCTTAGTAGGTTGAATATATATATATATATATATATATATATATATATATATATATGGGGGAAACCTACAGGGGGGCCTATGTATTAATTAAAAAGGAAGGATTATAAGGTCCTTAAAGAGGACCTTTAGCTCACTACTGCTCGAACGAGCTACAAAAAAAATGTAAAGAAAGGCCTAAGAGCTGATGGTCCCCTATACTATGAAGTACAAAATAATCTAATAACATGCTAGGACTGAGGATGAGCGGCACCTAAAAAAGAAGGCCATAAGGTAGACTTGCAGCACGCACTTCCTGCAAAAATTAATCAATTTGTCTAGAAAAATCTTAGTCCAAGGAACCTGCAAAAAATATGGACTACAAAAATAGAAATTGCATAACCAAACAAGTAAATAGTGAAGAGAGATACAATTATATAAAATTTAAATCCAATTAGAGTTACAATAATTGTAGGTAAAAGCAACCCCTTTGCCAACATTAAAAAAAGACCTGTAGATAAAGAAAGAAAGAAGCTGAGGTAGTAATTAACATCACCTGTGAAGGAAACAGAGAACTCCAATAACCTGTAGCAATAACCTCCAAGGAGGATGCAAATAAACCAACCAACACAACTGATAAGTCTCATATTGATTACACACATAACATCAACGATCCAATTATTGAAGCAACATAAATTGCCCAGCCGGATAATCACAAAAAACCAGAAACCATTAGTTATTAAACCATACCTAGAGTGATCCCACAGAAAGAACAACCAAAATTGATTTGGAGGTTCATGGCTCAGGAGTGCAGTAACCCCAAGTGCCACTCAAATCTAATTCCAAGCCCGTCTTAGCATAAGTAACACAGGAAATAAGTAGAGGAATAGACATAGAAGTAATAGGAAGTAGAAAACAATATGAACACACAGCTGTAATCCTGATTCCAGATCCCCCAAACCAGATGAAACTAAAGAACACATGAGAAACTTGAGTTATTACCACAACCAGCAAACCCTAGGGGACAAAAAAGAATCAGAGACAAGTGTTCCAGAGAACTCCAGAAAGGGAGAAGAGAGTAACACTTAAGGGTTAAATCAATGGTAAAAACATTGTAATCATTTCCAACAAAATCCTAAAACATTAAGTGGATCATCACAATGCCAATCAATAAATTGTCCAAGCTCCACTACACAATCATAAGATAAAAAAGACTCCAACAAACATTAAAACACCAAATTCTCAAAAGAGCAGCACAATAAAAACCACCATCTACTAAGGAGAATATGAAAGTTGAAAGAGAAAACATAGATAATTAAAGAAAAAGAAATAATTACTAGGACATACAAATATAAGGGAATCCAATGTGATTCAATCTAATCAAACCTTTAATAACCTTAGGTAAAGAATGTTCCATGAATTTTAGGTAGTGAACTAAATTGTACCCCATTTTAGCAAGGGAAACAACAACAACAACAGTCCCTTCAAACCAAATGTGAGATATAAAAAAGGTGATAAAAGAGAGCCAAAAATTAATATAACTTAACATGTAAAAATTTTCAGGATTGGAATTAGACTTACCATTAATATAATGAATCAAAAGCATAGAATCCACTTCAATCTAAACATTTGCGATACCTAAAGAGATGCATAACTGAAGGCCATAAAGAAGACCCACAATTTCAGCTTTAATATTATTACTAGCTTAGAAGGGACCAACAAAAGCACCAATAACAAACCCATTGGAGTCTCTTATAATGCCACCACAACCAGCAAAGAAATTATTCATAGAACCATCAATATTAAGCTTAAAGAAACCCTCTAAAGGCTTCTTCCAAATAACAAAACTATCTTTAACACCAATTGAAGAAGGTTGGAAAGTTACACCATTCTCCTTAGCTACATGACAACAACCTTTAACAAATTTGCTAAAAAAAGCTAAAAAAATTTCTCTTTAATTTTAGGAATAATACTATTGACATTCATCTTAACATTTTCATGTTTGGACTCATTCTTGCTTCTCCATAAAAACTAGCAAATAATAATAGGTAAGATGTTCGTAATGTGACCTTTAGTAGGAATGAACCAATCTTTAAGAAGATTAGAAATAGGGTTATAACAAAAAGTAGGTTGGCCATTAAACATAATGTTAAAGTAAAGCCACACTTTCATAGCAATGGGGCCTTGAATAAAAACATGGTTCATGTTCTCAATGTGATAATAGCATTGGCATTTAAAGATAATATAAAAGCCTTTTTAAATTAAAATCTAATCTAAAAGGAAAATATTATGTAACATTCTCCATAATAGAAATGAGTAAGGCATAGGAATACTAGAATGCTAAATAGCCAAATAAATAGAGTCTTTAGGGTAAGCATGCCTAAAAAAATCCCAAACTTTCTTAGTAGCAATCTCACCATCATTAGATAGATTGAATAAAATACAATCCTTCATATGTAATTGAATAGGAATAATGAGAATAATACTGACAATAAAATTCGGCAGGTGATCATTAGACAAATCAATATCCCAATTGTCATTAGTGATAAAATCCTTAACTTTGCAAGCAGACGTTAAAAGTCTGAATAAGTTGTTAGAAATAAAGTCATGATCCCAAGGCTAACCAAGAAGGGAGGGGGGTTCTCTTAGAAATTTTAGAAAGTTGATTTTATGATTAAGCATATTAAAATTTTATCAAAATAAAATTTTGAACCACAAAATTAACTTGCAGAAAATAACAATAATAAATGGTAAGGACATAAAAACACATAAATTTTTATTGATTCGGTCCAACGAGACCTACATCCACTTCCTGAAGACTCCTTGTTCAGGTATTGCACTATACCAAAGTGACTCTTCTTTTGCTCCCATAGCAAGGTGAAGTAGCCCTTACAATAACCTCTCTTCAACCAAATCCTAGTGCGACATAGAACTGTCATCTTTTCTCACCCCTGGTCATGGTAGAGTACTGATGCCCTTTTACACCCTCCTGGTGTTGGTAGAGTACTATTGTCCTTTCACACCCTCCTGGTGTCAACAGAGTACAGACATCCTTTCACACTCTCCTGGTGTCGATAGAGTACCGTCAATCCTTTTAAAATCTTCTTCCATGAGTATTCAAGAAAGTAGGGAAGAACTTTGAATAATAAGCAAAAGATACTCATCATTGGGCAACCTTATAATTACCCTCATAATTCCCTCCTAAGAAATCTCTCACTCTCCAATCATAAGAAACTCTCCCAAACACTCTCCAAGTACACTCTTAAAAGAAATTCACAATATAAGTTCCTTTGTAGTAAATTTTTAGGATCCTACATAGAAAAGACAAGAAAAACCATCCCAAAAACTAAAAATTTCAATTTGACCATCATAGATAATATAGTACAATTGCACATCGTACATACGATCAGTTGAAAAATGCTTGTACTATATTGTATGAATTGATTTCATACTAGGGAAGTCATATGTATGAAATATCATCATATAGTATGATTAGTTCAAAATTGAAACAATTCATTTGGTATGATTCTATACAAATGCATTTCATACTCTGGTTGGCATACTGCACGAACATAATTTTGTACAATACGATAAGTTTAACCAAATTATGCTTCATTTGGTACTAAAATGAACAAGTCCATTTTGTACTCTGGACATTGTCTTTTTGAACCCAAGTTTGTATAATACAAACGGTTCAAAAAATTTACTTGTTTATATGGACGAATTGGTACGCACCCATTTCATAATTTGGACATCGTCTGACTAAACAATAATCATATAGTACGATCAATTTAAAAATTTTTGATTTCATTTGGGATGAATTGGTACGTAGCTATTTTATACTCTGGACTTTATCTGTATGAGTGTAACTTTGTACAACACATATAGTTTAATCAAAAAATTTTAAGGCATGATTCGATTAACTGCTCTATGGAAGAGCACTTAGGTCAAATTATCACGTATGATCTCATAATTGTACAATATGCTTAGTTTTAAAAATACAAGTTTTGAATCTCCCCAAGTGTGTGTGTTCACGATTACACAATTACAACCACACACTCTCAAACTCAAGAAAAATAAAAAGGTACATACTTCAATTATAATAAACCCTAATCTAATCTTTCTTGAAGTCTTCAACAGTCTTGAGTATGATTTTCCTAAAACATTAGTACACACAAACAACACAACCAAAATTTCCAATATATGTTAGGAGAAATAGTAATCAACATAATAAGATTTTATAATCATGATATAAAAACATAGTTTTAAAAATTAAGTTGCAACAGAAGTAGATTGAGTGTTAAGAAGACTATCAATAAAAAAATTTCCCAACCATTTATCTTGCTAAAATAAAATGTTGCCAGCACCTAAACCCCATTGGATAACCTCTTCAGCCTCCCATTTAATAGGACAAAGCCTTTTCCATATAATAGAAACACCTTGTTTTAAAAAATAGTTGAGATGATGCTTACCAATACAACACTTAGTGACCATAAAATTGTCCCACAAACTAGATTTTTCATGAAAAGCATACCACAGTTTATAAGAAAAAGCTTTAGACATCGCAGTCATAGTTTTAAAACCAAGTCTACCTCATCAATATTCCCAGAAATGTTAAACCAAGAATCCCTAAGTAATAGCATGTTTACCTTCTTTAACTCCCCAAAGAAATTTATTAAACAAAATCTCCATTCTATTACAAACATTTAGAGTAGGACATAAAGTATGGAGCAAATAAATGGGAATAGAGCATAACAAATGTTTTATAAGAACAATTCTACCACCATAGGAAATAAAGTTAAAAGCCCATAATAAAAGTTTCTTATGGATCTTAGCGAAAATGTCATCAAATATGTGGGTGCGCTTTTTTACCTTTGTAGAGAGGAGTACCCAAGTATTTCAAAGGTAAATTCTTTCTAATTAATCCAAAATTGTTTTCAACGCTAGCAATTCTCCTAACAGAAATAGACTTAGCAGGAATAAAATAACTCTTAGATGGGTTAAAAATCAACCCAATAGCTTGCTGAAACTTATTGAGAAATTTAAACATAATGTAAAGCATTTTAATATAACCATTAGAAAAAATAATGAAATCATCAACAAAACTTGAATGAGAAATGGAAAAGCCACTAATAGTTCTAAAATATAGGATGGGATGAATTCTAAAAAAGATTATTTATAGCTCAGGACAAGTATTCCATTGCAATGAAGAATAGGGCAGGTGAAAGAGGATCTCCATGTCTCAAACCATGAAAGGATTTGAAATAGCCATACATCTTACCATTAATGATAACAGAAAAGAAGCAATGTTCAATGCTATTTTTAATCATATTAATGAATTGCACATTGAAACCAAATTTCTTTAAAATAGTATAGAGAAAATTTCAATTAAGATTGTCATAAGCTTTAGTAATGTCAACTTTGAAAATAATGTTGCAACAAGAAACCTTAACATGCAAATCATGAACTAATTCTTGGGCAAGAAAAACATTATCAAATATAGATTTACCTTTGACAAAACCCATTTGCTCTAAAGAAATGATATTCTATAAAATTAGCGTAAGTCTACCCATGATGATTTTAGCAATAAGTTTATTGAAAAAGGTATATAAACTAATTGGCATGCAATCATTACAATAATTAATGGCATTAGGCTTCAAAATAAGATCAATAGATGTATAAGTAAAACATTTAGGGATTGAATTGCTCAAAAAGAACTCCTTAGCAACGTTAATAAGGTCAATAATGTGCCAAGATTTCTGAAAAAGACTTGTTGGTGAAACCATCCGAACCAGCCACAGAGTCAGAGTTCATACCTTTCATGGTTTGCCAAATTTCCTCTTCATAAGGGACTTTAGATAAAGTGATATTATCTTCCTTAGTAATAACCGAAGGAATAAAAGAAAAAAAATAATGTTTAAATCAGGATAAAAATCTTTATTGAAGACATTTTCAAAATACTATATACTAGAAGCAATAATCAAATAGGGACTATCAATAACAACACCATTGGGAGTAGTGATCTTATGAATACACCTAATCACTTTATGATGGTTAGGAGTATTGTGGAAAAAAGAGGTATTATGATCACCCTCAGTAGTAAATTTAGTAGAAGCTTTCTATTTCTAGTAAGCCTCTTTATTTTCTTGAAGTTTGAATAAATTATCCTTAGCTTCATTGAGAGAAGTCAGATTCTCAAAAGAACAGTCCTGCATGTAAATCATATCAACGTAGTCCACATCCTTTTCAGCAATTAAAATAATAGAGAAGATATTCTTAAATATATATTTATTCCACTAGGACAACATTGGTTTAAGTCTTTTAAGTTTAAACCAGAACCTAGTCATACCATAAACATTATCAAAAGGAAATATGGGAGCATGCCAATTACTTTGCACAACATTTAAAAATTAATCATGAAGAAGCCACATGTTTTGAAATCTAAAAGGTTGGAATATGTAATGACTGTTCATAGAGATATCTAATAATAAAGGGGAATGCTTAGAAAGAGTTCTAGTTAAATGTTCGATATGATTCATTGGATAAGAAGAAATCTAGTAGACATTGAAAAGAATACGATCAAATCTTTGGCACATAGTGCCCTTATTCCAAGTAAAGCTCTGATCAGAAAAACTAATATCATGAAGATCACAAATCAAAATCATTCGTAGCAAGAAAGTTTGGAGCATTACCTCCTAATCTTTTAGATGGATTAGTAGCACAATTAAAGTCCACACCTATTATCCAGGGGGCCTTAATAGAGGAAGAGAAATTAATGAGTTGGTTTGAAAGAGTTTTCTTGCCTAATCTAGAACAAGATGCATAAACAAAGGAAGCATAACAAGATAATTGATTAAAAGTAATGTTAGTACGAATCATTTGAGGGAAATCCATAACAATATCTAAAAAAATAAAATGCTTACATAAAATCCATATTTTATTGGTGCAATTGCCAAAAGCCACATCAAAATCTAGCTTCTTACGAACAGAATCTAGGTTACTAATAGAAATTAAAGGCTCAATTAAAACCAAAAGGTGAATGTCATGAATCCTGCATAAATTCTTAACTCTATCCTTCAATAGAGATCCCCCAATACCCTGAATATTCCACACAAGCGCTTTAACAATTAATATAAAGGTTATTAGCACTAGTGACCCTTGAGGTGTTGCCAGAAAAAATCTTATTGCTCTTACCCTTCTTTTCTGAAGTAGTAGTAACACCATCCATATGGTTATTAGCTCTACCATTCAGAGATGACAGAAATTTCCATATTACCCTCGAGATCACCTTTAGGAGAAAATTTATGTTGTGTTTCAATTTCCCCTTCCTATATATCATCAACTTTAACCCCACCAATGAACTAGGTATGTTTATTAGACTCATTTTCATTGTTGTCACAATTAACTTGATTCAAAGTGCAACCATTCATATCATTGACAATGCAATGTAAAGGATCATCCTCTTTTAAATTGTTTCCTTCAGTCTATTAATCAACTAAGGAGGTAGTGGTTATCTGATTCTATTCAACATAAGTTTTCTCTCCTAAACCAAAGTTACATGATTCAACATAAGCTTTTTCCTCATCAGAAATAGTTATACCTTCAATGTTTTGGTCATCATTGTGTTTCTTTTCCAACATAACTTCACTCCTTATTGGATTTTCTGAAGGCTTATTTTCCATGTCATCCTCTTCAACTTTTGGTTAATCCAAAATAATATTTTGAGTCTTCTCAATATTAATAGTATGACCGACAGACACAGAAAGTTCACCATGAATTGATTCAACCAATGGTTTGGAGGTCATATTATTCCTTCCAAGTTAAGGATGTGCAATAAAATAGTCATTAAAGGAATGACCCTGAACTTTGCAATGAATACAAAAATTAGGAATGTTTTCAAAATCAACTTTCTATAAATAACCCAAGGTTTTTGAACAAAGCCAAATATCTTTAGGATGCTTCTTAATGACATCCAATTCCACAAGAATTCTAGCCACTTAAGGCCTTGATCTAAAGGCGGTGGCTTGATTAATTTGTAGAGGCCTACCAAAAAGAGACCCTAAAGCATGCAGAACATGGGAGTTAAAAAATTCAACCGCAAATTTGGAAAAGATATCCAAATTGGAACAATAGGTGATTCTTCTTTAATAACAAAGAAAGGTGTCCACTTGAGAAGTCTCATTTGATAATTTAAAATATAGTAAGCTCTTCTAGAAAAAACCCTACTATAATCAAGATCATTGAATAATTGAATTGCAACATGTCTAGCATCAAGTAATCAAATAGAGAACATTTTGGAAAGTTTAAGCTTCCCAAAAAAATTATGAATCAAATCCAAGTTAGGTCTATGGGCCAAAAAGTTTCCCACAAGAGTAAATTGAAAAGGGCCAGCAAGTTTAAGGATATCCTCATTAGACATTAAGAGAGCAGGAAAGCCTTTTACCGAGGATTTAGTGAAGGAAAAACTTAGATCTTTTGGAGAAGTAGCTCTGGAAAAAACATCACGAAAATAATGGGTTTTATTATCACAGCCAACCAAGATAATAAAAACCTTTAGTCGCAGCACTAGAAGCCAGAGGAGGAACACCCTATGGGCTTAGTCTGGAAGTAGATGGACCAGTCGCCATGAAGAGAGATCACATATGACCTAATGCCAAACGGCCTTAGGAGAAAAATAAAAAGATAAATAAAAAAGAAATAACTTGATACAATAAATGAAAATGAAAAATCAACGCAAATCAACAGTAGAAGCCAGCTTGACTTAGTAGGTTGAATAGTTTGAAAGATCTATTGAGTTCTAGGGTTTCATAATTAATCTACCAAATGTATTTTAAACTTTATGAAAATTTTTTATGAGTTATTACTGACCCAAAGAGAAACTCATGAAATTTTAAAGTGATTTAGAGTTAAATATAAGTTCAAAGGGTTTCATAAAATTAGTGTTCTTATAATATTTAACCTTAGTTTGACCCAAGTTTGACTTTGACTTTGAAGTGTTAATATCAGCCAATTTTTATTCTTATGATATACTTTGATTTATTGCGAGTATAAAATAGGTAAGTTTGTATATTTATGATTTTTTTTAATTATTCATAAAAATCAGCATGATCATCCATAAAAAAGAAAGCTAAAATAGAAGAATGCCAAAATATGAATAGCCAAAAGCTTCCTTTAGCAGCAACCCCATGATCATTCTTTCATTCCTAGCTCCAAGAACCTTAAGCAAGATATTTGTAACCAAAAAAAAAAAAAAAAAAACAAAGCGCAAAATAAGCCAACATTAAGCAAAAACTAATAGCAGTTAGCACATAGATAACCCAAAAAATGGAAAGCAAGTAAGCTCTCAGCATTATTCCTGAAGGTCAAAAAATAAGAAACCTGGACAAGATGGTCTATACAAGCATACATATCACCAGCAGAAACATGACAAAATAGCCCAGCACCATACTAAAAAAATAACTAAAGACCCTAGAGAATAGAGAAATTAGCATAAAATATATTAGAAATCATAACCAGAAAGGAACACACCAAAAGAAAAGAAACTAAAAAGCTCCCCACTAGAAAAACTATATCAACTAACCAGGATACAATAAATATCCGAAACTCCACCACCATTCTACTCCAAAGTGATGATAGCATAAGAAATAGAAAACTTGCTATCGATAATATTCCCAATAAATTTAGCCTAGTAATAATTTATTTATTAAAACCCACAGAGGGGTATATGTGTTAATAATAAAAAAATATTACATGTTCTTAAGAGAGATCAATAGTTCACTATGCTCCAAAGAGCTACATCAAAAAGAAAATAAAATCCTAAGAGCCTTTGATCCTTACTAAGTACAAGAATCACAAAAAAACCATGGAGCAACTTTGCTTCAGGAAGCTAGGCAGAATGATTAATGGATGAGAATTAAATTTATGGTTAGATATGGATCATCGGGGATCATTTGAACTCATCATAGGATGTTAGTAGAGGGCTGGGAATATGGGAATTTGACCCCTTATAGCTTTATGGCCTTTTCAAAATGAATCAAGCAACACTTAGTAAGAATTTATAGAGTCTTTATAAGCATTAGAAAATACACCTAGATGGCTAATTGAATCAATATATCCCTATCCAACCCTTCAAACCACCTTAGGATAGTGCCATTTCACCTAAGGAAGCTTTCTAGAGTATTACAAGGCCTAAAGTCACATAGTTTCCAAGTATGGGTAAAAAGTATTAGTAACATGGGTGGTTTCTATGATTTTGGCTAACTCCATCCACCACTTGAGGGTAACTAGCATGGAATAGTGTTTGGAAGCTTCTTGAATGCAATGCAAGTCTAAATTTCCCCTAGGCTAGCTTTAGAGGTGTTAATTAGCTAAAAATGATTTATTTTAATACTTTGGGTTTGCCTAATTAATTAACCTAGGTTAGCTTATGGGTAGGGCTGACTTGGTAGGTGTGTATGATCAAGGTTCATGCAATGTAGGTGTTAATTTATTCCAATTTTATTTATCTTTGAATTTAGCTCATGGAAGGATCATTTTGAGCACTTGGATCAAGACTTGTGGCTAACCCAAGTAGACTCAAGGGTTAGGTCAACTATGAATTATTCCTAGGGACCCAATGAAGTATTCCAGGGGTTTAATTTGGTTTGGCAAAGCTTTAAGCATTAACTTTAGGCTATAAAATGTTTTGATTTGGTTTGGTCAAACAAGATTGACTTGGTCAACCAAATTTAATAAGGTATTGGGGATAGGTTCAACTCATTCCATATCACATTTGGATCTTATTGGAAGAGTCTCATGAAATGGTGAGGTCACCTTGTATAAAATATAAGTTTAGGGTTTTAAGGGTTCATTTGATTAACTATAGTTGACATAGTCAACCAAGCTTAACTAAGAGTTGGGTTAGGGTCCAACCTAATCCAAATAAGGTTTGGAATCAATTGGAAGAAGTTTTGTTCTTTATTTTTATCAAGCCATGCTAATCTATGAAAAATTTGATTGAAGTGGTTTAAGGTTTGGATTTTTTTTGTTCAACCATTATCAACCATGGTCCACAAAGATTTAGCAAGGTTTAAATAAATAAGATAATGATTATGATCATTTCCAATGTTTTAGGAAAGTTTCTAAAGTGATTTCAATAATGCAAGGTTCAGTGGCATGAGCTATAGATATTTAAAGGTTTTGTAGCCATGTAGAATGTTTTGTGTTATGGTATCTAAAGAGCTATGAATGTCTTCAAAATGGTTTGAAAGACTCTAAAGACATACCTAATCAATTTGTAACTCACCACACATGACTATAAGATCATTTGATAGGATATTGGATCAATGTAAAATTCCCCTTAAATAAGAAAAAGTCTAAAGTGTTTAGGTTTTGATTTTGAACATCAAAGTTTGAATTTGAGATTTGATTTAAATTTTGAATTTAGATTTGGTATAATACTTTTTTTTAATGATTAAAGGATTTATTTATTTTGTTATACTAATATCATCATCATTCATTGAGGTGCTATTCAGTGATTTAGTAGTGAACCAAATGATAATTAAAAGGTAATTGCTAAATGAATGATTTAGAGTTTGATAATTATATTACTATGCTAATAGCATAGTGGAATATGATTTGGAGTTTTGACCTCACTTAAAAATGACATAAACTAATGGACCCCCACTAGATATGATGATCTTGATAGAGTGAACCACAAGTGTTAATATTGTTTGAAATGATTAAATAAGTCCCAAAAAAATTTAATTTAATTTACCTTTCTCTTTTAAATGACCATAAAAGCTCAGCACTATCCTGGTGAGGGTCAAGGGTTACCATGCTTGTAAATTTACAAGAAGAAAAGAAGTTAATGGATAGGAAATTTAAAAAATCACTAGGAAAGGGGCACAAAAGGTTTTATCCTATTCTAGTGATCATATTCCTAAGAAATGAAAGCACGGGGATTCAACTTAACATACTATAATTTTATATGATTTTGTTTATTTTGAAGAGAGAAAGAATAGGAACACAAACCTAACTTCAAGTAGAAGGTATACTAACAGGAGACTTATATATAATAGACATATTCCTTTTGAATTTTATTTATCTCTAGATTGAAGGAAAGAAAGCATGAGGACTCATACCCAACCTTAACATTCTAAAATGTGATTAAGCTATGAAGGGGCTTAATAGGATTAAATCCATCACTAACTAGTCTAAATCCCAAGATATAGAAAGCTCAAGGACTAATAATTATTCATAAAAGAATAAATTTCTTCTAATTTTGATGCTAGGATAGTGCTACAGAGGGTTTGCTTCACCGCCAGCAGATATAATCTTAGGAGAATGAAGCACAGGAGCTCACACCTATTCTTAAAAGACCAAAATTTCTTTCAAATTTTTAATGACTAACCTAGATAGAAAGAATGGGTACTCATATCTAACTAGGATAAACTAGTCAAGGAGATAGCCTATCTACACCTCTGGAGATTTGGTAAAATATATCTAGCCAATGATTTAAATTTGATACTACAATGGTGCCCCAAGGGGCTTTCTATAATACTAATAGATATAATCCTATGTAAAGGAAGTATGGGGACTCAGACGTAACCTTAAAAGGCTAAAGAATTTTTTTAAGGTATTTAATGACTAACCTAAAAATAAAGCTTGGGGACTCACATCTAAAGAGAAACTAGTCAACTAAATATTCTACCTACACCTCTAGGGATTTTGTCAAATCTATCTAAACCAAGAATTCTTTTTAATTTATAATAGTTATAGTAGAAAAGATGCCTTAGGGGACTTCTAATAACCCAACATATTCTAGCTATGGGGCTACTCTACCCAATTTATTTGAGATTAGGAGGAAACTAGCCAATCCTAAATTAATTTTATATTGATGCAAGGATGGGACCACAAGAGCTTGCTCCACCACTAGTGAATCTAATCCTAAAAAAAGTATAAGAACTCACAAATTTCCCTAAATACTTGAGAATTTTGAATGATGATGATTATTTTTTAAATTTTATTAAGAAAATAGCTAGATTAACACAATAATATATCCCTAGGGAATAGATATTAGCATTGATAGCTTTAAATTGAGGATGAGGGCTGTTAACAATCCCACATCCTTAATAAATATGACTTTATTAAAGCTTTGGAACTCCCTATGGAAATTTTGCTTTAAATTTTAATTTCAATTCTATTTGAATTTGGATTGAGATTGATATTAAGATTGAGATTAATTTGAATATTAAGGATATCAAGGTTTTACAACCTTGGAATAAGCTATGAGTTTATTGGGTTATAGGGCTTGGAATGCCTCAAAAATTATGTGATTGGCCCTTAAGACACGCCTAATCAAAATGCAACTAACCAATCATGAATCCAAGGTCAATTTTTTGGGTTCTAAGGTGATAAAAAATTGTCCAAAAATATGTTATGGACCAAGGTGTTTTGGGATTTGTTTTGAGCATTAAATTTTAAAGTTTTAGATTTTTAATTGATTATGGGAAATGAATTTGTTATAAATTTGACTTGATCAATTTAAAGGAGTTTTTTATTTAAAATTTTCATATTCTTGATAATCATTAATGATTATTAGTGATTAAACATATGATCATGTTATAATAACTAGTGATTATCAACTGAATGGTTTGAATAGGTGAAAGAGAAATCTACAATTGTGACCACTTTAGTATATGGTCCAGTAATGTAAATATCATGTTATCAATACTTGATCAGAATGTAATTTGAGGACCCTCAAGAGATTAGGCTTGGAAAATGTTGAAGTTAAAGATGAGCATTTTTGTCATTTTCTAAAATTAACTCAAAATCTAAATAAGTTACTGAACATACCAAACCCAAATCAGATATTGAATTATGTAAATACACTAAATTGAATCCATCTATTCTCTAAAGAAAGTTCTAAATAATTGATAATAGAAGGTGACATGGTTAATTTTGACTATGAACCCTATCCACAGACTTTCAAAATAATAAGATAGAGTTTGATTGGATTTACATAACGAATTCAATCAAAAGATGTTTATTTTAATTTAGACAATGAATTAAGTGAAAAGATTTTGATTTGAATTTATATAATGAATTTAGTGATAAGACATTTTATAAGATGGGAGATGAATTTGAGATTCATAATCTAAAGACTAAAATTTATGTACATATGTAAGACTACACACAGGTAGAAACTCTACCTGACCTAGGATCTATTCAACATTTCGCTTGGCTTAGTTCGCTTCGTTTTTAGAACAAAATCAAGTAACCATGGGTTAAATTTTTATTTAAATAAATTTGTATATATAAGATTAAAATTTAAATAAACATACATATATAAGACTATATAGGGATAAAATAACTACCTGACCTAAGATTGATTCGATATTTTGGTTGGCCCAGTCTGCTTCATTTTTAGGATGAAATCATGGCTTTACAAGTTTCTAAAAAGAAACATTCATATACAAAAAATTACATGGGAAAACCTCTACATAATCAAGGAATTATTTAGTATTCTTGTTGGTCTAGTCAGCATAGTACTTAGGGTGAAACATGTTGAGTCCAGTAATTAGGTTGTTAAGCCTAAGTAAATGTCCCACGGCTACCAAGAGGGGGGTGAATTGGTAGTTTTAAAAATTTTAAACCCTCTTAATAATAAAGTTGAACCGAAATAAAATTTTCTTTTAAAGTTAGTAGAAAAATGTTTTTCAACCACAGAGTTGTTAAAACTGAAATTCAAAGTGCGGAAACGTAAAAGCAATAAAGTAAATGACACCAGATTTATAGTGGTTCGGTCTATAACCAGACCTACATCCACTCCTCAGAGGCACCCTCTGAGTATTGCACTAATACCACAAAGTGACTCTCCTTTAGCACCCACAGCAAGGCGGAGAAGCCTGTACAAAACACTCTTTTCACCACTACTCGGTGCGGCAGAGAACCGTCGTCCTTTTACACAATACACAGTGCTGGCAGAGAACCGTCATCCTTTCACACTCTCCTAGTGTGGGCAGAGAACCCTAAGGCTGTTCACACTCTCCAAGTGTAGGCAGAGAACCTTCTCCCTTTTACACTCTCCTAGTGTGGGCAGAGAACCCTCGTCTGTTCACACTCTCCAAGTGTCGGCAGAGAACCGGACCTTCTTGAATGATCTTCTCACAAGAATCTAGAAAGAAGAAAGAAAAGAGTGAAGAAATCCAATTTCACAAGTAGAGACTCTTACCTTAGCAATCCAAGTGAAGCCTTCTCGCTCCAGTGGTAGGAATCCTCCTTTGAATGCTCTCTTCCACTCTCTCCTTGGCTATTCTCTCAAGAGGCACGAAGATCAAATGACAAAAAGATTGGGTGGCAGTCTAATTTGGACCTTTTATAGAAAAGACAAGAAAAACCGCCCAAAAACTGCAAATTTCCAATTCTGTACGCAGTGGATCGTCCTGTACGATCCTGGATCGTCCTGGACAATTTTACTTAAACGATCTGAAACGACCCCATTTGTATATGTGTACGAAATGACTTCGTACAGCTGATCGTCCTGTACGAACTAGGTTCGTCCAGTACGAACGGTTATTACCAGGTCGGTTCTAGAAACTGCTGAAAACTGTTCTAAGTCGGTTCATCGTTTGGACGAAAATATGTTCGTCTGGACGAAAATTTTCCAGAGAGCCGATCGTCCTGGACGATTATTTATTTCGTCTGGATGAAAATTTTCCAGAGCACCCATCGCCGCGGACGATAATTTGTTTTCGTCTGGACGAAAATTTTCCAGAGAGCTGATCGTCCGGTACGATATTTATTTTCGTCTGTACGAAAATTTTCCAGAGCACTGGTCGCCTCGTACGATGATAAAATTCGTCTGGACAAAAATATTACAGAGAACCCATCGTCCGGGACGAAAATAAAATTCGTCCTGGACGAATAGGACTTAGAAAAAAAAAATTTCAAGCAAGTTCCTATTCGTTCCAAGTGCTCTACAGGAGATAACTGACAGATCGTCCAGTACGATAAATATCGTCCTGTATGATAGGTATAGAATTTCAAGATCTCCTTATTTGTGTGTGTGATATTTTATTCACTCAATTACAATCACTCCCTTTCAAAATTAATTCAAAGAAAAGACAAACTTCAAATAAACAAAATATCACATGTTGAATTTGATTTGAAGTTTTCGTAGTCTGGAGTCTGATTTTCCTGAAATGTTAGTACACACAAGAGCAAGTGCAAATTTGCTGAAATTGTTAGGAGATAACTATACATTTGAACAATAATGTTTGGAATCATTAAAACTACATAAGTTGCATAAATATAAATCATTCAAATAGCAACTATTCAAACAATCTCCCCCTTTTTGATGATGGCAAAACAATTATTATTAGTATGGTTTCAAGTTAAAACAAATCTCTTATCTCCTAAACTCCCCCTGAATTTATGAGTACATTAAAATAAGGAGGCATTAAAGAACAATATTTAATGAACAATATTTTTGTTTTTCAAAAATTTTTAACACAAACAAATAAATAACTTGCAAACAGAACAATTAAAAATAGAAAACACAAAAACCACAAAAACACAAACATAATAATTTCTCCCCCTTTTTGACAGCAACAAAAAGTGAAGAAGAAAAAAGACAAGAAATGTAAATAATTGTATGAAATTCATTGTTAAAATTTAATCTAAATTGTGATTTGACATAGGGTATGCAATTTTAAATTAAAGATATTAGGTCAATCATAGAAATTCATAAAATTTATGAAATGATATAACATTGTAAGTAAGAAGAATTTATCAAAGACATGATTCAATTTAGACATTTTGATTATTGAAAATCATTACAAGTGAGATGTAAAAAAAAAATTCTATATTTCAAAGTTCAATAGAATATAAATGAACATTAGATCAACTTGAATTAAGAGATTGAACGAATTTGGAAAGAATAGAATTACCTCATGTGGTGCTTTGCACATCTTTTCAAAGTTTTGGAGCACATTTTTGTGCATTTTTCTTTGGTTGGGCTTATTTTGTGCCTCTTTTTCACTTTGCAAATTTTTGTGTATTGCTTTTGATTTTTGTACATTTGTATAATGTTCAAGAGTAATTTGACCAATTCTTTCCAAAATCTATAATCTAAAATTTCAAATATTTCTAGGTGCATAAATATCATTTGAGCATAGAAATACAAAATAAGAAAACATCAAAATTGCAATAATAATATTAACTGTTATGTAGTCTAAATGAATAGACATGAATTTAAAAGTTCTAATTACAACAAGTTATAAACAATTTATAAATTTAGAAAGTCTAGATTTTCTAATATAGATAATCTCAAATTACAATCGAATTTAAGCACTATGTAGATTAAATAATATTAATGAAATCCACAAACATTAACCACATTTCAAAACAAATCTAATAGAAACAAACTTTCATTAAAATTAAAGGAACGGATTACACAAAAAAAAAATACATTGAACTTAGAAACATAAAAGCAAACAAAAACAAAACAAACAACAAAAAAAAATACAACAGACACACAAAAAAAAATTTACTGTTCTGGAGGAGGAGGAGGAATGCCGCCAAAGAGATTGAAGTAGGAGGCCATCAACATGACATTGGTATTAATTTCATGAACTTCATCTTTAATGTTACCAATGTCTTGTTGCTGCTGAATAAGTTGAGCATCAAATTGATCAAATCTTTGATCAATGTGAGTCTCTAGTCTATCAAATCTCTCAATCAGATTCTGGTAATCTGATTGAGAAGCAGAAGCTTGCACTCCTTCTTCTTCTTCTTCTTCTGAAGCACTAGCATGTGCTTTCTCTTTTTCTTTTTCCTCCTTGAAGAGCAGTCTGAATGATGCATCATTATAGTAAACTGGCTCTTCATATTCTTCATCAGGATGCACTATATTGTACTTCTTCTCCAAAATATAAGTAATCAAGTGCCCTAATGAAATGTTCTTCTTCCTCTTCTGATCAGGATGTCCTATTTCTGAAAGCCCATAGATATGATCTAGGATGAGTTGGGCTTCATCAATAGGATGTCTTTTCATGATTAAAAAAGTTAGACAAGAAAGGAGAGGAGTAATGTTAATCCTATCACCAGCTTTAGGAATAATTGAGGATCTAAGGATATGCTGGATGATTCGGGCATCTTGGGTCATACCGGCCACTCTAGCAACATGATTGTCAATCGCATTTTCTCTAATTACCGTATTGATTTGAAACCATTTGAAGGAGGTTTCTGACATTAGGGTGTGGGCTCTATATCCTTCAGTTCTTAAGTTTAAAAATGCACCAAGGTCGTGCTTGGTGATCTCAACTTTTTTCTTAAAAACAAAAGAACTAATGATAGAGTGGTCAGAATTGAAACTCATGTTGGCTAGAAAGTAATGGTAGGTTTGCTTATTGTAGAAGTGGACAAGAGAAAGAATGAACTGAAATTGGGTTGAGGCGAAGAGGTGCAATACCCGAAATTTCAACTCTGTTTGGATAAGAATGCGAGACGGAGTGATTTTTGCAGATGCAAAACGAGGAAAAGATTCCTCATTTGCCTTGGAAAGAAAGTTGTCTGGGGCATTCCTGTTAGGTTTCTTCACCAAAACTTTTTGTCTTTTGCTAGAGGAGGCCATAGTTGATTTGATGTAGAAAGGGATTGAAAAAGATGTTTGAAAGTGTGATTGTCAAGTTTGAAAGCCTTCATATTTAAAGAAAAACGATACGTTCGTCCTGGACGAAAATATTCGTCCTGGACGAAAAATTATCGTTCGTCTGGACGAAGTAATTTCGTACAGACGATCCAATTCGTCCAAAATGTAACGGCTTTTCGTATTCAACACAACTTACGATGCGTCCCTTCGTACAGGCTTTTTGACTTGACCGATCGTACATACGAAAAAATTTCGTACAGACGATCGAAAAGTGTTTCGTTTTAATGACTCTTGAAAACCGTCCCCTACAATGAACCGACACATGTTCGTACAGACGAAAAAAAATTTCGTACAGACGAAGTTCATATTAAAAACTGTCTTATCCACTCAACCGCTGCATTCAATCGTCCCGACGTTTGAGAGAAAAAAAATTCGTACTGGACGATTAAATATCGTACAGACGATCAAATTAAAAACTGCTCTCAAAACGGTTTAAATTCGCACAAACTGTTCCTTCACATATCGTCCCGTACGAAAACATTTCGTCCTGGACGATTTCCTCCAAAAAAAATTTTAATTTTGAATTTTTTTTTAAATTAACAAAATCAACAAAAACACAGAAAACATAAAACCAAAATCATAAATCCAAAAACAATTCATTTAAAAACACACAAAATTCACAAAATTTACAAAAACAAAACACAACAAGTATCAATGTTGCAAAGACATTTTAGTTAAGCATTCAAATCAATAACACCAAGCCTTGTTCTTAAAGTACTGAAGGTATCAAAGGCTAAAGGTTTTGTAAAAATGTCTGCAAGTTGATTTTCAGTTGAAACATGTATGAGTTCAATTTCTCCTTTGGATACATGATCCCTTATGAAATGATGCCTTATATCGATGTGTTTGGTTCTAGAATGTTGAATAGGATTTTTGGAAATGCAAATAGCACTAGTATTGTCACAATAAATTGGAATAGTGCCTATAGTTAATCCTAAGTCAATCAACAGTTGTTTTAACCAAAGTACTTGTGCCACACAACTTCCTAATGCAATGTATTCTGCTTCTGCAGTAGATAGTGCCACTGAATTTTGTTTTCTACTAGACCATGAAACTAATGAATTTCCAATGAATTGACATGTTCCAGAAGTGCTTTTCCTATCCACTCTACAGCCTGCAAAGTCAGAATCTGAGTAACCAATAATTTCAAATGAAGAGCTAAACTTAGGATACCAAATTCCTAAGTTTTGAGTTCCTAGTAGATATCTTAAAATCCTTTTCACTGCTGTCAAATGTGATTCTTTTGGATCTGATTGAAATCTAGCACATAAGCAAACACTAAACATAATATCTGGTCGGCTAGCAGTCAAGTAAAGTAAAGATCCAATTATCCCTCTAAATTTCTTTTGATCAACAGATTTTCCCTTAAGGCCTTTATCTAACTGAACTGAAGAACTCATTGGTGTACTAACAGGTTTAGCATTGTCCATTTCATATTTTTTGAGGATGTCCTTAATATATTTGGTTTGACTAAGAAAAGTACCTTCCTCAAGTTGCTTAATGCTAAATCCTAGAAAGTAATTTAAATCTCCCATTAGACTCATTTCAAATTCACTACTCATTGTTTTAGAAAAATCATCACAAAGATGTTTATTTGAAGATCCAAAGATGATGTCATCCACATAAATTTGAACAATAAGTATATCCTTTCCAATTTTCCTTAAAAAGAGAGTTGTATCCACACTTCCTTTTTCAAAAGATCTTTCAAGTAGGAAGGTGCTTAACCTCTCATACCAAGCCCTAGGTGCCTGTTTCAATCCATATAATGCCTTTTTTAATTTGAAAACATGATTTAGAAATTTAGAATTTTCAAAACCTGGAGGTTGTTCTACAAAAACATCTTCTTCAATTACTCCATTTAAAAAGGCACTTTTAACATCCATTTGAAACAATTTAAAACCTTTAAAACAGGCAAAGGCTAGTAAAACCCTAATTGCTTCAAGTCTAGCTACAGGGGCAAAAGTTTCCTCAAAATCAATTCCTTCAATTTGATTATACCCCTTAGCTACTAATCTAGCCTTATTTCTAATGACTACTCCTGAGTCATTCATTTTATTTTTGAACACCCACTTGGTTCCAACAACACTTTGATCTTTTGGCCTTGTAGTTAGTTCCCAAACTTTATTTCTTACAAATTGATTCAACTCTTCTTGCATGGCCAATATCCAAAATTCATCTGAAAGTGCTTGATCAATGTTAGTGGGTTCAATAGTTGAAATAAAGGCTGAATGATTGACTTCCTTGTTTAATCCACGCCTAGTTCTAACACCCTCACTTGGTTCACCTATAATTAATTCCTTTGGGTGATTTTTAGAAAATCTCAAATCTCTAGGCAAAGGGTCTTCTCTTTCTAAATTTTCTTCCACATTCTCTTTCAAATTTAATCTATCAATCTTTTGGGAGTTTCCTTCAATTTCTTCTTCAACAACTTTTGGCTCTTCCATGTTTCCATTTTCATCAAAAACAACATGTGTGGTTTCTTCAATGACTAAAGTTCTTTTGTTGAATACTCTATAAGATTTTCCAACACTTGAATATCCAACAAAAATTCCTTCATCTGATTTTGGATCAAATTTTCCTAAGGCAGATTTTCCATTATTATGTATGAACACCTTGCAACCAAATACATGCAAATGAGACAAATTTGGTGTTCTACCTTTTAGCAACTCATAGGGTGTTTTATTCAAATTTGATCTCACATTAACCCTATTCAGAACATAGCATGCAGTGCTAACCGCCTCAGCCCAAAAATATTTAGGAAGTGAGTATTCTGCTAACATTGCTCGGGCGGTTTCTATTAATGTTCTGTTCTTTCTTTCAACTACTCCATTTTGTTGAGGAGTTCTAGGTGCAGAAAAATTGTGATCAATACCATTTTCTTTACAGAAATCTTCAAATCTTTCATTTTCAAATTCTCCTCCATGATCACTTTGTATAGAAACTATTTCACATCCTAGTTTTCTTTGTATCCAAGTTGAAAAATTTCTGAATTCCTCAAATGATTCACTCTTATGAAAAAGAAATTTAACCCAGGTGAATCTTGAAAAATCATCTACTATAACAAATCCATATACCTTTCCTCCTAGACTTACCGTGCTTACAGGTCCAAAAAGATCCATGTGAAGAATTTCTAATGGTTTACTGGTCCTTAGATCTTTATTGGACTTAAAAGAGGACTTCACTTGTTTTCCTAGTTGACATGCATCACACAGATGGTCCTTAGTAAAGTCTAGTTTAGGTATTCCTCTCACCAAATTCTTTTGGGTAATTTTTCTAAGATTTTTCATACTAGAATGACAAAGTCTCCTATGCCAAAGCCATGATTCATCAGAAACAATTTTCAAACAAAAAGCAGTAGGAGATTGAATACAATTTAAATCTAGCATGTAGACATTGTTCACCCTTTTTCCATTTAAAACAATTTTCCCATTTAGGCTAATTATGCAGCTAGTAGGTAAAAATTTTACATTATAGCCCTTATCACATAGCTGACTTATGCTAAGCAAATTATGTTTTAAGCCTTCAACTAATAAAACATTATCTATGAAAAAGTTTTTCAAATTTCCAATCATACCTGATCCAACCACTTTCTTTGTGGTATTATCTCCAAGTGTAACCTTGCCTCCACTCCTGGCTTCCAGCGTTATGAATTGTACAGTATCTCCAGTCATGTGCTTAGAACATCCGCTGTCCAGGTACCATATACTCTCACGAGGTCTTGTGTGAGAGTATACCTGCAAAATTCTCAAATGTTAGACCTGGGAACCCAAACTAGTTTGGGTTCACCTTTATGAAATTTATAATCAGATGCATGTGTGATATGTCTAGGTTTATGCATCTTAGTTCTCCACACCAAATTAGGTTTCATCTTTAAAGTGCAGGTGTGAGATATATGTCCCAAAAATCCACAATTGTTACATTTAACATTAGGAAAAATATTCCTATGTTTTCTTTCATATGATTGTCTTCTAAGAGATTTCATGAATTTAGGATAATATTTAGGATTTGTAAAATCTTCAAGTTTAGGGGGATTCCTATTATCCTCGAGAGCTCTTATAGTAAGTTTGTAAAATGAATTCATATCCTCCAAGATTCGATTTGTATAATTGATTCTATATGTCTTGTGCTCAGATTCATCCTTAAATTTCTTAAATTCTTTTTCAAGTTCAGCATAGGATGATTTTAAATTCTCAAAATTTTTATTCAAGTCATCATATTCATCAAGTAGTTTCATGTGGTTGCTATCAACTAAAGCATGATCTTTCCTGAGGATTTCGTGTTCCTTATTAAGCTCTTCCAATTCTAAAACTAAACTAGCATGCATCTTTTTCGTTTTCCTATATGCATCATGCATGTGTTCAGATACTTCAAACAATTCATTATAAGTTAAATCACATACCTCTTCTTGATCTGATAGTTCAGATTTATCTGCCATCAAGCAAAGGTTGGTGACTTCTTCTTCTTTTTCAGTCTCAGATGAGTCTGAAGCTGAGTCCGCCCAAAATGCCTTTTGAAACTTCTTCTTGCCCTTCTTTACCATTGGTTTCTCCTCTACCTTCTCCTTGCTAGGAGTGGCTTTGAGTTTTGGACAATCAGTCTTTATATGACCTAGTTTCCTGCATTCATAACAAATCACTTCATTAGAAACCTTTCCATTTCTGTTATACTTACCTCTATTCCATTGCTGGCATCTCTTCTGCTTCCTCTTTAAAAAGCTTCTGAATTGTCTAGTCATCAGTGCAATATCGTCTTCATCCTCAGATTGTGAGTGTTCACTTTCTGACTCTTCCACATTTAGTGCAATATTCTTTTCCTTTCTTGGTTCACCTGCATCAATCTTTCTTTGACTTACTCCTTGCTCGTAAGCAATGAGTGAACCAAGAAGATTGTCAATTGAATAAATGTTCAGATCTTTAGACTCTGTAATTGCAGTAATTTTAGCATCATATGCAGTAGGTAAACAACGAAGAATCTTATTAACCATTTCAGCATTAGTTAATTCCCTACCAAGTGCATGCAAAGAGGTGACAATTTGAGTGAATCTTGTGTACATGTCAGATATAGATTCATTAGGTTTCATGCGAAATAATTCGTAGTCATGTAACAAGATATTGAGTCTTGATTGCTTAACCTCATTTGTCCCTTCATAAGTAATACAAAGTCTATCCCATATGTCTTTTCCGCTTTTACAAGTGGAAACCCGCATGTAGTCTTCAGATTTTAAAGCACAAAAGAAACTATTTAAACATTTTGCATTTAATTGTGCTAAGTCACGTTCTTCTATAGTCCAATCTGCATAGGGTGTATCTACCCTAATTCCATCAACTAATCTAGTTGGTTTTGTGTAACCTTCCTGGACTAGCATCCACATGCGATAATCAAGTGACTGTAAGAAAGTAGACATGCGTGTTTTCCAAAAATCAAAAGGAATATTGTCAAACAGTGGAGGTCTAGTGATAGAGTAACCCTCAGGTGTGTTTCGGTTTCCAAATGTAGCCATCTACGTTAATCAAAAAGTAGTTCAAACTTATGATTTTGAAATAAAGCTCTAATACCACTTGTTGAGTCCAGTAATTAGGTTGTTAAGCCTAAGTAAATGTCCCACGGCTACCAAGAGGGGGGTGAATTGGTAGTTTTAAAAATTTTAAACCCTCTTAATAATAAAGTTGAACCGAAATAAAATTTTCTTTTAAAGTTAGTAGAAAAATGTTTTTCAACCACAGTGTTGTTAAAACTGAAATTCAAAGTGCGGAAACGTAAAAGCAATAAAGTAAATGACACCAGATTTATAGTGGTTCGGTCTATAACCAGACCTACATCCACTCCTCAGAGGCACCCTCTGAGTATTGCACTAATACCACAAAGTGACTATCCTTTAGCACCCACAGCAAGGCGGAGAAGCCTGTACAAAACACTCTTTTCACCACTACCCAGTGCGGCAGAGAACCGTCGTCCTTTTACACAATCCACAGTGCTGGCAGAGAACTGTCATCCTTTCACACTCTCCTAGTGTGGGCAGAGAACCCTAAGGCTGTTCACACTCTCCAAGTGTAGGCAGAGAACCTTCTCCCTTTTACACTCTCCTAGTGTGGGCAGAGAACCCTCGTCTGTTCACACTCTCCAAGTGTCGGCAGAGAACCGGACCTTCTTGAATGATCTTCTCACAAGAATCTAGAAAGAAGAAAGAAAAGAGTGAAGAAATCCAATTTCACAAGTAGAGACTCTTACCTTAGCAATCCAAGTGAAGCCTTCTCGCTCCAATGGTAGGAATCCTCCTTTGAATGCTCTCTTCCACTCTCTCCTTGGCTATTCTCTCAAGAGGCACGAAGATCAAATGACAAAAAGATTGGGTGGCAGTCTAATTTGGACCTTTTATAGAAAAGACAAGAAAAACCGCCCAAAAACTGCAAATTTCCAATTCTGTACGCAGTGGATCGTCCTGTACGATCCTGGATCGTCCTGGACGATTTTACTTAAACGATCTGAAACGACCCCATTTGTATATGTGTACGAAATGACTTCGTACAGCTGATCGTCCTGTACGAACTAGGTTCGTCCAGTACGAACGGTTATTACCAGGTCGGTTCTAGAAACTGCTGAAAACTGTTCTAAGTCGGTTCATCGTTTGGACGAAAATATGTTCGTCTGGACAAAAATTTTCCAGAGAGCCGATCGTCCTGGACGATTATTTATTTCGTCTGGACGAAAATTTTCCAGAGCACCCATCGCCGCGGACGATAATTTGTTTTCGTCTGGACGAAAATTTTCCAGAGAGCTGATCGTCCGGTACGATATTTATTTTCGTCTGCACGAAAATTTTCCAGAGCACTGGTCGCCTCGTACGATGATAAAATTCGTCTGGACAAAAATTTTACAGAGAACCCATCGTCCGGGACGAAAATAAAATTCGTCCTGGACGAATAGGACTTAGAAAAAAAAATTTTCAAGCAAGTTCCTATTCGTTCCAAGTGCTCTACAGGAGATAACTGACAGATCGTCCAGTACGATAAATATCGTCCTGTACGATAGGTATAGAATTTCAAGATCTCCTTTTTTGTGTGTGTGATATTTTATTCACTCAATTACAATCACTCCCTTTCAAATTAATTCAAAGAAAAGACAAACTTCAAATAAACAAAATATCACATGTTGAATTTGATTTGAAGTTTTCGTAGTCTGGAGTCTGATTTTCCTGAAATGTTAGTACACACAAGAGCAAGTGCAAATTTGCTGAAATTGTTAGGAGATAACTATACAATTGAACAATAATGTTTGGAATCATCAAAACTACATAAGTTGCATAAATATAAATCATTCAAATAGCAACTATTCAAACAAAACAAAGTAACCATGGGTTTATATGTTTATGTAAATAAACATACGTATACAAGACTAAAATATAAATAAACATGCATATACATAAAATTTTGTAACCCGTACGATTAATTAAATTTATATATATTTAAAAAGTTTAGTCTTTAGTAAAGATGGAGAGGGAATTCTATCCACAATGGAGTCGCAAGAAATATTTGGGGATAAATTTTATGTTTGCCACATGTTTTGCTTTAAAATATTTTTTGATAGACAAATATGTATGGATTAGCTTTATACCATCCCAAAAGACAAACTAATGTTTCACTATCAATTTGGAAAGAGAAACAATTTATTTTCATAATCAAACATACCATAGGAAATATTTAATTTTTCCTTTAGGATAAAAGAAAAATTCACTTATCATTTTAATTATGAAACTAAACCAATGTACTTATTTTTGGAATCAAACAAAATAAGGAATATTTAATTCAGCCCTAAGGATAAAAGAAATATCCACATATCATTTTGATCGTGAAACTAAATTAATGCATTTATTTTTATAGTAAAACTAAATAAAGAATATTCACTACATCCTAAAGAATAAAAGGAATATTCATTAATCTTTTTATTATGAAGCCGATCAAATAATAAAAGTTGAGTTTGCATTAACAAATTATTACCCTTTCTTAGAAAGGAACTGAGGTTGGATTTTTTATTTTAATTTTGGGTTCTAGAATTCCTCTACAGGAAAGACCCAATAATTAATTACATCTCAAAAGATAATACTCTCAATTAAAGAGAAGACTAAAATTTTGAAATTTATATAGATTAATGAAAGGCTTGGGCTACTAATATTTTAGTATAAAGGCTTTAGATTGTAAATTTTGATATATATTTTGAATATAGATTTAGACTTTAGATTTTAGATTTTTGGAATGATTGAACGAAAAAAATGTGCATATACTAAAGATTGTATACAATTTGAACTTAAATTTATTTAGAGTGAGCTACTAGCTAACAATCATAATTACAATCAATTTCCTTATGAATGTAATTTTATAGCTCTATCCTTATAATTAATCAAAGAGCTATAATTTAGAAAACTTTAATCAGGGGAGTTTATAATAGTTACATGATAACACAACGAAATGATGCATGAAAGATAATGTATAAATAAAGAACTTTTATTCATTAATAATTTTTCAAAATATAACCCAAGGTATGCTATAAAGTAAGGTAGCTAGGCTCAGTGATAACAAGTTTGGATTTCTATTCCTATAAATATAAATTAGAATTTGATTATTTACTTATTTTATATTCAATCTTCTATCTTCTGGATCTTTTATAGAATTCTAAAAAATAATGATCTTTAAAGGAAGAAGAATCTTTTTATATTAGAAACTATACATGCATATTAATAATCTTTTTTAGATCTTTTACATCTATTTACACTATACAACTCAATTTATTTATAAAAAAATATAAAGCATTTATATTTACAATTTTTTGGCAATTACATTTACATCAGTGCCCAAGTACATTCTACTTTACAGGAATGTAAAAGACTAATATAAAGAAAAAGCACATATTGAATAATGTGTGAGCATATAGAAGTAAATATAAAATAGCCTAGGAGCATACTCCAAATGTGCACAAATAAAAATACAAATATGACATACATAGTATAAAAAACCAATCCAAACATCAATACCCTCTAGGCATGGTACTACAAATAAATCACACCAAACCATCGGCCTAGCCTAGGCTAAATTTATTTATTCTAGCAAGCCATCTAAAATATATATACAAGGTTGTGTGGCTTGGATAAATTATAGGCTTTGTTTGTTTAATGTTGTGAAGAATTGAGTCTACTTTTTTACTGGTCATTAAAGGTTGTTCGAATTTAAGTTTTAGTGTTTTACAAATTTTTATGTTTCTGTTAAAGGTTTTTTGGATTGTTCATATTATTTACCTTTAAGTTTTAAATAACATAATTCTCAATGACTTCAAAGTGTAAAAAATAACTGATTAGCAAGTCTTAGGCTTATATTTATAATGCTATAAATCCTCCAAAAGTGGGATAGATAGATTTCATATAATCCTTGGATTTTTATTAAGTGTTTTAGTTCCTAAGCTTCCAAATCTAATAAACTTTTGTCAACCTATAAGAAGTCAAGCATAAGGGTATGAAAGCTTTAATATATAAGTATTTTATTATTGATTTATCAATTATTATTTAATTTGAATAGTAATTATAATTGTTGAACCAACGTTATGATGTTTATTTTACCCTCCATAGGGCTAACTGATAGCCTTACTAGCCCGAGTTAAATAATATTTATCTATTTTTTAAAATTTGATTGTTGGTTGTTGATTTTTAAATAATTCAATTCATTGATTATTGATTTATAGTATTTATAATTTCACACTTACGTACCGTCAATTCAATTATGGTGTTGTCCCAACAAGTAAGAGGATCAAAGCTTCCTAAGGACATGTAGGCATGTAGCTTAGGGTTTCCAACCTATCAACTTTATTTATAAAGTGTTCTTTATTTTTATTACTTATTACTTTTATTCATCTAATTTAATTAATTGAATAAAACAAATTCTAGTGTTTTTAGTTTTAATTAAAATTTTGAATTATTTGATTATTTTATTAATTAAATTTGACCAAATTTTAATTTTTTTTATTTACATTAAATTCTAAATTTTTTTCATGAATACTTGTCCCAATGATAAGTACAATACATTTAAGTTTTTGTCATTTAGTATTTTTTGTAATTAGTTATGAGTTTTAGAAGTTCAACCAATTTAATGAATTAATGAATTCAAGTAAATAGGATATTTTTTATTTATGCACCAAATCAACTCAAAACCTTTAATATTTACCCAAAATGTCATTAATAATTGTTAGGGATGATTAGAAGTTTTTGAAACTATTTTTATACTTTTAATTATTTTATTGAATAAAAAAATATTTTTTAGTTTTTAAATCACTTTTTATTTTGAATGAATTTTAAGAGGGATTTTAATTTTCAACTGTTAAGAATTTAATTTTGAACAAACAAAAGCTAAATTTTTTTTATGATTTCTTTTATATTTATTATGAATTGATTAAAATTCATTGTAAATTATGCATGTCAAACATGGGTTCAGTAATTGACAAACAAAATAAAGTCCAAACATAGTGAAATTTTAAACATGGGCTCATCTAAACATGTGATTTAAACCCATTAAATTTGGATTCATGAAATCCTTCCTATGTGTGACAATCTATCCCCCAATATAAATTTATATATACCTTTGAGGGTTTAATTTAGACAAACTATTATTTGAATTTGGTTAAAATTAGTATTATTCTAACCCTTGCATAAACATAAAAACACCACATCAATTTTAAGTCCTAATTCTTGTGCAATGATCACCATATATTTTAAAACATTTATGTTAAAATCTTACATATATATTTCAAAATTCAAGATAGAGTAGTTTGAGCCTCAAATAGGATCAAGGAAGTTATAATATCTTTTTTTAAGGTAGTTATAATATGTGCAAAGTATATAACATATTTTAGGTTAGGCAAATTAGAGCTCAATTTATTAAGTATATAGAGAGTAATTGGGAAAATTTTGAAAATATTATAAGTTTAATTACTCTCTATAAGATGAACATAACTAATTTTATTTTTGGTTGAAAGGACTTTTTTCCCTAGCTCCATGGAGCATTTAATTTCATAAAAAGGATTAAGAATTTAATCACAATGAGGTAGAGCCATGTGGATTATGGTGGTGTTGTTGGTTAAAAAAGGGGGTTTTAAAAAGTTAATTTTCTTTGGAAAAAAGTTTGAAATTAACATTTGAATTTTAATTCTAAAATTGAACATTCATGGGAAATGATATACCACCTTGAGAGGTGGAAATATAATTTCTAGAAGGGTTCAAAATTAGAATTTAAAATTCTATCTTGGATATCATAGCTAAATTCAATAAATAACAACATACAACCTTGAAGGATCAAAATAAAGTTCAATCAAATATTTATCCACGATGATCTAGATATGATATTGATAATTTCATATTAGAAGTCATATCAACAAATGATATATCTCTTTAGAGGAAGAAAATATCATTAATTATTAATAATTTGAATATGTCGACAACAATCATCATTAATATTAACTTTTCCAAAGAAGATTAATTGAGTTTTTTAAAATTGATCTAGGTTCTAAATCTCTTATGAGCGCAAGCCCTTGTAGTTAATTACATTGTCAGAATTTAGAATTTCCTACAAAAACTCTCGATTAAAATAACTTCAAATATTTTATTTGGAATTTTTTAATGAGTGAAACCAAAAGAAGTGAGGTTGGAAATCTTGACTAGATTGGATCAAAGTTTGAGCACTTATTTCTAGAGGTCAATAGAATAAAAGTAGGAGGCTTTTTGAGATTCTAAAACATTTCAGAGTGTCATAGTCAACCCCTATGTATTGGGCTTTAAGTTTTGATTTGAAGAGAAGTTTTGATTGAAGTTAGTTGTTTATTAGAGTGTTGGGATAATATTCCCAGAAGATGGGGAATTAAGATTTTGAATCTCCCCTAAATCTTAAATCTAACTTGGGCATTAAATAGCAGTAACCCAAACCTAACTATTATAATACAAATTCTTAACTTACCATGGCATGGATTGGGGAGTCAGCTAACCATTTAGGCACTTAAAAACCATGAGTCTGTTCTTTTTTTTTTTAAAGAGTGGTAGAGATGTTGTTTAATTAAGTTTCAAGAATCAAGCTGACATTTAGAGCAGATCCTACTTATCCTCTTAACATATATAGGGTGATTTAATACTTGAAATAAAAAATGCAATTAAAATTTAACTCTTATAAATTTGTTTTTAATGTAATACATGTTAATTGCACAATATCCCCTTGACATAGCTGCATCTTAATTGGTTAGGTGATTTAACAGAATCCACTGGTACGGAGGTGCCTAATAAGGAAGAGAAGAAATTAATATACATATATGCATACTCTCGGCGGTCCCAAGCTTACTTATTGAAACATTAGATTTTTTATGTGAGCTTAACAATTTTAATTAATATTGAGTGGAAATAGTTTTATCGTAACCTCATGAGCCTTCGAACAATTCCATGCTAAAAAAAAGAAGGACATGCAATAAAAAAAGGATAGAAAATTATGCAATCTCAACTGCACAATCAATGTAAATAAATAAATAAATTATTAAATCAAATGTAATATCCATATGACAAATTCCACTTAATATTAGAACCTAAGGTCTACGTAATTTAAAAGTCATCGGGAACCACTGACAGCAATCCGAATTCTTCTCTTAAGACTGACATAAGTGACTCTAAGAATGAGATTCTTCTTGGTCTTCACTTCTCCATCCTTGTATGATCTCCTTGGATTAGTCGGGTCTAGATATCCTAATGAAAATAACTCATCCCTGAAGGGTTTTTTTTTTCTCTTTGGATATTTGAAAGTATCCTAACTTGAATCTCCAATTGAAGAGGAACTCTCCCCTAAGGGATGTTACCCTTCTCTTTGGATTTTATGTTGGATAATTAATATCTCATCCCAAAATACTTTTACATCACTTGATTAAAATAAAATTACATTGGATCTTAAAGGAAAATAAAATACTATAGAACACCTACATGGTTATATAAGAAGTTATAATCAAAATTCAACATCTCAAGCAATTATATATATTTAAATAATTAAATCTTAATCACAGTCATGCTTGGCCTTGCTCTTTTTAATTTTATGGTGTCTTAACTTGCTTAGCACTTGTAGAAAATTCATTAATTAAATCTTAATTTTTCCCCCTTTGATTTTATAGCCCTATATAAGCATTGCCACCTATAGAAGATTAAATGAGCATCTAGATTATTCCTAACCTAGCAGTTAACATCCATAATATCAATTCACATATTGATTAAAATTTAAATAAATAATCTCATTAATAAATTCTAGCAACCTACATGTAGTGAAAATAATAAAAATCTAGAACACAATAGCAAGAAAGTAAACACTAGCCTAACATAACATTAGAGTTGGTTGTCCTAGCAAACCATTTGAAGTATGTGTATCAAGCTATATGGCTTGTTGCAACTTAGTTTTCATAACTATGTTTTTATATCATGTGTGTTTTTGATGATTCCAAAATCTTATTGTATTTATTACTATCCTCCAAACATATATTAGAAATATTATTTTTGTTGTTTATGTGTACTAATATTTTAGGGAAATTGTACACCAGATTACTGAAGACTTTAAGATAGATTAAATTAGGGTGGTTTATTAAAATTGAAGTTTATATATTTTATATTTTTCTTGAGTTTGAGAGAGTGTGATTGTAATTAGGTAATCATGCACACACACACTGGGGGAGTGTAAAAAATATATATTTTTAAAACTAATTGTGTTGTACAATTATGGATTGTACAGGATGACTTTACCTGAGTGTTCCTCTAGAATGGAGTTGATCGAATCATGCAAGTAAAATTTTTTTGAGTCCTGTTCATACTGTACAAAGTTACATTTGTATAGATGATGTTTAGAGTATAAAATGACTATGTACCAGTTCATCTTGAACAAACAAAAATATTTTCTAAACTGATCATACTATACTATCATAGGTTTGTATAGACAACATCCAAAGTACGAAATGGGTGCATACCAGTTCATTTATATGAATAGGTAAATTTTCTGAACTGTTCATACTATACAAACTTGGGCTCATACGAACGATGTCCAGAGTACGAAATGGACTCATCCATTTTAATACCAAATGAAGTATGATTTTGGTTAAATTGTTCATATTATATAATATTGGGTTCGTATATTATGCCAACCAAAGTATAAAATTGGTTCAATTTTGAACTAATCATATTATATGATAGTAGTTCATACATATGATTGCCAGAGTACAAAATCAATTTGTACAGAATCATCCGAGCAATTTTTGAACTGATCGTATGTACGATGTGTGATTGTGTTATATGATCCTTGATGGATAAATTGAATATTTTAGTTTTTTAGATGGTTTTTTCTATCTTTCATATTTAAGGTCCTAAAAATTGATTGTCAAAGAACCCCTATGAACTCCTACTATAAATTTCTTTTGAGAGTGCACTTTGAGTGTTTGGGAGAGTTTCTTATGATTAGATAGTGAGAGATTTTTTATGAGGGGATTCATAAGGTTACCCTATGGGGAGTATTCTTGCTTGTTCTTAAAAGGTCTTCCCTACTCTCTTGAAGTCTCTTAGAAGAAGATTTTGAAAGGAGCATCGGAACCCTAGTAACATCAGGAGAGTGTCAAAGGATGATAGTACTCTGCCGATACTAAGAGGGTGTGAAATGATGATAGTTCTCTGCTGATACTAGGAGGGTATGAAAGGATAACGGTACTCTATTGCACCAGGGATTGGTGGAAGAGAGGTTAAATGCAAGGGCTTCTCCGCCTTGCTATTGGAGCAAAAGGAGAGTCACTTTGGTATAGTGTATTACTTGAAGATGGAGCCTTCAGGGAGTGGACGTAGGTCTAATTGGACCAAATCAATATAAATTTTTATGTTCTTCTATTTTTTATAGCATTTTTATTTTTTTGCACTTTAATTTTGTGGTTGAAAAATTGATTTTGGAAAAAATTTATTGTGCTTAAATCATAAAATGGTTTTCTATAATTTACCAAGAGATTTTGAAATTACCAATTCACCCCTTCTTGGTTAACAATGGAATAATTGTAATAGTTCTAACAATTTATTCAGTATTAGAAGTGGTATCAGATCCTACTTTTGAAAATTAAGGTTTAGATAACTTTTTGAAAATGATCATCATTAGTTTTGGAAACCGTAACACACCTAAATGATATTAGATCACTAGACCCCTATTGTTTGATAATATCCCTTTCAATTTTAGGAAAATACATCTACTTTTCTGTAATCACTTGACTATCACATGTGAATTTTAGTACATGATGGCTACACTAGACCAAATAGACTTGTAGATGGTGTTATAACTAAAACACTATTTATTTACTGGATTGTAGAAGAAAAAGACTTAGGCTCAGTTAAATGTTAAATGTTTAAACAAATTTTTCTATGCACTAAAATCTAAAGACTATATGCAAGTTTCAACTTGTAGAAGTGGAAAAGAAATTTGAGATAGGCTTTGCACTACATATGAAGGAACTAATGAGATGGAACAATCTAGATTGAACATTCTACTATATGATTATGAACTATTTTATTTGAAATTGAATGAATCAATCTCTGACATGTATACTCATTTCATATAACTAGTAACCTCATTGCATAATTAAGGTAGGAAACTAACAAATGATGAAAAAGTAAATAAAATTCTTTATTATTTACCTATTAGTTATGATGCAAAGATAACTACTATAATGGAATCAAAAAACATAAATGTTTATTCTATTGACAATCTTCTTGGATCATGAATTACCTATGAGCAAGAAGTGACTCAAAGATAGATTAAGACAAGTGAGAAGTAGAAGGAGAGAAATATTGTGTTGAAAGTGGATGTCTTGGATAGTGACCAGTCTTAGCCCAAGTATGAAGATGATATTGCCTTAATGATAAGGGAATTTAGAAGTTTTCTTAAGAGGAAGCAAAGGAGACATCAACAGTGAAATAAGGGCAAGTTCCATAAAAATACTAAGGCTTCTAATGATATAATTTGTTATGAATTCATGAAGCTTAGACACATAAAATTTGAGTGCCTAAACCTTAAAGATAATCTTAGCTAGGAGAAAGCCAATGAGAAAAGCAATGTAGGAAGGGCAAGAAGAAATTAAAGAGAGCATTTTGGCGGATTCAGCTTTGGATTCTTTAGAAACAAAAGTAGAGGAGGAAGTCACCAATTTATGTTTGATGGATGACAAGCTTGATCGCTCAGATCAAAAGGAGGTATGTGACTTAACCTACGATGAATTATTTGAAGTTTCTTAGAAAATTCATACTGCTTATAGGAAACTCAAAAAACTGCATGCTAAGTTAAACAAAGAATTTTTAGAATTAGAAACAGAGCATGACATCCTTAGGAAAGATCACACATTGATTAAAATAAACCACATGACATTATTGGATGAGTTTGATGATTTGAACAAAAAGCATGAATTATTAAAATCATCACGCACTAAACTTGAAAATGATTTTAAAATATTTATAAATAAATCTGATAGTAGAGAGCACAATTTGAAATTTGATAATGTTGTTTTAAGAAGTGCTAACTCATATTTTAGAGTGAAATTAAAGCTCTTGAGGAAAATAGGATTCCCCTAACACTTGAAAATTTTTCTAATATAATCCTAATCTAAAGTTTAAAATTTCAAAAACTAGGAAAAGATATTATAACTTGCATAGATTAATAAATCCTTTACTGGTGTAAAATGTTTTTCTTGTAGATTTATTGGACATATTTCTCACACTTGCACTATTCATAGTAAATCATATCTTATGTAGAGAGCTAAGATATATAAAACAAATCATATCAAACATGCATCTAAATTATTTTTTCTAAGAGGAGAACCCAAATTTATTTAAGTTTCCAAGCCTAGCATTTGATTATCTTGTAGAAATGCTCTCATATAAGACCTTATGATTGCATTTGGTACTTGAATAGTGGATTTTCAAAGCACATGATTGGAGATACGACACAATTCATATTGCCGAAAGCCAGAAATGGAGGCAAGGTTACACTGGAAGATAATACCACTAATAAAGTGGTAGGCACAGGTATGATTAGAAATTTGAATAATTTTTTCATTGAAAATATCCTATTGGTAGAAGGCTTAAATCATAACTTGTTGAATACTAGTCAGCTATGTGATAATGGTTATAACATAAAAATTTTTCCCGCTAGCTGTATAATAAGCCAAACAGGAATTGTTGTTTTGAATGAAATTAGGATAAATAATGTGTACATGATTGATTTGAATTATATAAATTATCTAATGCCTTTTTTCTTAAAATAATTACTAATGAATCATGGTTATGGCATAGGAGACTTTGTCACGCGAGCATAAAAAATCTTAGGTAAATGATCCAAAAGAAGTTGATTAAAGGAATACCAAAACTAGACTTTATTAAGGATCACTTGTGCGATGCATGTCAATTAGGAAAATAGGTGAAGTCCTCCTTTCATTCCATTAAGGACCTTAAAACTAGCAAACTTTTAGAAATCATTCACATAGATCTTTTTGGACTGGTTAGCACTATAAGTCTAGGAGGTAAAGAGTTTAGATTTGTGATTATTGATAATTTTTTGAGATTTGCTTGGGTTAGGTTTTTATTTCATAAGAGTGAATCATTTAAGGAATTTAGAAACTTCTGTACTTGGATTTAGAGGAAATTAGGGTGTGATATTTTATCAATTCAAAGTGATCATTGAGGAGAATTTAAAAATGAAAATTTTTAAAATTTTTGTAAAGAACATGGAATTGATCATAATTTTTTAGCACCTAGGACCCCTCAACAGAATGGGGTAGTAGAAAGAAAGAATAGAATATTAATTAAAGATGTTAGAGCCATATTGGCAGAATACTGACTTTCAAAATATTTTTGGATTAAAGCGATTAGTATAGCTTGTTCTATTCTGAATAGGGTAAACATTTGATCAAAATTTAATAAGACACCCTATGAACTTCTTAAGGGTATAACACCAAATCTTTCACATTTGCATGTTTTTGGATGCAAGGTGTTCATTCAAAATACTGGTAAAACTTCTTTAGGAAAATTTGATCTAAAATATGATGAAAGAATTTTTTTTGGATATTCTAGTGTTGGAAAATCTTTTAGAATTTTTAATAAGAGAAATTTGGTAGTTAAGTAGATCACACATATTATGTTTGATGAATCTAACATTTCAGAAGAGCCAAAGTTAGAAGAAGATCATATTAGATGTTTTTTCTATCTTTCATATTTAAGGTCCTAAAAAACCTACTATCAAAGAACCCCTACAAACTCCTAATGTGAATTTCTTTTGAGAGTGCACTTGGAGAGTGTTTTGGAGAGTTTCTTGTTTATGGAGAGTAAGAGATTTATTATAAAGGAATTATGAGGGGATTGATATGGTTTCCCAATGGTGAGTATTTCTTGTTTGTTCTTCAAAGATCCCTACTCTCTTGAAGTCTATTGGAAGAAGATTTTCAAAGGAGTGCTTGTACTCTATCGACACCAAGATGGTGTGAAAGGATGACGGTACTCTGCTGAAACTACAAGGGTGTGAAAGGATGTTGGTTCTCTACTGACACCTTGAGGGTTTGAAAGGATGACGATACTCTGCCGCACTAGAATTGATGGAATAGAGGTTAATTATAAGGGCTTCTCCGCCTTACTATGGGAGCAAAAGGAGAGTCACTTTGGTACTGTGCAATATCTGAAGAGGGAGTATTCAAGGAGGAGATGTAGGTCTAATTGGATCAAACCACTATAAATTTCTATGTTCTTCTTTTTTTTTTTTTGCATTTTAATTTTTCTACACTTTTAATTTTGTGGTTGAAAAACTCATTTTGGAAAATTTTTATTATACTTAAAATCATAAAATGGTTTTCTATAATTTACCAAGAAATTTTGAAATTACCAATTCACCCCTCTCTTGGATAACATTAGGCAATTGTAATAGGTCTGACAACCTATTCAGACTTATACGACTTGGATATATCCTATACTTGGTAGTCATTAAAGTTGTCTAGAGTTTTGATTGTTTAAAAGGCTTAAGTTGTTTTAATTTGAATTTAAGTATTATTGTCTTGATATTAATTTTAAAGATGTATTTTAAGTATTAATTGATAACGACCTCTATTTTCACGAGGGTCATAAAGTTTATTTCACCTTCCTTGGAGCTCAGTCAATAACCTTATAAGCACGGGTTACCTAGTAGTAACTGATATTGATTAAGTGACTTGATTAGTTAAGGTTTTAGGGATGATAAGTTTTTATTAAAATGATTGATTGTTGAATTTATAGTTTGGGTTTAACATTTTCTTTAATTTTGATTGATTATTGAGTTTTTGGAATTTATTTGATTATTTTAATTCATCAAATTAAGGGGTCAAAATTTGAATTTTGAATTAAGATTTATTTTCTTTAGTTTTGATATTTTTCTTAAATATTAGAGCTTATGATGTGTAATTATATACTAAGTTCATTGGAATTGGATTTTTCTATATTAAGTTATGAATTTTTCATGTTTTGACTTAATTTTAACTAGGTTAACCAAAAGTTGGCTTTTTTTATTTTGACTTAACTCTAGAGGTTTGAACTTTTTAATAAATATTATACCTTAAATGAAGTTGAATGGCTTTGAGTTCACTCAATTTGGATTTTTTTAAAATTAGTTAGGAATTTTAAAAGTTTGACCATTTAATTACAATTTTTAAGTTATGGAATTAAGGAGGCTTTGAGATTTTTGATCCAAACTTATTGAAATCACTCCAAAAGGTCAGTAATGACCTAAGGGAGTGTTTACAAGTGTTTGATATATTTTTAAGAATTTTTAATTAATTGAATTATATAATATTAATTTTTATTTAAAATTAAATTAAACTTAAAATTGAAGTCCAGTCAAGATGCTTTTAATTTTCTTGAGTTAAAGATTTAGTTTTAGTAAGTTTGATATATTATTTGTAGTTTTTTATTCAAATTATATTTGTTGCAATTTTTAGAAGTTTTGAGCATAATTAAATATTTAATTTTGAACTATTTAAATAAATACTTAATGATTTTTAAAATTAGTGGGAATATACTCTTGGGCAGAGGGGGTCACAAAGTTCAAGTGGTTTTAGTCTCATCATCAATAGGTTTTAATTTTATTTTCTAAAATATTTCAAAGTTTTCTAAGACAAGTCCTTAATTTTTGTCCTTAAGTGTCACTAAGCTACATAGGATTAAAAATCAATATTACTATCCATTAAACAAACACGAGTGCATCACATAACATCACAATCAAGAATCTTATAGAGACTAAAACTAGGTGCAAGTGCATGCTAAGCATCAAAATTAAGAAGTAACCTAATTAATTATAAATTTGATTAATGAGTAATTAATGGATAATTACTAAATAATCACCCCTATTTAATCAATTATAGCATGATAATCTCTGTTCAAAATTTTAGAAAATCATCCAAATGCATGCGAGAGATTTAAAATATATATAATAAAAATTAATTTTCAAAATAAAATGTTAAAACATAAGTTTTAAATTTTAGAAATTTAAAATAATATCAAAATTAAATTAAAATAATTAAAGAAAATTCTCTAAAAATAAGTCATATTTTAAAATAATTAACCTTATAATTTTAAATTATTTAGATTTATCTTTAATTAAATATTAATTAAAATATGAAATAATTAATATTGGAAATTATTTTAAAAAACCAAATATTTTAAAATAATTTTAATTTAAAATTAGAGTAGTTAAAAAATTGAGAAATTTAATACATTATATTAATTTTTAGAACTAAGATAGAATTTTTAATGATTTTTTATAGTTTCTAGATTTAAAAAAGGTTTTAAATCAATTAAATTTTTTTTAATAAAATCCACGACGGTAACGGCGGCGGGGGACATGCAACACGCTTTAATTGGTATAATGAAAACACGAATAAATATTGGCAATGATTGTGCGGTGGTGCAATCATTACTATTTGATTAAAATGGTGGTGAGACCCATGCGATTTAACTTATCAGCATCAGCATCCCGCTATGGCCTTTGGATTGTCTACCATCTAAAATAAGCAACTATGATTGAGCCGGATGAAGTCTTGATCCAACATAAGACTAGGCATAGTAAGATCAAAGTGATAAACAACATGATCCAAATCATTCATCACGAAATCAAGGTCTAAATCTCGTACAATTCTAAAATGAATTAAACCGTAGCCCTAGATGAAAAAAATGTCTCTTTCTCAAAATTGGGTTAATCATTTCTCTTGAAATTTTAAACAGAGATTATAATAATAAACATAAATCTTAGGGTATTAATTTCTCAGCTTAAAATGCGCTTAGATGCTTGAAACATGTCCTAGAGTGGTTAGGGAGCAGAGAATCAAAATGACTAAAGGACTAGTGAGGTGTAAAGGTATTTTTTGCCTTTAGTTTACTTGGGCATGACTTGGGATAATCCAAAGCCTAATGTTAGATTTAGAGAGTATTTAGGAGTTTCTAAAATGAGTATAAGCAGCAGGAAAGGCTTAACATGGAGTGAAATCAATTTGGCTAAGTAATTTTACCAATTAAGCTTGATTTGACCCTTTATTGACTAGTTTGACCAGTCAATAGGTCAAAGGTTGCTTAAGTATCATTTGATATATGGATAGGTGCTAGCTTGAGTGGAGTTCAAAGAGATTAAGGGATGGATTCAACAAATAAATGATATAACATATATATAAGGAAGTTTGAGCATTGCCTATGAATTGACCAAGCAAAAGGAAGTGTAGCTTGACTTCAAATGAGTTTGAATTTATTTGGATCAAGTATTGGAATATGATTGAGAACTTGGAGGGTTTTATAAAGTTTGAGTGTGTTGATCTTATGTAAAATGGGCTTAAAGGCTAATTTGGTCAACTAGGTTGATTCAGGGCATAGTTTTAAGCTCAATAGGTTGTATTTGATCAATGGAGAGTAGTGGAGGCGATCCCAAGGGTTAAAATATTTGTTATGATCAAATTGTCCATTTAAACCCATAAGGAGCTATTTGGAGAACCAAGTTGACCTAGGGCCTAGGTTTGGACTCAACATATTTGGTTTAACATTTGAAGTATGGCGGTGGTGGTCTCATGTAAATATAAGATCTTTTGGATTAAAATGGTTGCTTGAGCCCATATCATGTATATTGGTCAAAATAGGTTGACTTTATTGGCACTGATGTAGGACTGTTACTGAATGTTGCTAGTAAATTTAAATAAAAGAGCAATGAACACTTTGTTTTATATAAAAAGAACATCACTTTTTTTAAGAACCTTCTCTAGATTAGAAAATCCAAGTTTCACCTAAACATTGATTAATAATGTCTATTATTGCGAACTTAGTTCTATCTTGCTATATTTTTGTTCATTATTGCTTATGTGACTTTATACAACATTGTGACTCAAGTGAGCAGTGTATACTCATGATTTTGATCTTTTATAGAAATGGGTTTCAGAAATTGGATAAGATAAAGGATCCAAATAAACAGAGCATATAATTGGAAGACCACATTAAAAAGATGAGAGAATGCAAGAGATCTATTGTGCTCTCTTTTTTCATGCCAATGAGATCTAGCAGCTTAACCTTCTACGATTTGGTCAACCAAGCTTGGATAGAATCTAGATTTGGGTCCAATGCACTCTTAATAGTATTTAGGATGCATTACAGGAGGTTTCATGGTATGATTTGACTAGGCTATATTGAAGTTTAAAGGAAACTTTAATTTTACTCTTAAGGGTATTTTGGTCATTTTGACCCTTGGTTATTAGGGGTCAAACTGAGTTCACCAAAATGCAATTTAATGTTTAACAAGTCATAATAAAGGTTCTGGACATGATCAATGGTCTTGGAAGAGGTTCCAAGGTCACATTTCTCAAGGAGGAAGATTTATTGGCATAAATAATTAAAGGTTTTGCATCCTATGAAAATAGAATTTTTTTGGGGGGAAACCCACAGAGGGCCTATGCATTAATATAAAAATAAATTACAAGGTCATCAAAGGGAATCTTCAGCTCACTAATACTGGAAAGAGCTACAAAAAAATTCAAAAGAAAACCTAAGTGCCAATGGTTCCCTATTCTACCAATTACAAAAGCACCTAATAACATTCTAAGTCTGCCAGTGGGCATAACCCAAAAAAAGAAAGAAAAAAGATAGCAAGTTCAATGCCATCTTTCTATCAAAATTAGTCATCTTACTCCAAAAATTCTTGAACCATTAAATCTGCAAAATAATTAAACTACAAAACCAAAGCAAATGAACAAGGAAAAAAACATGTTTATGACTAATCAAAATGAACTGCCAAAGGATATCATCCACCTGAATCCTACCCTACTTAAAGATCATCAAGTAAAAAGCCTTGTTATAAATATCAGCATAATGCAGACAAACTGAAAACAATATAAGATGAGAATTCAATATTTTGTGCATATCAGTGTGAATCCCATTAATCACCAAGTAAAGAGCCTTGTTATAAATATCAGCAGAATGTAGAGAAACCGAATATAAGATAAGAATTCACTATTTTGTGCTTATTAGTTTGAATCCCATGAATGACCTTCCAGAATGGCAATTAACTCACCAAATAGACATTTGAATGAACATTCTTGAAAATAGCATTGTACCAAACCTTCCACTTTCAATTGATATACAAAACCATAAAAATACTCAAGTGAAGCATCCCAACAGTGATTATCTTGCTCCTAGCTTGGCTAAGAGCCAAAGAATTAGAAATCTGGAGAATCAAGTAGCACAAAAACTGAACCAAAATAAAGGATAAAACCCCTCTAATTAGGAAAATCGAAGAGCCAACTAGCAATCAAGGCAATAAATTAAGACATCAAAACATAAGGGATGCCCATACAATCAAGTATAATAAGACCTAGTACCTTGGGTAGAATGGAAGATCCCACAAATTTCATAAAATCTGTCATACTACAACCCAAATTCACTAAATAATCAGCAACAACATTCTCCTCTCTATAAATATGAGATATAGAAGAATTAATAAGGGACAAGAACTGTTTAATATCTATTATAATATACTACCATTCTCAGAGATATAATGGATAAAATGCTTAGCATCAATTTCAATCCAAACATTAGTTATCCCAAGTGCGATACATAAATGTAACCCATACTTTAAAGCTTACATTTTAGCCATAAGCACAATAGTAATATGAGAAGGGCCCACAAAATAGCAGTAATACAACCATTAAAGTTACGAATGATACCACCACAACCAGCTTTTATCCTTTTAAACGTACCATCAATATTAAGTTTGTAGCACCCAATATTTAGTTTGACCCATCTAACTAAAATTTCTTTAGATAAATGATTGTTCTGCATATTACCTGAAATGCCGAAATTCATGACAATCTGATAAGAATTATTAAAAAATATATAAACTAATCGACTTGGACAAGTATAATGGTCTCACTTTATTTTTAACCTTGAGGATAACATAAGTGGCTTTCATAATAGTACTATCATGCTTATCCTTATTCCTACTATTCCACATAAACCAACAAATAATAGTAAGTAACACATTTCTAATATGCCTCTTGGTGGAACCACCAAATCATACATGATTTCAATGATGTTATTGTAATTCTTACAAAATTGAGTGTTAAACAAATTGTCAAAATAAAGCCAAACTTTAAGACCAATAGGACCATTAGCAAAAATATGATTCAAATTCTTAATATGATAACAACATTTTCATTTAGACACCACATTAAAACCTTTTTTAATAAAGATAGTATCAACATAGATATAATTATTTAAAATCCTCCACATTAACATCGAATAGGAGGCAGGGATACCTCTTTGCCAAATGGAAGAGAAAATCTTAGACATAGGATTCACATCCCTAAACAAATGCCACACCTCTTTAAACACAAAGCTCCTATCTTTAGATTTATTAAATAAAATACAATCTTTCTGGTCAAATTGTAATGGCACTTTCAAAATGAGATTAATGACATAATCAGGAATCGTATTAGTAAGATAATTTAAATTCCAAGCTTGAATAAAATTAGACACTTTACAAACACTAGTGGAATGTGTATAAAGTAATTTATCAATAGAAGAAAGACCAAGACAGTTATCTTGCCAAAAGAGAACATCACCTCACCCCAAACCCCATTGAATGAAATTTTTGGCCCCCCGTTTAATAGAACATGTCATTTTCCAATTGGAAGATTCTCCCTTTTTGAGAAAAAAAAACAATTAAGAGGATGTTTATAAATACAATACTTAGCAATCATAAACTTTGACCAAAGGATTTTTTTGGACCTTAAATTAAACCAGAGTTTGTACAAAAAACCCATAGCCATGTCACTTAAGTTTTTAAAGCCTAACTTTCCTTTATCCTGGATACCAAAACATCTTCCCCAAGAAGCCCATAAAATTTCAAATTTACTTTCTTTGACCCCCCATAGGAATTTGTAAAAATCCTTTCAAGTCTAGTGCAAGTGTTCTTAGTCAGAGATAAAGTGTCAAATAAGTATATAGGAATAAAACAAAGCACACTTTTAATAAACACTAATCTTCCCCCATAAGATATAAAATTAGAGGCCTAAGTAGAAAGTTTATTTTGAATATTAGAGAATATATCCCCAAATAAATGACATCTCTTTCTACCTTTATAAAGAGGAGTACCTAAGTACTTAAGGGGGAGTTTCTTATAAAAACAAAACATATTTTTCTTGAATAGAAGAGATTCTAGGTTGAGTTATGAATTTAGCAGCGATAAAGAAACTTTTCATGGGATTAAAGATTAAGTCACTAGCTCTTTGAAAATGACCAAGAAATTTAAAAACATTTTTAAGCATGTTCCTAGAGGCATTAATAAATATGATGAAATCATCAGCTAAACTAAATGAGATACCACAAAACCACCCTTAGTACAGTACTGAAGATTAGGACGATGATAAAAGAGATCATTAAGACCCCTAGAGAGAAATTCAAAAGATAAAATAAACAAAGTAGGAGGCAAGGGATCCCCTTACCTAAGGCCGTGAGTAGAATTAAAGAAACCATGATTTTTACCATTGATGATCACAAAGAAAAAACAATGTTCAATCTTATTCTTAATGATCCTAATAAAGTCTTGATTGAAACCAAAAGACTAAAGCATGATGTAAATAAAATCCCAATTCAAATTATCATAAGCTTTGGTAATATGAATCTTAAAAATGATATTCCTACCCAAAATTTTAGCTTCTAAATCATGGATAATCTCTTGAGCTAATAAGACATTATAAAAAATAGAACCCTTTAACAAAACTAGTTTGCTCAAGAGAAATAATATTTTGGATGGATTAATGATAGTCTAGTCACATTTAATTTGGAAATTTAGTTGTTAGAAAAAGAGCATAGACTAATAGGGAGAAAATCACTCTAAAAGTTAGTAACATCACTTTTAGGAATCAAAACAATAGAAGTGGAAGTAAAACGTTTTGGGTAAGGATTACCTCTAAAGAAATCAATAACATCATTAATTAAGTCTACTTTGATAATATGTCAAGTTTTTTTGAAAAACAATTAGTATTAAACCCATCAAGTCCAGCCACAGAATCAGCATTCATATCTTTAATAACCGTCTCAATCTCACTTTCAGATGGAATTTTGGTGAGCATAATGTTATCCTCTTTAGAAAAAAGAGAAGGAATAGAAGAAAGATTCAAATCTAAATTAGGAGAAAAGTTTTTGTTAAAAACATCTTTAAAATACTTGACACCAGAGTCATAAATCAAGTCAGGAGACTCAAAATGTTGACCTTCAGGAGAAGATATCTTATGAATCTGACTAGAAACATTTTTTTTATTAGTAATATTGTGAAAAAAGTTAGTGTTTCCATCTCCCTCAGCTAAAAACTTGTGAGCAACTTTTTCTTTCCAATAAACTTCTTGTTCTTGAAGCTTAACTAAGGTGTCTTTAGCCTTCTTAAAAAAAACAAGGTTAATTATAGAATGAAGTTTCTTATAAATATTATCAGCTAAATCAACTTGTTTCTCAGTTTTCATAATATTTGTAAATAAATTCTTAAAAATAGATTTATTCCACCAATTTAAATTTTCCTTTAACCATTTGAACTTAAGCCAAAGACAAATCATACCAAAATAATTATTATTGGGAAACACTAGAGTATGCCAATTAGCTTCAACATTAGTAAGAAATAAATCATGCAAAAGCCATATATTTTGAAACCTAAAACTAGACACTGAAGAAATTGTTGCGGATCTATTTTCATAGTTTATGATTTTGATGATAGGAAACACTCTTATTACTTTAAGACTGTCTTATCTACTAACATTTCAGGTTCACAAGATTAAGACTGCAATTTGGAATCAGCTCAAGATTAGGTAGACTAGGTCTGAGTCAGTTTGTACCCTTTTTTCTTTTTTGAGTCTTTTGTAATTGGTGTGGCTGTTGAAGCTATGTAACTATGCATACACGCATATTGGAATATTTTCTAACTGTTCCCTAGAGTTTACTATTTTTAGTAACATTGTCCGAGATGATATTTATATCGGCCAGGATGATCAGTTCAAAAGAAGAAATCCTAATTAGGGCATCCTTAATAAGGCAGACGTCATTAAGCCGATCGACTTGGACGATACTAGTATCGGCCAGGACGATAGGCTCAATTAAGAAAGAATCAGCCGCCATGATTAGATTAGGTATTCTTTATTTTAGGAAATCGGCCAGGATGATATCCACATCATCCAGAATGATCTAACTCAATTATGCCTAAATTAATCTGGTATCCTTGGAAAGCATTAAAGGCTGATTAATTCGATCACATTATTTAGGACGATCGTAGGATCGACCGGGATGATGTTGTGGATGATTGACATTGGCCAACTTCAATTCAGAGCTATGATTAGGATTATTATACTCAATTTTAAACTAATTGGCCAAGACGATATTGCATCAGCCCGAACGATGTAACCAATTTTCTTTTGATGGTCCCAAATCATTCCGGGCTGATTGAGCTTAATTTGTATTGATCAGCCAGGATGATATTCGTATCAGCCTGGATGATAAAGTCGAAAAGTTGTATTAATGAGCTCATTTTGAGATCTTCTATTTAAACTTTTGACAAAGCACTTTTATAAGTGTCTTTGGCAGCCATTGTAGCTTCATTCTTTTGGGGTAAACTTAAAGAGAGAGCTTGAAAGGGAGTGAGGACTGGGTGAAGTCTGAGAGAGGGAGAAGATCCTATGAGTGGGGACTCATGGGTGTGTAGGGGAGGATTCTACAAGGTTGCTCCGGTAGGCTTGCACCTTAATACCATCGGATTCAAGGCTTATCTTGAGGGAAGTTCATAGAAAAAGAAGATCTCTTTGGTGTCAAAGGATCCGGCAACTCCTCCGCACTGAAAAAGGTGGAAGTGATTTTGTAATGGCTTCTCCGCCTAGCTGTGGGGGATAAATGAGAGACACTTAGTTTAGTGCAATACTTGGAGGGTGCCTCCAAAGAATGGATATAGTTCAAGATTTGACCGAGCCACTATAAATCTGGTGTCTTCTTTCCTTTATTATTTTTGCATTTAATTTCTGCATTGTGTTTTCTCTATGGTGAATCTTGATTTTGGTTTTAAGTTTGAGTTTTGTTCAAAATACCAATTCACCTCGCTCTTAGTTAGCCTTGGGCCAGTTCATAAGGGGCCTAACATCCCTAACAAACTTTCAAGTGGTATCAGAGCCAGGTTTCATAAAAATAAGTTTTTGAAAACTTTTGAATTTTCGATCCATAGCTAATTTTTCTAATCATAATATTGCAGAAGGTTATTCAATCACCAGACCACTTTTATTTGAAAATATTACATTTAATTTTTGAAAAATTTGCATGTCTACTTTCTTGCAAGCCATTGATTTTTGTATGTGGCATATGATTTTAACTGGTTATTCATTATCGTCATGGGTTTTAGATGGAGTTAAAACTAATATTACTTTTAATCAATAGAATATGGAAGATCAAATCAATGCTCAATTGAATGCAAATTCTTGAAATTGCTTTTTTTTGTTCTTTAAATTCTGAAGATTTATGTTAGTATCCACATGCACTACTGGTATGGAAATTTGGGATAAACTATACACCATATACGAAGGCACTAGTGAAATCAAGCAATCCAAGTTGAATATGTTAATGCTTGATTATGAAATGTTTTCCATGAAATCTTATGAAATGATCTTAGACATGTATACTAGGTTTATTCAAATTGTGACATCATTGCATGCTTTAGGTAAAGAATTTTTAAATTTTGAAAAAGTCAATAAAATTCTTCATTGTCTACTAAATAAGTTTGATACTAAAGTTGTGGTCATTTATGAATCAAAAGATTTGAATGAATATTCTATTGATAATTTGATTGGCTCACTCATTGCCTACGAGCAAAGTTTGGGTCAAAGACTTCTGGATGTAGGTGAAACGATAGTGCTAAAAGCTGAAGATGCGAAAAAAGGTAGCTTAGTTGGTGACAAAAGCAATGACTTGACAAGCAAATAAAAAAACTTACCAACACATAAGCATCAACAAAAGTAAAATAAAGGTAAAAATGGTAAGAATGTTAATATTTCTTTTGATGTTATTTGCTTTGGATGTAGGAAGCCTATACATATGAAAAATCAGTGCCCTAATTTTAGAATTCTTCCTGCAAAAAAAAGGGAAAAGCAAAGCAAATTATAAACTGGGGAAATAATGAAAAGAAAATAATTTCTTGGGCAAATCTTGCTTCTGAATCATCTGATCAGGAGCAAGATGATGCTTAAATTATTTTGTGTGTACTTTATATGTTTCCATGTTTTGTTTGTTCTCTTTTGTTTATGTGATTTTGCTTTATATTTATTATTTTTTCTTTCTTTTCTATTTCATTAATTTTTTTATCTTTTTTTTCATGTGTTTTTCTCTGATCAACACACACGTTCACCTTTCTAAAAATGAAAAACCTGCCTCTTTTTCTTTTTTAAATTCTTATAAAAATTGTGTTTGACTTCTCTAAAAATAACCGAAGGAAGGAAACTCATGTTTTTTATTCTCAATCTCTGTTTCCTAAAAGAGGTTATTCTACTTTTGATTTAAAATCTTTTTCATATTTAAATTAGTTTTTAAAACTAAAATTTTTTTATCTTCCTACATTTTATTTATCGCATAGGAATCTTTTACAAGTTGTTGAATCTAATTCATAATTTTCTTAATCAAGAAATTTGCTTTGTCAATAGGATGAGTTTACTTTTGTTTTTAAGATTTTAGAAATGTAGTATATTTAAAAAAAAAAAATTGGCCAATGATGCCAAAAATAAAAGATGCGCAAAGACGCCAAATTAAACAAAAAAAGTGGAATATACAAAATGTATCAAAAATAAAAAGATGCGCAGTGTACCAACCAATTGTTAAGAGGCATAAAATGAGCCAACAAAATTTAATGCTTACCATTCTTGTACTTCATAAAGCTTAAGAAAACCCTTGATACTTTCGATACTTGAGTTTGAAAATCATGATTCCTGATTCAACAATTCATGCATTAATCTTCTATTAGATATATTTTATAGAAGGAGTTTTAAAAAATAATTTTTTCTTTCTCTAATTTATTCCTTGATTTAGACATTAAATTAAAAATTTTTTGAGCCCTTTAAGAGAACTATAGTTTGGATTATCAAATTCAAATTTTCTAACCTTTTCTGGCCTATGCGTTGTCAATACAATTCTACTAAGTTTTTTATTGAAAGAAAGAGGTAACTTTCTCATTTTAAGAATATTTGGTTTGTTCACTAGATCAAGGATCATTTTTGTCTTTTAATCATTTTATTTTTATTATTTGTGCCCCATCTCTTTTTGATATGTCAAAGGGAGAGAACGTACTGTTGAATTTGTATCCTTTTACTTGTATTTTTTCTTTCAAAAAAAATTAAAAATAAGAAAAAAACATTTCTCCCCTATTGTTAAAGCTTTATTTTAGTGAGGGGGAGATTAGGTGAAAGTGTTTTCTTTTTTTGCAAATTCAAATAGTAATGTTTGCTATCATAAAAAAGGGGGAAATTGTTGCGGATCTATTTTCATGGTTTATGAATTTGATGATAACAAACACTCTTATTTCTCTACGACTGCCTTATCTACTGACATTTCAAATTCACAAGATCAAGACTACAATTTGGAATTAGCTCAAGATTGGGTAGAATAGGCCTAAGTCAGTTTGTACCCTTTTTCATTTCTTGAGTCTTTTGTAATTGGTGTGGCTCCTGAAGTTATGTAACTTTGCACACACGAACCTTATAATATTTTTTGATTGTTCCCTAGAGTTTACTATTTTTGGTAACATCGTTCGGGATGATATTTATATCGGCCTGGATGATCGGTTCAAAAACAGAAATCCTAATTAGGGCTTCCTCATTAAGGCATCTGTCATTAAGCCGATCGGCCTGGACGATACTTATATCGGCCAGGACGATAGGATCAATTAAGAAAGAATCAGCCACCATGATCAATTTATGTATTCTTTATTTTAGGAAATTGGCCAGGACGATATCCACATCATCTAAGACGGTGGAAGTGATTTTGTTAGGGCTTCTCCGCCTAGCTGTGGGGGCTAAAGGAGAGACACTTAGTTTAGTGTAGTACTTGGAGGGTGCCTCCAAGGAGTGGACGTAGGTCAAGGTTTGACCGAACCACTATAAATCTGGTGTGTTCTTTCCTTTATTATATCCACATTTAATTTATGCATTGTGTTTTCTTTATGGTGAATCTTTGTTTTGGTTTTAAGTTTGAGTTTTATTCAAAATACCAATTCACCTCTCTCTTAATTAGCCTTGGGTCAGTTCATAAGGGGCCTAACATCCCTAACAAACTTTCAGAATTGTCCTTCATCAAAATGTTCAAAAGTAACGTAGCGTAGTCAGAGAGGGTTCCAAATAAATGCTCAACATTGGTGTTATGGTACATTAAAATCCAAACTTTATTAAAAAGAATATGATCTAAATATTGCCACATAGTGCCTTAATTCTGAGTAAAGCCATTGCCATTAAAGCCAATATCATGAAGATTAGAAATTAATATTGCATCATTAAAATCTTCCATAGCTTAAAAATTTGGAGGTTTACACCCAATTCTCTCAGAAACATTAGTGATGGTATTGAAGTCACCACCCACCATCCACAAATCACTATTATTAGAAGAAAAATCAATAATTTACTTCCATAAACTCCTTTCCACTTTAGAACAAGAGGCATACACAAAAGAAGCAACACAAGAAAATTGATAAAAAAATTATTTTTCTTTTCAAAATTTGACGTAAATCATTAAGAATGTTAAGATTAACCCATTGTCTACAAAAAATCCAAATTTTGTTGGTACAATTACTAAAAGAGCATTCAAACCCAAGTTTAGTACGTATGGAAATCAGTTTGGAAGCAAGAATGAAAGGTTCAAGTAAAACCATAACATTAATATTATAAATCCTGCATAAATTTTTTACCCTAAATATAGAAGAAGAATTCCCCTCCCCTCTTACATTCCATTAGGGCTTTAAAATTGATAAAAGAATTATGAGAAGTTCGAGTGACTTTAGAAGAATTACCTTCTAAGAGTTTGCTTTTTTTTTATTTCTTCTTCCTCATTTTCGTAAAATCATCATCCGTCTTATTAGCATTAGAAGGAGAAAACAACATAGAGACATCATTCATGCATACAAATTTTTATAATAAATCAAATTTGTTAGGAACAATTTCCCCATCCTCCGTGTGGTCCTCCTTACCACACTTCACAAAAATCGTGTATTACCCGCGGATTTTTTGGTAAAAATTATTCATTTTTTGGTGAAAAATTATTCATTTTTTGGAAAATTTAATGATTTTCCGATGGATTTTTGGTGAAAAAATTTTTGTCGATAAAATGCGCTTCAGAAAAAAATTTTGGCGGAAACAAAATAGTATGATAAGTTATTAAATAAATAATTAATTAAAATAATCTATTAAGTTAATAACTAATTAAAATAAAATTTTAAATTAATAAATTATTAAAATGAGCTATAAAATTTTTAATTATTTAAATGATGAAAATATATATTTTTTTAGAAATTATTAAAATGCGTTGAAAAATCCGTCAGAAAGTCCGCCGGTAACAAATCCGTCAAAAATACGCCGAAAATTTCACTCAAAAATTTACAAAAAATATGTCAGAAATATTTCATTATATTCCGTTAGAAAGTTCGCTAGAAATCAGCCAGCCGGAAAGCCGCAGGATATTTTGTCAATAATAGGTTATTTTCCTGTAATGTCGCCTACATCACCCTCCTCTTATTTGCCATTGTTAACATTTAAAATTTATTTGTTTTGCAACTCATCTCCATCATTACTCACATTGGATGAATCAACCTCTCCATTCCCTTTTTGGACCGAATCCCTCAAAGATAATCTTCTAGCATCCAAAGCTACCACTTCTATGGCATTACCAACCAAACCATCTATAGGAGGCACTGGTTGAGTATCTTCTAACAAAAGCTTTCCATCATTAGTTTCCTCCTCATTATTAGGAATATCTGTAGGTATGATAGCCTTGTTGTCTTGATCAAGCATTTCTAAAGGGATTTGTGTCTCTAGGAATAAAATTAAAAACAACGTTATTGAAAACTTCAAGGAAATCAAGATCAGTCTGACTCTGCTTCTTATTCTTTTCCTTCAAATTTGTAACTCTTTGTAGCTTATTCATGATATTCACATTGTCTCATTCTATAATTATACCTTTATTCACACTCATCCAATATTGTAGGATATTACCAAAATGATAAATCGCTTTTAATTCCAGATAAGCCACTTCCCAATGGATTAGTATTTTTCCATAAGCACACATCAATCTTCCTTTATGATCCCTTAGAACTCCTGCTATACTAGCCAAATTTAATTTTAAAATCGATGCATCTACATTCAACTTGAACCAACCTTTAGGTGCGGGACACCAATCTTTAGACAACATTTACTGATTGGAGTCCCAGTTCTTTCTAGTTGGGATCAAATGAGGTAAACAAAAGCTTAATAGAATTTCTACTGCTGTAAAGTTTGTTGATGGAGTCGTCTTCCCATTCTTTACCATATTACGCACCTTCCAGTTATGGTAAATAGCCACTGCATAAATTTTAGCTAAGCCCGATCTACTTTTATCTGAAATTTGTAATTCAGTAATGCATTTACTCTTATTTTGGAACATTGGAACATTGATTCCCCCACTTCAATTTTGGGATTAAAGGTGTCAGATTGAACTCTAGTTTGGAGGGTTGACCCTAGGGACATGCCTAACCAATATGTAATTAACAAATCATGAATCAGAGGTTATTTCACTATGTTTTAAAATTAAGAGGTCACTTAATTATGTTTTAAAATGATTAAAAAATTACCTAGAAAGGGTTTCAGGACAAGGGCCTTTAACCTTGAGTTTTTGCCTAGAATTTTAGATTTGTTATGGATTTTGGATTTGAATGATTGAATTTGAATTATCCACATAAATCATAATAAAATGGAAGATTAATATTGATTTGATAAGATTGGAGCTTAATTGAAGGTTGGATCAAGTGTTGATTAAAAAATAAGTTGAAGATTGGATTGACTTAAAGTCTAGATAGTTTTAAAGTTTTAATTAATTTAAAGTCTAGATTAATTTGAGATTTAGATTGATTTGAGATCTAGATTGATTTAAAGCTTGAATAGATTAAGTCTTAAATTGATATCTAGATGATTGACACATGGAGCCTTATTAACCATCAGATCAATTAGACAGAGATCTAGATGGGCCCTTGTGACCTCATACAAAAATGAGATCAATAGGTGGCCAGCCAGATGAAGCTCTAGAAATGGCCACATAACCATATCGGCACATCAAAGAACTATTAGATCTACGTGTTCTAAGATAAAGGACATTGATCAATCAAAACTAAGAAAGAGACCCCCCCCCCCCCCAATTCAATGGATGAAAATAGGTATTTGATGCAATGAGGTCAAAACTAATTCAATACAAATAGAATAGATCAAACCATCATAAGCTCATCATTTTTCTCTAGTCGACTAAAACCCCGGGCTTACATTTTGCTTGAAGCATTTCATTAGGCGGATATCTATTCACTAAAACTTTAATAGAAATTCTTAATGGCTATATACATCATTGGGAAGTGTTTCGAAGTTTGGGATGATGTATATAACTGACTATTTAAAAACTCTGAAAATGAGCTAGGGTTCCAATTTTACCTCAATACAAATGGTCTCAAGGGATGCTTGATAAATCATTTGCTTCTTTAAATAAAGAAGAGGAGCTTATATAAAGATACAAAGTTTGTAGGAGTAGTACTAGATGAGGCTTTTAAGAGGTGGAAGTGGAATATAGCTCGTTCCTCCATCAATCTCATTGCCAGCAATGTCCAAATAGTAAGGAAACACTAAGGAAAT